>JAUCMX010000008.1:24455421-24481504 GCA_033459395.1 Hemibagrus guttatus
TGCAATTATTGGGTAGTAAAATCATCTAAAAAATTACTAGATATTTTTTATTATTTATGCCTGAAAGGGTTAAAACAGTTCAAAACATGAAACATTGTGCAGCATTGAAACATTCACTTTCACAAGGTGAGAAATGAGTCACATGACCACCCGTGCGTTACTCATAAGTCGGGTTCTTTCTTCTGATTGGTTGGGATTTTTTTTATTGTTCTTTTTTAAAAACTAAATCACCTGTGCAGGTGAGAGTGAGACAACTTGTGAGAGGCGATTGAAACACTGAGGCAAAAGGGAAATTAAGTCTAACATACAGTTTTCTACAAAAGTAAGTTTAAAAAAAATGACCTTTTAAGCTAACAACTTGGACTTGCTTTTTGTGTGTATGTAATACTGATGATTAATTAATTGCTGTTAAATAATTTAGTTTTCACTCGAGTTTAACGTGTGTGGGTGAGAGTGTTTGTCCTGGGATGTTGTGCTCATGTTGCTTGGTTTGTATTCAGTGGAATGTGATGAGCAAGAACTGAAAAGATCCATAATATTTGTTTGGATGTTTTAATATTGAAGAGATCTTTTTGGATTGTCTCTCTAGCAAAATGGTTGCAAAGAGTCTTGCTACATAAATTTTGACTTCAGTATAAACACTTGGGTCTCTAACACAACCCTTAACAAACAGTATCTTATATTTCATGGCCGTGTTTATGTTGCTGTTTCTTAGTTTCCTGTTGCCATATTAACATGGTTTGCAATGTTCTGTTGCAATGAGACACAAGTACACTATTGCCAAAAGTTTTGGGACACCCCTCCAAATCATTGAATTGGTTTTCAGACCTCACAAATGCGCTTCTAGAGTAATGGTCAGGGAAATTCCCATAAACACGCTCCTAAACCTTGTGGAAAACCTTTCCAGAAGAGTTGAAGCTGTTCTAGCTGCAAAGTGTGAGCCAACTCCATATTACATTCATGTGCATGCAAAGGCAGACGTCTTAGTTTTGGCCAGTCGCCGCTCTAATTCAACCCTAAATCCACTAGAAGCGCATTTGTGAGGTCAGGCACTGATGCTGGACGAGAAGGTCTGCCTCACAGTCACCGCTCTAATTCATCCCAAAGGTGTTCTATCAGGTTGAGATCAGGACAAAACTCACTCATCCATGTCTCTTATAGACCTTGCTTTGTGCAGTCATGTTGGAACAGGAAGGGGTCATCCCCAAACTGTTCCCACAAAGAAACTTGTCCAAAATGTCTTGGTATGCTGAAGCACTAAGAGTTCCTTTCACTGGAACTAAGGGGCCGAGCCCAACCCCTGAATTCAATTATTTGGAGGGGTGTTCCAAAATTTTTGTCAATATAGTGTATATTCACCAAGGTATTATAAGACATTCAATTCCCACCACTGAATGTATTGTGTTATATGATTTGGTTGTGTGATCAAAACCTGCTGCCATTTTTGGTGTTATTTTCTGACACTTGGGCTCTGATGGGTTAAACACTGAGTGATCATTTGGGATCTTTTGATTAAGCTGCAATACTCACAGTGCAAAATATTAAAGGAGTAATTACAAAAACCCCAAAGTGCTATAAAATACCTTCTAAACAAGCCAAATGTGTGTCTAAAGTGACCAAATCTCGAATGATTAGTTTCTTTATGTTGTCTTGTTCTTCCAGATGTGCCCTTGATGCTTTCAGTATAGCTCTTCAATTTCGTTTCATCTTCCGAGAGCAGACAAAGCAGTCAGAGCAGCACTTGTACAGCGAACGGTCCAGGGATGTCCACCACCTCACAAAAAGCACAGAGACTTCGTGGCTGAGCCCATGGGGGATAAACCGGTCACTGCTCTGTCGGGCATCGGGGACGTTCTGGGGAACAAGCTGGCGGAGCAGGGCTTTGACAAAGTAAGCTTTATGACTGGCTACGCAATGGTGTTGGGTAAGGACGATGTGGGTTTGTAGACTTCTCCTCTCTTGTTCCTCACTCTGAGGCTTCCTCAAAAGGGCATTTTTAAACATTCTTTCTAACTTCCTAAAGAGGGTCTACTCAATCTTTTCGGAAAGAGGAAGCCCTTTAATTATTATACTCAACACGTTTAAGGAATCCCTCACAGATATACTGGTAACCAATCCCTTGTTTTTTTTTTTTAAAGCCATGTGGTATTTGGCCTGGACATAACCATTTAGGTGAAGCTGAAATAAAATGAACATTTGAAGCTGCAAAAATCTTTAAAACAGCCCAATCTGATAGATTTGCCTTGCTCATGAGTTTAAGCTAAATATGATTTGCAAATGTATTCATATTTAAAAACGGAACATTTCATAGCTGTTAGCAAGACAGAATACAAAACATGTTCAATGCAAGCGAGGAAATGAAATCCAACTCCAGTGCCAGTGAGCTGTGGTGAATGATGATGGCTCTAAATTAATTATTCATTCATTCATTGTCTACCGCTTATCCAATCTACTCTCGGGTCACATGGAGCCTGTGTTTTTATCTCGGGCATCAAGGCAGGATACACCCTTTGGGCGGAGTGCCAACCCATCGCAGGGCCCCACACACACTCATTCACTAACGCAATCACACACTACGGACAATTTAGAGATGCCAATCAACCTACAATGCATGTCTTTGGACCGGAGGAGGAAACCGGAGCACCCGGAGGAAACCCCTGAGGCACGGGGAGAACGTGCAAACTCCACACACATGGCGGAGCCGGGAATCGAACCCCCAACCCTGGAGGTGTGAGGCTAACAGTGGCTTGGTGCTAACCACCAAGCTACCGTATATAGCCACCAAATAACAGTAACAACAATAATATTGCTGGGATAAAGTGTCTCAAACTTGGAGGCTCTTATTACTTTAGGTTTTTTAAGTTGCATTAAGGAGAGATGACCTCCTGAAGGTCTTGTTGAATAACAATAAATATTGTTTCACCTATAAATGAAATAGACATGAGATTAACCTTGGACACTTGATACTAATCAGTGGTTCTGTGTTTCAGGCATTTGTAGTGTTGGGTCAGTTCCTTTTGCTGAGGAAGGACTGTGAACTGTTCTCCGAGTGGCTGAAGGACACCAGCGGGGCAAATTCGAGGCAAGCGGCCTCCTGTTCACAGTGTCTGGCCGAATGGTGTGACGCATTTCTCTGAATCCGGTGGCCTTTTCCTTCCTTTCAGTAATTTCAGTACTTGTCATCAAGGAACAGTTGATTTGAACAAACACCTATATATTTGTCATTCATTGGTACTGCTGTATTTGATGTTTATTATGGAAATGCACTGATTTATTCTTAATAGAATATGAAAACACTTTAAAAGAATAAAGTTTGGAAAAAGTTTTTAGCAAGTTTCAGTGACTTAACCCCACAACTGATTTGTCACTCAGTTTGGAAAAACCTACAAATAACCAATATGTTTGAATTATTGTGTCAAGAGAAACAGCTGCTATACTGGGAGTTCAACATCTTACATTTTTAAAGATGAGCTTGATTTTATCCGACGAATAAAACCTGGGCAAGTTGGAACAGGGAAAATACTGACATGAGGAAATGCACAGGATTCAGAAATGCTGCTGCATGTCCTTAAATGTTGCTACAGTTCAGTCTGAAAGTGTTGGCAGTTGTATTGTTTTTGTTCAGTGTATAGCAAAAACCTTGCTGTTTCAATACTTTTGCACTGTATATGTCAAATTAATGTGGTCACAAGATCACTTATTTACACTCGCACACCTGATACTATGGACTGTATGGTTTTTTTTTTTTATATATATGCTTTTATGTTAAGCTTGTATTTAGTTATCAGAATAAAAAATAATTCTAATAGAAATAATAATTCTTTATTGGCTTGTACAATTAACAGGCCATCCTGATGCACTTTTAGTTGTTTACTAAAGGAAGAAGATTATGAGCACTGATGATCTCCTCATCATGGCACCTGTTAGTGGGTGGGATATATTAGGCAGCAAGAGAACATTTTGGATCAGAGCATCTCCAAAACTGCAGCTCTTGTGGGGTGTTCCCGGTCTGCAGTGGTCAGTATCTATCAAAAGTGGTCCAAGGAAGGAACAGTGGTGAACCGGCGACAGGGTCATGGGCGGCCAAGGCTCATTGATGCACGTGGGGCGCGAAGGCTGGTCTGTGTGATCCGATCCAACAGACGAGCTCCTGTTACTCAGATTGCTGAAGACGTTAATGCTGGTTCTGATAGAAAGGTGTCAGAATACACACTGTATCACAGTTTGTTGTGTTTCGGCAGAAAAAGGGAGACCAACACAATATTAGGCAGGTGGTTATAATGTTATGCCTGATTGGTGTATATTCACTATTGAATAGCACATTATTTCCCTATTCATACCAGATTTATCCCAGTCTTTCAAAACATCTTTCTGGATATTAGTCACTGGTCAGAATTTACAGAAACTCCTAGGTTTGTTTTTAGGACTTATTTTTGTCCTGTGGTAAAGTAAAGATTTGGTTCAACACGTTTTCAGTTAAACACTGCCCTCTAGTGTCCAAAGGTGCACAGTACACCAGCCATGGCATCCGCTAGAGGGCTGAAAATGCTGCTTTGACGTCCAGGTCACATTTGTGTGCTTTCACATGACAATATTTCAAGTCACATTTTTATTTTAAAACGTTTAACTCGAAGAAAACATGAGCTAAAGCGGCTTTTGTGGTGACAAGGAAAAAAAAAAAAAAAAAAAAAAACCCGACCACGCCACATGCTCGCTGTTACCATAACAACGCTCTTACCAGTCAAGTTTGAGGTAATTAGCCTCGCTTGCTAATCGTTACATGAAATATCTACAATTAAAATGACCTACAATTATTATTATTATTATTATTATTTAATTATTATTATTATTATTTTTTTTGGTTAAACTACGAAATTTTCCTATTGGGATTTAATTATATACGGTGCTTTGCTAAAGTATTCACCCCCATCAAGTCACCAGATTTGTCTTAGACTACAAATGACACAAAGATGTATTGTTCCATCCAGTATTTTTATTTATTTATTCCAAACCAATATGTAGTATAGTTTGTAAACAATTTTGTAGGTTTTTATTTTCTTTTAGAAGTTTTAGGTCCAGGATATTGTAAATTGGACATAGCTAGTAATGTCATAACACCTTTACTTTTGTGTTTAGAAGATCTTGAACTCTTGATTGTGGAGCAAATGCTGAGAAAGCAAGAAAATAAAGCCCAAAAAAATGTATTAAACATCATTATCTACACACGAATTATAGTTAACAAGCAGTGGCGACTGGTGCTAACAAACTTAATCTCAAACTGTTAGTAATGCAGGACTGTAAACAGCCATTTATCAGGTGATTATGTATCATTACTGCTAAGATAAAATATTGAAGATGTTACTGTTAAAGTCAACTGTTAAAGCATGCAATAAATGTACTATGAATCAGTGAATTTGAGTTCAATGTGGATTTATTATGAGTAATGAAGGTAATCATTAAAACACACACACACTGGAAAGTTGCGTAATCACAGGCTAGTGGCACTATTTGAAAATAAATTTTTGTCGATCTTCTTTTCTTTTCTTCATCCGAACGCCTTGTGAAAGAATATTTTTGTAAAGATATAACCGGATTTTCATTCATCTCGACATATTTGGCTTGCTTCCACACTAATCTGTACCTCTCCCGGTAATGAGACTCGTTGAGAATGGTCCAATCACATGAGGCCAAATATATAAAAGCAATATTGATTCGCTAACAACAAAAGTGGGCGGGTTCAAGGACAATTTGAAACAAGCCAATCAGAGCTCAGCTTCAGGTCACATGCTTTTCAATAGTTTACGGAGCTACATAGACACTTGTTTGTCCGGCGCGCCGCGCACACACTAGTGATGGGGAGTTCGGATCATTTTACTGACTCGAATCTTTGAATCTCGTTCGGCAACATGAACGAATCTTTTTTCCGAGTCATTTTGTTCATTTCAGCAGAATATAATTACAGTGTTACGTGTTAATAGCCAGTTAGCTAGACACATCTACTTACGCAAATGTTGATCACATTAAAAATAAGACAAAACTATAAATCAACCAAGGAAGAACTTTTTTATTTTTCAGAAAATGTTCATTGCACATGTCATTTGATAATTTTATCCTATTATGATCATTCCTAAATATTATACAACATTACATTAGTATTATTGACTAAGATACCTATCAGGAAGTGGTTACCTATCATGATGAACGAACGACTCGGGAGACGAACTAATCATGTTTCCAGTACAAGAACCTGTAGGATCTTGCGCATGCGCGGTCAATACAAAATGAACGAATCGCTCTCTGAGAAGACTCGTTGTTTCCGAGTCATATTAAGGATTCGTTCTAAATAAACGAATCGCTCTCTGAGAAGACTCGTTGTTTCCGAGTCATATTAAGGATTCGTTCTAAATGAACGAATCGCTCTCTGAGAAGACTCGTTGTTTCCGAGTCATATTAAGGATTCGTTCTAAATGAACGAATCGCTCTCTGAGAAGACTCGTTGTTCCCGAGTCATATTAAGGATTCGTTCTAAATGAACGAATCGCTCTCTGAGAAGACTCGTTGTTCCCGAGTCATATTAAGGATTCGTTCTAAATGAACGAATCGCTCTCTGAGAAGACTCGTTGTTCCCGAGTCATATTAAGGATTCGTTCTAAATGAACGAATCGCCCATGAACGGCACATCACTAGCACACACGCACATATGAACGAAATGTAGTTTTGATTATTTTTTTAAAATAAATGATATGACTAACAGTGGAATAGTACGACCTTATTTCGTTATTAAAATATATAACTATTGTTAACGTGTTAAAGTAGCATTCTTCTATAGCAAACTTTAAGTAGGCAGCGCCCGAGTGCCCCCTAATTGACCAGCCACCATTATTAACAAGTCACAAAAGAACAGAGGCGAGGGTCTAGTTCATTTTTCAGAGTTTATATTTAAAAAGAAGACCTCAATAGTACATTATGGCATGCTTTGTCATGGTACAAATGCAAAGCGGCTCGTGTTTCACCAATTGGCACATTTCAGACTCGGTTTAAATCAAAAACATTCAAGACAGAAGAGGTATATCATCTCACATTCTATAGAAAATCAATAGCAAATACAATCAAGATCCAGAAACACATTTTCCCAGAGCACAAATTTACCAGTAATATGAATAGAACTGTCTCACCGAGTGACATTTCTGCAGTAGTCCCAAGTTTTGTGTGTGTGTGTGAGAGAAAAAGATTGTGTACCATATGTATTTTTATTAGCTTCCTTGCATCAACACTTTCCTGTACAGGCATTAGAATCACTTCTAGTGCATTTAACTAGTGCGGTAACTATGTTTACATGCACACGAAAGATCTCGTTAGTCTGAGAGTCGGTCCCAGATAGGATCCATTAAGCAGCGCGGTCTAGTTAACGTCTTATGTCTTTGAGAATAATTGTAGCCAGCGTTCTGATCAGAAACCAGGGCTCAGGTTTGCATTTCCAAAGTAGAGAAGTTTTCCCTAGCCCAGTGGATTTGTTCAACATAATTTAATTAAATGCAAAGGTTTTAATCCAGGCTCAAGACATCAGCAACGTCAGGCCTGACGTGTCTCGCTCAGCTTTTAATAAATCTCACGATATGTGTACAAAAGCCAGAATGTACACCATCTACTGACGTTACATGTGTTCAAAATGTATTTTTTATGTTCGGTAATACTCTTTAAAAACCTCTGTTTTTTTCCTAGGTGGAGAAATCTCGGAAGACGGAGAACGGGACCGGAGCAAGCACTGCAAGAAGCATCTAAGCAAGAGAAAATATCCTGAGTACATTCAGCTGTAGCTAGTATTTCATGTTATTCGATCTGAATAAACCAAACCCAAGATGATTAAACCTATTCCTCGACATTTCAAGCTTTCATTTTTTTAAGCATTTATTTTGAGATCCAGAACGTAATCGGTCAGGACAATAAGAACAATCAAAGCTTGAAATCAGGCGGAATGAGCTTCGATTTAATGTGTCATTTATCAAGAGCTTATCGTTTGCAGTGAGGAATTTACTCAAGCCTTAGGTCTAGTCTAAGTCTCAAGTCTTAGTCTTAGTACCAAACAAAGTAATTATAAACGTCAGCAGAATCATGGCTCAGAGATTAAAAAAAAAAACATGCAAAAAAGATGTTTTTAAAAAAGAAAAATGATTTGTCTTCCCTTTTTTCACGTGCCTGTGTGAATGCAAGTTTAGAGCATCATCTGATTCTTATGTTTTTCATAGAATTTCATAGGATCACTAATGAAGATGGCTGTTGTTAACACTTGCTGTGTTTGTGAACCTAAACCTAGTGCTCAGAACATGGTATGAACTTCAAGATGTCTGTATACATCCTGAGCTGATGGCATGCACACAGACACACACGCTGGCGGACACACACACAAACACACAAACACACACACACACACACACACACACACACAGACAGGCAGACACACACACACACAGACACACACACACACACACACACACAGGCGCACACACACAGGCACACACACACACAGCACACACACACAGGCACACACACACACAGGCACACACACACACAGGCACACACACACACAGGCACACACACACACAGACAGGCAGGCAGACACACACACACACACACACACAGGCAGGCAGGCAGACACACACACACACACACACACACACAGGTGTGCATGTCTTTTTGTGTGTGCGTGTGTGTATCTCCATCTCATTGTGTGTATCTCCATCACAGTGCACATCTTTGTGTGTGTGTCTCGATCTGTGTGTGTGTGTGTATATGTGTGTGTATGTGTATATATCTCCATCTCAGTGAACGTCTTTGTGTGTGTCTATACTATTTCCGGTGTGTGAAGAAACCCTGGCATATTGTGAGTGTGTGAGTGTGTGTGTGAAGGGAAAAAGGAAGGGAGAGTTGTGCTTTCGTATCATAAAAATAAAAGGTTATAACACGTAGTCGTTAGGATAGGGCTGCTGTGTGCATGGAAACAGAGTTTGCGTCTAGTTCTTCGTCTTCATATTCCCAGAATGAGTGCTGATCTGGGATCAGCTCCTCCTGTACAGGTTTATCTTCACCAACAGTTTAACAGAAAGAAAGCAGCTGATCCTACATCAGCACTGTCTTCTTCAGGCACGCAATTGGGAAATCAAAGCAAAGTGAAGTCTTTCGCACAGAAACGTGAAAGGTGGACCTGGTTAATGTTTATGGAGAGATTCCATGTAATAGAAGGTGGCTCCTAAAGCCCAGCTCGTCTCCACCTCCTTGATCTTCCTGGCCAGCTGGAACACAAGCAGCGTAGGATAGATGAATGGCAAAGAATAATGTCAGAGGCATTATAATGCAGAAAGAAATCATCTGCTGAGCAGGTTCACACACACACACACACACACACACACACACACACACACACACACACACACACACACAGTGTCTTTTGATATGTGTGTATATCTCCATCTCAGTGCACGTGTCTTTGTGTGTGTGTCTCTATCTCAGTGCACGTTTTTGTGCATGTCTCAATCTGTGAGTGTGTGTGTTTCTCAATCTGTGTGTGTGTGTTTATGTGTCTCAATCTGTGTGTGTGTCTCCATCTCAATGCACATGTCTGTGTGTGTGTGTGTGTATGTGTATATATACACATCTCAATGCATGTGTTTGTGTGTGTCTCAATCTGTGTGTGTGTCTCTCAATCTGTGAGTGTGTGTGTGTCTTCATCTCTGTGTGTGTGTGTGTGTGTGTGTGTACCTTCAGCTCCTTGTCCATGGGGAAGCCGAGCTCCTGCAGCAGCACTGAGATGTAGGTGAGGTCCAAACAGAGGAACGGGTTTTGTCCTGCACTAGCCTCCATGTTCTTACACACTGCACATTGAACACAAACAGTTCATCCATAAACACACCTTTCAGGCACAAGTCACACTTATCCAACATCTCTGCCTTCACTAAATGAATTGAGTAGAATATAATAAACTTCACACATTCACTCCAAAACATTTCTGGAGTTTCTTATGTTTTCTTGCTGGTTATTAGGGACAGAATGATGAGGAATGATCTGCTCTCAGACTCTAAACCTCTGCTTAATAAAAGTCTTGTGCACTTTTTGGTTAAACCAGTGAAACCTACAGATAAAACTCAGCCCAGTAATACAATGTTAGGTAAACATTGTCCTAACACTGTCCAAAAAAACAACTAAACTATCTAATTACACATGAAAAGTCTCCTGATTTCTATGAGTCCATTTCTATAGTCTTTTATGAAATTCTTGTTTCATATGTCCTGTATGTAATAAGATTAGACAGACTATACAGTTACCTGTTTTAGCGCCATCTATGTAGTTGCTTACTCGAAGGGAGCCTCCTTTCTTCTCATCTGAGTCAGAGAGACAAATATGATAGTCACAGTGTTTATGATGCCATAGAGTGAGCTAGGTGAGAATACATCAGCCATTTAAAGCTGCAGAGCGCCTACCGACGAGCCCCAGGTCCACAGCACGGTCGTAGTAATATGAGAATGCGTAGAACTCCATGTCTTTCACCTCCTCTGCTTTCTGCACTCGTTTATAGATCATCTTCTCCACTTTGCTCAAGCACGACTCGTAGATGGGCTCTCCTGAAACGCAAGCAGTGAACTGAATCATAGTGAACTGGGATTGGCCCACTAGATCAATTAATCTCGTGTACTGAATCAGCGAGGTAGAGTACATTGGGATTAGGTCAGTGAATCAGCGAGGTAGAGTACATTGGGATTAGGTCAGTGAATCAGCGAGGTAGAGTACATTGGGATTAGGCCAGTGAATCAGCGAGGTAGAGTAAATTGAGATTAGGTCAGTGAATCAGCAAGGTAGAGTACATTGGGATTAGGCCAGTGCATCAGCGAGGTAGAGTACATTGGGATTAGGCCAGTGAATCAGCGAGGTAGAGTAAATTGGGATTATGCCAGTGAATCAGCGAGGTAGAGTAAATTGGGATTATGCCAGTGAATCAGTGAGGTAGAGTGAATTTGGACTGGGCCAGTGCATCAGCGAGGTAGAGTAAATTGGGATTATGCCAGTGAATCAGAGAGGTAGAGTAAATTGGGATTACGCCAGTGAATCAGAGAGGTAGAGTGAATTTGGACTGGGCCAGTGCATCAGCGAGGTAGAGTAAATTGGGATTATGCCAGTGAATCAGTGAGGTAGAGTGAATTTGGACTGGGCCAGTGCATCAGCGAGGTAGAGTAAATTGGGATTATGCCAGTGAATCAGAGAGGTAGAGTAAATTGGGATTACGCCAGTGAATCAGAGAGGTAGAGTGAATTTGGACTGGGCCACTGAATCAGCAATGTAGTATGAATTGAGACTGGGCCAGTGGGGTATTTTCATAAGGTAAATTGAGACAAGGACAATGGGGAATTAAGTATGAACAAAATGAGACAACACTGGAAACAGGTTGTTGTGTAAATTTGGACTAGGCCAAATAGGCAGTTGTATAGATTGTATATGGTATTACAAGGAATTAGGACTGGACCAAGGGAGTGATGAAAAGTGAATTTGGACTGATCCACTGAAGAAGTAAAGGTGAAGTGAATTTGGACTGGCCCACTAACAGGGTAAAGCAATAGGCATGACTTGGGACAGGGCCACTGAAGAAATGAAGACTGCTGGATTAGGGACTAGGCCACTACAGGAGTGAGGTGGCATGAAGAAATGAAGAATGCTGGATTTGGGACAGGGCCACTGAAGTAATGAAGAATGCTGGATTTGGGACAGGGCCACTAAGAAGGAGCTGAGGGCACCTGAAGAAATGAAGAATGCTGGATTTGGGACAGGGCCACTGAAGTAATGAAGAATGCTGGATTTGGGACAGGGCCACTGAAGAAAAAAGGGGGAAAGAAATTGGGCTGGATTTGGGACAGGGCCACTGAAGAAATGAAGAATGCTGGATTTGGGACAGGGCCACTGAAGTAATGAAGAATGCTGGATTTGGGACAGGGCCACTGAAGAAATGAAGAATGCTGGATTTGGGACAGGGCCACTGAAGTAATGAAGAATGCTGGATTTGGGACAGGGCCACTGAAGAAATGAAGAATGCTGGATTTGGGACAGGGCCACTGAAGAAATGAAGAATGCTGGATTTGGGACAGGGCCCCTGAAAGAGTGGGATCACATGAATTGGCACTGGTCCAATAATGGAGTATGAAAGAATGGATTTGGGACTTGGCCACACTAGGGAAGTGAAGGTAAACAGAGTAAAATCTGGACTGTTTATTATTATGAATTTCACTCTAAGCGCCTGGAGAAGTGTGTCAGACATGAAATGAGACAGAGCCACTTTGGCATACCTGCTTTCTGACCCTTTAAGGTGTAGGTGACCTCTGCATGCTCCCACTCTCCAGTATAGTCTGGAGCCAGACATGGACTCACCAGCTCCTGAACGCCCCCTACTGGAGGAAAAAGCAAGAGCATCAAACACCATTCGGAGAGTTAATACTGGCACACCTTGTACACCATTTTGTACACTTTTTTTCCTTATAGCTCAAATTTGAACATCAGTTTTGGCCAGATATATAAACAGGACTCAGATATGCGTTTCTTCAACATCCAGCATTGACAAAGTGGACATTATTGTTATGTAGTGACATGAAAACATTTACAGTTAAGAGAAAACAAAGCACACTGATACAACCAGGATGGGCTTACATAACAACAACAAAATAAAAAAAATCTGATTAAAATTTCAAGTGTATAAAACGCTAATCCCAGTGGTGTACTGCAGCGTCGCGTTGAACCCGAGCTGGTGCTAAATCGGTGCAACAGCTGGCCTCCAAGAAATTAATCTTTGGTGTTAAGAGATTAGATAATGGCTTATTTATTGGAGCAGGGGATGAGGTCTTTAAACGCCAAAGATGAGTAGAGATTGAAAGAGCACGTACCAGGCTGTCCTTCAACCCCTCCCAACACGGCCAGTCTGGCAGACATCAAACCAAGTCCCAGGTAGCTGGAGAGAGAGACAGCGGGAGCAGATATTATCATTTAAAGTATTTTAATGTAGTCACTATCTGATCTAACCAGGGTCGAGTTTCTCAAAAGGATCAGCAAAGAAATGATGAGAAATACATCAGATGTTATGTTTGCAACAATATACAAAGCTGAACACATTACTTTGTGTATTAAATTAAAGCTAAACTCAGTCACACGCCCCAATCCTTTGGGTTAATTGGAGGGCATTAATTAAACTAGAAATCTAGCAATCTAAGGTTCTGCTTAGACTTTAGAAATTAAAGGGCTTTAGTGCTTACAGTCTAATCATGAGTGCGACAACTGTGATTCTACCTCTCTCTCTTTAGCTCTCTCGCTCTCTATCTTTAGCTCTCTCTCTATCTCTCTCTCTAGCGCTCTCTCTCTCTCTCTAGCACTCTCTCTCTATCTTTAGCTCTCTCTCTCTCTCTAGCGCTCTCTCTCTAGCGCTCTCTCTCTAGCGCTCTCTCTCTAGCGCTCTCTCTCTAGCGCCCTCTCTCTAGCGCCCTCTCTCTAGCGCCCTCTCTCTCTTTAGCTCTCTCTATCTTCAGCTCTCTCTATCTCTCTCTCTCTATCTCTCTAGCGCCCTCTCTCTAACGCCCTCTCTCTAGCGCCCTCTCTCTAGCGCCCTCTCTCTAGCGCCCTCTCTCTAGCGCCCTCTCTCTAGCACCCTCTCTGTCTTTAGCTCTCTCTCTATCTTCAGCTCTCTCTAGTGCTCTCTCTCTAGCGCCCTCTCTATCTTTAGCTCTCTATCTCTCTAGCGCTCTTTCTCTAGCGCTCTCCCTCTAGCGCTCTCCCTCTACCGCTCTCCCTCTACCGCTCTCTCTCTAGCGCTCTCTCTCTAGCGCGCTCTCTATCTTTAGCTCTCTATCTCTCTAGCGCTCTCCCTCTAGCACTCTCTATCTCTAGCTCTCTATCTCTCTAGCGCTCTCCCTCTAGCGCTCTCTCTCTAGCACCCTCTCTCTAGCACCCTCTCTCTAGCACCCTCTCTGTCTTTAGCTCTCTCTCTATCTTCAGCTCTCTCTAGTGCTCTCTCTCTAGCGCCCTCTCTATCTTTAGCTCTCCATCTCTCTAGCGCTCTTTCTCTAGCGCTCTCCCTCTAGCGCTCTCCCTCTAGCGCTCTCCCTCTAGCGCTCTCCCTCTAGCGCTCTCTCTCTAGCGCTCTCTCTATCTTTAGCTCTCTATCTCTCTAGCGCTCTCCCTCTAGCACTCTCTATCTCTAGCTCTCTATCTCTCTAGCGCTCTCCCTCTAGCGCTCTCTAGCGCTCTCTATCTCTCTAGCGCTCTCTCTCTAGCGCTCTCTCTCTAGCGCTCTCCCTCTAGCGCTC
The DNA here is from genome assembly GCA_033459395.1 of Hemibagrus guttatus. Classification (NCBI taxonomy): domain Eukaryota; kingdom Metazoa; phylum Chordata; class Actinopteri; order Siluriformes; family Bagridae; genus Hemibagrus; species Hemibagrus guttatus. The sequence continues at coordinate 24,469,752 of JAUCMX010000008.1, forward strand.
TCCCTCTAGCGCTCTCCTTCTAGCGCTCTCCTTCTAGCGCTCTCCCTCTAGTGCTCTCTATCTCTAGCTCTCTATCTCTCTAGCGCTCTCCCTCTAGCGCTCTCTATCTCTCTAGCGCTCTCTATCTCTCTAGCACTCTCCCTCTAGCGCTCTCTCTAGCGCTCTCTCTCTCTAGCTCTCTATCTCTCTAGCGCTCTCCCTCTAGCACTCTATCTCTAGCACTCTCTATCTCTAGCGCTCTCTATCTCTCTAGCGCTCTATCTCTCTAGCGCTCTCTATCTCTAGTTCTCTTTCTCTCTCCCTATTCCCCTCTCGTTTCCTATCTTTCGCTCTCTCTCTCTAGTTCTCTTTCTCTCTCCCTATTCCCCTCTCGTTTCCTAAATTCAGATCGTAAATTTCGGATCCTTTATACCTTCTTACCTCTCAACAGGTGTCTAAGATGTGAGACTGAAATGTTTGCAGGCAGAAGACAGATATTAATATTAATACTACTATGCAACACTACAGCCTACGTACCAAGTTTAAAAATAAATAAATAAAATAAAAATAAAAAAACAAACACGTACTACACACTCCAGATCCAAACCCCGCCCACATTACCTGTGCGAATAGAGAGTGTGGCTGGTGTTGAACATCTGAAAGGACGTCACATAGTCGATTGGGGAGGTCTGGATGGTTTTCTGTGAGGAATTCAGAGCATAAAAGTCAGCAAAGATAAATCTAGATAATATATTTTTAATTCTATGTTGGAAATTCCAGTGACAAGAGATGACAGAAAACATAACAGAAAAATCTAAAACATAAATAAAAGAAGTGCACAAAAGGTATAAGAATATATATATATATAACTGTAATGTGTATAAAACTATATGTTGTGAAAGAGGTATGTGAACGCAGGTTTTCTTGTGTCTAGCTACTGCTTCTATCATAATCCCTGCTTGAAAACAATTTCAAAATGTTTTTAAATAAGCTTTAAATCACATAAATGACTTCCTGAAAACACACAAAATGTATAAACCACAAAACCAATTTCACTCATGGAGCTGTTATACAGCTGAGGCTCATCTAATGCTCAATACACGCTCTGACCCAGTACTGAAAAAAAAGACAAGGAAGTGTTTCACTCGCGCTCTCTCGCTTTCTGCCTGTCCGTCTGTCTGTCTCACACTCTCTCCTGCCTGTCCGTCTGTCTGTCTCACACTCTCTCCTGCCTGTCCGTCTGTCTGTCTCACACTCTCTCTGCCTGTCCGTCTGTCTGTCTCACACTCTCTCCTGCCTGTCCGTCTGTCTGTCTCACACTCTCTCCTGCCTGTCCGTCTGTCTGTCTCACACTCTCTCTGCCTGTCCGTCTGTCTGTCTCACACTCTCTCTGCCTGTCCGTCTGTCTGTCTCACACTCTCTCTGCCTGTCCGTCTGTCTGTCTCACACTATCTCTGCCTGTCCGTCTGTCAGTCTCACACTCTCTCTGCCTGTCCGTCTGTCAGTCTCACACTATCTCTGCCTGTCCGTCTGTCTCACACTCTCTCCTGCCTGTCCGTCTGTCTGTCTCACACTCTCTCCTGCCTGTCCGTCTGTCTGTCTCACACTCTCTCCTGCCTGTCCGTCTGTCTGTCTCACACTCTCTCTGCCTGTCCGTCTGTCTGTCTCACACTATCTCTGCCTGTCCGTCTGTCAGTCTCACACTCTCTCTGCCTGTCCGTCTGTCAGTCTCACACTATCTCTGCCTGTCCGTCTGTCTCACACTCTCTCCTGCCTGTCCGTCTGTCTGTCTCACACTCTCTCCTGCCTGTCCGTCTGTCTGTCTCACACTCTCTCTGCCTGTCCGTCTGTCTGTCTCACACTATCTCTGCCTGTCCGTCTGTCAGTCTCACACTATCTCTGCCTGTCCGTCTGTCTCACACTCTCTCCTGCCTGTCCGTCTGTCTGTCTCACACTCTCTCCTGCCTGTCCGTCTGTCTGTCTCACACTCTCTCCTGCCTGTCCGTCTGTCTGTCTCACACTCTCTCCTGCCTGTCCGTCTGTCTGTCTCACACTCTCTCCCGCCTGTCCGTCTGTCTGTCTCACACTCTCTCCTGCCTGTCCGTCTGTCAGTCTCACACTCTCTCCCGCCTGTCCGTCTGTCTGTCTCACACTCTCTCTGCCTGTCCGTCTGTCTGTCTCACACTCTCTCCTGCCTGTCCGTCTGTCTGTCTCACACTCTCTCCTGCCTGTCCGTCTGTCTGTCTCACACTCTCTCCCGCCTGTCCGTCTGTCTGTCTCACACTCTCGCTGCCTGTCCGTCTGTCTGTCTCACACTCTCTCTGCCTGTCCGTCTGTCTCTCAGTCTCACACTCTCTCTGCCTGTCCGTCTGTTTTAGTCTCACACTCTCTCTGCCTGTCCGTCTGTCTCTCAGTCTCACACTTTTCTCCTGCCTGTTTCCGTCTCACACTCTCTCTGCCTGTCCGTCTGTCTCTCAGTCTCACACTCTCTCTGCCTGTCCGTCTTTACACCCCTCTCCCGTCCTCTGTCTCTCACCCCTCTCTCTCCGTCCGTCTTCAGTCTCACACTCTCTCTGCCTGTCCGTCTGTCAGTCTCACTCTCTCTGCCTGTCCGTCTGTCAGTCTCACACTCTCTCTGCCTGTCCGTCTGTCAGTCTCACACTCTCTCCCGCCTGTCCGTCTGTCTGTCTCACACCCCTCGCCCGCCCTGTCCGTCTCACACTTTTCTCCTTGTCTGTCTGTCTCTCTCTCCCCTCTGCCTCCCCCTCCCTCCCCTCTGCCTCTCTCCCTGCCGCCCTTTTTCTCCCCTCCCTCCCGCCTCTTTTCCCTCCACTCTCTCCTCCCCTCCCTCCCCTCCCTCCCGCCTTTTTCTCCCCTCCCTCCGGTCTGTCTGTCTCCCCCTTTCCTTCCTCTGCCTCCCCTCTCTCCCTTCCTCTGTCTCTCTCCCTCTCTCCAGCCCGGTCTGTGGGTTAACCCCCGGTCCCTCTGTTGTTACAGGGGCTGTAAGACACCGCAGGTCCCCCCTCACACTCTTTCCTGTCCGTTTAGACACGGTTCTTATTTAAGCCCCACCCACTCCCGTGTTTTGTTTTTGTGTGTTTTTTGTCGTTGGTGTTTTTTGTGTGTGTTTTTTGTGTTTTGTTAATGTTTTTGTGTTTTGTTTTTGTGTGTGTCTGTGTCTAACCTCTCCTGTGGCTGAGCACACTGATCCCGGGTTGCTGCCACCTCCCAGATCCAGCTGCCCACTGTTTTGAACTTCAGACCCATGTAGACCACCTGGGAGGCTGCAGAGAGTGCGGCGAGACATGGGAACAGGAGTAGACAGAGAAGACAGAGGGAGCAAAGACAGAGGTAGAGAGCGAGAAAGACACAGGGAGGGAAGAGAGTATAGTGAGTGATAGAAAGAAAGACATAATTGAGAGAGAGAAGTGCCGCGTGAGAGAGTGAGGAGAGAGAGAAAATAGGTCAAAACTCAACCCCGAAGAGAGAAGAAGAAATGTAAAGAGATTAAAATTAAAAACATGACAGGGGAAAGACAAAAAGAAAAAGAAAAGAAAAGGGGAAACAAAAGAAAAGACAAAGGAGGAAAAAAAAGAGCAAAAAGAAAAAAAGGTCAAAACCAAAAAGAATTTAAAAAAAAAAAAGAATAAAAATGGAAAAAAGACAGAAACCACAAAAAAAAACAAAAGAAAAAGGGGGAGAAAAAGCAACAGGAAAAAAAAGAGTCAAAAAAAGAAAAAAAGGGAAAAAAACAGAATTAAAAAAAAAAAATAAAGTAATCAAAAAAAAAGAAAAAAAAAAAAAAGAAAAAAAAAAAATAAAGAACAAAAAGAAGATTACAAGCCAGGGAAGACACAGGGAAATTTAAACTTAACTTAAGAAACCAAAAATTCAGTCGAAGAAAATAAATTATTAGAATAAATGATGACAAAACCTCAGTCTTTACCAAAAAAAGTTTTAAGCCTGATAACAACCACAGCTCTTAATTAAAAAAATAAATGAACTAAAATATCCAGAACGTTTTTATCACGTATTTAAACCTAATTTTGAATAATATGAAAAAGCGTCACTCTCACTTTAATAAAAACTTTGGGACCAAAAGGGCCCGGGGGGCCGAAAAAAAAAATTAAAAACCGAACTGATTGTATCGGAAATATGAACCGTTTCCGCGTATTAACACTTTTTAAAAAATTTTTTTTTTTTGTTAAACATTTTGTTTAACAAATTAGAATATGTAAGTGCTGATGTAGTGAAGTGTTTAGTTATATTTATTTCATTTTTTTTTATATTTATTTGTTGTATATATTTTATATTTATGTATATTGAGAGCCATTGATTTACAGGTCATTGTGTTTGTTTATCATTAAATTAAATATTTAACATTAAACATATCAATATTTTTTTTTTTTAAAATATATAACATTTTCTTTTATAAACCATTAAAATATAAATGTGATATTTGTTAATAAAATAAACATTATAATTATTTATATATTATATTTATAATAATATTTGGTATTTAATCATTTAAACATCAATGGAATAAAACATTTTTGCATGAGAATAAACCGTTCATTTTTTTTTTTTTCACGTGATCAAAAATCGATGCTTCGTTTTTGTTCATCAACCCCCCCCCCACTCCCACCCCCGATTCCCATGATTCTTAACACATCCATATACACACAAAGGTCACACATTATCAACATGAAGCCTGTTACACTTCCTAATAGAGGAGAAGACACAGGGATACCGGTGTTCAGAAGGGGGATAAAAAATCTTTAAAGAAATTGACATTTGATGCTTAGTGAATTAATGGAAGATAATCCGTTTGTGCAGATTAAGTGGGGACATTATCCTCTGCACTGCACTCGTTACTGCTCAGAGGAACTACTTTAGAGGATCGGATTAAAGCCTGGTATATGCATTAGATGCCGCTGGATACGTTATACAACAAAATGTCTTTTTTCAATCTAGTTTTTTGATCTTAGGCTGCGAAATGCGAAGGAGTGGCGAGATGGAGTGATGGCGATGGAGACGAGACGACGAACAGAAATATGTTCAGTTTCAATGTGCAGTTTCTTCCTTAATTCCTAAAGGATATTCTTTAGCACCAAATCCCGTCATGTCAGGATTGCACCAGTGTCTTAACATAAATCCCGTCAGGTTGTAGTCCACACTTCCAAATTATCCAAAAATTTCATTATTAGATCTGCAACCCCTGACAAAGAACAGCAATGTGTAGTCTTAAAACATTTTCAAAAATCACTTGCATCAAGTAGAAACTCAAATGCACGCATGCACAATTTTACGGTGACATTCACACATCCGTGCACGCACACACACCCACTTACACACAATCACCCATCACCTACACACCCGCACCCTTAAACTCTTTCAACTCTTGCCAGTAACGTAAGCAGCTTTATTTGCATATTTGCTCAAGCAAGAGCTCAAGAAGATGGAGCTCAAAAATCATTTAACGTAAATCCAATTTTAAACACTTGAGCTGTACGATATCTAATATTAACGCTATTATCTGTAACTGTGGGGAATTGTACACTATGTGACGTGCAAATGTGATTGCAAGAGTCACACTGATTCAAAATAAATAAATCCTCAATGAACGATGAATCAAAACCTTTCTCTGCAGCTAGAGGAAAAAGTGTGAAATGTGACAGATATACACACCTTCATCTGTACCATCCATGATGGACACACTGTCGGGGCGAAAAAGAAATGAAGAAGCAGCAAACACCTCCTTCACCTAGAATAGAGAGAGAGACAGGGAGAGAGAGAGGGGGAGAGAGAGAGAGACAGGGGAGAGAGCGAGAGACAGGAAGAGACGGGAAAGAGAGAGAGAGAGAGAGAGAGAGAGAGAGAGAGAGAGAGAGAGAGAGAGAGAGAGAGAGAGAGAGAGAGAGAGACAGGAAGAGAGAGAGAGGGGGAGAGAGAGACAGGGAGAGAGAGAGACAGGGGAGAGAGAGAGACAGGGGAGAGAGAGAGACAGGGAGAGAGAGATACAGGGGGAGAGAGAGATACAGGGGGAGAGAGAGATACAGGGGGAGAGAGAGAGAGACAGGGGGAGAGAGAGAGAGACAGGGGGAGAGAGAGAGAGAGAGACAGGGGGAGAGAGAGAGAGAGACAGGGGGAGAGAGAGAGAGAGACAGGGGGAGAGAGAGAGGAGAGGGAGAGAGAGAGAGACAGGGGGAGAGAGAGAGAGACAGGCGGAGAGAGACGGGGAGAGAGAGAGAAAGGGGAGAGAGAGAGAAAGGGGGGAGAGAGAGAGGGGAGAGAGAGAGAAAGGGGGAGAGAAAAAGGGGGAGAGAGAGAGAAAGGGGGAGAGAGAGAAAGGGGGAGAGAGAGTGTTAAATAAACAACAATAAGAAGAAAAATCCTCACTCATCAAGCTTAAATCAACTGACCAGCTCTTATTTGTGTTGCTCAATTAGACAAATATTTCAGGTTTCAGATCAATTCTACTTGATGTTTATTTCTGGTCATTAGGCTTCACTGGTACTGGACTACAAACTCTACACATCTGGTATATGTTTGGACAGATGATTTTTTTGTGACTGTTGTAGCCAAAAATGCTTGAGTTTGCTGTGGATTTTGTGTGTGTGTGTGTGTGTGTTTTACCAACTCTTACCAATGAAGACACGTATGTACACCATAACATTATGACCACCTGCCTAATATTGTGTTGGTCCCCCTTTTACTGCCAAAACAGCCCTGACCTGTCGAGGAATGGACTCCACTAGATCCCTGAAGGTGTGCTGTGGTATCTGGCACTAAGATGTTAGCAGCAGATCCTTTATGTCCTTTAAGTTGGAGGCCCTTTAAGTCCCATGGAGGTCCCACCTCACATCTTACAGGACTGAAAGGATACTTTTGTTAAGAATAGATACTGACCACTGCAGACCGGGAACACCCCACAAGAGCTGCAGTTTTGGAGATGTTCTGATCCAGTGGTCTAGCCATCACAATTTGGCCCTTGTCAAACTCGCTCAAATCCTTACACTTGCCCATTTTTCTTGCTTCTAACACATCAACTTTGAGGACAAAATGTTCACTTGTCTAATATATCCCACCCACTAACAGGTGCCATGATGAGGAGATCATCAGTGTTATTCACTTCACCTCTCACTGCTCATAATCTGCTCCCATTTAAAAATATTATAAAGTATTATTATTTAAAAAATATTACAGTTTGTACAATACAGTGGTGAGACCGGCCATGCTGTATGGTTTAGAGACAGTGTCACTGAGGAAGAGACAGGAGTCAGAGCTAGAGGTAGCAAAGCTGAAGATGTTGAGGTTCTCTTTGGGAGTGACAAGATTGGACAGGATTAGGAACGAGTACATCAGAGGGACAGCTCATGTTGGACGTTTGGGGGACAAAGTTAGGGAGGCCAGATTAAGATGGTTTGGACATGTTCAGAGGAGGGAGAGTGAGTATATTGGTAGGAGAATGTTGGACATGGAGCTGCCAGGCAGGAGGCAAAGAGGAAGGCCAAAGAGGAGGTATATGGATGGAATTAATGAGGATATGAAGCTAGTGGGTGTGAGTGTTGAGTATGCAGAAGATAGGGATAGGTGGAGAGAGATAGAAGAAAGAAGAAGAAGAAAAAGAAAAAGAAGAAGAAGAAGAAAAAGGAGAAGAAGACAGTTTGCTTAATTTCCCATTCATTCTTTGATCGCAAAAATCATGGTTTAATTTTTTCCCAATTAGCCATCCAGCCAACACAAAAATATCTTTACACAAACAGGGTTGTGGGGGTTGGGGAGGGAATTAACCATTAACCTAACCCTTAAGTAAGCAACTAACTTTCCCTGCGATCCGTCATCCTTTCTGCTTCTGTCTTATTGCTACCTGTGAAAACAGAGCTCTAATCTAATTCCTAGATTATTATGGGACAGTAAACCAAACAGCGTGTCTTTGTTCCGCTTCATTTTACAGTGTCCAAGACACAATTGAAATCAAAATAAGCACAGTCAGTCTGGTCACCTCCGTGCAATCGTCCATTTAGAGCTCTACTCAATATTAAAAACCAGGAAGTGGATTTAAACAGGATCTTCGTTGCTCTTTCAGTTCTTGTGAAAGATGAACGCAGTATAAATTGGTATAAAATATGACAGTTAGATGAGAATCTGACGCTACAGTCGGTACGGTACATGTTTACCAAACCTGGACAGTTGAAGATTCTCTTCTTTTAGTTTTAGACGATCCTGTGCATTCTGCAGCCTCAGATCCCTGTTCTTAGCGGAGATGTGCGGTCTGAGATGCTTTTCTGTTCATTACGGTTGTAAAGAGTGATTATTTGAACTAGTACAATACAGCGCCAACCTCTATAGATGCGAATCCTGTGTAAACCTCTAGAGCGGCGTTTTCCAAACTATGGGTTATTTATGGAGCAGGTTGTGAGAGAAACTCACAATCTTCTTTTGTTTCCTTCAATTATTTTAAAAATTAAACATTATAAACATCCAAAATTGACTGTGTGCTAATACACGCTACTCCAGTCACTATCCTGATCTGCTGCTATAGCAGGGAGAAATTTCACATATGTACTATTCTAGACCGTTATTGATTACTAATACTAACCTGTTTTCCTATTAAAGTTAGTGTTTTAAGAATTTTAAAAATCTCTCGTGGCACCTTCAAACCTACAGAAAAGTCTGCTTTGTGCACCAGTCTTCTGGATTTACTAGATCAGTAAACGCTTTTGAGTCTGATAGAGGCAGATTTTTCAATCTAAGATGCAACCCATGACAACAATCATGACAACAGCAGACATTTTTAAAAGAGGGAAAGAGAGGGAGAGAGAGAGACAGAAAGAGAGAATGAGAGAGGGAGTGAGAGAGAGTGCTAAAGAGACAGAGAGAGAGCACTAAAGAACTAGAGAGAGACACGGAGAAGGAGAGACAGAGAGCGACAGAGAGCGAGAGAGAGAGAGAGACAGAAGAGAGAGAGAGAGGGGAGAGAGAGAGAGAGAGAGAGAGAGAGAGAGAGAAAGAGGGAGAGAGGGAGAGAGAGGGAGAGAGAGAGAGCTAAAAAAGGGCAGACAGTGTGTGTGTGTGTGCGTATATTTGCTGCATGATAATGCTCTGTGTGTGTGCGCATGTGTACACCTATGAGCATCTGCCACCTGCATGATGTTAGTATGTGTATTTGCTGAATGATGATGCTGTGTGTGTGTGTGTGTGTGTGCGTGCGTGTGTGAGAGAGAGAAACAATTCTGAAACACTCAGCCTGAATTTCTGTATCTGCACAATTTTAAGCAATACACAAGTGGCAGTTTGGTATACAAGTATTCCTAATAATATGGCAGTCGCTCTCCGACCTTGTCGAGCAGGTGTGTTGCTTTCTCCCCCGGCAGCAGCCGGAGTCCTGCTGTGGCTCTGAGGGCTAGAGGGGTGGAGGACCACTGAGCAGGAGGAACGGTCTGCTTGGCCACCTCCAGGAGCTCCAACAGTCCTGCTTTACTCTGCAACACAGAGTCACAATGATGTGCTATAAGTCAGTTAATTAGTTTATCATTCGTTTTCCATAACAACTAGAGAAGTAGTTTCACCCATAAACATGGGTGGTGTGATCGTTGCTATAGAAACAGCTCATTCACAGGGACTAAGTCAAGGTTTAGGAATGTACCGTGTGAAACCTTTGATTATAAAAGATCCAGGATTAATTGCTAATTAACTAATTAGTTCTTAATTATTGCTGAGAAATGCATTTATGAGAAGTCCAAGCTTGCCCGAGTGCAGTTTTGCGTTTGACCCCTACCTTTTCTGGATCATCGGCGTACGCAGACAGTCCCGGTTTTATTGCTTTAAACATCTGGGGACCCAATTTAGGAGCTGCTGCAAGAAGAAATATTCCACGTCAGGATTTCTAACGAAACACCAGCATCTGTGACTCAACGCGAGAAATTCTCGACGTGAAATTGAAGGGTGTGACTAAATTGAAATCTATTCAGCTCAATAGCCAGCTGTCTGAATAGGAGAAAACCGGTTTAACAGCAGAGGGAGACAGCTAACATCTCAGAGAGGAGCTTCCTTATGCTGTGTGACTTCCATGTGTGTAAGATCAGGCTTCAGCTGATCATATAATAGCATGGAGAGACAAATAATTTGGCCGGAGAGGAATAAAAGCGTCTCATCGGGTCTCTGTCTCATCCGGCTTAAGTGTGTGCATGTGTTATTAGGCTTAGAAAAATATTAAGATAAATGGCATCCATTATAATATTACAGTCATAGGCTGAAAACTAAATCAGTCCCAAAGCAGCACTTAACTGATTTAGCTTAGAAAGTTGTAGCAGGCTGTCAGCCTAATAAAATTACATCAGTGTCTCTGTTTAGTAATGTAAATCTCTCTCTCTCTCTCTCTCCCCTCTCTCTCTCTCACACACACACACACAGGTGTTACCTTGATGCAGCGCCCAGGTAAATTGACAAATGTCAAACATAATTTCCATTATTTGCTACATAATAAAGGTGTGAATGAATGACAGGTCATGTCTGTGAACTAGCGATCCAGTCATGTATTCACTGAGCACTTTTGGATGTCACCAAATGCTGTAAATGGTCATGTGTTAATTCAACCTGACAAGACAAGGTGTCTAATTTGTCTGGGACATGCACACAGCAAGCGGGGAGAGAGAGAGAGAGAGAGAGAGAGAGAGAGAGAGAGAGAGTGAGAGAGATGGACACTATATTTATGTATACTATGTACCATATTTCTTATGTTCTGTAAAGCTCCTTTGAGACAATGTCCATTGTTAAAAGTGTTATACAAATAAAATTGAATTGAACTGAATTGAGCTGAATTGAAAGGGAGAGACAGCCACAGAGACGGAGAAAGAGAAACAGAAAAAGATAAAGACAAACATAGGCACAAACAAAGGCGGGGAGGGGGGACAGAGACACGGATACAGAGACAAATAGAGCAAAGGGGGGGCATGGGTACAGAGTCAGAGAGAGAGAGAGCGAGAGAGAGAGAGAGCGTGAGAGACAGAGAGACAGAAAGAGACAGAGAGAGACAGAGATTCAGGAAATTCTTCATTCTTGAGGAATGTGGGCGTTTCCCATTAAAAATTAATGAGACGATGAAAATAAAGATAAAAGTTATTCACAATGCATAAGGGCTCTTAAGGTCACAATGTGTAAGGAGTAGGAATAATAATAAGACGCTACAGATTACTATTGCTTCTCCTATTAGTACTTTTTACTGTCTCCTCTTTATAAATATGAACATTTTTATTATGTCATTATATAGAGCTGTGTGTGTGTGTGTGTGTGTGTGTGTGTGTGTGTGTGTGTGTGTGGGGTGAGAGAGAGAGAGAGAGAGAGAGAGAGAGAGAGAGAGAGAGAGAGAGAGAGAGATCTTTCGGATTCTGAGAGGCACGGCTTAGTGAGAGGAATGACTTCCGATTGTATTAAGGAAAAAAAAAAAGCTGTAGGTTTTCGTACCATTGTCTTCCTGCTGAAACTTGAAGATGTGTATTCTTGTCCCGGTGCTCCCAGCATCAAACATGATGCCATAGCGAAACATTTCACTGACCATCTCGGCCGACGTCGGTCTCTTGTGGAGGTCTGTTCTGTAAGGCTGCTCCAGTACCAGCTTGGACAGCTTCCTGTTCTCAAAGCATCGTTTCACGTAGGTGAGGTAGACCACAAGGCAGACCACCAGGAGGAAGATGACGGCCAGCTTTGGGACCTTCATTGTAATGGAGGTATACTGTAATGGTGGACAGTGTGTTTGGGGAAAAGTTCTCGCT
>JAUCMX010000008.1:24482004-24509504 GCA_033459395.1 Hemibagrus guttatus
CTGATTTTCAATTGAATGCATAAAGCGACGCCTCCGTAGGCCATATGGTTACATTTTAAGGCGGTGAGGAGGGGTGTAAAGGTCCCTATCTAGGGCACATGGCCCAAAGGGAGATACATGCCTTGTGTGAAAGCTTTCTGTCTAATCAAAGATCAGTGTAGGCTGGACAAAGGGAGGGATGAGGCCTTGTGTCCTTCACAAACTGTTGCTCCTTTGCTCTCACAGACACACACAGACACACAAACCACTCAATGCATATGTGACAGTCATTAGCTCAGTTGAGTGAACAGATGAGCAGAGAGGGAGAGAGAGAGACAGAAAGAGAGAAAGAGGGAGATAGAAAGAGAGAGCGAGAGAGAAAGAGAGAAAGAGAGAGACAGAAAGAGAGAGAGAGAGAGAGAGAGAGAGAGAGAGAGAGAGAGAAAAAGAGAGACTCAACCTTCACCTCATCCATTCTTTAAAATGTATACCAGTCAGTCAGTTGTTTTGCACTGTTAATCGTCTTCCTGTACGATGAACAGTGAACATGTGGAGGGAAAAAAGCAGTGAGCAGAAATAATGTGGAACTTTTTACAGTTGAATGAAAATGACAATATGATAATACGGTTCAACACAAAACATTCTTTATTGCATTATGTAAGTACACAGATCAGGTATAACATTATGAGCAGTGAGAGGTGAAGTGAATAACACTGATGATCTCCTCATCATGGCACCTGTTAGTGGGTGGGATATATTAGGCAGGAAGTGAACATTTTGTCCTCAAAGTTGATGTGTTAGAAGCAGGAAAAATGGACAAGTGTAAGGATTTGAGCAAGTTTGAAAAGAGTCAAATTGTGATGGCTGGACCACTGGATCAGAACATCTCCAAAACTGCAGCTCTTGTGGGGTGTTCCCGGTCTGCAGTGGTCAGTATCTATCAAAAGTATCCTTTAAGCCTTTTTGGTTGCGAGGTTTGGAGGACTTAAAGGATCTGCTGCTAACATCTTGGTGCCAGATACCACAGCACACCTTCAGGGATCTAGTGGAGTCCATGCCTTGACGGATCAGGGCTGTTTTGGAGCAGAAGGGGGACCAACACAATATTAGGCAGGTGGTCATAATGTTATACCTGATTGGTGTATGTATATATATATATATATAAATATATATATAAAGCACACACTAGAGGACCGAGTTAACTGTCACTGATCACACAGAGCTGTTTGGATTCTTATTTCTGACTGGTGTTAATTGACTTTCAGAAGCTCTTACAGGTTTATTTCCATTCAAATTCAAGTTACATTTAATTTTCCACATATACAACCATGCGTAATATGACATGCAGTGAAATGCTTCTCGACTATCTGTGTCTTAAAAGTGGCATAAAAACAGACTTACAATAAAAATATCAACTACGTACTAAAAATAACAACAAAAAAGTTTGTTGTCTGTGTGGTTTTCTTGCTACATTACAAACCAACAAAGGTTTTTAAGACTGATGCTATCCTAGTGAACCAGCATTGATTTTTTCATTGACATTAAAGCACTTTAGAACAGTATGACTAATAATGAATAAAGTGCTGATGTCTGCGATCGTGGACAATTTAACTGCAATATTTGTGATATTTGCTGTACAGAAATCTAGCTGAAGTATTCGTTATTGTGCATAAAAAACCCCCCGGCAAATTCAAGCTCTAGTCCTAGGGTTGAAGGTCTGTAAGTCCTGCAGGATGAAGCTCCTCCTCCTTTTCTCTCTGTGTTGGCGTTCAGGGATGGAAATGCTTCCCAAACCACAATGTTATATTACTTTATCATTTAATATAGTAATATAGTTTTGTCAGAAGCTCCACAGTAATTAAATATAGCTAAGAATAAACACTTTTTTTATGGAAAGAGTTTCCCGTGTTAGTCAATTTTTTTCTCTGTAACATGACTTTATTATTATTATTTTTATTATTATTATTATTATTATTATTATTATTATTTCATTTTTTTAAAAAATTTTTTTAAATGTTATTTAACAAAAACAAAATTGTGATATTGCGATTTTTTCTGGTGAGGAGAAGTTTATTTAATATTTCATGGAAGGATTCTCCAGTGTCAGTCTGTTTTTTTCTCTGTAATGACTTTATTTTATTTATTCATTATTATTATTATTATTATTATTATTATTTATTTATTTATTTTAAGTGTTATTTAACAAAAAAAAAAGTGATGTTGCAAATTTTTTCTGGTGAGGAAAAGTTTATTTAATATTTTATGGAATGAATTTCCAGTGTCCGTAACATGATTTTATTTATTTATTTGTTTGTTTCTTTGTTTCTTTGTTTCTTTGTTTCTTTCTTTGTTTCTTTCTTTCTTTCTTTCTTTATTTATTTATAATTCAAATTTTATTTGTCACATACAAAATCATACACAGTACGACATGTAGTGAAATTTTTTCGACTTTTTTCGACTGTCCTTGTTAAGAGAGGGACATAAAAAAAGGATATAAATAAAAGAAAGATTTTTATTTCTAAAGAATCTTTATTTTAATCTTTATTTAAATAAAATATCTATTAATTAATTTTTTTTTAAGTGTTATTTAACAAAAAATTGTGATATTACTATGGTGCGTTTTCTGCTAAACGAATGATCAGCCAACACATTCGATATACAAATTTTTTTCTTTAATTGTCTGATATTTTTTATAGAACAACATACTATTTATTTATTTAGTTAGTTAGTTAGTTAGTTAGTTAGTTAGTTACTTGATTATTTGTTTATATTTATTTGATTTTTTTTATTTATTTAAATTTATTTATTTGTTTATTTTTGGCATAAATAATCCAAATTCCAGTCTAGACAGTTGTTAGTTGTGTGTCTCAGATGGTGTGTAAAAACCACAAAAGAAAATGTTTTCGTAATTATCCCTGATAATCATGTTCTACACAGAAATAAAGACTAACAAAAGGGAAAAACAAACATTTTAATCACATCAAAAATGTACTTTTAATCACTTTTCTAGTGTGCTCCTGATTTTGCTGTGGTGCCGTTGGGGAGCTTACGCCTTTAAACATTTTTTACACTCTAACAATATAAAATATATCGAAAATAACCCTTTAAAGGGGGGGGCACAGTGGCTTAGTGGTTAGCACGTTTGCCTCACACCTCCAGGGTTGGGGGTTCGATTCCCACCTCTGCCGTGTGTGTGTGTGTGGAGTTTGCATGTTCTCCCCGTGCCTTGGGGGTTTCCTCCGGTTACTCCGGTTTCCTCCCCCAGTCTAAAGACATGCATGGTAGGTTGATTGGCATCTCTAAATTGTCCGTAGTGTGTGATTGTGTGAGTGAATGAGAGTGTGTGTGTGCCCTGTGATGGGTTGGCACTCCGTCCAGGGTGTATCCTGCCTTGATGCCCAATGACGCCTGAGATAGGCACAGGCTCCCCGTGACCCGAGAATAGTTGGGACAAGCGGTAGACAATGAATAAATGAAATAAACCTTTAAAGTATCACATGTCTTGCTAATCATTCGCAAAAAGACTGTGAGCTACAGACACAGCTAATTTGATTGACATGTGAGATGTTCGAAACGCTGGCATGATTTGTGTCATGCTAACTAGTGTCAAGCTAACACTAGCTGATTAGCTGATTTAACTGATGGTGCCAGTTGCATGACATTTCTTGTTGTAGCTAAAAAACAACAGTGTAAACCATTTCCCCTTATAGTGGAGATTTGATCTGTATGACAGGAAATGATTATTTAAATTTGTAAGCAAACCTGGTGGATCAGCACCAAAAGAAGGTATCCTAGCATGGCTAACGTGGAAGAAAAGCTAACAAAAGTCAGTGGTTATAAAACAAATTATTTGGAAAGCATGTGAAGAACCTTTCACAGTCCATTTTAGCTCTTTTTGCCAATTCTGTGCATACTACACTGATACAGGTGTCTAGAAAGGTAATTTTTAGATTTTATGAGGAATAGCTGTTGTGTCTTTATACTAGTGTTATTTTGACACATAACATTACAACAAATTCCTTTCAAATCCTATCGAACACCCTTTCTAATTCCTCTGCTGGAGATTTAATCGTCGCAGGCAAAGCAAACAAGCCAAAGAGATTAGATCTTTCTTTTTTTTTCTTCTTTTTTTTTTTTTTTTTTTACAAAAAAATAAATAAATTCTGTAATACTAGCAGTAAGAGCCTACTCCAATCGTCCATTATTTAGGGCATTAGTCCGGCCCAATCCAATTTTCCTTCACTAGCTTGCTACCTTTTATAGATGGATAATAAAGGGATAAACCCTAATGCCCTTTAGAATTATTATTTTTATAGATAAAGGTGACATCATGGGAAAGATAATAATAATAATAATAATAATAATAAAAATAATAATAATAATAATAATAATAAAATAATAATAAAGTACAGTTTATCTAATGTGTGCAGCCTAAAGCTTAAAGGAGACTAATCTGAAAGAAATTTCTGCTAAATCTAAATGAGTGAAGGCAAAATATTTATCAGTCATTATATATATATATATATATTATATTATATATATAGATATATATATATATATATATATAATATATATATATAAAATCAGGCATAACATTATGACCACCTGCCTAATATTGTGTTGGTCCCCCTTTTGTTGCCAGAACAGCCCTGACCTGTCGAGGCATGGACTCCACTAGACCCCTGAAGGTGTGCTGTGGTATCTGGCACCTTACAGGACTTAAAGGATACTTTTGATAGATACTGACCACTGCAGACCGGGAACACCCCACAAGAGCTGCAGTTTTGGAGATGTTCTGATCCACTCGTCTAGCCATCACAATTTGGCCCTTGTCAAACTTGCTCAAATTATTACATTTGCGCATTTTTTCTGCTTCTGACACATCAACTTTGAGGACCAAAATGTTCACTTGCTGCCTAATATATCCCACCCACTAACTATATATATAAACATCGCTTGAATACTATAAACCATTGCTTGGATAGAAGTTAAGTTGCCTTTATTGGTCACATATACATTACTGCACAGTGAAATTCTTTTCTTTGCATATCCCCTCCTTGGGGGTTGGTGTCAGAGCACTTGCTCAAGGGCCCAACGGTGGCAGCTTGGTGGTGCTGGGGCTTGAACCCCTGATCTTCCGTGCAGTGACCCAGAGCCTTAAACACTTGAGCTACCACCGCCCAATTATGGGACACCTGGACATTTTACACAACTTTATTGCAATAATAATTGTATTGCTGTATTTGTAGTATTCTTCCCCATTATGTTGTACTGATCAGCCTGATAACATTTATTATCTCGTTACAGTGGCACCCTATAAGGGGTGGGATATACAATGAGCGTGTGAGCATCAGAACTAGACCATGGAGCAATAGAAGAAAAGGGTCTTGGGTGAAGAATTACGTTTAATTAACATCATGTGGTGTGTGTGCATTGCTTACCTGGGAAATAGATGGCACCAGGATGCACTGGCAAGCTGACAGAGGCAGTGTGATGCTCTGGGAACCATTCTGGGAAACCTCAAGTCCTGACTTTCATGTGAATATTAACTTGACACATAGCTTCTACCTAAACATTGCTGCATATGAAGGACACCTTTTCATGGTATCAGAGTTCCTTAATGTCAGTGGTCTTTTTCAGCAGGATAATGTTCCCTGCTACACTGCAGAAATTGTTCAGGGATGGTTTAAGGTCATGACAAAGAGTAAATGGTGTCCTCTAAATTTTCCAAAATCTGATTGAGCATCTGTGGGATGTCCTGGACAAACAATTCTGATCCATGGAGGCTTCACCTTACAACTTACAGGACTTAAAGGATCTTCTGCTAATGATTTGGAGTCAGATACTACAGCACACCTTCAGAAGTTTTGTGAAATCCATCATAGTAGTTTTAGTGGCACAAGAGGAACTTACACAATATTAGGCAGGTCGTTTTAATGTCATGGCTTAAGTGGTTAAGGCTTGGGTTGTTGATCAGAAGGTTAAGCCCCAGCACTACCAAGCTGCCACTGTTGGGCCCCTGAGCAAGGCTCTTAACCCTCCCTGCTCCAGGAGCGCTGTATCATAGCTGCCCCTGTGCTCTGACCCCAACTTCCTCAGCTGGGATATGTGAAGAAAAGAATTCCACTGTGCTGTAATGTATGTGTGGCGATAATAAAGGCTTCTTGCCCTCAGTTTTTCTTCTTCTTCTTTAGTATTGGGGTCGTGGTGGCTCAAGTGGTTAAGGCTCTGGGTTGTTGATCAGAAGCGTGTGTTGATGTATGTGTGTGTGTGTGAGTGTGTGTGTGTGTGTGTGAGTGTGTGTGTCCTGTCATACAATGTGCAAATGATAAATAAACTTGACTCGTTCTGGTTCCACCACCGATTCAGGAGCCTCATTGTAGTGAAAAACCTGAACCATATTTCTGTCTAAGTTGACTTTAAAGTTTTTAGAATCTACTTTATTCTACTTTATAAGTTTCTACTTTCTAGCTTTAATACAGAAAAGGTGAATTTTATCAAAAACAAATGTTTATAACATTTCCAAGCACATCCTCATGTCTGCAACATCCTTTTTTTCCCCAATGTATTATTTCTTTCTGTTCCATTTCCTTTCATCACCCTGTGCTCATTTCCCCTGATTGGTCTTTAAACGTTTAATATCCGGATGTAACCTGTCTGCTTCGTTGTCTTTTCCTGACTAAATGCTGCTGCGTGCGGCGATTACATTAACAATTAAGGAAATCAAATTACTTAATGCATTAGCGAATGAGGCCGCTCAATCTCCCTCGCACTCAAATGACTCTTGCTGTTTGCTTTTAATTTAAGCAATCCAGCAGAAGACTCATTACAGCAGCGAGTAGATTAACCCGTGGAGATGACTTAACTTAATCCGGGTTATCTTGGTTTTGAGGCCCTCTGAGAGATCAGCAGGAAAATGAAGCAGTGCTTTCATCAGAAAGGCATCTCTTCTATCACCAGCATTATAATCATTATAATCACAGCATCCTTTTTTTTGTTTTTGTTGTTTTATGATCTATACCATGTTACCTGGTTTTTTTGTTTGTTTTATTTTTGGCAGATTTGTATTATTTGTATTTGTAATATTCACATGATAAAACAGCAGGAATGTCTCAGTCAGGATAGTCACCAGTGTAAAAGACCAAACAAATAAAATCTTAAAGTTTTATACCTCATAGAAATGTGTAAACTTAATGGCATTCATTTCTGTCATGTTACTTCAAGCAGCATCATATTCTAGCTAGTGGAATTTTTTATTTCTTTAAACACTTTAAAGTTGTTTGGCTTTAAGTGCGTATATAGGAAGTCAAATAATGTTGAAAATCGCTAACATAAGATCATAATCCTTTGACAGTTACAACAGTGCATTGTTTGAGTCACACCACCCCATTGATGCATTTCCTCCACTGGTTTCCGGTAGCTGCACACATCAGCTTCAAAACACTGATGCTTGTCTACAAAGCCAAGAATGGATCAGCTCCCTCTTACCTCAAAGCTCTTATTACTTCTCACACTGCACCTCACTCACTCAGATCTACTAGCACTGCTCAACTGGTCCCACCATCTCTCAGGGTAAGAGGTAGGAACATATCTAGACTCTTCTCTGTTCTGGCACCGAGGTGGTGGAACGAGCTTCCCCTAGATCTCCGAAGAGCCGAGTCACTGGCGGTCTTGGCGGATGAAGACCTACCTCTTCCTAAAACACTTAAACTAGCTCTTATTTTTTCCTGGTTTGTTTTATGTATTTTTTTTTTTTTTTAAAGTGCTTTATTTCCACCCAACACAGTTTTTAGGCTGATGGTGTATCCTGAGCCTGTGACCTATTGAACCAGTGTTAATATATTCATTGAAGGAGAATTCAAAGCACTTTTGTACATTGCTTTGGAAAAGAACGTCTGCCAAATTCCTGAAATGTAAATGTTTGTATACGAATTTGGCTGAGAGTCTGCTTCATCCGCCATCTTTAGAAAATATGACATCATCATTTCCAGTAAGGGACAATACGTTGTAAAGTATTTCGAGATGGTTAAAGTTAGAAATCAGATTCACCTGCTGCCTTCAAAACGTGAGTGAACTCTACTGAAAGATAAGCTTTGTTTCAGCTCAGAAGGATTACTTTCATTTACTTTCATAAGTTTCATTTTTAAATACTTATCAACTTGAGTTCAATATCCAAAACTTGTCATGACAATTAAACTTAAAAAAGAAGAAATACATTTTTTTTTACATTGATACCTTCGATGCTCCCTGGTTTTTGCAGTGCATTGTGGGATTTGTTTATGGAGCAGACGTTCCAGTGACCTGGAAGGATTTTGCGATTGAGAGAAAGAGAATGAAAGAGAGAGAGACCTTAAAATGGCCACCTTCCTGACCAGTGCCCACTGGGAGCTGATTAAGACACAGCTCTTGATAGCTAGCAAACACTGGCTACAAAGCATCACCTTCGATAATTTGCTTATATTATATTACACTTATATTAGCTTTCGGCTGCTCCCTGTTCGGGGTCGCCACAGCAGACCAACTGGTCCGCACAGCAACTTGGCAAACGTTTTACGCCGGATGCCCTTCCTGACGCAACCCTCCCATTTTTCCGGGCTTGGGACCGGCACTGCATCCAGTGGCTGGGGTTAAGGCATTGGCTCGGAATCGAACCCGGGCCTTCCGCATGATAGGGGAGAAACCCACCACTGAGCCACCAATGCCCCTAGAATTTGTACTTACACTGATTCACAAAAATAATTAAGGCTATGCTTTAGATAAGAAAATTACAGAAGAAATGAAAATCTGAAGAGATGGAAATGTAGACTGTAGCTGCTATACACAAAGCTCTTTTGATACTGTGTAATATGAGTATATGAATATTTCCCTAATGGTAAAAGGTGAATGCTGAAACTAATACAAGGCTGTAAAAGCAGACGCAGAGAGCGATTATATCCCTGGTCATATCCCACAAAGCACAACATCATGTGTTGCTAATTGTTTTGCTGGTCTATTGTTTACTTAGAAACAATAGTCTGAACAGGCAGCCCCCTCCAGCCCACACACACACACACACACACACACACACACACACCACACACACGCACTTATCAATCAGTCCCTGGACCTGCCTCTGCTCCACTAATTATGCAAAAAGAGGCTCCTCATAGATTAACCTAATTCAGAGCAGTAAACAACTCTTAGGCCTGGGATTAAAGATTTTTTTGCAAATTAATGATCTACAAGTCTCCATAATCTCACTTCCCATCTCGTGTCAAGACACTCTTCAAATCTGTCATGAATATGAATAATGATAATATTAACGGTACACGTTTCTGCCACCGGGCCGCCTCAGGCCTTAACGATTATGATTAAAGATGCAAAGCTGCTCCTTAGACACTGTGATTAGGCATGCACTTATATTATGTTTATTCATTTGGAAGATGTTTTTACCCAGATGTAGATCGTGGGTAGATTGGATTGAGCTTTAGCAGACAGTTGAGGGCCATCGGTGTGGTTGATGGGATGAGATTTGAGCTTACAACCTTCGGCTAAATCTCAGACCACATCTGTACAGGAACGTCAGGTTTAATTCTAGCGAGTGCAGGGGCCCAAGCATTTTTAGGGTGATCTTTTAAAGACTATGAGAAGTATGCAAATTTCATCAGTTTATCCAGTTTATCTTAAGGGCTGTGTCTCAATTGTCTCCCTAGTTCAGTAGTCAGGGTGCTGATCATGGAGTCGGCCATTTTAAAAGCTCTCTCTCTCTCTCTCTCTCTCTCTCTCTCTCTCTCTCTCTCTCTCTCTCTTTCTTTCTCTCTCTCTCTCTCTGTCAATCATAAATTCCACTGGAATGTTCACACCTTAAAATAAAATCCCACAGTGGACACCACATAAACCTTTAATGGTCACTATGTTCCCTTTGTGGAAATGAAGTCATATTTTTGGAAGGCTCACACCTGGAAAAAAAAATAGTAGATGAAACCAAACTCAATCAACTTTACCTACAAATGTACACTATATTGCCAAAAGTTTTGGGACACCCCTCCAAATCATTGAATTCAGGTGTTGTTTCTCAGGGGTTGGACTCGGCCCCTTAGTTTGCTCCCAACTTTGTGGGAACCGTTTGGGGATGACCCCTTCCTGTTCTAACATGACCGTGGACCAGTGCACAAAGCAAGCTCCATAAAGACATGGATTTGGAGTGAGTCTGGTGTGGAGGAACTTGACTGGCCTGTACAGAGTCCTGACGTCAACTCGATAGAAAACTTCTGGGATAAATTAGAGCCAAACTGGTCCCACAAAGTTGGGAGCATGAAATTGTCCAAAGTGTCTTGGTATGCTGAAGCATTAAGAGTTCCTTTCACTGGAACTAAGTGGCCGAGCCCAACCCCTGAAAAACAACACCTGAATTCAATGATTTGGAGGGGTGTCCTAAAACTTTTGGCAATATAGTAGAAGTAGCTTTTAATCATTGTTAGAGCTCTCATATGATTACAAGTATGAGAGCTGCAGGACAGTGGTGAGGTGTGCTGTAGGTCAGACAGAGGAGTTCAAAGTGGAGGTGGGATTGCATCAGGGATCGGCTCTGAGCCCCTTCCTGTTTGCTATAGTGATGGACCAGTTGTCAGAGGAGGTCAGACAGGAGTCTCCTTGGACAATGATGTTTGCAGATGACATTGTGCTCTGTAGGGGAGCACAGTGGCTTAGTGGTTAGCACGTTTGCCTCACACCTCCAGGGTTGGGGGTTCGATTCCTGCCTCCGCCATGTGTGTGTGTGGAGTTTGCATGTTCTCCCTGTGCCTCGGGGGTTTCCTCCCCCAGTCCAAAGACATGCATTGTAGGTTGATTGGCATCTCTAAATTGTTCGTAGTGTGTGAGTGTGTGATTGTGTGAGTGAATGAGAGTGTGTGTGCCCTGTGATGGGTTGGCACTCTGTCCAGGGTGTATCCTGCCTTGATGCCCGATGACGCCTGAGATAGGCACAGGCTCCCTGTGACCCAAGTGTAGATTGGATAAGCGGTAGACAATGAATGAAGTGTGATCTGTAGTGGGAGCAGGGAGCAGGTGGAGGAAAACCTGGAGAGGTGGAGGTTTGCGCTGGAGAGAAGAGGAATGAAAGTCAGTCATAGTAAGACTGAGTACGTGTGTGAATGAAAGGGAGGGAAGTGGAACAGTAAGGTTACAGGGTGAAGAAGGTACAGGAGTTTAAGTACTTGGGGTCAACAGTCCAGCGTCCAGAGAGTGTGGGAAAGAGGTAAAGAAGCAAGTGCAGGCAGGTTGGAATGGGTGGAGAAAGGTGTCGGGAGTTCTGTGTGATAGGGAAATATCAGCGAGAATCAAGGGGAAGGTGTACAGGACAGTGGTGAGACCGGCCATGCTGTATGGTTTAGAGACAGTGTCACTGAGGAAGAGACAGGTAGCAGAGCTGAAGATGTTGAGGTTCTCTTTGAGAGTGATAAGGATTAGGAACGAGTACATCAAAGGGACAGCTCATGTTGGACATATGGGGGACAAAGTTAGGGAGGCCAGATTAAGATAGTTTGGACATGTTCAGAGGAGGGAGAGTGAGTATATTGGTAGGAGAATGTTGGACATGGAGCTGCCAGGCAGGAGGCAAAGAGGAAGGCCAAAGAGGAGGTATGAGGATGAGGGTGCAAGGGTTGAGTATGCAGAAGATAGGGATAGGTGGAGAGAGATGATTCGCTGTGGCGACCCCTGAAGGGAAAAGCCGAAAGAAGAAGAAGAAGAAGAAGATCTCTTATATGATTACTTACATTAGCTTGATTTGAGTCTTTTGAAACAACTTTTAACTTTACAGAATTTTTAAAAGATTAACTAGCTACCTTACGATGATGCTTGAAGTACCGTGACAGAAATGCATGTGATTAAGCTAACAAATCTACATGACAAATAAAACTTATAAAACAAATAAAATCTACTCATCACTGTCCCCGTGTGTACTGAGCCTTAGCAGTGCATCAGCTCGTGTACACTATCTAGGGAGCTAAAAGCTGATTGAGACGCACTCATAGCTTCCAAACAATTAATAAGGCTACGTCCACACATTAATCCGGATTCATTTGAAAACGAATCTTTTTCTCTACGATTTGGTCTTCTGTCCACTGTGAAAACTGAGATATTCACTCACAATGACAAAAACAATGATGATAACAATCTCCAGTGTGTCTACAGAACGCAGTGCTGTGTGTGTGTGTGTGTGTGTGTGTGTGTGTATTAGAATGTTTTCTTTTGAGGGCGTACGCGTGTTTTTAATTATCTCTGAGACCACAGGTGGATTTCCTTTTGTCCCTATTCTCTAGAGAGAGAAAACCGCGTCCTAACGTCCCTCACTCTCTCCTGTACACTCCCACACACGCGCTATTCATTATGTGTGTGTGTGTGTGTGTGTGTGTGTGTGTGTGTGTGTGTGTGTGTGTGTGTGAACCTCAACTGTGTCCTTCTGCTGTATAACTGCTCTTTAGAACAACAGACAAAAAGCTTGTCTAATGAATTAATTAGATAATTGATTAATTAACGGATCAATTAAACAGCGCTAGACTTTTTGGAGTAGAGGATCTGTTTGGAGTTTTTAAACTCTGTAGGTCGGATTTAAACACGACAGGAATACGTAAAAAAAAAAATATGTCTGATATTAACATTTAATTAGTTTAAGCTGCACTTAATCACGCAAAACTGCGCATGAAAACTGGACAAATACGCAGATTGCGGTTTAACATCAGCCACAAAAGTGTGAAAAAAGTTACAAAGCCCTAACAAGAACGAAGATAATATAAAATGTGTTCATAAATAAAGTTAAGGCAAACACACGTCAGAAAAAAAAAACTGTGTGAAGCTTGTTTATGATCGATAAGCCATATAATCAATCACTCTTTCAAATAAAAATCAGACAAAAATACATTTTGTGCAATTAAATTCATCCAGCCCCCTCCATCCATCCATCCATTTTCTATACCTGCTGATCCTACTACTGGGTCACAGGGAACCTGAAGTCTATCCCAGGAGACTACGGGCACAAGGGAGGGTACACCCTGGACAGGATGCCAGTCTATCTCAGGGCCATCATACACACACACACACACACACACACACACACACACACACACACACACACACACACACACACACACACACACACACACACACACACACACACACACACACACACGCTACGGACAATTTAGAGATGCCAATCAACCTACAGTGCATGTCTTTGGATCTGGGGAGGAAACCGGAGTGCCCGGAGGAAACCCCCGAGGCACGGGCTGAACATGCAAATTCCACACATACATGCAAACTCCACACACACATGCAAACTCCACACACACATGGCGGAGCCGGGAATCGAACCCCCAAAACTGGAGGTGTGAGGCAAACGTGCTAATCACCAAGTGCCCCCTCAATTTAATTCATTTAAGCCTATATCTCATTGCTTACATTAGATTGAGAAAGCTAGCAATTTTTGTAAAAAAAAATTATATATATATATATATATATATATATATATATATATATATATATATATATATATATATATATATATATATATATATATATATATATAAAAGCTACATGATTTGATGACATTTGAATATTCTTTCTTTTTATTAAATGATTAATTAACATCTTTATTTTATTTTTTTTGGAATAAATTAAATAAGTGCTCTTATTAATTCATTGATAATAAACACATTTTGTCAGCCTACAAATGTTTTTTTTTTTTAAACCGCAAATATCCTCATCATTCATAACTTTACTTAATAAATGCCATTATATATAAAATATATTATTCTTGGGGGGAAAAAATACAAAAAAGGTCTGTATTATATTGCAATCTATAAAAACAATTGCAAATCTTAAATCTTAATCTCTTACTGTATTGTGCAGATTAATGTAAAAGTACTAAAAAACATACAATACTTGGTTTTAATGAACATAAAGTACCCCCTATTTAAAAATATTTTAAGCCAGAAAAAACATCATTCATTTCAGATATAATGCTTATTATTATGTTGTTAATTTAGAGAATATGTCATTAAGCAAACTTGCTTTATTGCTTTATTTACTGTTCAATTAAGTCCATATTAAAATGGGAATCTGATGCAAAATGAAGGTACGTGAGATTGTACATTACAGCTCTTTAAATCCTCGAATGACCTTATTGACCTCGAATGACCTTACTGAACACTGGTGAATTAATACATTTTTAAAAAGATTTTTAGCTTGGATGAATCCGACTTGGAAAAAAAGATTGAAGAAATATATTTACATTACATTACGCCATCGTTTTTTACACCTAATTATAATAGTTAAGTAAATCGATAATGACCCTACTACTACTTGCTTTCGGCTGCTCCCTGTTCGGGGTCGCCACAGCGGACCAACTGGTCCGCACAACGACTTGGCAAATGTTTTATGCCGGATGCCCTTCCTGACACAACCCTCCCATTTTTCCAGGCTTGGGACCGGCACTGCATCCAGTGGCTGGGAATCGAACCCGGGCCTTCCACATGATAGGCGAGAAACCTACCACTGAGCCACCAATGCCCCTACCAGAATGACCCTACACTTTCTTTTAGAAAATTATATTGTCAATATATGGATTTCAGTTGTTATAATTGAATACTTATTATAACTTATGACAGTTATTCGTTCTGTCTGTGGTCCATTAGTGAAACTGAGTACAGAAGGGTTCAAGGTAGAACCAAATTTGTTCAAACAAACTCAAACTCTTATGTACACGGAAATTATGAAATATTGGCTACTTTAACTGAAATGCAGTAATAAAAAAATACACTAAACGTGATATTTTTTTCGAATAATAATGCATGTTAAACCATATTATTTACAAAGTGATCATGTTTTTCGTTCATAAATATTAGTCAAAAATTGAAAACAATAAATCATATCAATATATGATATAAATATATATCATATAAATATAAATATAAATATATATATATATATTTATTATGTCAATTGATTCCTGGTGTAGTAAAGTCTATACTTTTTTTGTTCCGTTTCTCTAGGCGCATTTTTTAATTCGTTATTGTTATAAACTGCTGTTGCATACTGGAAGTGAAATCTGGGGGAAAACCTACTTAAGGACCAAGTGGTTGAAAATCCCTGTCGGATTTAATGGAAAATTGGTGGCAATTAATCCTCTGGGATTGGGGAGGAAAAAGGGAAACGCCTCAGTAAAATCAACTGTAGCTCAGCTCTGATTGGATGCTGGAGTTCCCTGGACGGAGCGATGGAGAGATAAATTGTCACCAGACTCAAACTCGTCTCACCTCTCACCTCTCACGCCTGACTGGTGCTGGTGTCTGAGAATAAATACTTAGAATTCCAATTGAATACTGAACTCTACTACACACGCCATGACAGGACGAGAGAAAGTAGAGGAAAAGCCGCACGCAAAGCTCTATACGACTCCGACTTATTATGGTGCCGACAAGTCCCGCGCCAGCGGGGCCGGATTTCGGTCCAAAGGCTTCGCCATCACCGACCTGCTTGGTCTTGAGCCGGATTTCCGGGCCCGTCAGCCTGGTACTGAAGTCGGCGGACAGCACGAGGGCGGTGATGTGGGTCACGGCACCAGGGCCGGAGGCTTCTCGTTGCCCGCGGGGTCTCTGCCTCTCGGTTTAGGTTTCCTCTGCAGTCTGGCGGCGCAGCAGCCTCCCGGTGCTCCGTGTTTCCTCCCGGGACACATCCCACTCCTGCAGTCCCGGACAGATAGACACTTCAACCATAACACGGAGCCACAGCGGCCTGACGTCTATTCCGGTTAGTCAACTTTATTTTTCCGTTTTTTTCTTCTTGACGTTCAAAAGTTGGGAGCTGTTCAAGAGCTCTAGTGCTGAAGAAAACAAAAACGAAACAAAAGACACACAGAGCGCGAAACATTGGGACGTTTATTCGCGCGTAATAAACTTTTAAAACTGAATATTCATTACATGCAAGGTACACATGAGCAATTACGGATGGATAACTTTAAAATTAAACACTGAAATGTTCTACTATCTTAACTAAAGAGATAGTTCTGGGAATTCTGGGAGCAAGGCAGGAATACAGCCTGCATGAGACACCAGTCTATAACAGGGGAAAATACTGAAATAACTATAATCAAATAATTCTACAATTTAATTATATTTCCCCAGACATTATATATCTAGGGCATTTTGGAATTTTATACATTAAAAAATGGTAAATAGACATGTTAATTGGATATGGATTGTGAAAATGTATTGCAAATTAGGGGGGAAACAATTGGGACAAAAATGTTTATATTGTTTTATATCTGGTAATGCTTTCTGCTGAATATATAAAGAAATAATTGTTCAAAATAATTGCAGTAAACCCCCAATTATATATGAATGTAATATGAACATTTGACAGAAAATACATAATGAAGAAAGTGGTTAAATAATTAAATAGACAAATAAAAAAAAATAATTATTAATTATTATTATTATAATTATGTATTATTATTATTATTATTATTATTATTATTATTAGTAGTAGTAGTAGTAGTAGTAGTAGTAGTAGTAAATACATTAGCTAAATAAATAAATAAGTCCAATCTTAATAATTGATTATTAATTAATTCAATATTGATTTCATTTTCTGGCAAGTTACACTATACTCTATGTTATTCAACTGTTATTAGTTTTTGTTTTTCTTTATTTTTATTCAATAAATTAATGTCTTTATGTATTCATAAAGTCCTCTGAATTAACATTCTTCTATGTGAAATCCTCAGATGATGACTGTCTTTCTGGGGATCATAACGAAGAGAAAAGCTCAAGCAACTCCCAGAAACGGAAAAAACGAAGACACAGGTAAGAGCACTGGAACTAATTAGATAAGAGCAGGACACGTGACCACAAACCACTGATGATACACACACCTTTAAATCAGTTCAGGATTAAAGGGATTTTTTAGAGCAAACTGGTTAAGTATGTTAAATAGCAAATAACGTGAAATGTAATCTGTACTCATCAACTTGGATGAGAAAAAAAAAACAAAAAAAGCAAACTTGAACCATAAAAAATTGCATGAGTGAAATTTGTGGAATTCAGACCAGGTTGGATTTTGTGATTTTATATACTTAACATTTTTTTTTTCATCTTCAGGACGGTGTTTACTTCTCACCAGCTGGAAGAACTAGAGAAGGCTTTCAACGAGGCTCATTATCCAGATGTTTACGCGAGAGAAATGTTGGCCATGAAGACAGAGCTCCCTGAGGACAGGATACAGGTATGCGTGTTAAATTCTTGTACGTGCTCTAGCAAAACATGTAAGAAATTACATTAGAGAATATTTATATCACATTTAGCAAAGTGAATTATGATTATTTATCATGTTCTACTGGTTGACCTTTTTTTCTTAACTGTGATAATGAAAAAAAAGATGTAAAATGTCTGTTGAAAAAAAGTTTGATGAAAGATATGGAAGAAAATATTTGTCACATTCAGACTGAAGCGTTTTCATCATCATTCCGTTAAATAGCACCAGTACTGGAAAAGTTTCTTGTATATGTTAGGATTAATTCAGTCATTTTAAAAAATAAAAACAACGAATGATATAGTTGAAAAGATTGTGCTACTGTTTTCTGAATATTATTTAAATACACTGAAAAAAAGACAAAAAATTATATAAATTTTTTTTTTATATAATTTTTTTTTATTTTTATTTATTTATTTTAATTTTTTTATTTTTTTTGAGGGGGTTGCATTTTGATCAACTAAAGCAAATGCTTCAACAACGTAAATTAAAATATTTTCAGTTTAGTTTGATCTAAAACAAAATTGGCTTCATACAAAAATCCCACGCCTTTTCTGCTTGATCCAAGTTTATTTTTGACAAATGTAATGAAGGTTACAGTGTAATAAATGCACAGATCCTGATTTTTAAAATAAATTTAATTATCATTTTATACTAGGAGGAAAAAGCACTAAATATTTTGCAGGTTAAAATATGAACGTTTTTGTCTTTTTTTATTTTGTTGTAAGCTTTCCTTATGCAAAAAAAAAAGCATTTTGTTTATATCATGTGATTTTGTGAGTAATATTTCAGAAGTCTTCACATGTGGAAAATGAAGTAAACGAATGAACTGCAGGAAAAAAAAAAAGTCACATGCATTAAAAAATATGAAATATGTCATGTGTCAGGGGGGCACGGTGGCACGGTGGCTAGCACGTTTGCCTCACACCTCCAGGGTTGGGGGTTCGATTCCTGTCTCCGCCATGTGTGTGGAGTTTGCATGTTCTCCCTGTGCCTTGGGGGTTTCCTCCGGGTACTCCGGTTTCCTTCCCCGGTCCAAAGACATGCATTGTAGGTTGATTGGTATCTCTAAATTGTCCGTAGTGTGTAATTGTGTGAGTGAATGAGAGAGTGTGTGTGCCCTGCGATGGGTTGGCACTCCGTCCAGGGTGTATCCTGCCTTGATGCCCAATGACGCCTGAGATAGGCACAGGCTCCCCGTGACCCGAGAATAGATCGGATAAGTGGTAGACAATGAATGAATGAATGTCAAATGTCCAAAAGCTATGCATCATTTCACGTGAGGTTTCATAACAAGACCATTTTAACAGTACTGTGTGTGTTTTGTCCAGGTGTGGTTCCAGAACCGACGGGCCAAATGGAGGAAGCGTGAGAAGTGCTGGGGTCGCAGTAGTGTGATGGCCGAATACGGCTTGTACGGCGCCATGGTCCGTCACTCCATCCCTTTACCAGAATCCATCCTCAACTCGGCTAAAAACGGCATGATGGGCTCCTGCGCGCCCTGGCTTCTGGGTGAGTCACAGAAAGTGCTTCAAACTTAAGTCATGCTGAATTTGTGTATGTGAAAAAAAAAAGTGAAACAAATTGATGTGAGGAAAAGCACACGTGGAAAGGGAAAGCACACGCACAAGGCTAATACGCACGGAAACACGTCAACTATTCATCGAAACATTTAGATATTAGATATGATCTTGTTATAGATATTGTTGATTTTATATAGATATTTATAAACGCAGCTCTTTTAGTTATGCACACAAATTTAATTTAATTTCTTGAAACGCAGATTGTTTCAGCAGCATTAACATTAACAAGGAAAATAAAGATTCATTACAGAAATCAAATCAAACAGAAATCTGTGAATTTAGACTAATAAAATCATGGTTATTAAGAGGTGATCCACACACACACACACACACACACACACACATACACATACACATACTACAATAAAATCATTGTTTTTTAAATCTTACAAATTTTACAAACCCAGTGTTTTGTGTATGGTTTTAAAATGCTACCAATGGATGTGGACCAGGTTGAAGGAGTGTGGTGGAGTGAACTTTCTTTTCTTTTAAACTGTTGTAAAATCAAATTCTGTTTTCATTTTGTTCGATATACACTATATTGCCAAAAGTTTTGGGACGTCTGCCTTTACATGCACATGAATGTAATATGGAGTTGTCCCGCCCCTTGCAGCTATAACAGCTTCAACTCTTCTGGGAAGGCTTTCCACAAGGTTTAGGAGTGTGTTTATTGGAATATTTGACCGTTCCTCTAGAAGCACATATGTGAGGTCAGGCACTGATGTTGGACGAGAAGGCCTGGCTCACAGTCTCCGCTCTAATTCATCCCAAAGGTGTTCTATGGGGTTGAGGTCAGGACTCTGTGCAGGCCAGTCAAGTTCCTCCACACC
This sequence comes from Hemibagrus guttatus, assembly GCA_033459395.1. Lineage (NCBI taxonomy): Eukaryota > Metazoa > Chordata > Actinopteri > Siluriformes > Bagridae > Hemibagrus > Hemibagrus guttatus. Next base: position 24,501,683 of record JAUCMX010000008.1, read on the forward strand.
AAACTCACTCATCCATGTCTTGTCTTTATGGACCTTGCTTTGTGCACTGGTGTGCAGTCATGTTGGAACAGGAAGGGGTCATCCCCAAACTGTTCCCACAAAGTTGGGAGTATGAAATTGTCCAAAAAATGTCTTGGTATGCTGAAGCATTAAGAGTTCCTTTCACTGGAACTAAAGGGCCGAGCCCAACTCCTGAACAACAACACCTGAATTCAATGATTTGGAGGGGTGTCCCAAAACTTTTGCAAATATAGTGTATCTCACTAAATCATATACACCATAACAACTAGAAACACCTCTCACACATTATTTATGTATCGCTGGCTTTTACAAAGCACTGGTATGTTTTTATGGTGTTTTTTTAAAATATTAATCGTAATTTTTGCTAAAGTGACAGGCATCTCTGGGTCACAAGGGTATTTAACATGAAATGAAATTTCCTGAAAGTTCAGCCGAGCTCAAACTTCATCGTGTGATGCCTTTGTTTTTACTTCTATGGCTCGCGTTAATGTTAAGCATAAAATATTGTTATTAATTACACCATGGAATAGTCAGCTAGCAAACTTGACCACTGATTAGAATCACAGTTATAGCAAAGCTGGCTACTTGTTTAAAAGACAAAAAGATAAATGACATAGTGAGCTATCAACAATGTTTGCTAGCTACGTAAACTCATGAAAATACTTTTGGAAAAAGCAAACAGAAACTGCTGCTAGCGTACTGTCGTGTTTTAGTAGCTGACTAGCTTAGGTAAGGTTGATGGAATCTATCTCGAGTCAAATAAGTGAAATATAAAGTCAGGCACACGAGGGAGTTTGTTTTCCGGCTGATTTAATTTAACTGAAGTTTCGTCCTTGTTGACCCAGGGACTCCTCTCACTCTGCAAAATCAGGACAAGCTATCAACAACACCAGAGACTGGCCCCAGCCTGAGAGGTGGGCTTTCCTCATGATTTCTTACACAACTCTACATGTGTGCAGGTTTGCATCAGGTTTTAACGCTGGTGTGTTTTCTTCTCCTCATTCAGGAATGCATAAAAAGTCCATGGAAATGTCCAAGAAATCCCCAGAGAGGACTGAATCCACACAGTCCGATCCATACCACGAGGAGACGAAAAGGAAAGACGGAGACGCCGCATGGGCGAGACGAGGCTCGACGACGGACGAGGTGGAGGATATGGCCATCGATTTATCCAGCACATCCAAACAGGACAGCAAGAGCACTTTGAAAGTCTCGTCTCCTCGTCCTGAAACCAACAGCGACTCTGAAAACGAGAATTGATAATATGTGTACAGATACCAGTGGACCTCTGTTTTTAATGTGTGCTTTTGTTTTTTGTTGTTTATAAGTGTTTAAATTGAATTATTTAATGTCATGTGTAATGAAATGGCTATGATGCTAAAGATGGCTATAAGTGTACAAGTGTGTTACCCGTCAAGTCACTTAGAACAGTTTATTTATTTTATATTTACAAAAGATGATGTATTTTTATTGTTTTGTTTTTTTTAAATGTTCACATTGCAAGAAAAAAAACAACTATCACTAAAGATACTGTTGGTGGGCGTGTACAGCTCTGAAGCACTTTATCTGCATTATTGCTGAATATTTAACAAAGCAATGAAATCGTCACATATCAACAAATAAAGGATGAGTTTATGTAAATGGTGTTAATGGACTCTTCCTCTTTAATTCTGTAGGATTGGGCAGGAATGAAAGATCACCATGGGGGTGTTTTTTTAACATCATGAGTACTGGGATTTCAAATCCAAGAATGAGTGCAATTTGTCATTTTATATCTGGACCTGGACTGACATTAAGGAATTATACAATTTTACAATTTTTCAAAATGAATTTAAGAATGAAATATAAAATAAAATGAAATAAACAAAAAGACAAACAATTTTTTTCAAATGTGGAAGGTGTTTCTCTTATAATAGTATTTATTTTTGCTTCAAACATAGAAGCCACACCTCCTTTATTGGAACTCACAAACATAGAAGCCACGCCTCCTTTATTGGGACAAACAAACTCAAAAGCCACGTCTCCTTTATTGGAAGTGACAAACAATGAAGCCACACCTCGTTTGTTGGGACTGACAAACATAGAAGCCACACCTTCTTTATTAAAACTGACAAACACAGAAGCTCCACCTCCTTTATTGGGACTGGCAAATATAGAAGCCCCGCCTCCTTTATTGGGACTGACAAACCTAGAAGCCACGCCTCTTTTATTGGGACTGACAAACCTAGAAACCCCGCCTCCTTTATTGGGACTGACAAACCTAGAATCCACGCCTCCTTTCCTGGGACTGACAAACATAGAAGCCATGCCTCCTTTCCTGGGACTGACAAACATAGAAGCCATGCCTCATTTATTGGTACTGACAAACCTAGAAGCCACTCCTCCTTTATTGGGACTGACAAACCTAGAAGCCGCGCCTCCTTTATTGGGACTGACAAACCTAGAAGCCACGCCTCCTTTATTGGGACTGACAAACCTAGAAGCCGCGCCTCCTTTATTGGGACTGACAAACATAGAAGCCACGCCTCCTTTATTGGGACTGACAAACCTAGAAGCCACGCCTCCTTTATTGGGACTGACAAACATAGAAGCCATGCCCCATTTATTGAAACTGACAAACATAAAAGCCACAGCTCTTTTACTGAGACTGGCAAACATAGAAGCCATGCCTCCTTTCCTGGGACTGACATAGATAGAAGCCACGCCTCCTTTATTGGGACTGATAAACATAGATGCCACGCCTCCTTTATTGGGACTGATAAACATAAAAGCCTCGCCTCCATTATTGGTCAGACAAACATAGAAGCCACGCCTCCTTAATCGGGACTGACAAACATAGAAGTCACGCCTCCTTTATTGGGACCGACAAACATAGAAGCCGCGCCTACTTTACAAACATAAAAGCCACACCTCCTTTACTGGGACTGACAAACATAGAAGCCACGCCTCCTTTATTAGAAGTGAGGAACAATGAAGCCACGCCTCCTTTATTGAGACTGACAAACATAGAAGCCACACCTCCTTTATTGGAACTGACAAACACAAAAGCCAAGCCTCCTTTACTGGGACTGACATACATAGAAGCCACAACTCCTTTATTGGAACTGAGAAACATAGAAGCCACGCCTCCTTAATCGGGACTGACAAACATAGAAGTCACGCCTCCTTTATTGGGACCGACAAACATAGAAGCCGCGCCTACTTTACAAACATAAAAGCCACACCTCCTTTACTGGGACTGACAAACATAGAAGCCACGCCTCCTTTATTAGAAGTGAGGAACAATGAAGCCACGCCTCCTTTATTGAGACTGACAAACATAGAAGCCACACCTCCTTTATTGGAACTGACAAACACAAAAGCCAAGCCTCCTTTACTGGGACTGACATACATAGAAGCCACAACTCCTTTATTGGAACTGAGAAACATAGAAGCCACGCCTCCTTTATTGGGACTGACAAACATAGAAGCCATGCCCCATTTATTGAAACTGACAAACATAAAAGCCACAGCTCTTTTACTGAGACTGGCAAACATAGAAGCCATGCCTCCTTTCCTGGGACTGACATAGATAGAAGCCACGCCTCCTTTATTGGGACTGATAAACATAGATGCCACGCCTCCTTTATTGGGACTGATAAACATAAAAGCCTCGCCTCCATTATTGGTCAGACAAACATAGAAGCCACGCCTCCTTAATCGGGACTGACAAACATAGAAGTCACGCCTCCTTTATTGGGACCGACAAACATAGAAGCCGCGCCTACTTTACAAACATAAAAGCCACACCTCCTTTACTGGGACTGACAAACATAGAAGCCACGCCTCCTTTATTAGAAGTGAGGAACAATGAAGCCACGCCTCCTTTATTGAGACTGACAAACATAGAAGCCACACCTCCTTTATTGGAACTGACAAACACAAAAGCCAAGCCTCCTTTACTGGGACTGACATACATAGAAGCCACAACTCCTTTATTGGAACTGAGAAACATAGAAGCCACGCCTCCTTTATTGGGACTGACAAACATAGAGGCAAAGAGATCATTTATTGGGTCTAAGGCATTGGCCACACCTGTATTGGACAGGCCACACCTAACTGACCACCAAAGAAGCCACACCTTCTTTACTGAGCCTGATAGGCTACTTCTCATTTATTGAGAATGACACAAATCCACACATCCTTTATGGGACCATACTCTTATAGAAAAAAACACTTTCAGTTTTGTTAGCACTGTGTTGAGCTTACTCTATGGAAGATATTTCATACAAATAAACTTGGATAAATGTATAAATGTGTGTGTAATGACTATGTTTGAATGTCCCCTGGAATGTCCCCTGGAATGTCCCCTGGGAGGCAGGAAATAAACTGTAGGAAAACAGAAATACATGAGATTTCTGGAAATAGCTTTTTCTGGGAGTCTGTGCTGTATCTCAAAATCAATATTGCAGTTTTTCTTCACTCTGTACGTATAATAATGACATGACATGCACTAGAAGGAGCACATTCATATCCATCCAGCTGTGGTTTAATGTTCAGGTTTAAGCTTTAAAGCGTCTACATAATCATGTGTAATTCCCTCTGAGTGGCTCAGAAATCACATAATTGTTCTCTGACCTTCTTTGTATTTCTGTGTCCCGAGCCGTTCTTCCCAATGGAAAGTGAAATGAATTCTTGGGTTTACATTAGTATTGGTATTTGGCACTGTTGCATCAGCAGATAATGTCACCATTATAGTTGCATAAAAGTATCTTTATTCTAATATTTTTCAGTATATTTGTCTGGGTTTGAAAAATATGTACAGAAATTGCGCGTGTTGCTTTCGGCTGCTCCCTGTTCGGGGTCGCCACAGCGGACCAACTGGTCCGCACAACAACTTGGCAAATGTTTTACGCTGGATGCCCTTCCTGACACAACCCTCCCATTTTTCCAGGCTTGGGACCGGCACTGCATCCAGTGGCTGGGGTTGAGGCATTAGCTGGGAATCGAACCCGGGCCTTCTGCATGATCGGTGAGAAACCTACCACTGAGCCACCAAAGCCCCAGAAATTGTGCTTAAATTAATCTACAAAAAAAACCTTAAAAACACAATTAAATGGTCTGATAAGATTTTCACTTGTGGTAAAAAAAAAAAAGGCCCATTTTTTAAAGTTTGCAATGAATATGAAATAATATTTTTTTAAGAAAATAGGAAAACAAAAACAAAAAGCTTTGCATTAAACAAAATGTGTTAAATAATTGTGTTCATACAAGGGTCAGTTAAATGATTACTAATTACATTAATTCAATTTTTTACTATAGCAAATAGAACTAAATAATATTTTCTATATAATCTCGATTTTGCTTAATGCAGATGTTCCTGGGTTCGCTAAATAAAAATAAAATTAAACAAATTCACCTTTATTTTGAACTTTTATTGTCATCATTTGACCTGTAAATATTTATAAGGTCATTTTAACCTCAATTCTCTCCAAACATGTCCATTGTTGCATGTTTATGTCCTTAAATGAATGAATTAATTGAAATAATTAGATTAATTATTCAATCTTTACAGAATGTGATGTAGAAATATTTTATATCTATTTATTTCTTTTAATAAATGACTGCATTTTTAATTCAAATCACAGGAGACAATGGAAAAGGGTGTAAACAGAACATTAGCCTAAAATACATTAGTTAAAAAAAATGAACTACTACACTCACTGTCGACTTTATTAGGAACATCTCACTCATGTAGTTATCCGATCAGCCAGTCATGTGACAGCATGCAAAGGTCCATAAAGCTTTCTTTCTATTACTGCATCACGTCATGACAGTGTGCCAATAAACATATCATGTAATATCTGAAATCTAAGATGAGCTCAGTCTGCATAAAAGGTCAATATTATATGGATGCTGCTTTTTCATTCATTCATTGTCTACCGCTTATCCGATCTACACTGGGGTCACGGGGAGCCTGTGCCTATCTCAGGCTTCATTGGGCATCAAGGCAGGATACACCCTGGACGGAGTGCCAACCCATCACAGGGCACACACACACCAGACAATTTAGAGATGCCAATCAACCTACAATGCATGTCTTTGGACCGGGGGAGGAAACCGGAGTGCCTGGAGGAAACCCCGAGGCACGGGGAGAACATGCAAACGCCACACACACGGCGGAGGCGGGAATCGAACCCCCAACCCTGGAGGTGTGAGGCAAACGTGCTAACAACTAAGCCACTGTGCCCCCTTTTGCTGTATCATTACATCTTTTTTTTTTTTAATTAGAAAAAACATTTATATTTAATACAATTAATTTGCATCGCCATTGGACACCGTGAACAAATCTAATAAGAACAACCCAAACCCCTTCTATTAATATGTATAAAAAAATTAATAAATTTAGATATTTAAACAAAAGGAAACAAAAGGGAAGAGGGGTCAGTCAGGGGATAGGCTCTGTAGATAGTTAAATTACGAAAAAAAGAAAATGATAGTCATCAACTGGACAATTTTTATTATTTATCTTTTTATAGATTGCTTTAATTATCTAATTTTTTTTTCTTTTCTCTAATTTTAAAAATGACAGCGTCTTTAAGCTAAAGAGATACATTTGGTGTTCTGGAGGATGCTGCTTTTTCGAGGAGCTTATAAGTAATGAAAGACAGAGGGAGAGAGAGAGAGAGAGAGAGAGAGAGAGAGAGAGAGAACAGATTAGCAGAAGTGAGGATCAGATTATAAACCCACAACCCCAAGACATCACCACTCCGGAGGGATTAAATCTATTAAAATATCATCAATCACTACTTATCCTGATAATCCCACAGCCTCGCCTCTCCTCTGCTGCCCTTTACAAAATAACAATAAGAGCTGATGGACCCACTTTAAGCCCTGCATGAGTAATCCTGCCTGTTATTGAAGAGGCACAATCATAAAAATGTAATGTAGAACAAATGAATCCTCCTGGAAGCACGAGTGTAAATCAATCAGGTGTGGAAAGCTGTTATTCTCTAAAGTGATCAAGACAATGTCCTACGGCTCTCCATTCTTCACATTCGAGCGCAACGACCTTTCTGAGTGCTAGTATTTAATCACTAGGTATTAACATGTATTGAAACCTGAAGCAGGACTTCCGCTGTCGCACAATCACTATCGATAACAAGCATGGCGATTTAATACTAGCCCTCAAGCACCAGCTTCATTTAGTAGTTGCAGATCACTTCACAGAGCAAACATACGCAAGAGAAGCGAGCTGCTAAATGGCAAATAATTAATGATAACAAATATATCTATTTTCAGGAGAAGTTACAATCACTGATTGTTAATTTTTTGACCTATGCTTAGGGGTAAACTTGTCATTTGGCACAACCTGATTGCATTTCAGTGTAGCATGTTTGCAACACACTAATGAAAGTGAACAAGGAACTACATTCACTTCTGATTCAAAGTGTTTCATTCTTTAAAAAAAAAAAAAGAATAGCTCTACAATGCAATGCAATAAAAAAATATGTTTCGGTCAGTATGTTTACATGTGACTAAAAAATCTAATTGCCAGCTTAATTGTGGCAGCTTAGTGGTTAAGGTGTTGGACTACTGATCAGAAGGTTGTGAGTTTGAATCCCAAGTCCTCCAATCTGCCACTGCTGGGCCCCTTAACCTTCAACTGTTCAGTTGTATGAGATAAAAACTTAAGAGTGTCTGCAAAATGCCAGAAATGTAATTGGAGTGGAAAGTCTGCTCTGATTATGCTTGATCAGAGTGGAATTTTGATCCAGTTTAAATAATCTGGTAAATAGTAAAAGGTGATCGATACCATTTT
>JAUCMX010000008.1:24514504-24549504 GCA_033459395.1 Hemibagrus guttatus
CTCGCAGTCTCCGCTCTAATTCATCCCAAATCTGTTCTGCCGTGTTGGTGCACCCTGGATGATGCACACACACTCTTTCCTTGGAGCATTTTAGCATAACTATTCCACTCACTTGCATATTTCTGGAAGCTGGGAGGAAACCTGGAGATCCAGCAAGAAAATATTAGACCTTTTTCCCCCTCTTAACATGTTTATACAACAGAGTTCAATCAAAATGCATGATCTACTTTGTCCTTGTTCTTACACACATTCCCAGCCGAGGTCCAGGAGAACTTTGTGTCCTGGCAATGCTAGTGTTTTCCCTGCTCTAACACACCTGTTTCAACTAATCACCTGATTAACCACCGTTCCTGAGTTCAAGTGTGTGTGCGTCAGTGAGTTAAAGCAGGAACACATTCAAATCTGCAGGTACCAAGAACACAATAGTCATTTTGTTTTGTTTATAAAAGCCCTCTATGAAAGAACAGTGCATTAAAAACCAGTGCAGTGACAGCATCCTTTATTGGATAATAATGCATTAAATTTCCAAACACTCACCCAGAGATAGGGTTAGTGTTATATAAGGGTGTGTAAGCTATTAAAATAGTGAAATATTAATTACATGGTGCAGCAGTGATCCAAAGTAGATCCCAATTAGCAAACACAAAATCTCAACAACAAGAAGTTCTTCTCACGTTTCTGATCAATCATATGCTCAGCACTGGAATGGCGTGAAACCACGACACACACTGATACTGGACACACCAATGGAAGACTCCAGAGCAGAGTTATTCACAAAAGGAGAATCTCAGGGACAAAGCAGAGTGCTTTTGAATCTGTTTAAAGGTAAGATGTGTGTTGAGTAGATTTATTTCTATCTTTATTATTATTTGTATTATTTTTGTATATAGTCCATGGGCTTTATTTTAATTTTCATTTGCTTTTTTTTATTTTATTATAATTTTCTAATTTTTTTATGTAGTGCATGTGCTTTATTTAAATTTTGATGACCTATTTTGTTTATTTTATTATTATTATTAATTATGAAGTGTGTGGGCTTAATTTTAATTTTCATTTGCTATTTTATTTTATCATAATTTTTTATTATGTTATGTAGTGCATGGGCTTTATTTTAATTTTCATTTGATATTTTATTTTAATATAATTTTATATGTAGTGCATGGGCTTTATTTTAATTTTCATTTACTTTTCTTTATTTTATTTTATTTTTTTTTTTTTATGTATCATATGGGCTTTAATTAAATTTTCCTTCACTTTTTAAATTTTATTGTATATTTTTATTATGTTTTATGAAGTGCAAGAGCTTTATTTTAAATCATTTACTTTAAAAAACATTTTTTTATTATTATTTCTTATGTAGTGCATGGGCTTTTTAATTTTCATTTGCTTTTTTCCTTTATTATAATTATTTTTTTTATGTAGCGTATGGGCTTTGTTTTAATTTTCATTTACTTTTCTTTATTTCATTGTAATTTTCTTTATTATTTTTTTATGTAGTGCATGGGCTTTATTTTAATTTTAATTCATTTTTTCACTTGTAGGACATGGGATTTAATTTTCCACATGGGATTTTCTCACACAAATAACACTTTTTTTTTTTTAAACATGTGATATCACATGCAGTTTCAGGGCGTAACCTAAAAGATGTTTTTTTTAAAATTTATAAATAGATCTTTTTAAATTTAGCAACAAATTGCATTATTCATATTGCGTCCCATCTGTAAAGTTTTTCATTTTTAACATTTGTTGTGTCATCAGTTCATACAAAAGTGGTTACAAAAAATTAAAAAATAACTTACACAAATTATTAAGGAAACAACACAAAAATGTGTTTATTTTCATGATCTATACCGTTATTTTTGATAGTTTTATTTGTCATCTTTTAATATTTCATATTTAATATTCATTCAAAATTCATTTAATATTTTGCATGTTAACATTTGTACCTTTTGTTGTGAATATAATATTTTTGTTGGCTTAGGAATAAACATTCTGGAGACACTGTTAAGCCCGTAATGGAGTAGGGCGTGGTTTAGGAGGCTCTGGAGGATTGTTATTAATTCATCGTCTAACGCTTATCCGATCTATACTCGGGTCACGGGGAGCCTGTGCCTATCTCAGGCGTCATTGGGCATCAAGGCAGGATACACCCTGGACGGAGTGCCAACCCATCGCAGGGCACACACACACTCTCATTCACTCACGCAATCACACACTACGGACAATTTAGTGATGCCAATCAACCTACACTGCATGTCTTTGGACCAGGGGAGGAAACCGGAGTACCCGGAGGAAACCCCTGAGGCACGGGGAGAACATGCAAACTCCACACACACGGTGGAGGCAGGAATCGAACCCCCAACCCTGGAGGTGTGAGGCAAACATGCTAACCACCAAGCCACCATGCCCCCCCCCCCCGGATTGTTGTTATATTTGTTATTAATTTGTGCTTTACAATTTTACCGTTACTCTCCCCCATTAACGGTTTTGTTTGTATATTTGGCTTTGGAGGTGTTTATGATATCCGGACATATTTATGACACCAAATCCCGTAGCACAACTCCGTCACGACTGAGGCCTAATCCACAGGTCACAGCCTGACCTTCGCGTGATTCGCCGCCGCGTGCTGACCCCACTGTTCACCAGGCAGTTTCTGTAATTGACACTGGTCCGCTGAAGCTCGAGATACTGTTCTTTTTTAGGAATGAAATTACGGATATTTTTAAGGCGGAACTACGTGCTGCGTTGGGGGATGACTTGTTGACAATAAAATCTGAATTAAAGGCTGTGAAGGTACAACTGCCTAACAATAAGGCCAGGCTGTCTGCTCTAAAGGGTACTGTAGGTGAAAAGCACTCGCTCTCTGGCTGTACCAATGACATTTCTGTGATGAAAAATAAGATACAAACGTCTTACTGCAGATTTGATTAAACTCGATGATAAATGTGAAGATTTGGACGCCAGATCACGGTGTAATAATATTCGGATAATCGGTTTTCCTGAGGGCCCTAACAGCTGCACTACCTCTAGCATTGCTACGCTGCTTAAAGAGGCAATCAGCCTGGAGAAGGTGCCGATTTTGGACAGATCTCAGTGTACTCTGCAGCCTGTACCAAAGTCTGGTGAACAAGCACGAGCCGTTGTGGCCAGATTTCACTACTACAGTGAATGTCTAGATGTTTTACGGCGTGCCAGAGAGTTGAACATTTCGGTCTTCCCCAACCATACAGTAAAAATAGCAAAAGCCTGGGCTTCCTTCAGTGAGATCCAGCTGCAACTCCGAGGCATTGAGGGCGTGCGATGTGGTCTGGTTTACCCAGCATAGCTGCGGATCACCTTCAATGGTGTAAAATCTGATATTTAGATTCAGAGATGGAGCAATTTACCTCTTTCTTTAACAGGAAAAATCAATGCATTTGTTTCCACCGTCACTTCAGCATTTTCATCATGGTACGACAAAGGCATCACACATTGCTATAATTTGTATGAAGATGGAGTCTTTAAACATTTTGCTAGGTCTGTCCTTGGAGTATGAGCTGGTATTGCCTGAATGATTATTTGAACTAGGTCATGCATCGGAGTGTATGTATGACCTATCTGATTCACACAGCTTCGTCTGAGCTGGAGGATGTGGTGTGTGTGTGTGTGTGTGTGTGTGTGTGTGTGTGTGTGTCTGTGTTTTTGGTTCTCTTTACATTTTTTTTTTCTTTTCTTTTTATTATAATAATAATAATAATAATAATAATAATAATAATATACTTCATTCAGTGATTTTTTTTTATGTTTGTATATGATGATTATTCAATAAAAGTAATTTGCAAAAAATATGCAAAAAACTTCATCTTTCTTTCTTTATTTATTTATTTGCATGTTTAGTCTCCTTTTATAAATGTTTTTCCCCCTTTTTTTCTTGCATCGTACCCTTTTTTTAGTCATTGAATCATTTTGCATATTTCGTTTGCTTAATTGCTTTTTGCTCGTATTCTACCATCTATTATTTTGTTGCACTTCTGTGCACTTGGTAATGTTTCGATCTTTTTTTGTACACAATGTTTCATCACTTGTGTTTGTGTTCACAGAGTTCAGGTTTGAAGCGTTACACAACCCTCCAGCTCAGACAGAACATTCCAGCAATGCCACTGATCCAAATCCATGCAGAGTGAAGAGCCAGACACGGCAGATCGTACTGCATTGCTTGCATGTGTCCTCTTCAAGAGACCAGACTGGAAAGGACAACAACACCAACCTGTCCTACCATAAACTCCAATCTGGAGAAGGCTCAAACCCTTCCTCAGCTATACACCAATCTGTGTTGGACTCTACCTCAAACTTGTCCTCAACTAAACACCAATATGAAGAGGGCTCTACCTCAAATCTGTCCTCAACTAAACACCAATATGAAGAGGGCTCTACCTCAAACCTGTCCTCAACTAAACACCAATATGAAGAGGGCTCTACCTCAAACCTGTCCTCAACTAAACACCAATATGAAGAGGGCTCTACCTCAAACCTGTCCTCAACTAAACACCAATATGAAGAGGGCTCTACCTCAAACCTGTCCTCAACTAAACACCAATATGAAGAGGGCTCTACCTCAAATCTGTCCTCAACTAAACACCAATATGAAGAGGGCTCTACCTCAAATCTGTCCTCAACTAAACACCAATATGAAGAGGGCTCTACCTCAAACCTGTCCTCAACTAAACACCAATATGAAGAGGGCTCTACCTCAAACCTGTCCTCAATTAAACACCAATATGAAGAGGGCTCTACCTCAAATCTGTCCTCAACTAAACACCAATATGAAGAGGGCTCTACCTCAAATCTGTCCTCAGCTAAACACCAATATGAAGAGGGCTCTACCTCAAGCCTGTCCTCAGCTAAACACCAATATGAAGAGGGCTCTACCTCAAGCCTGTCCTCAGCTAAACACCAATATGAAGAGGGCTCTACCTCAAACCTGTCCTCAGCTAAACACCAATATGAAGAGGGCTCTACCTCAAACCTGTCCTCAGCTAAACACCAATATGAAGAGGGCTCTACCTCAAACCTGTCCTCAGCTAAACACCAATATGAAGAGGGCTCTACCTCAAACCTGTCCTCAGCTAAACACCAATATGAAGAGGGCTCTACCTCAAACCTGTCCTCAGCTAAACACCAATATGAAGAGGGCTCTACCTCAAACCTGTCCTCAGCTAAACACCAATATGAAGAGGGCTGTACCTCAAACCTGTCCTCAGCTAAACACCAATATGAAGAGGGCTCTACCTCAAACCTGTCCTCAGCTAAACACCAATATGAAGAGGGCTCTACCTCAAACCTGTCCTCAGCTAAACACCAATATGAAGAGGGCTCTACCTCAAACCTGTCCTCAGCTAAACACCAATATGAAGAGGGCTCTACCTCAAACCTGTCCTCAGCTAAACACCAATATGAAGAGGGCTCTACCTCAAACCTGTCCTCAGCTAAACACCAATATGAAGAGGGCTCTACCTCAAACCTGTCCTCAGCTAAACACCAATATGAAGAGGGCTCTACCTCAAACCTGTCCTCAGCTAAACATCAATCTGTGTTGGACTCTACCTCAAACAAATCTGTAGAGTGCTCTATCTCAAACTTGTCTTTTACTTGCCACCAATCTGGAGAGTACCTGCCCTTTACTAAACACCAATTTGAAGAGGACTCTACCTCAAAGCCGTCCTCAACTGAACACCAATCTGTGTTGGACTCTACCTCAAACACATCCTTAACTAAACAACACTCTGGAGAGGGCTATACCTCAAACTTGTTCTTTACTAACCACCAATCTGACGAGGGCTCTACCTCAAACTCGTCCTCAACTAAAAAACAATCTGGAGAGGACTCTACCTCAAACTCTTCCCCTCCTGAACACCAATCCCGAGATGACCACACCTCATGCCATGAATGCCAGTCTGTGAAGGACTCTACCTCAAATTCCTCCTCAACTAAACAACAATCTGGAGAGGGCTCTACCTCAAACTCTTCCCCTCCTGAACACCAATCCCGAGATGACCACACCTCATGCCATGAATGCCAGTCTGTGAAGGACTCTACCTCAAATTCCTCCTCAACTAAACAACAACCTGGAGAGAACTCTACCTCAAACTTGTTCTTTAATGAACACCCTTCTGGAGAGGATCACACCCCACAATTTTCCAGTCCTAAACACCAATTTCAAGAGAAATACACCTTACATGTGTCCTGTCATGTAAACCAGTCTGGAGAGGACTACACCTCGAACCTTTCCTCTACCGAACATCAGACTGAAGATGAACCAACTGCAAACCCGTCCTCCTATGAACAACTATCTCAAGGTGACCATATCTCAATCCAATCCTCCTCTAAACACCAATTTTCAGCAGGCCACACATCAAATCTGTCTTCTCCTGAAACAGAACAGAAACTTTCGCCACATTTCAAGTGTCGCTACTGTGGAAAGTCCTTCAGCCGCCAGCGTTACCTCAAAGTGCACACTGTCCAAGGAGAAGATGCCTTTAACTGCACGTCATGTGGGAAGCTTTTCTCTGCTAAATGTAGCTTGAAGGCTCACAGACATTCTGAGCATAAGGGAGAAAAACCTCTGGAATGTGAAGAGTGCGGAAAATCTTTTGCAACAGCTAAAGCGAGAGCTGCACATCAGACTAGTCACAACAAAACCCAGCAGTTTAACTGCCCGAGCTGTGACAAATGCTTCCTGAGCAAGCGCGTACTAAGTGCTCACATCCTAAATGAGCACCGGGAGATTCAACCTTTTGATTGTGGCATCTGTGGTAAAAGATTCAAGCTGAGGAAAGGACTGATCTCTCATCAGCGGATTCACTCAAGAGAGAGACCATACCACTGCGAGGAATGTGGCAAGACCTTCATCACTGAGAGCACCTTTAACGTCCATCGCAGGGTTCACACGGGCGAGAAGGCGTTTAGCTGTGAAACATGCGGCAGGAGGTTTAGCCTAGCTGCTTGTCTGACCAGACACCAGCAGAGCCACAGGGATTTCAGATCCTTTACCTGTGACCTCTGCAAGAAGACTTTCGCCCAAGCTAGCCATCTTCGTCTTCATCAACGCGTGCATGCTGGTGAGAAATCGCATGTCTGCCAAACCTGCCAGAAAAGTTTCGCTCATTTCCGCTCTCTTAGGTCGCATGAGAAGATTCACGTAATCGAGCGGCCATTTTCCTGCTCCGTATGCGCCAAATCGTTCGGATCGGATGTGTATCTAAGAAAGCACCAGCAGCTCCATACGGGAGTGAATCTGCACCGCTGTGATGAGTGCGGCAAGAGATTCATCACAGTCGGACATCTTCACTCGCACCAGCAGGTCCATCCACACTCCAGACCTTTCACCTGCAGCGAGTGTGGACGGAAATTCAGCACCTTTGACAATCTCGAGCACCACCGACGCGTCCATACGGAAGACAGCTTCCGGTGTGAGGTGTGTGAGAAGAGGTTTGTGACGAGGAAAAGCTTGTCCTCGCACCAGCGGACGCACAGCAGTGACAAGCCGTACTCCTGCAGGGAGTGTGGAAAGAGTTTCGCGCACTTATCCAGTGTCCACAGACACGCCAGCATTCACACGCAGGAGAAACCCTTCAGGTGTGACCAGTGTGGGAAGTGTTTCCGCCTGGAGTTTGGTCTCAGAGCTCACAAGCAGATGCATGCGAACAAGCAAGAGCACACCTGCACCGAATGCGGGAGAGGTTTCTCACGAGCAAAAACTTTACTGAGCCACAAGTGTGCAAAGCAACACCCTGAGAATGGGACGCGGAATCCAAACAGCGAGAAAAGACAAGAAAGTCTATGAAAACAGGGTTTAAATTCTGTATCAAAGCATAAATATAAAGTATAAAATTAATAAAATGAATTTGAAATGGGAAATATAAGCATAAAAAGTGTAACTTTTGACTTGTTTTAACAGCGCCTCTAGGATCTCATCATTTTTGTGATCGTAGAAATGAGCGTAAAATCAAGCAAACGCCATGATATTCAGAGGAGCTTGCATTTTTTCATGTGACATCAAGTCCATCATTGTGTGTCTTCATTGCTAGGAGTTTAAAAGAAAAATCCACAAAAAAATTCCAACATGCGTCACAAATTTAAAAAAAATAAATTCAAGCACTTTTGGCCTCAACAATCCCAAAAAAATCTGATTTAAGGTGTAAAATATTTTGTCTGAAAATCACAGCAATCTCGGCTTCTCTGCTTCAGCTGATAATGAAAGTTGTGTACATTTTTAAAGATTATTGTTTGGAAAAAAAACCCCACCGGAATGGCACAAAAACGCTCTTCACTGTACAGTTGTTCTTACTCAAGATCTTTTAAAGTTTAAAATTGTGAATGCCAAATACACTTAACTTGTTCTCCTAAGTGTTCACAACTTAAGTTAGTTTCACTAACTAAAAAGTTCAGGTTACTCAGCAGAATTTAGGAAACCGAAAAAAAAAAACTAATTAAGCAGAACAAAAAATAATTAATGACCAGTATTCTTTATTTAAACACAGGGGCATTGGTGGCTCAGTGGTAGGCCTCTCACCTATCATGCGGCAGGCCCAGGTTCGATTCCCAGCCACTGGATGCAGTGCCGGTCCCAAACCTGGAAAAATGGGAGGGTTGCGTCAGGAAGGGCATCCGGTGTAAAACATTTGCCAAGTTGCTGTGCGGACCAGTTGGTCCGCTGTGGCGACCCCGAACAGGGAGCAGCCGAAAGCAACTTCTATTCTTTATTTAAACACAGTAGCTCTTGCAATTTGACCAACTTGGGTTAGTCTGTGTGGGGAAAAAAACTATTAAAACAAATCCATATAGATGGAAGAATTTCGCTCATGGGATCAATAAAGTCTATCTCTATTTATCTATCTATCTATCTATCTATCTATCTATCTATCTATCTATCTATCTATCTATCTATCTATCTATCTATCTATCTATCTATCTGTCTGCGTGTCTTCCTGTCTATCTATCTGTGTGTCTGTCTGTCTGCGTGTCTGTCTGTCTGTCTCTCTCTCTCTATCTATCTATCTGTCTGTCTGTCTGCGTGTCTTCTTGTCTATCTATCTATCTATCTATCTATCTATCTATCTATCTACCCTATCTGTTTATCTGTCTGTCCATCTGTCTGCGTGTCTTCCTGTCTATCTATCTGTCTGTTTATCTGTTTGTCTGTCTGTTTCTGTCTATCTGTGTCTTTCTGTCTATCCTTCTATCTGTCTGTGTTCTTATCTATCTATCTATCTATCTATCTATCTATCTATCTATCTATCTATCTATCTATCTATCTATCTATCTATCTATCTATCTATCTATCACCTTGACCTCTACTACAAAGCTGCCACACTGTTAACAACAATAATAATAATAAAAAATTGTATTTAATTTTTTTAACAGGATTCTGGATGGTAAAGATGTTTCCAAAGCAAGAAATACAGCTTGTTAAATAATAATTTTCTTAAATAAGAAATGTGTATTTCATAATTATTGATTACACATGCAATAGTCTAAGGGACTTGTGTATCAACTGGACTGGTTTACACAAGAAGTTTCACATTCATGAGAACCCTGTGTGTGTGTGTGTGTCCGTACACAACTTTAAACTTGTCTATAAAGAGAGATGAAGAAGAACTGAAGGCAAGAAGCCTTTATTATCACCACACACAGAGTACATTACAGCACAGTGGAATTCCTTTCTTTGCAGCTGCAGAACTTGGGGTCAGAGTACATGGGCAGCTATGATATAGCACCTGCTGGAGCAGGGAGGGTTAAGGGCCTTGTTCAATTGTCCAAAGTAGCAGCTTAGTGGTGGTGGTACTTGAACCTTGATCCTCCGATCAACAATGCTGAGCCTTAACCACTTGAGCCACCAATGCTCAAGTAATAAATAAGTGCTGTGATGTAAGCTTTACTTCTGACACTGGAGACTCCTTCCAAAAAAAAAATTAAATAATCCTCTTCTTACCAAAAAAAAAAAAAAAAAAATCATCTCCTTACAAACATCTTAATCATATCAACAATTATGTTTATTAAAATAAATGTTCATAAGGAGCTTCCACCATACAACTGCATGTGTACGCTGTTATTACAGGAACATTAATAGAAATAAATGAGCCGCAAATGTAGAAAATTAATCAACGACGTTCGACTAATTCTAGAAATAAACGTCTAGATGTCACGTCTTCTTTTCCTTTTTCTATGGTTACTGACAAAGCACATATAAAGGTTCATCCGGAATTAATTTAGATAGACATGTGATTATTGTCTGGTTTGTTTGTTTGTTTTGATTGTTAGTTTAAACAATTTGTTCTTTCCTTAATAATCTCGCATGTCCACGTATACCTTTATTTTGAAATCCATTCATGCGCGATTTCCTGGTGTTGCTGGTTGATTTTCAAACACCTCAAAACTCCCTACGCAAGTGCACTAAACAGGCTTATGAAGTCACAGTCGTTTGGTCCTTTGTAGTGCACTCGATGTTCACTATAGAGTCGTTTGGGATACGGCTCAGTAATGTTTCCTCCTTCACTGCGCGGTGTTGAAGAGGTTGCAGAAAAAAGGGGTTAGAGGTGTCGGTGCATGTGATGGCTCTGAAAAGGATTCAGAAGGTAAATCAATGTTCTGTTGACATTACGGCTAATAAAACAGGTATGACAGGTAATTAAGGCGTATTAAGAGATGGGTGATGTATTATTGCTTGGTTAAGGCTGGGTTTGTTGCACAGCGTTAGCTAACGTTACAGCTTTGCTAGCGAGAACAAAGCCGGCTCAGTTTATCTGTCAACAAACCATAACGACACGCCTTGTTTTACACATTTTTAACGATTTATTATCTGCAAAAATGTCTCTACTTAAAGTAAACAGTCCCTAACCTTAAAGACGGCACGTAAAAACTCTAAATATATCTCTAAACTCTGTTTATTTCCCCAACTCCTACCTAAGGTCACTTATTTACACTGATCATCACTAACTTGTTTATTTTTTCCCGCTCGTTAATCAGCATTTTATAGACCTTTATATAGAAAAAGCTATAAAAGATATATTTATTTACTTTAACGCACAAATTAATTTTCTGTGATTGTCAGAGTATTCCTTTAAATGAAATAAAAAAACATCTATTTTTTTCAGTAACGGTTGTTTGATATATCAGGAAATATCGCGATACTTGATTTGATATTTCCAACGACAACCGCGACATCTCGCGATATTTAGCGTTTTTAAGCTGCAAGTTAGGCCATAGTGTAGAAATGTGGTGTACACTTTAAATATAATCTATTTAACAATAGAGAGATGATGATAAAAGACTCGTAGCTAAGATCCAAGAGGAAACTTGTTGCTAGGTAATTTTGTGATGTCACTTAGTCTTAATATACTGTTCTGTGATTGGTCGAAATCAACAGACCAAATTCTATGGATGTAAATTAATTTTTATGTCATCGTTATGACCTAAGATGGCCGATAAGAAAGTTCTGGCATTGTGAGGAAAACATTTGAGCTAAAATTTCAGTGTGTGGGTGCTGCGTAAACGTTTAAGTCTTAAAGTCCCTCAATAGGATGTAGGATGATGCAAAACTCACAGCACAACTACAAATATGAAATATTTCCACCAGAGGATCTTCATCAGATAATCTGAAGCAGAAAACATGCATTATTTCACATTATAGAATTCAACCAAGATTGGATTGACTTCATGTCCTACACTGACAGGATAATAATCGTAAAAGATCAGACAAGCCAAAACCCGGCTTTAATCAATCAGGCGCTTTACATTTATACTATATTGCGAAAAGTTTTGGGACACCCCTCCAAATCATCGAATTCGGGTGTATAAAATCAAGCACCTAGGCATGCAGACTGCTTCTACGAACATTTGTGAAAGAATGAGTTGCTCTCAGGAGCTCAGTGAATTCAAGCATGCCACTGTGATAAGTTGTCACCTGTGCAATAAGTCGATTCGTGAAATTTCCTCACTACTAAATATTCCACGGTCAACTGTTAGTAGTGTTATAACAAAGTGGAAGCAATTGGGAACAACAGCAACTCGGAGACGCAGTGTTAGGCCACGTAAAATCATTCCTAAACCTTGTGGAAAGCCTTCTGAGAAGAGTTGAAGCTGTTATAGCTGCAAAGGGAGGACCAACTCCATATTAAACCCTACGGATTACGAATGGAATGTCATTAAAGGTTACGTGCATGTAAAGGCAGACGTCCCAAAACTTTTGGCAATATGGTGTACCTCATTGTATGTCTTTACTGCTTTCTCAGAAAAGTTGTGTACATGTTTACATATGTGCATTTGTGTTACTATTATACTATAATACTAACGTGGTGAAAAAACGTGTATCTGTTTCTAGCACTTAATCTCACACCACCTAGGGAGCTAGAAAGCCGATTTGAGACGCAGCCTCAGATCATGACAACAATCACGACGACGGCAGAAAGTTCTAAAGAGTAAACAGCAGTGCCCTTATTGTCAGGATTTTTCACATTTACATTTCTGCCATTTGGCAGATGCCCTTATCCAGAGCGGCTTGCATTTTATACAGCTGAGCAATTGAGGGTTAAGGGCCTTGCCCAGGGGCCCAGCAGTGGCAGCTTAGTGGACCTAGGATTCAAACTCACAACCTTCCAATCAGTAGTCCAACACCCTAACCACTTAGCTACCACTTCCCATACTGGATATACTTGAACTCTTTGCTTCCTGGTCTTGAATAATGATCTCACTCACTCTTTACTCTTTAATCTTTACCCACAATGCAGCGTGGTGTTCGTGTTGCTGTTGTAGAAAGTTGAAATGAAATGTTGTCATATACAGTCGAGGTGACAAACTGAAAGCAAAAATCTAACTGATCATCGATTGACTTTTTCCCTTCTTCAGTATCAGCAGTACCTCCTCATTAAAAAAAAAACTTGTTGAAATTCTACAGCTCTAAAATCCTAACCTTTCTCTGACGAGCAGCAGAAGTGTATTCGACCACTCACGTCCCTCACTTTAGATCTATTTCTGGCATTTTTTTTTTCTTTTGCAATGCTGACTTCATCTACGGTAATCCGTGCGCTGTTTACAGACTGATGTAATTGCATGGTTAAGTTGCGTCTGCAGCCATGACCCTAATTGTCAAGTCGCTGACAAATACAAAGTTGAGGTTTCTTTTTTCCTTCTTCTTCTTCTTTTCAGCTACAAGACAGACACAAACCTGGACAGAAAATCCGTCTTAGACAGCGATGCTAGGACTGAGCTTTTTAGATTAGATTAGATTCAAAATTGTCATTGTACATGGGTACAAGGCAACGAAATGCAGTTTTTTTTTTAATAATAATAATAATAATAATATAATAATAATAATAATAATATTATTAATTTTTAATTTTTAATTTTTAATTTTTAATTTTTAATTTTTAATTAATCATCATTATTATTATTAATAATAATATTTTCAATATTACATACCGGATCGGTCCAAAATTTTCAATATTACATAACAATTACAAAATGCACATATAGTTCAGATTTACACAAATGTTGCAGATGGGTGTGTAATAAATCATTCTGAAAGTGGCAACCTCAAAAGAAACAAAAAAAACACCACCATTAAATATCCAGCGTTTAGAAGATAACAGTACTGCTTGTAATATAATAAGACCAAGATAAAGTTATAGATAGATGGATGGATGGATACAAAAATTTTAGAAAATAGATAAAAGATAGATAGATAGATAGATAGATAGATAGATAGATAGATAGATAAATCTAGCCATGGGGGTCACAGTCCAGTGACTTCTGCGCCAGTCCCAAGCCCGGATAAATAGAGAGGGTTGCGTCAGGAAGGGCATCCAGCGTAAAACATTGCCAAATTTAACCATGTGAATCGTCAGTACTCTGAATTTCACACTGGGTCGGTCGAGGCCCGGGTTAACAATGACCGCCATCTGCGCCGTTGACCTACAGGGCGCCGGTGAAAATTGGGCTACTGTTGGTCGAAGAAGTAGAGGAGGGAGGAGAGCGCACAGACAGAGAGAGAAGAGGAAAGGTAAGAGTGTAGGACTGAGAATAGGAACTCTGAATGTTGGTACTATGACAGGGAAAGGTAGAGAGCTGGCTGATATGATGGAGAGAAGGAAGGTGGATATACTGTGTGTACAGGAGACCAGGTGGAAGGGTAGCAAGGCTCGTAGTATAGGAGCAGGATTCAAGCTGTTTTATTATGGTGTGGATAGTAAGAGAAATGGGGTAGGTGTGGTCCTGAAGGAGGAGTTTGTGAGGAATGTTCTGGAGGTGAATAGAGTGTCAGACAGGGTGATGAGTCTGAAGTTAGAGATTGAAGGGGTGATGTTGAATGTTGTTAGTGGTTATGCCCCACAGGTAGGTTGTGAGTTAGAGGAAAAAGAGAGATTCTGGAGTGAATTAGATGAGGTGATGGAGAGTATTCCCACGGGTGAGAGAGTGGTGATAGGAGCGGATTTTAATGGACATGTTGGTGAGGGGAACAGAGGTGATGAGGAGGTGATGGGCAAGTTTGGAGTTAAGGAAAGGAACCTAGAAGGACATTTGGTAGTGGACTTTGCTAAGAGGATGGACATGGCTGTGGTTAACACTTATTTTCAGAAGAGGGAGGAGCATAGAGTGACTTACAAGAGTGGAGGTAGGAGAACACAGGTAGACTACATCCTATGTAGAAGAGGCAATCTGAAAGAGATTAGTGACTGTAAAGTGGTAGTGGGAGAGAGTGTAGCCAGACAGCATAGGATGGTGGTGTGTAGGATGACTTTGATGGTCTGTGAGAAGAAGAGGTCAGAGATGGAGAAGAAAACCAAGTGGTGGAAGCTGAAAAAGGAGGAATGTTGTGAGGAATTTAGACAGAAGTTGAGGCAGGCTCTGGGTGGTCAGGTAGTGCTGCCAGATGACTGGGAAACTACAGCAGAAGTGATCAGGGACACAGGGAGAAAGGTGCTGGGTGTGTCATCTGGAAGGAGAAAAGAAGATAAGGAGACTTGGTGGTGGAATGAGGAAGTTCAGGATAGTATCCAGAGGAAGAGGTTAGCCAAGAAGAAGTGGGACATGGACAGGACTGAAGAGAATAGACAGGAATACAAGGAGTTACAGCGCAGAGTGAAGAGGGAGGTGTCTAAGGCCAAGCAGAAGGCATATGACGAGTTGTACACTAGGTTAGACACTAGAGAAGGAGAGAAGGACTTGTACAGGTTAGCTAGGCAGAGGGATCGAGATGGGAAGGATGTGCAGCAAGTTAGAGTTATTAAGGATAGAGATGGAAGGGTGCTCACAAGTGAGGAGAGTGTACAGAGGAGATGGAAGGAGTACTTTGAGGAGCTGATGAATGAGGAAAATGAGAGGGAAAAAAGAGTAGAAGGGGTGAACTCTGTGGAACAGAAAGTAGATAAGATTAGAAAAGATGAAGTCAGGAAGGCTTTGAAGAGGATGAAAAGTGGGAAGGCAGTTGGTCCTGATGACATCCCGGTGGAGGTCTGGAAGTGTCTGGGAGAGGCAGCAGTGGAATTTTTAACTAGTTTGTTCAACAGGGTTTTAGAGAGTGAGAGGATGCCTGAGGAATGGAGAAGAAGTGTGTTAGTGCCGATCTTTAAGAATAAGGGTGACGTGCAGAGTTGCAGCAACTATAGGGGGATAAAGTTGATGAGCCATACAATGAAGCTATGGGAAAGAGTAGTGGAAGCTAGGTTAAGGAAGGTAGTGGAAATTTGTGAGCAGCAGTATGGCTTCATGCCCAGAAAGAGCACAACAGATGCAATTTTTGCTCTGAGGATTTTGATGGAGAAGTATAGGGATGGTCAGAGGGAGTTGCACTGTGTGTTTGTAGACTTGGAGAAAGCGTATGACAGGGTGCCAAGAGAAGAGCTGTGGTACTGTATGAGGAAGTCAGGAGTAGCAGAGAAGTATGTCAGAGTGGTGCAGGACATGTATGAGAGGAGCAGGACAGTGGTGAGGCGTGCTGTAGGTCAGACAGAGGAGTTCAATGTGGAGGTGGGACTGCATCAGGGATCGGCTCTGAGCCCTTTCCTGTTTGCTATAGTGATGGACCAGTTGTCAGAGGAGGTCAGACAGGAGTCTCCTTGGACAATGATGTTTGCAGATGACATTGTTATCTGTAATGAGAGCAGGGAGCAGGTGGAGGAAAACCTGGAGAGGTGGAGGTTTGCGCTGTAGAGAAGAGGAATGAAAGTCAGTCGTAGTAAGACTGAGTACATGTGTGTGAATGAAAGGGAGGGAAGTGGAACAGTAAGGTTACAGGGTGAAGTGGTGAAGAAGGTACAGGAGTTTAAGTACTTGGGGTCAACAGTCCAGAGTAATGGAGAGTGTGAGAAAGAGGTAAAGAAGCGAGTGCAGGCAGGTTGGAATGGGTGGAGAAAGGTGTCGGGAGTTCTGTGTGATAGAAAAATATCAGCGAGAATCAAGGGGAAGGTGTACAGGACAGTGGTGAGACCGGACATGCTGTATGGTTTAGAGACAGTGTCGCTGAGGAAGAGACAGGAGTCAGAGCTAGAGGTAGCAGAGCTGAAGATGTTGAGGTTCTCTTTGGGAGTGACAAGATTGGACAGGATTAGGAACTAGTACATCAGAGGGACAGCTCATGTTGGACGTTTGGGGGACAAAGTTAGGGAGGCCAGATTAAGATGGTTTGGACATGTTCAGAGGAGGGAGAGTGAGTATATTGGTAGGAGAATGTTGGACATGGAGCTGCCAGGCAGGAGGCAAAGAGGAAGGCCAAAGAGGAGGTATATGGATGGAATTAATGAGGATATGAAGCTAGTGGGTGCAAGTGTTGAGGATGCAGAAGATAGGGATAGGTGGAGAGAGATGATTCACTGTGGCGACCCCTGAAGGGAAAAGCCGAAAGAAGAAGATGGATAGATACATTAGATAAATAGATAGATGGATGGATACATTAGATATATGGATGGATGGATGGATGGATGGATAGATAGACGGAAGGACGGGTGGGCGGACAGACGTATGGACAGAGATGGATAGATAGATGGATAGAGAGGTGGATACATTGGATAGATAGGTAGATGGATGGATGGATACATTAGATAGATAGACAGATGAACGGATGGGGGGGCACAGTGGTTAGCACGTTTGCCTCACACCTCCAGGGTTGGGGGTTCGATTCCCGCCTCCGCCATATGTGTGTGGAGTTTGCATGTTTTCCCCGTGCCTCGGGGGTTTCCTCCGGGTATTCCGGTTTCCTTCCCCAGTCCAAAGACATGCATTGTAGGTTGATTGGCATCTCTAAATTGTCCGTAGTGTGTGATTGTGTGAGTGAATGAGAGTGTGTGTGTGCCCTGCGATGGGTTGGCACTCCGTCCAGGGTGTATCCTGCCTTGATGCCCAATGACGCCTGAGATAGGCACAGGCTCCCCGTGACCCGAGAATAGATCGGATAAGCGGTAGACAATGAATGAATGAACGGATGGATGTATGGATACAATAGTTGGGTGGAGGGATGGATGAATAGATAGAGGGGTGGATGGAAACATTAGATGGATGGATGGATAGATAGATGGATGGATGGATGGATAGCTAGATAGATAGATAGATGGATGGATACATTAGAATCAGAATCAGAAAAGTTTTTATTGCCAGGTAAGTTTTTATTAGCTGGATGGATGGATACATTGGATGGATAGATAGATAGATAGAGGGGTGGATGGATACATTAGATGGATAGATAGATAGACTTTATTGATCCCATGAGGGAAATTCTTGTGTTACAGCAGCTTAGATAGTTACAAGCTACAACACTCACAAAAATATAAGACTAAGGAGAAAGACAAAAGAAAGAAAAAACCTTAATAATCCAGACAGGAGGTACAATTTTATAGAATCCATCTGTTTTCAAATATAATACATATGAAAGATGTTCTGTTGGACTAAAGATTTATCACTGATCCAGTTTAGCAAAATATTGGTTTCTAAATAAGAAATTTTCTGTAAGCAGATGTTACAAGTCTTACATCTTAAGTAGCTCGTAATTATCTGGTTTGGGAGAGAGTCTTAAACGTGGTGTGTTTTTTAAAGGCTCCAATCTGTACTGTAAACATTTAGGAGTAATCAAGAGGAATTGCTGTGTCCCCTCAATCAGGTTCATATGCGTGTACAAAGACATGAGGGTCTTATTTGCATATTCATGAATCAACAACCCTGATTGGATAAATCCAGCACGTGGCCGCTTTAAATAACGGCTCGTCTCACACCTTCACTTTTATCAGTGAGGAAAAAAGTTCAGGTCTGTGCTTCTGCACCTGAACAGGTTCTGTTATCTTTCATAGCTTTCTCATCTGAATTCATCATTGAATTCAGGAGTTTGGGCTCGGCCCCTTAGTTCCAGTGAAAGGAACTCTTAATGCTTCAGCATACCAAGACATTTTGGACATTTTCATGCTCCCAACTTTGTGGGAACAGTTTGGGGATGACCCCTTCCTGTTTGAACATGACTAAACATGGATAAAGACATGGATGAGAGAGTTTGGTGTGGAGGAACTTCACAGAGTCCTGACCTCAACCTGATAGAACACCTTTGGGACGAATTAGAGCGGAGACCGTGAGCCAGGCCTTCTCGTCCAACATCAGTGCCTGACCTCACAAATGGAATGGTCAAAAATTCCCATAAACACAATGGCTTTCCTAAACCTTGTGGAAAGCCTTCCCAGAAGAGTTGAAGCTGTTATAGCTGCAAAGGGCGGGACAACTCCATATTACATTCATGTGCATGTAAAGGCAGACGTCCCAGTTGTGGCCTGGCTCGCAGTCTCCGCTCCGATTCATCCCAAAGGTGTTCTATCAGGTTGAGGTCAGGACTCTGTGCAGGCCAGTCAAGTTCCTCCACACCAAACTCGCTCATCCATGTCTTTATGGACCTTGCTTTGTGCACTGGTGTGCAGTCATGTTGGAACAGGAAGGGGTCATCCCCAAACTGCTCCCACAAAGTTGGGAGCATGAAATTGTCCAAAATATCTTGGTATGCTGAAGCATTAAGAGTTCCTTTCACTAGAACTAAGGGGCCAAGCCCAACACCTGAATTCTATTATTTGGAGGGGTGTCTCAATACATTTGGCAATAGAGTGCCAGGCATTGTTTAGAGCGAGCGTCGTACTCAATTCACGGGTGTAAACACAGACAAGAAGAAAGCTCGAGCTGCAGCATGCACTGGAGAAATTCCTCTGAAGTGACTTCATGCTAACGGAGGAGTTTTACAAACGATTTCCATGGAATATTCCATTACTGTATACAAAAACATTTATGAATGCACCATGTAAAGTCTCTCTCTCTCTCTCTCTCTCTCTCTCTCTCTCTCTCTCTCTCTCTCTCTGTCTCTCTCTCTCTCTTTACTCTTCCTGTAGGAATTACAGGACTTGCAGCGAGACCCTCCTTCACAATGCTCAGCAGGACCGATGGGAGAGGACTGTAAGTGTTTATTAACTCTCTACTAATCCATAAGCAATAAAAAAAAAAAAATCACACAGGGGAGCGCCGTTAGAGGGAAACAATCAAAACACTCTGACGTTAATGATCCTCCTAAAAGTGTTTCATTCCTCTTATACCACAGCAACTCTAAACCGTGTACACTTTTTTTATTCATCCTTTCATTATATGTTTCATGCTGTAGAACGAAACGTCTGCCTGTTTCAAACCCCTGACACTGGAGACTCCTTCCATAAAATAATAAATGCACAACACCTTATAGAAAACCTCACCATAGCTACAATTACACACTGAAACGCCAAAAAATGTATTTGCCATGTCACAGTCCACAGTGGTAGTTTTATAAAATATGAAAGTAGACACTCAGAGCTTTAAGAATTTGTAGTTTATCTCCTAGCTTACTAGAAAAGCTCTAAAAAAAAATCAAAAATTGTTGCTTTTCCCCACACAAATATTTCTGTCTTCAAAGTAAATGTTGATATCAAGCCCATTTCTGCTTTCTGAGATGCCCCAAGTGCTTGTTCATCTAAAAAGAAGCTCAAGTTTCATCTTCAACCAGTAAAATTCTGTGTAAGGTTATCCAACAGAGCGAAAACCACACGTCTAAAACACACTGAAATCCAACAGAGTCCTTTTATATCAGACTCACAGCCTGAACATTTGTTTATACTGACTGAAAAGCTCCATTTCCATTCTGCCTGCATACTGGAAGACCAGTGTACTGGCAAAAAGGGTTAAAAACAATAGAGTTTATATGCAGCACTCACACCAGTCCTCGTGCATGCAGTTTATTGTTCTAGAAAAGATTCAGGATGATGAAGTGTTAATTGTTAAAGTGCTAATTCTACCTTTTTCTTTCTATCTCTACAGTGTTTCACTGGCAGGCTACAATAATGGGACCAGTAAGAACAGGCCTTCTTCATTCTCTCTTTGTTCCATGATGTTTGTTTAATGTTTCATTCGGTTCCTGATGTTTATCTTCGTGTCCAAAAGGCTGATTTTACCTTGAACTCAGTTGACACTCGTTGTATTACAAGGTTGATTCAAATGAAAACTTGCAGTTCCTCCAAAACTGAGGAAGATCTGAGGAAAATCTTCATCATTTTGAAAAATTGCAAGCGAATACAGCAGACTTTAATTTTGTTTTCATCTCTTGATCGCAAAGTCACAAAATCCTGACTTTGCAGTCACAGAATTTATGAATATATATATATATCTGATGTATATGTGTATATGTATATATATATATATATATATTATAAATAATCTGTGTATATTAGAAATTCCGTGCAATCATTCCTCCAGCGCTTAAGGGACATAGGAAAATCCAGATTCCTCTTTTATATTAATATTAATATATTTTTATATTTTAGTTTAGTTTATAGTTTATAAAATTTTTATATTTTTGTAAAAAAAGAATTCATAGAATTTTGGATCCAAAAGTCGATATGGATTTTTAATCAGGAATATTTTATACTTTTATACTATATTCTTTTAAAGTGCTTCCTATTTAATTGTTTATTTACCTATTTGTATACCTGTTTAGCCATTTGTATGATTATTTATTTGTTTGTTTATTTATCTATTTATTTAACTAGTTTTGCTCCTGAATGTATCCCTCATGTTAAAAATGAAGCACATCACCTAATAATGCATAAGCAGTAATTTATATATATTTATTTCTTTTTAATTCTTTTTTTATAAATCATTCTTTTTAAAATGTATTTATTGATTTATTTTGGATGATTTGTGGTCCAGTTTGCGTTCAGTCAGTGGGGTCTGTTTGAAGACGGAGCAGGAGAAGCGGGGATGTGGGAGCTTAGTGGTTAAGGTGTTGGACTACTGATCAGAAGGTTGTTCCATCAAATCCCAGGTCCACCAAGCTGCCCCTGCTGGGCCCCTGAGCAAGGCCCCTTAACCCTCAATTGCTCAGTTGTATAAAATGAGAGAAATTGTAAGTTGCTCTGTATGAGGGCGTCTGCCAAATGCCGGAAATGTAGTGTTTCTCAAGTTATCCTTATGTCCTGCCGTGGTTCTTCTTATTTCCTTTAAAAGTGGAGACATGCAGAATAATCTCACGGCTCTCATCCAGTTTCCTGAGCACTTTAAGAAATTATTATACTGAGGAAAATTCCATCAGAGCAGAACCCAGAATTTCGTCTTTCTTTCTTTCTTTCTTTCTTTCTTTCTTTCTTTCTTTCTTTCTTGCGAGAGTAGTTTGATTTCTTTCTTTCTTTTACTTCCTTCCTTGCTTCCTTCTACCCTCCCTCCCTCCCTCCTTTCTTTCTTTCTTTCTTTCTTTCCTTCTTTCTTGCGAGAGTAGTTTCTTTCTTTCTTTCTTTCTTTCTTTCTTTCTTTCTTGCGAGAGAAGTTAGATTTTTTTCTTTCTTTTCCTTCCTTGCTTCCTTGCTTCTTTCTGCCCTCCCTAAACCCCTTCTTTCTTTCTTTCTTTCTTTCTTTCTTTCTTTCTTTCTTTCTTTCTTTCTTTCTTTCTTTCTTTCTTTCTTTTTGTTTCTTGCGAGAGTAGTTCCTTCCTTCCTCCCTCCTTTCTTTCTTTCTTTCTTTCTTTCTTTTTCTTTCTTGCGAGAGTAGTTCCTTCCTTCCTTCCTTGCTTCTTTCCGACCTCCCTCCTTTCTTTCTTTCTTTCTTTTTCTTTCTTGCGAGAGTAGTTCCTTCCTTCCTTCCTTGCTTCTTTCCGACCTCCCTCCTTTCCTTTCTTTCTTTCTTTCTTTCTTTCTTTCTTTCTTTCTTTCTTTCTTTCTTTCTTTCTTTCTTTCTTTCTATTTCTTTCTTGCAAGAGAAGTTTATGATTTTTTTCTTTCTTTTCCTTCCTTCCTTGCTTTCTTCCTTCCACCCTCCCTCCCTCTGTCCCTTTTTTCTTTCTTTCTTTCTTTCTTTCTTTCTTTCTTTCTTTCTTTCTTTCTTTCTTTTTTTCTTTCTTGTGAGAGTAGTTCCTTCCTTCCTCCCTCCCTCCCTCCTTTCTTTCTTTCTTTCTTTCTTTCTTTCTTTCTTTCTTTCTTTCTTTCTTTCTTTCTTTCTTTCTTTCTTTCTATTTCTTTCTTGCAAGAGAAGTTTATGATTTTTTTCTTTCTTTTCCTTCCTTCCTTGCTTTCTTCCTTCCACCCTCCCTCTGTCCCTTTTTTCTTTCTTTCTTTCTTTCTTTCTTTCTTTCTTTCTTTCTTTCTTTCTTTCTTCTTTTTTCTTTCTTGTGAGAGTAGTTCCTTCCTTCCTCCCTCCCTCCCTCCTTTCTTTCTTTCTTTCTTTCTTTCTTTCTTTCTTTCTTGCGAGAGTAGTTCCTTCCTTCCTTCCTTCCTTCCTTCCTTCCTTCCTTCCTTCCTTCCTACCTACCTACCTACCTAGCCATTCGTTCCTTCCTTCCTAGCCATTCGTTCCAGCTACATAGTGGAGTTACATACAGTTACATTGATGATGGTTAAAACAGAAAAATTCTAGAAATTTCCGCCAAGTGTTTCCCTCATCTCTCTCTCTCTCTCTCTTTCTTTCTTTCTCAGGGTGACAGTCCATACCAGGGTGGGGTTTTCTTCCTGACTATTCACTTCCCAACAGACTACCCCTTTAAACCACCGAAGGTGAGTCAGACTGCCAGATTACGTGAACGCGCTAGTCCACATCATCTGCTTCTCTGTACCACTTCGCCGTGGTTGTGTAAATGACATACCGTACTCGTCCTTATGCAATATTTTGAGCTTTATGCTTCTTTTGTTCCAAAGAATTAGTCTCATTACTTAAATGTTGCATCATTTTTCTAAATATAGTCCATTCAGACAAAACGTGTCTAGTTTCCTGAGATCAACCAGAGATACGAGGCTAAAATAGCTAACAAGCGAGAGTAGTTTATGATTACCGCTTTAGCGTTGAGCAAAGATTTATTTCAACACGTAACTACTGACTTTGAATGTGAGTCAGTTCGAAGAGACATTTCATATCTCGACCTGTGACTAGATAAGAGAGTCTAGTCAAGAGTCACACAGTGAAATGAAGCAACGTTTCTCCAGGATCCTGGTGCTACATAAATCAACACGGAGCTGAGGACTTAAAGTAAGTTGTCCTAGCCACATCAAGTACATTGTGTGGTTTGGGAATGTTGGTCACCTCATCTTATGACGGCTACCAGCTGAGGTGGATGAAGGCTAACGTGCTTCCTTAGAGACGTGTGAAGCTGGACAAAGTTTCATTTATTTGTTTATTTATTTTATATAACTGTTGTTCTTGCTGCTCATGATTGGCTGGTGTCGCTGTGATTGACAGGTGAGAGTGCATGCTGAACCTGAGAAAGATTCTGAGACATAATGGCCAGTTTTGCTCTCTTGGCCTCTTCCTCATACATGAGCTCACAGACAGCTGTGATTGGCTGATGTTGCTGTGACTGACACCCGGAGAGCACAGGTTATATTAATACATTGGTTTAGCTACGAGATTCACACTCATGTCACAGTCAGGGAGGAAAAAATAAACATGTCCCTGTTCAGCTTGTTTTATTTTACTTATTTATTTTTTTATTTTTTTATTCTATTTATTTATTTATTTATTTATTTATTTATAGTGTCTTCACCTTTTTTTTTTAACAAGCTTCACTCAAGATCATAAAATAAGATTTTGTAAATTGTTATTATTTTGTTTAAAGTTCATGTTTCCCAGAAGACAAAATAACAATGCACACCCATCATCCTCTTCAAATGTTTACAAGGCTCTTAATGCATCATGTTGCCTTCTTGAGCATCAGTGAATGTTTGCTGCTTTTGTCCCTCAGTCGTCCTCAGTGTGAAAAGATCTCACTGTGGGAAAGAGGTCACACATAAATAGACGATGATGAAAAAGCAAAGAATGTCCTGGAGGATTTTTATTTATTTTTTTTTTTTTGAAGAACAGTGGGCAGTTTGAGTGCTCAGGATAAACAAACAAGGGACCCATGAAGAACCATGACAAAATGTAAAAAATGTGAGCACTCACTGGATACTTTGCTAGGTCCACATCATCACTAAATGGTTTATTTGTCGTGGCTTAGTGGTTAAGGTGTTGCATTACAGGTCAGAAGGTTGTGAGTTCAAATCCCAGGTCTACTAGGTTGCCACTGCTGGGCCCCTGAGCAAGGCCTTTAACCCTTTATGATCATATTAAAGTATTTATATACAAATGGAATTACATTACATTATCTCCTAGAAAGGAATAAGAATTCCTCAAACGGATTTTTTTTCTGACCCACATCTTAAATATCATCATTATATCATGCTAGAAAATACAAATATAAATAGCTTTAGCATTTAACACTAGTGAGTAGACACTTCATCCAAGATTCTCAACACGATTCTTTTTCTTTCTTTTCCCAGGTTGCCTTCACAACAAAAATCTACCATCCAAACATCAACAGTAATGGCAGCATCTGTCTGGACATCCTGCGCTCTCAGTGGAGTCCGGCACTCACAGTGTCTAAAGGTACGGACTGTAACCTGACCTACACTAGAACAAGAACCGGGCCGAAGAAAACCTGTGGTGCCGCTTGAAATTATTTGTGTTTATTTTTAAATCTTTATGTAAATAAAATGAGATGCACTGAATCTTCATCACACAGACGAATGTTTGTTTGCATCTCCGTGTAGGTCTGTGCAGTAAAAACTTAAGTTCACCACGCTTCCTTTATCAAGCTGACAGGTTTATCATAGGAACAGGATCATTCGTAAATTCCTCTCGGATGCATTTGCACATGACGTTTTGATGTAGATGATGATGTAGAGTGAGTGTGATTCATTTACATCGTATTAACATAAACCAGATGTCAGTGCTGATACAGTAAAATAATAGAGTAGAAGAAGGTTCGGGGTCGCCACAGCGGAACAACTGGTCCGCACAACAACTTGGCACAGGTTTTACACCGGATGCCCTTCCTGACGCAACCCTCCCATTTTTCCGGGCTTGGGACCGGCACAGCATCTAGTGGCTGGGAATCGAACCCGGGCCTTCCGCATGATAGGCGAGAAACATACCACTGAGCCACCAATGCCCCACAGTAAAATAACAGAGTATAACACTATAATAACTCTAGTGCTACATTCAGGCATTAAAACGCACAGAGTAGAACAGTGCAGTGCTAACTAGATAGACAGACAGACAGACAGACAGATAGATAAGAGAGATAGACAGACAGACAGATAGATTGATAATAGATAGATAGATAGATAGATACTGTAGACAGACAGACAGATAGACAGACAGATTGATGATAGATAGATAGATACTGTAGACAGACAGACAGACAGACAGATAGATACTGTAGACAGACAGATAGACAGACAGATAGACAGATTGATAAGAGAGATAGACAGACAGACAGACAGACATAGATAGATAGATAGATAGATAGATAGACAGATGGATACTGTAGACAGATGGATACTGTAGACAGATGGATACTGTAGACAGATGGATACTGTAGACAGATAGATAGATAGACAGACACAGATAGATAGACAGACAGATAGATTGATGATAGATAAGAGAGATAGATAAGAGAGAGAGAGATAGATAGATACTGTAGATAGACAGACAGATAGACAGATAGATAGATACTGTAGACAGACAGATAGACAGACAGATAGACAGACAGATAGACAGACAGATAGACAG
This sequence comes from Hemibagrus guttatus, assembly GCA_033459395.1. NCBI lineage: Eukaryota > Metazoa > Chordata > Actinopteri > Siluriformes > Bagridae > Hemibagrus > Hemibagrus guttatus. The sequence goes on from JAUCMX010000008.1 coordinate 24,540,611, forward strand.
ACAGATAGACAGATAGACAGACAGACAGACAGACAGACAGACAGATAGATAGATAGATAGATAAATAGATACTATAGATAGATAGATAGATAGATACTGTAGATAGACAGATAGACAGACAGATAGATAGATAGACAGATAGATACTGTAGACAGATAGATAGATAGACAGACTTTATTGATCCCATGAGGGAAATTCTTGTTATAGCAGCTTAGTCATTATGACCACTTGCCTAATATTGATATGAATAATAAAAAATTTACTGTTTTCTTTATATTATTATTTATTTATTTATTTTAATGTGAATGAATAATGTTCTCATTCCATCTGTCTTTCAGTGTTGTTATCCATATGCTCACTGTTGTGTGACCCCAACCCAGATGACCCTTTAGTTCCGGATATCGCACACATCTACAAATCAGACAAAGACAAGTACGCAACCTTTCCCTTTTGATTTCCGATCAGTTTCATACCACGTTAATATCTGTTTCCTTTACAGGATTGTTACTCAGTTGTTGGTTAATTTAGCTGCATTAATTAATAAGCTACTAATATTTTTTTTATGTCAGTGTATCGTTGGGACACCAGGTTGGAAATGCTACTTTAGTACATGCAAGAATGACAGGGTTCAATGAGAATGGACATGGGAATGAGTTGGACAGGGGTGCTCAATGAGAATGGACATGGGAATGAGTTGGACAGGGGTGCTCAATGAGAATGGACATGGGAATGAGTTGGACAGGGGTGCTCAATGAGAATGGACATGGGAATGAGTTGGACAGGGGTACTCAATGAGAATGGACATGGGAATGAGTTGGACAGGGGTGCTCAATGAGAATGGACATGGGAATGAGTTGGACAGGGGTGCTCAATGAGAATGGACATGGGAATGAGTTGGACAGGGGTGCTCAATGAGAATGGACATGGGAATGAGTTGGACAGGGGTGCTCAATGAGAATGGACATGGGAATGAGTTGGACAGGGGTGCTCAAAATTTTGCATTCAACTGTACTGACTATAACATCATATCCTGAAGTTACTTACTTTTTAGCTGCTTATCAGTGCTAACATTTTATTTAATGTTTATATTATATTAATATTATGAATTAGTCATCATATTTTTAATATTTAAAATATTGACATTGATGATCAGTTTTTAGTTACATTTAACCTTCCATGAAACAAGTTCCTGTTCCTGTTATCAGTTACAATACCCCAATACCGGAGACTCCTTCAATTAAACATCAGCAATGTACTTCACCTCATATTAGACGATGCTGCTGTTACTATAAAGACATAGAAGTGAGTCAAACTAGCTTCCACTTCTGCCTTTCAGTCTTACTTTTAGCAAATATTTCCTGCTCCCAGTTTCCTGTCCACATGACCTTTTATGGAGTTTTGTGGGCGTGTCTAAATATAAATGAGCAGTCATGAACTAACTTTGCTCTTGACTTTATTGATCAACATACACACACAAGCACAAAGAAAAATCTGCATATTTATAACTGAAAGGTTTTTGACTTTTTGTCTTATTAATTAGATGTTTCCAGTTCTTTCTTTAAAAAAAAAAAAAAAATGCATATACACCGACCAGGCATAACATTATGACCACCTGCCTAGTATTGTGTTGGTCCCCTTTTTCTGTCAAAACAGCCCTGACCCGTCATGCACTGTGTATTCTGACACCTTTCTATCAGAACCAGCATTAACTTCTTCAGCAATTTGAGCAACGGTAGCTCGTCTGTTGGATTGGATCACACAGACCACTTTCGATAGATACTGACCACTGCAGACCGGGAACACCCCACAAGAGCTGCAGTTTTGGAGATGCTCTGATCCAGTCGTCTAGCCATCACAATGTGTTCCTTCGTCTAACTCGCTCGAATCCTTACGCTTGCCCATTTTTCCTGCTTCTAACACATCAACTTTGAGGACAAAATGTTCACTTGCTGCCTAATATATCCCACCCACTAACAGGTGCCATGATAAGGAGAAAATCAGTGTTATTCACTTCACCTAACTTGTCGGTGCTCATAATGTTATGCCTGATCAGTGTATATATGCATATAGAGATAGAGACTAGTGTCATAGCAGCAGTTATAGAAAATGAGTCGCCACCTTCCAGCCAATCAGAATCGGGTTTTATTCAGCACCGTGATGTCACTACTACCACAACTAAACAATGTAGGATTGTACAGTAAATGTGTAATACAAGAGATCCTGTATCAGTCCTAGGAGCTGATTTAGGTTTATGTTTAATCTCTCTCTCTCTCTCTTTCTCTCTCTGTCTCTCTCTCTCACTCTCTCTCTCTCTCTCCCTCTCTCTCTCTCATTTCAGATACAACAGAATGGCGCGAGAGTGGACTCAGAAATATGCTATGTAACTCCCTCTAATTCCGCCGGCAGGACTCTGACTGGTTGTACGTGGACGATTAATGAGAATGTACTGTACCACCTTTCTGAAAAACTGGTGGACTGTATTTTTTTGGTTCTTCTTCCCCCCTTTTTTTCATTACAGAGGAAAACCTGCAGCTGAAACTGACAAGTCACGCATTGAAACCGTTCGCTTTTCCGTTTACAGAAACCTGACGGAACAACGAAAAGGTTATCAGGCTACTGCTGATGAGCGCCTCAGAGCAGCCATTACAATGATGTTAATGATGACAAATTAGCATTTGTTACTGGTACAAGTTTTTTTTTTTTTTTTTTTTCTTTCTTCCTTTCTTCCTCGCTCTCTTTTTAGATATTTTATGATATACTAAAACCTATTCTGGAGCTATTTTTATTTTGAATAAAAAAAAACGACAGGATTTTTTTTTTCTTTCTTTCTTTTTTTTGTGATGCTGTGTGTGAACTAACAAGCAGGTTTTGTTCTTTTAGATTGTTATAAAAGGTTTACTGTGTGTTAGGGGTATGATGGTATACTGTGATGAAGGAATCTGGAATAATTATTCTGTTCATGTTAAACTGTACTGGTATACATGACCCCGAGGGGAAATAATAAAAAAAGTGTTGTAAAACCAGGTTGCCTTTTGAAAAAGGTGAAAATAAAAAGAAAACTGTATTTCTACCTTGTTTCCATAAACGTCCAGTTTTCTCAAAATAACAAATGGAACAATTTTGCGCTTGTCCCACGTGTATATGATTAGCTAAGACTTCTTTGGTGTTACTTACACTATGCACTACATACTCTATTGACTAGTGTATGATTTTATAAATCAGGGGATGTGGAAGGTTAAGGTAATGGTGTTGGAGTTCAAATCCCAGGTCCACCAAGCTGCCGTTCCTGGGCCCCTGAGCAAGGCCCTTAACCCTAAATTTAAAGTTGTATCAGTTGAGATCAAATGTAGGTTGCTCTGAATAAGGGCATCTGCCAAATGCCAGAAATGTAAATGTAACCGAAAGTATAAGCAGTTTCCCAGTCATTATAAAATAATGACGTCACATGACGTCGCTAGCTTTAACGTTTAAAATCCGCTGCATTTTTAAAATGTTGAGCAATAAAACGCACGATGTCCGAGAGCTTATTTCATTTTAAAGACATTTGTAAGACGTCGGCCATCTTGAAAACGTTTTCTCATCCAGCTTCAGCACCTGGTAGCCCCACCCCTTTTCTACTTTTTCGCAAGCACAGCTGCGAGGTGTTGAGTGCATGTTTTTTTTTTTTTCTCCAGCTGAATAAGTGCATTTCTTCTTGCAATTTTCAGTGAAAACACACTACACAACTGATACTACACTATAATGTCGTGCATAATTGTGTGATTTTGAGACGCAACTAAGTGCTAAATACCCAATTTAACCAAGAAAATCTTATAGCTGCTGTTATGGTTTGAGTTTTTGGAGGTAAAGAAAATTTTATTCAACATTTTATGGAAGGAGACTCCAGTAACAGTTTTACCCCAGGATGGGGTAGTTTACACTTTTGGGTTTCTCAGTAATATGGCAAGCTGTAGGGAGAGAGAGGTTAGTGAGAGATATATATAACCTGACAGCTAACAGAAATGATCTTGACTTGTTGTCTACGTCACTTACGTAAACTATAAGTGAAAAAAAAAGGCCTTAAAAAATATTTGATTAGAATTTTATTTTGTTTAGCACTTTAACAGTGGATATTATGACAAAGTAGCTTTACAGAAATATATAAATTTTCTTATCAGGATCAGTGGTGCCTCAGGAATAGCATGTGAAGCTAAACAGAGAGAGAGAGAGAGAGAGAGAGATTAGCCGAGGTTCCATATTAGCTCTACAGCTACAAAGCTAATGTAGCCCCTGAGTTCTCTTAAATACATATATACAGTGGTGTGAAAAAGTGTTGGCCCCCTTCCTGATTTCTTATTTTTTTGCATGTTTGTCACACTTTAATGTTTCAGATAATCAAACACATTTAAATATTAGTCAAAGATAACACAAGTAAACACATCATGCAGTTTTTAAATGAAGGTTTTTATTATTAAGGGGAAACTAAATCCAAAACTACATGGCCCTGTGTGAAAAAGTGTTTGCCCCCTAAGCCTAATAACTGGTTGGGCCACCCTTAGCAGCAACAACTGCAATCAAGCGTTTTCCATAACTTGCAATGAGTCTGTTACAGCGCTGTGGAGGAATTTTGGCCCACTCATCTTTGCAGAATTGTTGTAATTCAGCCACATTGGAGGGTTTTCGAGCATGAACCACCTTTTTAAGGTCATGCCACAGCATCTCAATGGGATTGAGGTCAGGACTTTGACTCGGCCACTCCAAAGTCTTCATTTTGTTTTTCTTCAGCCATTCAGAGGTGGACTTGCTGGTGTGTTTTGGATCATTGTCCTGCTGCAGAACCCTCTGAATGAGATACAGAAACAGCATTTCAGCTGATGAACTTCATATTGTTAAAAAAAAAATTATTATATGAAGAGTTTTCCCAGGCCGCCAAATATGTATGATGTTTGTGCGCATGCGCTGAACTACAAATTTAAAAAAATAAGTTTAAATATAGGCGTGGCGAAGAACAAAAAGTGGGCGGGGATTGTTTTCTGGCATGAAAGAACTCAGGGATCTTCTCCCAGTGAAAAAAGGTCTGAGAGATGGTTGAGGGTGAGAGAGGGGCTTTCTGAAGGAGCAAACAGGCGCTTTAAAGAAAGGAAAGCTGGACTGACGCGTTGGAATGTTGCACGTTTTGGTTATGTGAGAAAAAAAAGAGAGAGAGAGAGAGAAAAAAAAAGAAAAACTCAGGCGTCAGAGTGACTTTCGGAGCGGTGGTTCCGGCGCGACATGGCCGCGCAACGCGTCCCCCTGAGCGGCTGCTCTCAGCACTCTGACCCGGGCTCGAACAGCGAGCGGAGCGCTGATTCCCCTCTGCCCGCCTCGGAGAGCGACTCAAGCGGCCACGTGTCTCCGCCCAACCCGGACTGGACCGAGGAGAGGTTCCGTGTGGACCGAAAGAGATTAGAAACCCTGTTATTAGGTAGGTAGAAAAAAAAAAATGTTTTTAGTTGAAGCTATTTTCAATCTGAATCTTGTGACTTTTTTCCCCCCTTATAAATAAATATAATAAAAATATAATAAAAATATAATAAATTATATAAATAAGTAAATCTTTAGATTTGTTACTTTACTCCTTATACTGTAACGTTCCTTTTTTTTTTTTTTTTTTTTTTAATTTTTTTTCTTCAATTAAATGTAATTAAATAAATGTATATGCTCGTCTAAAAGATATTTTCAGTTAAATGTTGTAAAAATATTAATATTTCTAACTGTTAGTTGCGCATCAACTACAACACCAAGACAACTTCTGCTTGATTTTTTTTTTCATCACCTTATTTTCTCCAAGGCCAATTGTTTTCAATTTATTCTAACAAATATTGCTTATTTTCCTCAAGTCTATCTACCTGTTGTTCTCCCCAACACCAGGTCAGTGTTAATTTGCAATTCTGCAATTCTGTCAAAACAACAAGTGGATGTTTTTTTTCATTTTTTCCTCCAATTTTTTTAAAGCACCGATTAGGCCAAATGTATGTTTAAACTATCCTAAAGATGACCTTTGTGTTGATCTTTAGAAACACCTTGGTGCATTGCAAGAATAAAAAAAAAAAATTAGGTAAAAGTGTATGAATCGGAAAAGTTTTATTTCTATCCGCTTGTACTTTTATGTAAGTCATGTAAGTACACCACCTTGAGTTACGATAAAGTTGATCATGTTCGTTTTGATTGTGATTGATGGATCGATTGCAAGGTGAAGGTGAGCTTTATGTTATCTTTAGATCCTGATTTTGGATAATAACTTGTGTTGTTTATATAACTGATTTTAATCCCGATAACGATAGAAATGCACAAGAATCTTGACCTTGTATGATCGCTCTCTCTCTTATAAAAAGTTCATATTTCATCAGATTTCCATTGTGTACTGAAGTCAGGGTTAAGCACCGTAATCCTCTCCGTTTAATTCGATATTATTTCTATAGTAACAGCTTTCACAGGGATGTGTATGGAGGACATGCTCCAAAAACTGATTAAAAACATGTAATGGGTGATATAATGAGATTTACTCTGAGGAGATGCTTATGGACGGTGAGTCAGGGGCCGAGCTGGAACCGTAAATTCTTCCAGAGGACATGACAAGCTACTTTTGGCTTATTTTTTAGATTTAGAGTTTTGTTTTGAGAGCTTTTTTGTGATTCTTGCAGCCAAAATGTTTTGTTGTTGTTGGTGTTGTTGTTTAAATTTGTCATGAGGCTGTGCTTTTTTGTGGAAAACTACTTGAATTGGCAAAATCGCAAGCACAGGATTCAACTCCTAGCAGTGAGAGACGCATATGTAATGACTTTGTCTGAGAGCTGTACTCATGTTCCATACACGTGAACAGAAGAGCGCCTCGGCTGAATGAAGTGTGTTGTGATGTCACACGATGCGTCTCGGCTCAAATCTCTGGAGAATCTACAGTTTTTTAAAAAAATACTGCAAACTCCTCTGAATATTGCAGCATTTGTTTGATTTTTTTTGTTCATTTCTGTGGGTGCAAAATCGTGAAATTCTGCAGGGTCTGATTTAATAACTTCAAGAGGGCAACAGAGTGATGGAGCGATCAAGAGAAATGGAAAGAGAGAGAGAGAGATGGAGCAATCAAGAGAGATTGAGGGAGAGATGGAGCGATCAAGAGAGATTGAGGGAGAGATGGAGCGATCAAGAGAGATTGAGGGATAGATGGAGCGATCAAGAGAGATTGAGGGATAGATGGAGCGATCAAGAGAGATTGAGGGAGAGATGGAGCGATCAAGAGAGATTGAGGGAGAGATGGAGCGATCAAGAGAGATTGAGGGAGAGATGGAGCGATCAAGAGAGATTGAGGGAGAGATGGAGCGATCAAGAGAGATTGAGGGAGAGATGGAGCGATCAAGAGAGATTGAGGGAGAGATGGAGCGATCAAGAGAGATTGAGGGAGAGATGGAGCGATCAAGAGAGATTGAGGGAGAGATGGAGCGATCAAGAGAGATTGAGGGAGAGATGGAGCGATCAAGAGAGATTGAGGGAGAGATCGATTGAAATTGCTTTCCCTCTCTCTCTCTCTAGCTCTCGATCTGTGTGTGTGCGCGTGTGTGTGAGCGTGCATGTGTGTGTGTGTGTGTGTGTGTGTGTGTGTGTGTGTGTGTGTGTGTATGTAAGAGATTGTACCCTGAGATGGACTGGCACCTTGTCCAGGTTCTCCTCTGTGTTGTTCTCAGAGTCTCCTGTTCTCTGTGTTTTCCATCACAGCAGTAGCGTTGCTGTCTTGCTCCTGGTTCAGTTCTCCAGCTTCCAGGTTCGGTCCTGAGCTCGGGTCTCTGTGGGTTTCCTCTGCGCTCTCTGGTTTCCTTCCTCTTTCAGAAATATGCCAGAAATATGCTCTCTCACTCTCACTCTAATGATGCTGATGTACTTCGGATTGGATTTCAAAGACGAAAGAAAAGAAGTTCAACTTTTGTACTGAATCTTAAACCTGGTAAAATGTCCGTGTATAAATTGTTGTTTTGTTTACGATATGATATTTCGGTCATGTCGTCGATCCCTAGGTGATGAAAACTGGGAAGCGTGAACAGGGTTTTAGGTTCATTATGACATCAGAAGACAGCGATTCAAGCATTTTCAACACTATTTTTCATTTTGTTTGATTTGAACTCTACTGGTGTGTATTATCTAGCTATTTCTGTAATCTGTAGCTACTTTCATATCTATGGAATTAATTTGAATCACTCTGATTCGTTATATATGCTGCTGTTATTGTCTTCGGATCCCAGATTTTGTGTTAAATGTGCTCTGTAAATATCCGTGTGTGTGTGTGTGTGTGTGTGTGTGTGTGTGTGTGTGTGTGTGTGTGTGTGTGTGTGTGTGGCATTAACCTGGCGCTAAGCATGACAACCGGCCGGAAAATAAACATCACCAAAACAAAGATGTAGACTGGTCAGAGAGTCGCGATGAGCTCAACACGCCGTTAGCTCCGCCCACTCCGACTGATGACATGTGAGGAAAAATACAGAACGTTCCAGAAGGTTTCTTTTTCTTCTCCGTATCGTTATCTTGAGATCATAACTTCTTTTCCTCACGATAGCCAGAGTTATTTTCTGATGAGAAAAAGAAGATCTCAGGTCTCAGGATAACAGTGTAGAAATGTAGGACTCGTGGTCTTTAGGACTTCTGGAAGAAAGGGACCACACACACACACACACACACACACACACACACACTAAAGAGTTCTAACAGGAGCACATTTTAAAGAGGTTTCATTGTTCTTAAAAAGCAAGAATTGAATCAGAGCTTTGAGTTGTTTTCTTTGTAATACATGGCTTATGAAAACCACAGTGGTGGATATTATAGTGGTGTGTGTGTGTGTGTGTGTGTGTGTGTTTTCTCACACCTTTTCCCTTATGTGGGTCTGAGGTGTT
>JAUCMX010000008.1:24554504-24597004 GCA_033459395.1 Hemibagrus guttatus
CTGAGATTTACTGCACCTACAGAGGGAAAGCTCCGGAAACTGACACAGGCAAGCGGTCAGCACAGCCGTCTGAGCTGGACGGCGGTTTGTCGTGGAATTGTAGACAAACATAAAATCCGGCAGTAACGCGTGCGTCCCAGACGAACTCTACCCCAAACAAACACGGGAAGATGTGCGCGAGAATACGCCTAGAATAGTGCAAAGAATGTGGAGCATTAGAAATGTGTGAAAAAGGATGTGCATAGAAATAGGACTGAATATTTATACGTAGAGAATTCGAAATATGAAAACGTGTAGAATTAGAAACATGCACAAGAGCATAGAAATGTGCAAAAAGCAGGTGTAGAATTGGAAATGTACAAATTAGAAACAAGCAAAACAGGTAGGTATCAAATTAGAAATGGTGAAAGAAAAAAAGCATAGAATTTGACTATACATGCAGAAAAGCACAATAGATGTAAACATGGGGAATTAGAAATGTCCAGGAATGCATAGAATATGTATATCAACAACAATAATAATAAATAATAACAGTAATAAATAAAAAATAATAATAAATAATAGCATCAACAGCAACAAAACAACAATAATAATACAAAAAAAATATCAACAATAATAATAATAAATAACAAAACAACAATAAGTAATATTAAATATCAACAATAATAAAAAAACAGCATCAAAAGCAACAACAACAATAATAAATATCAATAACAATAATAATAAATAATAGCATCAACAGCAACAGAACAACAATCTTCTTCTTCTTTCGGCTTTTCCCTTCAGGGGTCGCCACAGCGAATCATCTCTCTCCACCTATCCCTATCTTCTGCATCCTCAACACTTGCACCCACTAGCTTCATATACTCATTAATTCCATCCATATACCTCCTCTTTGGCCTTCCTCTTTGCCTCCTGCCTGGCAGCCCCATGTCCAACATTCTCCTACCAATATACTCACTCTCCCTCCTCTGAACATGTCCAAACCATCTTAATCTGGTCTCCTTAACTTTGTCCCCCAAACGTCCAACATGAGCTGTCCCTCTGATGTACTCGTTCCTAATCCTGTCCAATCTTGTCACTCCCAAAGAGAACCTCAACATCTTCAGCTCTGCTACCTCTAGCTCTGACTCCTGTCTCTTCCTCAGTGACACTGTCTCTAAACCAGACAGCATGGCCGGTCTCACCACTGTCCTGTACACCTTCCCCTTGATTCTCGCTGATATTTTCTGATCACACAGAACTCCCGACACCTTTCTCCACCCATTCCAACCTGCCTGCACTCGCTTCTTTACCTCTTTCCCACACTCTCCATTACTCTGGACTGTTGACCCCAAGTACTTAAACTCCTGTACCTTCTTCACCTCTTCACCCTGTAACCTTACTGTTCCACTTCCCTCCCTTTCATTCACACACATGTACTCAGTCTTACTACGACTGACTTTCATTCCTCTTCTCTCCAGCGCAAACCTCCACCTCTCCAGGTTTTCCTCCACCTGCTCCCTGCTCTCACTACAGATCACAATGTCATCTGCAAACTTCATTGTCCAAGGAGACTCCTGTCTGACCTCCTCTGACCACTGGTCCATCACTATAGCAAACAGGAAGGGGCTCAGAGCCGATCCCTGATGCAGTCCCACCTCCACTTTGAACTCCTCTGTCTGACCTACAGCACGCCTCACCACTGTCCTGCTCCTCTCATACATGTCCTGCACCACTCTGACATACTTCTCTGCTACTCCTGACTTCCTCATACAGTACCACAGCTCTTCTCTTGGCACCCTGTCATACGCTTTCTCCAAGTCTACAAACACACAGTGCAACTCCCTCTGACCATCCCTATACTTCTCCATCAAAATTCTCAGAGCAAAAATTGCATCTGTTGTGCTCTTTCTGGGCATGAAGCCATACTGCTGCTCACAAATTTCCACTACCTTCCTTAACCTAGCTTCCACTACTCTTTCCCATAGCTTCATTGTATGGCTCATCAACTTTATCCCCCTATAGTTGCTGCAACTCTGCACGTCACCCTTATTCTTAAAGATCGGCACTAACACACTTCTTCTCCATTCCTCAGGCATCCTCTCACTCTCTAAAACCCTGTTGAACAAACTAGTTAAAAATTCCACTGCTGCCTCTCCCAGACACTTCCAGACCTCCACCGGAATGTCATCAGGACCAACTGCCTTTCCACTTTTCATCCTCTTCAAAGCCTTCCTGACTTCATCCTTTCTAATCTTATCTACTTTCTGTTCCACAGAGTTCACCCCTTCTACTCTTTTTTCCCTCTCATTTTCCTCGTTCATCAGCTCCTCAAAGTATTCCTTCCATCTCCTCTGTACACTCTCCTCACTTGTGAGCACCCTTCCATCTCTATCCTTAATAACTCTAACTTGCTGCACATCCTTCCCATCTCGATCCCTCTGCCTAGCTAACCTGTACAAGTCCTTCTCTCCTTCTCTAGTGTCTAACCTAGTGTACAACTCGTCATATGCCTTCTGCTTGGCCTTAGACACCTCCCTCTTCACTCTGCGCTGTGACTCCTTGTATTCCTGTCTATTCTCTTCAGGCCTGTCCATGTCCCACTTCTTCTTGGCTAACCTCTTCCTCTGGATACTATCCTGAACTTCCTCATTCCACCACCAAGTCTCCTTATCTTCTTTCCTCCTTCCAGATGACACACCCAGCACCTTTCTCCCTGTCTCCCTGATCACTTCTGCTGTAGTTTCCCAGTCATCTGGCAGCACTACCTGACCACCCAGAGCCTGCCTCAACTTCTGTCTAAATTCCTCACAACATTCCTCCTTTTTCAGCTTCCACCACTTGGTTTTCTTCTTTATCTTTGACCTCTTCTTCTTACAGACCATCAAAGTCATCCTACACACCACCATCCTATGCTGTCTGGCTACACTCTCTCCCACTACCACTTTACAGTCACTAATCTCTTTCAGATTGCCTCTTCTACATAGGATGTAGTCTACCTGTGTTCTTTTACCTCCACTCTTGTAAGTCACTCTATGCTCCTCCCTCTTCTGAAAATAAGTGTTAACCACAGCCATGTCCATTCTCTTAGCAAAGTCCACTACCATCTGTCCTTCTAGGTTCCTTTCCTTAACTCCAAACTTGCCCATCACCTCCTCATCACCTGTGTTCCCCTCACCAACATGTCCATTAAAATCCGCTCCTATCACCACTCTCTCACCCGTGGGAATACTCTCCATCACCTCATCTAATTCACTCCAGAATCTCTCTTTCTCCTCTAACTCACAACCTACCTGTGGGGCATAACCACTAACAACATTCAACATCACCCCTTCAATCTCTAACTTCAGACTCATCACCCTGTCTGACACTCTCTTCACCTCCAGAACATTCCTCACAAACTCCTCCTTCAGGACCACACCTACCCCATTTCTCCTGTACACACAGTATATCTACCTTCCTTCTCTCCATCATATCAGCCAGCTCTCTACCTTTCCCTGTCATAGTACCAACATTCAGAGTTCCTATTCTCAGTCCTACACTCTTACCTTTCCTCTTCTCTCTCTGTCTGTGCACTCTCCTCCCTCCTCTACTTCTTCGACCAACAGTAGCCCAATTTCCACCGGCGCCCTGTAGGTCAACGGCGCCGATGACGGTCGTTGTTAACTCGGGCCTCAACCGATCCGGTATGAAATTCAGAGTACTGACGATTCGCGTGGTTAAATTTGGCAATGTTTTACGCCGGATGCCCTTCCTGACGCAACCCTCTCTATTTATCTGGGCTTGGGACTGGCACAGAAGTCACTGGACTGTGACCCCCATGGCTAGATTAAATAAATAACAATAATAATAAATATCAACAACAAAACAACAATAAATAATAAGTAATATCATCAAAAACAATAATAATACATAATAACAACAAAACAACAATAATAAATATCCACAACAACAACAATAATAAATAATAGCATCAACAGCAACAAAACAACAATAATATCAACAACAAAACAACAATAATAATAAACAACAGCATCAACAATAATAATAAATAATATAAACAACAACATAATAAAAATAATGATAAATATCAACAAAAAAACAACAATAATAATAATAATAATAATAAATGATTAAGGTATAGTACTGAACCTTCAAGCTCCTACAATGTATTTTTCATTTATTTTTAAGATTTTATTCATATTAAAATAATTTTATTTAGCAATTTTAGCAATTTATATTTGAAAATGATATTTTGCTGCCAAAATTTCATACAGTGATGTATATTATAAAATCTTAAAGGTTAAAGTTTGTTCTTTTTTTCTTTCTCTCTTTCTCTCTCTCTCTCGCTCTCTCTCTCTCCCCCCATTCCCCCCCACCTGTACCTGTAGCTGGAACCTGCGGTCAGATCTGCTGTTCTAGAAAATTAATCAACACCACCTGACCAATCAGAATCCAGGATTCAGCATCACCGTGGAAAGACTTACTGAACGCACATTCTCAGTGTTTACTGTCCACTCGCACCTCGGTCACTTCCTGTTATTGTGGCTGTAGGGTGGTTTGTGTCAAACCATTTCACTTTGAACTCTTCTGCCTTGTCCTGAACAGGTTGAGATCAGACCACACACACACACACACACGGTCTGTTTAGTTTGGATCGATCAGACCGGATGACTGTTGATGGAGATCTCATTTTAATTAGCGTGGGTTGAGTCATGTTTTCACTTAGACCAGATGAAGTTGTTATTAGATGCTTTCATAAAAACATGTTACAAGGGAGAGAGACAGAGAGTGTGTGTGAGAGAGAGAGAGAGAGAGAGAGAGAGTGTGTGTGTGTGTGTGTGTGTGTGTGTGTGTGTGAGAGAGAGAGAGAGAGTGAGAGAGAGAGTGTGTGTCTGTGTGAGGGAGTGTGTGTGTGTGTGTGTAGTAATTTTCTCCTCGCTCCTTCCTGTTGCCTTGTTGTGTCTTCAGGTACTTGGACGGAACAGTTGTGTATTTCAGAAGTTTTGCCCCGTGTCTGTTAAAAAGCGGCTTTAACTCATCAGAACTGCAGGTTCAGTTTCTCTCCTCCTTTCCACCAGGGGCGCTGTTTAACACCTGACCATCTTCTCTACACCTGCCTGCTTGATTGGGACTCAGAATGCTGTGTCCCAATTCCAGTCCTTATACTGCGCACTAAAAGTGTGCATCTTCTTTGTGTGTTTGAAGAACGGTGTAATTTCTTCACATTTCATTCACATCTCTCTGGGTCTGAATCTGAATCTGGGTCTGAGTCTAAATTTGGGTCTGGGTTCGAGTCTGGGTTCGAGTCTGGGTCTGAATCTGGGTCTGGGTCTGAGTCTAAATCTGGGTCTGAATCTGGGTCTGGGTCTGAGTCTAAATCTGGGTGTGAATCTGGGTCTGAGTCTGAATCTGGGTCTGAGTCTGGGTCTAAATCTGGGTGTGAATCTGGGTCTGAGTCTGAATCTGAATTATTGAACAGATATGAACAAACAAATAGATGAAGAGATAAATAAGTTTATAATACATTAGAGATGGTACGAACCCAATACTCTGGGACAAAGTAAATGCTTCATAAAAATAAAAAAAAAATCTGAAAATTATGTAATAAATTGCAAGAATTAGAATTTAATTTGAAAAGAGAAATTTAATTTTTTTTTGGAATTGTAATATTTCCCAAATGAGTTTTTTTTTTTCTTTTGTTTGGATTGATTTTTCTTATTTGTACTATTGTATACTTAAATTTATTATATATTTATTTATTTATATTTCTTGCATTTAAATTGTCGTTGATTTTTTTGTTTGAAAATGATTTTTAGTAAAAATAAATAAATAAATAAAAAACTGGAAAGCTAAGCAGAAACTTCTGTAAGTGTTTAAAGTAATTGAAGGAAATGATATTATCGTGTAGATTTCAGCAGATACACGAAGCTTTAATATCGCTGTCAGGAAAATGGATGAAAAAATGTGTTTATTACACACTGTTTCTCCACATGGTGTTCTGAGAGTCTGATGGTGTGATGACCTCGCTCACTGTTTCTGCACCACTCCAGCTCTCACTTGTCCAAGAATGTGACCCACAATGCATTGTGTCGCAGTAGGGTTCACTCGGAGGCGAACAGAGCCCACACTCTCAGGCCTGCGGTGTCGAAGCCGCTGAGCCGCACTGAGCCCCGAATGCTGCCTCTGTGAAATCTCCTGTAATGACCGGTCTGAAGGAACAGTTGAAGGAAAGGTCAGCGGCTTCGGTTTTGTTTTTGGAGAACAGCCCTGGACTCCAGCGCTTCCTGTCTGCTGAAATCTGGCCAAAAATGTTTATGATTATCCGCGTAATCAAGTCTTCCTCGCCGTTCTCGCGGCCCTGGCGGCTGACCGGGATTCCCGGATGAACGGATCTCGGTGTGCGTGTTTAAAACGTGTTCGCGTGTCGATTGGGTTGTTTGGCGCGAGTGCAGATTGTTAACGTGCCTCCTGTGGAGGAAGAAATGAAACTGTTAGTGCTCACGGATGGAAGTTTGAGGGATCAGAAAAGATGTAAGTGTTATTTCATCCTTTTCTTTGGTCAGGCTTGGGAATGATTCTCTTGCGTCATGTAGCTCTTTATGTTTTAATAATATTCTGGTGGGGAAACTGGAGCTGTGTCCCAAATGGTGTATTACACACTACACACTACACACTATACACTGTGCACTACTATGTTTAGTGTGGGAATGTTAGAAGGGTCTCTCTGTGTGTCTCTCTCTCTCTGTGTGTCTCTCTCTCTCTGTTTTCTCTCTCTCTCTGTGTGTCTCTCTCTATGAGTGTATCTGTGTGTCTCTCTCTGTGTGTCTCTCTGTGTGACTCTGTCTGTGTGACTGTCTGTGTGTCTCTGTGTCTCTGTCTTTGTGTCTGTGTGTGTGTGTGTGTGTCTCTCTGTGTGACTCTGTCTGCCTCTCTGTGTGTCTGTGTGTCTCTCGGTGTGTCTGTGTCTCTGTGTCTCTTTGTATCTTTGTGTATCTCTGTGTGTGTGTGTGTGTCTCTCTCTCTGTGTGTGTCTGTGTGTGTGTGTGTCTGTCTGTGTGTCTCTCTGGGTGACTCTTTGTGCGTCTCTCTGTGTGTGTGTGTGTGTCTCTCTGGGTGACTCTTTGTGTCTGTGTGTCTCTCTGTGTCTCTGTTTCTCTGTGTCTCTGTGTGACTGTCTCTGTGTCTCTCTGTGTGTGCTCTTTGACTCTGTGTCTCTTTGTGTCTCTCTCTCTCTCTCTCTCTCTCTCTCTCTCTCTGTGTCTCTGTGTATGTCTCTCTGTGCATCTTGTCCACTGGCGTGTCAACGTCAGCGCCTGCTAGCCCCACCCCTTCCACTTTTACATAAACAAAGCTGCAAACATTGCATAAAGTGCATAAAATGTCCAAAGATCCATTTTGTCGGTTGAGTAAGTGCATCGTCCGAGTTCTTTAAGTGCTCTTCTTCTGCTTCTTCTTCTTCTTCTTCTTCTTCTTCTTCTTCTTCTTCTTCTTAACACACAACTCACATTATTTGATTTGGGATGCACCTTGGGACTCGGGCAAGGAATTGTGGGTAAACGGATGTCACATGGTTCTCTAGATGTGAAAAATTTATGAATCTGATGGAGTTTGTTAGGTGCAGTGTGTTTATACAGTACTACAGAAGCTTTAATAAAAGCCTAGCCAATGTCACATGATATCAACATGCAGTTTATGCTGCACACCTAGTGACCTGTTAGACACACAGATCAGCCATTGGTCATCTCACTACAGGGGCACCTGTCAATCAAGGGGTGGGATCTATTCGGCATAGAATCTAGACAAATTGTGACGTCTAGACGAGTGGGTCAGAGCGTCACCAGAAAAGCAGGTCTTGTGGGGTGTTCCTGGTACATAGTGGTTACAGGGACATGTGCACTCAGTGCTCACTCATGTGATCCGGTTTCTCAGAAGAGAGTTCTGGTTTCAGGTTCTGGTGGTGGCTAAAGCAGTTAAGGTTCTGGGTTGTTATTCGGAAGGTCAGGGTTCATGCCTCAGCACCATCAAGCTGCCACAGTTGTGCCCGTGGGCAAGGCCTTTAACCCTCCCTGCTCCAGGGGGTGCTGTACAATGGCTGACCCTGTGCCCTGACCCCAACCTGCGAAGATGGGATATCTGAAGAAAAGATTTCTACTGTGCTGTATTGTAACATCTTCTTCTTTCTTGTTGGCAGTGTTGTTCTTGTTTTTCTTCTTCTTCTCTTCTTGTTCTTTGTTGTTTTTTTTCTTCCTATTTTTGTTGTTTTTCTTCTTCTTCTTCTTCTTCTTCTTCTTCTAGCCTTGTGGTTGGTTTTCTTCTTCTTCTTCTTGTGGTTCTTCTTCTTCTTCTTCTTCTTCTTCTTCTTCTTGTGCTCTTCTTCTTGTGGTTCTTGTTCTTCTTTTTCTTCTTTTAGTCTTGTGGTTGTTTTTCTTCCTCTTCTTCTTCTTCTTCTTCTTCCTATTTTTGTTGTTTTTCTTCTTCTTCTTGTGGTTCTTCTTCTTTTTGTTCTTGTGGTTCTTCTTCTTCTTCTTCTTGTGGTTCTTCTTCTTCTTCTTCTTCTTCTTCTTCTTCTTCTTGTGGTTCTTCTTCTTCTTCTGCCTCTTTTTCTTGTGGTTCGTCTTCTTTTTCTTCTGGTTCTTCCTCTTCTCTTCTGGTTCTTCTTTTTCTTCTTCTTCTTCTTGTGGTTCTTCTTGTGGTTCTTCTTCTTCTTCTTGTGGTTCTTCTTTTTCTTCTTGTGGTTCTTGTTCTTCTTGTGGTTCTTGTTCTTCTTGTGGTTCTTGTTCTTCTTCTTCTTCTTGTGTTTCTTCTTCTTCTTCTTCTTGTGGTTCTTCTTGTGGTTCTTCTTCTTCTTCTTCTTGTGGTTCTTGTTCTTCTTGTGGTTCTTGTTCTTCTTGTGGTTCTTGTTCTTCTTCTGGTTCTTCTTCTTCTTCTTGTGTTTCTTCTTCTTCTTCTTCTTCTTGTGGTTCTTCTTCTTCTTGTGGTTTTTTTCTTCTTCTTCTTGTGGTTCTTCTTCTTCTTCTTCTTCTTCTTGTGGTTCTTCTTCTTCTTCTTCTTCTTGTGGTTCTTCTTCTTCTTCTTCTTCTTCTTCTTCTTCTTCTTCTTCTTGTGGTTCTTCTTCTTCTTCTTCTTGTGGTTCTTCTTCTTTTTCTTCTGGTTCTTCTTTTTCTTTTTCTTCTTCTTCCTCTTCTTCCTCTTCTTCTTCTTCTTCTTTTAGTCTTGTGGTTCTTCTTCTTCTTCTTCTTCTTCTTCTTCTTGTTCTTCTTCTTCTTCTTGTGGTTATTCTTCTTCTTCTTGTGGTTCTTCTTGTGGTTCTTGCTCTTCTTCTTGTGGCTTGTTTTCTTCTTCTTTTTCTTGTGGTTCTTCTTCTTCTTTTTTTGTGGTCTTCTTTTTCTTGTTCTTCTTCTTCTTCTTCTTCTTCTTCTTCTTCTTCTTCTTCTTTTTCTTCTTCTTCTTCTTGTGGTTCTTGTTCTTCTTTTTCTTCTTATGGTCCTTCTTCTTCTTCTTTTAGTCTTGTGGTTGTTTTTCTTCCTCTTCTTCTTCTTCTTCTTCTTCTTCTTCTTCTTCTTCTTCTTCTTCCTATTTTTGTTGTTTTTCTTCTTCTAGTCTTGTGGTTGGTTTTCTTCTTGTGGTTGTGGTTTTTCTTCTTTTTCTTCTAGTCTTGTGGTTGGTGTTTTTCTTCTTCTTGTGGTTCTTCTTCTTCTTGTGGTTCTCCTCCTCCTTCTTCTTCTTCTTGTGGTCCTCCTCCTCCTCCTCCTCCTTCTTCTTCTTCTTCTTCTTCTTCTTCTTCTTCTTGTGGTTCTTCTTCTTCTTCTTCTTGTGGTTCTTCCTCTTTTTCTTCTTGTGGTTCTTCCTCTTTTTCTTCTTGTGGTTCTTCTTCTTTTTCTTGTGGTTCTTCTTTCTTCTTCTTCTTCTTCTTCTTCTTCTTCTTCTTCTTCTTCTTCTTTCTTCTTCTTCTTCTTCTTTTTTCTTCTTCTTCTTCTTCTTCTTCTTCTTCTTCTTCTTCTGAAATTCTTCTGAAATTCTTCTTAACATATGTCAACACTGGTATGATTTCTATAGATTATTCTCCTGACCTGCAAATGAACCGATTTGATTTTTGAAGTCAAGGCCAAGTAACGAGAAGAACCTGAATTTTCTCATCAGATATTTCACATACTGGATTTTCAACAGCATTCATTTTCATCTTTAAACATATAAACATTTCATCTGAAACAAACTCCATCTTATTTGAGGATTACAGCGTCATCGTAGGGTCAGTGGTGGGGGTTTCCCATGCCGTGTGAGTCTTATGATCGCGCCAGTCTCCTTCTTTCAGCTCCGTATTCTCAGAGGATTAGCAGAAGGTGTGTTAGTGTTAGTGCTAGTGTTAGTGTTTGTAAAAGTGCTAGTGTTAGAGCTAGTGTTAGAGCTAGTGTTAGAGCTAGTGTTAGAGCTAGTGTTAGAGCTAGTGTTAGAGCTAGTGTTAGTGCTAGTGTTAGTGTTAGTGCTAGTGTTAGTGCTAGTGTTAGAGCTAGTGTTAGAGCTAGTGTTAGAGCTAGTGTTAGAGCTAGTGTTAGAGCTAGTGTTAGAGCTAGTGTTAGTGCTAGTGTTAGTGCTAGTGTTAGTGCTAGTGTTAGAGCTAGTGTTAGTGTTCGTAATAGTGCTAGTGTTAGTCCTAGTGTTAGTGCTAGTGTTAGTCCTAGTGTTAGTGCTAGTGTTAGTCCTAGTGTTAGTGCTAGTGTTAGTGTTCGTAATAGTGTTTGTAATAGTGCTAGTGTTGGTGCTAGTGTTGGTGCTAGTGTTGGTGCTAGTGTTGGTGCTAGTGTTGGTGCTAGTGTTAGTAATAGTGTTAGTGCTAGTGTTGGTGCTAGTGTTTGTAATAGTGTTGGTGCTGGTGTTGGTGCTAGTGTTTGTAATAGTGCTAGTGTTGGTGCTAGTGTTGGTGCTAGTGTTGGTGCTAGTGTTGGTGCTAGTGTTAGTAATAGTGTTGGTGCTAGTGTTTGTAATAGTGTTGGTGCTGGTGTTGGTGCTAGTGTTTGTAATAGTGCTAGTGTTGGTGCTAGTGTTGGTGCTAGTGTTGGTGCTAGTGTTGGTGCTAGTGTTAGTAATAGTGTTGGTAATGGTGTTGGTGCTAGTGTTTGTAATAGTGTTGGTGCTGGTGTTAGTTAGTATTAGACTTGGTGTTAGTGCTAGTGCTGGTTTTAGTGTTACAGTTAGTGATATAGTCTGTGTTTGTATTAGCGTTAGTGTGAGGTTTTTCATCCATCATGAGAATGAGAGGAAACAACTGAATCAACAATATTAATGGAAACAATTAACCTTTCCATAGTTTCCTTTTTTTAAACAGAAGTGTATTGTTGTATCAGTGATGTGATGCAGTGGACGATACGGTGATGATGAATCATGCAGCTTTAACTGAGTCTGACTGTAATTATTCACCCTGTATCCCCCCCCCCCCCCTCTCTCATAGCAGCCAGTGAGGGCCGAGTCATCGGAGGAGAGGATTTTTTCCAAAAGGTAAGATCTACCTCTTATATCCTCCTTTCTACATTTCCTTTCCTTTACGCTGCTACTGGAAAATAATCAGCGGCGGTGGTGCGACACGACTTGATGAAGTCTAAGAGCAGTTCATTCATTCATTGTCTACCGCTTATCCGAACTATTCTCAGGTCACGGGGAGCCTGTGCCTATCTCGGGCATCATTGGGCATCAAGGCAGGATACACCCTGGACGGAGTGCAGGGCACACACACACACACACACACACACTCTCATTCACTCACACACTACGGACAATTTAGAGATGCCAATCAACCTACAATGCATGCCTTTGGACCAGGGGAGGAAACCGGAGTACCCGGAGGAAACCCCCGAGGCACGGGGAGAACATGCAAACTCCACACACACATGGCGGAGGCGGGAATCGAACCCCCAACCCTGGAGGTGTGAGGCAAACGTGCTAACCACCAAGCCACTGTGCCCCCTAAGAGCAGTTCATTTCTTCTTAATTAAAGCACACAGAGATGTAATGTTGTGGAACATCTATAAAACAAATTACTGTACATGTTGTTACCACGGATGCACACACACACACACGCACACACAATTTCTCCCAGGTGTTGACATTTCTCTCTGCAACTTTAGACAAAACATTCACTTTGTCCTGTTGAGTTTCAGGGAATTTCACAGCGTCAGCTCTCTATAAGAAAGGCGAGCTGACTGAAATCAGATCATTGATATTTCGCCAGTTTGGTTCGAAATGCTTTTTTTTCCTTCTGCATAGCGTCACTGCGTCTACACCGTGAGCACCAATCCCGTCTACTCTGTCTGCTCTGCCGTCATTTCTCTTCCATCAGCTGCACATGTTCCTGTAAGCATCTCTCTCTCTCTCTCTCTCTCTCTCTCTCTCTGTCTGTCTGTCTGTCTGTCTGTCTATTTCCCTCTCTGTTTGTCTCTCTGTCTGTCTGACTCTCTCTCTTTGTTTGTCTCTGTGTCTCTCTCCCTCTGTCTTTTGTATGTTTGTCTGTCTCTCATCTGTCTGTCTGTCTGTCTGTCTGTCTTCTTTCTTTCTTTCTCTCTCTCTCTCTCTCTCTCTCTCTCTCTCTGTTTTTCTTTCTTTCTCTCTCTGTCTGTGTCTCTCTCTCTGTCTGTCCCTTGCCCTTTCTCTCTTTCTCTCTTTCTTTCTCTGTCTGTCTTTCTGTGTCTGTCTTTCTTTCTTTCTCTGTCTGTCTGTCTGTGTCTCTCTCTCTGTCTGTCTGTGTCTCTCTCTCTGTCTGTCCCTTGCCCTTTCTTTCTGTCTCTCTCTCTCTCTCTCTCGCTCTCTCTCTCTCGCTCTCTGTCTCACACTCTCTCTTGGCTCTTCAACGTAAAGTCGTTTCACCTCAAGAGTTCTGCCAGCGTTGTCATATTTTATTGAAACCCTGAAAAGGAAACGTTCTCCAGATTACAGAACAGCTCCAGAGATTCTCCAGAGTTCACTCCGGCTCTGTGGGGAATGTAATAAAGCAGGTTGAAATGTAGAAAATAATCGGCCCGCTGGTGCCAGTAGTAAGCGTTCTGAATACCGGTTGCCATGGTAACCATGTTTTATCAGCGGGTGGTGCAGCTAGCCTTTCAAATCGTTTTTCTCGCGGCTAAAATGAAAGGTTTTGTGTAGATATTAAATTTATATTATACAAGTTGTGCTCTAGCACGCTCTTCTGTCTTCACTGTCATTAGAGTCGCTCCGTATTGCAACTTTTCTCAGCTTTGTCACATCGCTCTCATGTGACACGCCCACATCTAGACCCCAGCGCTGGCTGTTACTGCTCACATCACCGGAAGCGATCTACTGTCGCTTTTTTTTTGTCACATGCAAACAATCAAACACAATACAGTGTAGTGAAATTATTAATACCACTGTCCGGGTTCGAAAGAATTATTAAAATTAAGATAAAGTCAGAATTTAAAAAAATTATTAAAAAAAGAATTGAAAAATGAAATCTAATAAAAGTAAAAAAATATAAAGAGAGGAAATAAAAATAATAGGGAAATATTTTTGAATAATTAAAATCTAAAGAAAAACAAATTAAGATAATAATAAGGGAAAATATCTTTTGTAATATAAAATACAAAAATAGGGCAATGAGGAAATGTATTTTTTATGTAATAAAATTATGAAAAAATAAAATGTAATACAAACAACAGGATAATAAGGGGAATATATACATATTATAAAATATATTTTTTTATAATAAAAATGTAAAAAGAAAAAGACTAATAAGTGATAAGAGATTAAAATGCAGTGTGCTGTACGGTGAGAGCTGAGATGTGCGATGATGAGAATAATTCTGTAATGAAGGACACAAATGGAAAGGACCGGAACGTTCCGTCTGCTTTATAAAAAAAATAAAAAAAATCATCATTCTGTACAGTGTGACATTAATGTGTACCACAACCACAGATCATCATCCATCATCTTGCTTGTTTTGGGTCAGTTGCATCACATGACTGTGTCACATGACTAAAAATTGTTAAATATCGTTTTTACGGTCCAGTTAGTCTTTTTTTTTTTTTTTTTAGCAATTTCAAATTGATCCACAGGTCAGAGCTTTTTGAAAATACTCTATTATCTCTGGCCAAACGTAGAGTAGAGGACAAAAATACATTGTCCGGTGTACCTGGTTAAATGTGGGTGTAGCTCAAGGAGAACTCCATGGGATTAATAAAGTATCTATCTATCTGTCTGTCTGTTTATCTATCTATCTATCTGTCTAGCTATCTATATGTCTCTGCCTAGCTGTCTATCTATCTATCTGTCTGTCTGTCTGTATATTTGTCATTGTGTCTGTCTATCTGTCTGTCTATTTGGCATTCTGTCTGTCTTTCTATCTGTTTGTCTGTATGTATGTTTGTCATTCTGTATATCTGTCTGTCTGTATATTTGTCATTGTGTCTGTCTGTCTATTTGGCATTCTGTCTGTCTTTCTATTTGTCTGTCTTTCTGTCTATTTGGCATTCTGTCTGTCTTTCTATTTGTCTGTCTTTCTGTCTATTTGGCATTCTGTCTGTCTTTCTATTTGTCTGTCTTTCTGTCTATTTGGCATTCTGTCTGTCTTTCTATTTGTCTGTCTTTCTGTCTATTTGGCATTCTGTCTGTCTTTCTATTTGTCTGTCTTTCTGTCTATTTGGCATTCTGTCTGTCTTTCTATTTGTCTGTCTTTCTGTCTATTTGGCATTCTGTCTGTCTTTCTATTTGTCTGTCTTTCTGTCTATTTGGCATTCTGTCTGTCTTTCTATTTGTCTGTCTTTCTGTCTATTTGGCATTCTGTCTGTCTTTCTATTTGTCTGTCTTTCTGTCTATTTGGCATTCTGTCTGTCTTTCTATTTGTCTGTCTTTCTGTCTATTTGGCATTCTGTCTGTCTTTCTATTTGTCTGTCTTTCTGTCTATTTGGCATTCTGTCTGTCTTTCTATTTGTCTGTCTTTTTGTCTATTTGGCATTCTGTCTGTCTTTCTATTTGTCTGTCTTTCTGTCTATTTGGCATTCTGTCTGTCTTTCTATTTGTCTGTCTTTCTGTATGTTTGGCATTCTGTCTGTCTTTCTATTTGTCTGTCTGTCTGTATGTTTGTCATTCTGTCTATCTGTATATTTGTCATTGTGTCTATCTATTTATTTATCTAGAACTGTGCAGTGAGACTAAATAAGACCACATTGTTCACTTGTATGCCGATGTAGTTATTGGTTTGCACTCTGTGAACACACACACACACACACACACACACACACACACACACACACACACGTACGTTTCATCTCAGCTATGTAGCGAGTTTCGGTATAAATGATTTCCAGATGATTTCGTGCTTCCTCATTAATGACACCTCGCAGTTTTATGGGTTGATGTGATCATGCTGATTGTAAACGTTCGGCCGTAAAGAGAGAGTAAGAGTGAGAGAGTGAGGGGAATAAAGAAAGAGTGAGAGAGAGCGAAAAAGCAAGAACTGGAAGAGAATGTGTTTGTCTTTACAAAGTCGTACAACACAATTTAAAGTGCAGCATCGGAAGGAAGGGAAGGAAGGAGAGAGAGAGAGAGAGAGAGAGAGAGAAAAATGAAGGAAGAGAAGGAAAGAAAGAGAAAGGAAGGGAAAGGGAAAGAAAGGAAGGAAGAGGAAGTAAAAAAAAGAGGGGAAGGAAGAGGAAGTAAAAAAGGGGAAGGAAGGAAGAGGAAGTGAAAAAGAAAAGGGAGGGAGGAAGTGAAAAAGAAAGGGAGGAAGGAAGAGGAAGTGAAAAAGAAAGGGAGGAAGGAAGAGGAAGTGAAAAGGAAAGGGAGGAAGGAAGAGGAAGTGAAAAGGAAAGGGAGGAAAGAAGAGAGAGAGAGATAAAGGAAGGAAGTAAAGAAGGTGGGAGAATGAATGAGTGAAAGAAATGAGCCAGAGAGTAAGAAAGGAAAGAGCGAGAGAGTGAGAAGCAAAGAAAGTACAAGAAATTATGAAAAAGGAAAGAGAGCAAGGAAGTGAGAGAAAGAAGAAGAAAAATGTTAAAGAAAAAGTAATATGAAGAGAACAGAGTAATATAAAGAGGCTGATAAAAAACAAAACATGAGAAAGAAAGAAAGAAAGAAAAGAAGAATGCAGTGTGAGATTTCAGTATGCTTGTGTTCCATCTCTCCTGTGTTTCTCCTGCTGTCCTGTTAATTCCCTTTTCTATCATCATTCCATCGGAATACTGGAATACCATCGACTTTTCCCTCCAAATCATTGTAAAAGTTCTCCCTGAGTATGTGGAGAACCGCACAGCTTTCTGTCCTCGTCCTCCTTTATTTCCTATTGTTCAGAAACAAAAGGGTTGTGGAGCTCAGCTGCTTTTGGCTCGGAAGAGCGTGGAGCTGTTTCACACGCCGGAGTCGTGTTCAGGAATCTGGGAAGTTTTAGATTGTTATGAAAAGCTCCAGATATACACACAAGATTTGGAGCTGTCTGCTTTTTCCTTACCTGCTTTTTTCACTCTAGACTTCCCTCTCTCTCTCTCAAACCAGTCCTCCATCCATCCATCCATCCATCCATCCATCCCCCTAGACTTCCCTCTCTCCCTCGAACCAGTCCTCCATCACTCCCTCCATCCATCCATCCCTCACCCTAGACTTCCCTCTCTCCCTCAAACCAGTTCTCCATCACTCACTCACCCCATCCATCCATCCATAAACACCTCCATTCAGTCCATCCCTCATTCCATCCATTCGTCCCTAGACTCTCCCTCAAACCAGTCCTCCATCACTCACTCTCTCCATCCATCCATCCATCCATCCATCCATCCACCCACAACTCCATCCAGTCCATCCCTCATTCCATCCATTCATCCCTAGACTCTCCGTCAAACCAGTCCTCTTTCACTTTCTCTCTTTATTCATCCATCCATCCATCCCCCTAGACTTCCCTCTCTCCCTCAAACCAGTCCTCCATCACTCCCTTTCTCCAGCCATCCCTCACCATAGACTTCCCTCTCTCCCGCAAACCAGTCCTCCATCACTCACTCTCTCCATCCATCCATACACACCTCCATCCAGTCCATCTCTCATTCCATCCATTCATCCCTCACTTTAGACTTTCCTCTCTCACTCCAACAAGTTCTCCATCATTCCCTCTTTCCATCCATCCATCACCCTAGACTTCCCTCTCTCCCTCAAACCAGTCCTCAATCACTCCCTCTCTCTCTATCCATTCATTACCCTAGACCTTCTTCACTCCTTCAAACCAGTCCTCCATCACTCCCTCTCTCCATCCCTCACCCAGACTTCCCTCTCTCCCTCAAACCAGTCCTCCATCACTCCCTCTCTCTCTCCATCCATCCACACCTCTCTCCCTCACTCCATCCAGTCCTCAATCACACCCTCTCTCCCACCAGCCAGTCCTCCATCCATAGCCATTCGTTTGGCAGACATTCTTATCCAGAGCCACTTACAGTGTTTTTTTTTTAAATCTCATTTTATACAATTGAGGGACAACTCCAGTCTGGACACATTCTAGAAACACGTCATACTGAAGTACATTACTGCTTCTTCTTTTTCTTCTTCTTCCTCTTCTTCTTCTTCTTTTTATTATTATTCATACACGTACGCTTGACATTTTAGTCGGTTTTGGTTTAGGTTTCGGTTTTTAGCGACAGGTTGTTTTCCGGATAAATTTACAGAGACTCATTCGAGCCGGATGTTGATACGGAATCGCTTTCGGAGCTTGTCTCTGTTTTTATGTCCGAGTGTTTACTTTTCGCTAATGGAAGCCACTTGAGTGCAGAGGAAGAGAAAAAGGAGTGTTCGAATCTGAGGAGTGTGTGTGTGTGTGTGTGTGTGGTCACTCACTGATCTGCTCCATCTGCAGCGGTCAGCCAAAACCAGCAGAAAGGCAACAAAGCACTAGATGTATAGATAGCGCTAGGAGCGAGGGGAATTACAGCAGCAGCACGGCTCCTCTAGCCTCTTCCTCAGTTTCCTCTCAGTCCCTGCGCTTTAATATCACTCGGGCATGTTTCCACCGAATACCTAGATAATGAGCCTCTTCCTGAAGACATGGAGTCAGATTTTTTTTCCCACAGAATATCTTACAGCGCTGCAGAAGCATCATGGCGCTCGTAGCCTTATCACTCTCTGTAGCCTCATCACCACACTCAGGCTGTGTCCCAAACCACAGGGCCTTTTCACATGATTCTTCAGCATGTAAACGCCAGCACTCGACGTTAGCATGTCTGTCACCACAGCCGTGCAAAGTTGATGGTGATGGAGTTCAATTCAATTCAGTTTTATTTGTATAGCACTTTTAACAATGGACATTGTCTCTGGAAGACTGAACTTCTTTAGTTGTCCCCGGTGCATTTATTTATTTATTTAAACAGTCTATATGCAGCACCCACTTGAGGTCCTGGGTGATGATGGTCTCCAGGAAGTGGAAGGAGTCCACAGTATGGAGTGGAGAGTCATATAGTGTTATTGGTGTAGGTGGTGCTGGTGGTTCCTAAAGTCAATAACCATCTCCAGTGTTTTTACAGCATCCAGTTTGTTCTGACTACACCAGGTTACCAGATGATTAATCTCCCTGCTTTTATTCATTTATCTTCACTCAGAGATGGAGTATCTGTTTTGTTGTGTCCATGTTGAGCATTGAATGTCTTTGTCATGTCCCACTCCAAAGTGATGGTCAATATGAAGCTCATACACTCAGGACTTTAAGAATTTGTGGTATTTCTGTCTTCCCCTAGCCTACTAGGGGGGATATATTCATAGAAAAGTTCCAAAAAACAGTGCTGAAGCCTGTTTGAGATTATTTAATCTCCAGTGTCACCCAAATGAGGATGAGCTTCCCTTCTGAGCCTGGTTCCTCTCATGGTTTCTTCCTCATATCATCTCAGGGAGTTTTTCCTCACCACCGTCACCTCAGGCTTCTCATTAGGATAAATGTAAGAGATAAATAGCGACTTTAAACTTTCTCATTTTTATTCTGCGTTTCTATACTTCTATAAAGCTGCTCTGAGTCGATGTCTATTGTTAAAAGCGCTATACAAATAAATTGAATTGAATTAAATTAAATTAAATTAAATTTCTCCTGGGGGGCACGGTGGCTTAGTGGTTAGCACGTTTGCCTCACACCTCCAGGGTTGGGGGTTCGAGTCCCGCCTCCGCCATGTGTGTGGAGTTTGCATGTTCTCCCCGTGCCTTGGGGGTTTCTTCCGGGTACTCCGGTTTCCTCCCCCGGTCCAAAGACATGCATTGTAGGTTGATTGGCACCTCTAAATTGTCCGTAGTGTGTGATTGCGTGAGTGAATGAGAGTGTGTGTGCGCCCTGCGATGGGTTGGCACTCCGTCCAGGGTGTATCCTGCCTTGATGCCCAATGACGCCTGAGATAGGCACAGGCTCCCTGTGACCCGAGAATAGATCGGATAAGCGGTAGACAACAAATGAATAAATTTCTCCTCTCTGTGATGCCCCAAGTGCTTGTTCATAAGCAGCTTAGTATTATTTAATATCGGACTCTCCATTCGATAAAACTGCACACTAAAGGCTTGTGTGATTGTCCCCACTAATGGTCAGTGACGATCGGCTCGCTCTCGGTCTATAGAGTGATGCAGACTCAAAGTCAGAGGCCAGAATATTTGAATACTCTGTAAATTATAATGGAACTGAAATAAACCGTGTGTGCTGTTCACTCTGTGAGATGATGTACATACTGTTTACATTCCTTCATTTAAGACAATCCAGATTCCAGGAGTCTGAAGCACGTCACTGGCCGGGAATATTTGGATGTACTGGGCAGAACTGGTGTCTACTGGTGTCTGTGAACAGTACACAGTGTTCATCATGTCACACTACACACTGGTGCTTAATGGTTTATATGAAAGTAGGCACTCTTAAGGGTTTTAAGAATTTGTAGTTTTTCTAGTTTTCCCCTAGACTACTAGCAGTAAAATATTCATTAAAGAAGTTCCAGGAAAAAACTAACTGTTGTTGTTTTTTCCTACACAAATGTTCAAAGTAAATGCTGACATCAAACCCATTTCTGCTCTCAGATGCTCCAAGTGCTTGTGCGTCTAAAAAGCAGCTCAAATGTCATCTTCAACCAGTAAAATCCAACCAGTTTTTCCAACAGAGGGAAAAACACTGATTAAAAACGTCCCATAAGTCCATTTCCGCTCCACTGGCGTGCTGGTGTAAATGATTAATATATGCTTCGTCCTTATGGATGTAACAATCAATGTGAAAGCAGCATCAGCCCTCTTCCGCATACACGAGCTGACGGTTGCTTGTGATTGGCTGCTGTCTTTGTGTTTAGACCAGTTCGTTCTGCTTCTAAGGCTGAGAGTTTTTTGGGTTTTTTTTTTTACCTCAGAGGTTTTTGTGTCTTGGGCTCGAAGACAGATCTGTATTTGTTTTGGTGCAAACTTCGGACCACATCTCCACCTCGATCTCAGACCGAAAGCCAACTAATTGCCTGACGAATTTGATATCAGACTCACTGTAGGTGTTTGTACTAATCGAAAATGTCCCATAAGAACACCAGTGCAGTGGTAAAACCAGTTAAAGTCTAGATTAAGGTCAGCGGATTGTTTTTCTATGATGTATCCGGTTTCTAGAGCGAAACCTGTTCGACGGACGCTTCACAAAAATGGATGGATTTGAAATGGTGACTTTCCCATAAGGAGTTTTATTTTTTATTTATTTATTTATTTATTTATTTATTTATTTATTTATTTATTGAATGAGTCTGGCTTTGCTTCCTCTGTCTCTTCTGTGCTGTGGTAACCACATGCTCTTATTTGATATGACGCTAAAAGTCTTCATGACTTCTGTCGCAGCATGTTAAACCCTCATTTAGTCAGAAAAATGGCCAGGTTTTTTTTTTTTGGGGTTGGGGGTTGATGTCCTTCCACGTCGACTCTTAAAAGATTCTCTAGCCAAAACTTTTTCCATCAGAACCGCAGTTTGGCACAAAAAAAAAAAAAAGCTCGGGTTATTAGAGATTCCTTATGCACACACGAGCCCTAAAGCCGAGCCAGGAAGAGGTTTGGATGGAGAAAAAGAGACAGAGATGTAGGTTATTATTCAAAACTCTCTGGGAAGGAACTGAATATTAGAAAGAGTACTGAGTTGCATATCCTCCTGTTTATTTATTCATTCACATTTATAAAAAAAAAAAAATAAAAAAATAAAAATGTTTTTCCCGGATACTAACCCCCTGGTTTGTTCTGGTTGTGTTGTGTGGAATGCCCACAACAAGACGAAGACTGTTTCCAGCAAATCAGCCTGAACTGCGATGCACTCAACCATCACCTGTCTAGCAACCAGACTCTAAACACAACTCCAGCTCCACACGTGACGCACGTTACACACGCCGCCTGCAGTCTGCTGCTTTCAGCACACAGATCACACACAGCACTGAGCTTTAAACTCGCTTTCTTCCAGTGCTGAGTGTGTGCACTGTAAAACACTTATCTATATTTCAAATACAGTCATATGCTAGAACATAAATTTTAATCGCAAACCACATTAGGATTGATATGGGTTTTGGGTGGGTTGTGTAGTATTTCTATGTTTTGTTTTCTTATTTAAAACAAAAAAAAATTAATTTTAAAAATAAATTGTGTGTCTGAGGTCATTATGGGTGAGAGAGAGAGAGAGAGATACTGTATGTGAGTGTGAGACTGAGTGAGAGTGTGTGCTTTCAGCCCTTATTTTTTATTTTCAGCACTTATTTTTGATTTTTGTTTTTGCTACTTATTTTTTATTTCCAGCTCTTATTTTTTATTTTAAGCTCTTATTTTTTATTTTTGTTTTCTCTACTTATTTTTTATTTCCAGCACTTATTTTTTATTTTCACAACTTTTTTTTTCAGCACTTAATTTTTTTATTTTCAGAACTTATTTTTTGTCATCAGCACTTACTTTTTTTATCAGCACTTATTTATTTTTGTTTTTCAGCACTTATTTTTTATTTTAAGCACTGATTTTTTTTTCAAATTTTTAGCACTTGTTTATTTTTATTTTCAGCTCTTAATTTTTATTTTAAGCACTTATTTTTTATTTCTGTTTTCTCTACTTATTTTTTATTTTTATTTTCGCAACGTTTTTTTCAGCACTTATTTTTTTATTTTATTTTCAGCACTTAATTTTTATTATCAGCACTTATTTTTTATTTTCAGCTTTTATTTTTAATTTTAAGCACTGATTTTTTTTATCAGCACTTTTTTATTTTTTATTTTCAGCACTTGTTTTTTTATTTTATTTTCAACACAATTTTTATTATCAGCACTTATTTTTTATCTTCAGCTTTTATTTTTAATTTTAAGCACTGATTTTTTTTTTTTCAGGACTTTTTTATTTTTGTTTGCAGCACTTATTTTTTTATTTTTACTGCATATTTTTTATTTTAAGCACATTTTTTATTTGCACAACTTCTTTTTTCAGCACTTACTTTTTTTCACAACTTTATCAGCACTTACTTTTTATTATCAGCACTTATTTTTTTTTAATTTTCAGCTGTTATTTTTTTATTTTCAGCACTTATTTCTTATTTTTATTTTCAGCACTTGTTTTTGTTTTAGCTCTTTTTTTAGCACTTGTTTTTATTTTTATTTTCAGCACGTATTTTTTATTTTTATGTTCAGCACTTATTTCTTATTTTCAGCACTTTTATTTTTTTTTTATTTTCAGCACATTTTTTATTTTCAGCACTTATTTATTTTTATTATTAGCACTTTTTTTTAATTTATAGCACTTATTCTTGCTCAGGATTTCATCTACTACACACAAACCTTTCACACAAAACTAAAACTTGTCTCGTACATGATCCTTGTTTTTTTTCCTCCTGAACCAAAATCCAACGAGACGTGTGTGTTCATGATTTTTTTTTAAGGCTATATAATATAACTGACGCTTAAAGGATTGACTTGAAATCCAGTGAAATGCTCACTCAGACTTTGGCCTGGTTCTCTCTCTGGCACCCGAGCCGACGCTCCTGGTCGAGTGTGTGTGAGATGAGAAATGAAGTCTGATGATGAGAGATGATGGTGTAGGGCGTGTAGAGGAAGAGCAGAGTACACTTAAGACCTCGGAGCGCTATGGATCCAAATGTGAGGATTTTTTCCACATGAAGGTAGCAGTGTGTGGGAAGCTGTCAGAGCTGACATGAGGGTTTCTACACGATCGAGGATATACATCTCTCCAGGTCTGGGGTGAAATTCAGCCAAAGAGCTCAAAGAAGGGTCCAGGAAGCGAAGCCAGACGAAATAAATAAATAAACCTTCTTATGGAAAATATCACCATTTCAAATCCGCTTTCCTGCTGTTTTTTAAAAAAAAGAACACATCAACTTTGAGGACAAAATGTTCACTTGCTGCCTAATATATCCCACCCACTAACAGGTGCCTTGATGAGGAGATCATCAGTGTTAGAAATGAGTGAGACTGACGTGAGAGACTGACATGAGAGACTGATGTGAGAAAGATTGACGTGAGAGACTGATGACGTGAGCGAGACTGACGACGTGAAAGGTTGACGTGAAAGACTGATGTGAGAGAATGATGTGAGATTGATGTGAGACTTACAATGTGAGAGATTGACGACGTGAGAGACTGAAGTGAGAGGTTGATGTGAGAGACTGACGTGAGAAAGACTGACGTGAGAGAGGTTGACGTGAGAAAGACTGACGTGAGAACAGTATGTTAATCATCTCACTGTCATGAAAAAGAATGACAGGAGAGATGGATGTGAGAAAGACTGATGTGACAAAGATTGACCTGAGAAAGACTGATGTGAGAAAGGTTGACTTGAGAAATACTGACGTGAGAGACTGATGAGAGGTTGACGTGAGAAATACTGACGTGAGAGACTGATGTGAGAGGTTGACGTGAGAAAGATTTGTGAGAAAGACGGATTTGAGAGATTTATGTGAGAGAGATTGACGTGAGAGACTGACGTGAGAAAGACTGACGTGAGAGGTTGACGCGAGAAAGGTTGACATGAGAAAGACTGATGTGAGAACAGTATGTTAATCATCTCAGAGGAAAAAATCACCACAAACCCCCGTTTTTTTTCAATTTGAGGACAAAAGTTTACTTGTGAAAAACCATTGACCGTGAGGGGAAAAGGAAATGGGGAGAGACTGATGTGAGAAAGATTGATGTGAGAGGTTGATGTGAGAGAGATTTATGTGAGAAAGACTGACGTGAGAGACTGATGTGAGAGACTGATGTGAGAGTCTGTCGTGAAAAAGATTGACGTGAGACATGGATATGTGAGAGACTGATGTGAGAGGGGTTGACGTGAGAAAGACTGACGTGAGAAAGACTGATGTGAGAGGTTGACGTGAGAAAGATTCATGTGAGAAAGATGGATGTGAGATTTATGAGAGAGGTTGACGTGAGAGACTGACGTGAGAAAGATTTATGTGGGAAAGACTGACGTGAGAGGCTGACGTGAGAACAGTATGTTAATCATCTCACAGAGTGAACAGCACACACTGTATTTCATTTGACGTGAGAAAGTCTGTCGTGAAAAAGATTGACGTGAGAGGTGGATGTGAGAAAGATTGACGTGAGACTGATGACGTGAGAGAGACTGATGACGTGAGACTGACAATGTGAGAGACTGACATGAGAAAGGTTGATGTGGGAGATGGATGTGAGAAAGACTGATGATGAGAGGTTGACGTGAGAAAGCTTTGTGTGAGAGACTGACGTGAGAACGGTTGACGTGAGAGATTTATGTGAGAAAGGTTGACGTGAGAGACTGACGTGAGAAAGGTTGACATGAGAGAGACTGACGTGAGAGAGGTTGACGTGAGAGACTGACGTGAGAAAGCTTTGTGTGAGAGACTGACGTGAGAACGGTTGACGTGAGAGATTTATGTGAGAAAGGTTGACGTGAGAGACTGACGTGAGAAAGGTTGACGTGAGAGACTGACATGAGAAAGGTTGACGTGAGAGAGACTGACGTGAGAGAGGTTGACATGAGAGACTGACGTGAGAAAGGTTGACGTGAGAGATTGATGTGAGAAAAGTTGACGTGAGAGAGACTGACGTGAGAGAGGTTGACGTGAGAGATTGATGTGAGAAAAGTTGACGTGAGAGAGACTGACGTGAGAAAGACTGACGTGAGAACAGTATGTTAATCATCTCACAGAGTGAACAGCACACACTGTTTATTCAGTTCCATTGTAATTTAGAATATTAAAATATTCTGGCCTCTGACTTTGAGTCTGCATCACTCTACAGACAGAGAGCGAACCGATCGTCACTGACCGTTAGTGGACACAATCACACAAGCCTTTAGTGTGCAGTTTTATGGAATGGAGAGTCTGATATTAAATAATACTGCAGTATCTCCAAACTGAGTGATGACACGCAGTATAACAGGATAGTGATGATTTATAATGCTGTTTATTACATGGTAATAACACCCCTGACGTTAGTGTTTGGAGATTCTGATTGGTTCATTGGGTCTTCAGGTTCCCCTGAGAGATCATGTGCTTCAGGAGAGCATCACACACACACACAGACACACACACACACACGTGTCTGCATGCGTGTACGCAAACAAGTGTGTGTGTATATGTGTGTGTGTGCGTACATGTATGTGTTTGTGTCTACGTGTGTGTTTACAAGTATATGTATATTTGTGAATGCAGATTTTTGTTGTGTGTGTGTGCGAGAGATCGTGTGTGAAACACATCACTGTCTACAGTATGTTTCTTAAGCGTGTGTATCTGTGTGTGTGTGTGTGTGTGTGTGTGTGTGTGTGTATGTGTGTGTGTGTGTGCGCGCGAGAGTCTGTGTGTATGTGTGCGCGAGAGATCGTGTGTGAAACACATCACTGTCTACAGTATGTTTCTTAAGCGTGTGTGTGTGTGTGTGTGTGTGTGTGTGTGTGTGTGTGTGTTGCAGATCATGGACGAAACGAGCACACAGATCGCCTGGCCTTCCAAACTAAAGATCGGAGCCAAATCCAAAAAAGGTACTGCTTTACTACTGCTTTACTACTAGGTACTACTGTACACAAACACTCCTTTTCTCTTGTGTACACACACACACACGCACACACACACACACACACACACACACGCGCACACACACACACACACACACACACACACACACACACACACACACACAGCATGTGGAGTGTACATCACAGATTTATGGTGTGGTTCTAAAAATACCCGGCTCTTGCTGATTGTAAAAAGCTGGAATTCTCTCGACTTCCTCTCATTTGCTAAAAACACACACACACACACACACACACACATATACCAAAACACATACACACACACTCACACAAGCAGTGGCACAAAAACACACACACTCACACAAGCAGTGGCACAAAAACACACACACTCACACAAGCAGTGGCACAAAAACACACACTCACACAAGCAGTGGCACAAAACACACACACACACACACACACAAGCAGTGGCACAAAAACACACACACACACACAAGCAGTGGCACAAAAACACACACACACACAAGCAGTGGCACAAAAAACACACACACACACAAGCAGTGGCACAAAACACACACACACACAAGCAGTGGCACACAAAACACACACACACACACACACAAGCAGTGGCACAAAAACACACACACACACACACAAGCAGTGGCACAAAAAACACACACACACACAAGCAGTGGCACAAAAACACACACACACACAAGCAGTGGCACAAAAACACACACACACACAAGCAGTGGCACAAAAACACACACACACAAGCAGTGGCCCACACAAAAACACACACACACACACACAAGCAGTGGCACAAAACACACACACACACACACAAGCAGTGGCACAAAAACACACACACACACACAAGCAGTGGCACAAAAACACACACACACACACAAGCAGTGGCACAAAAACACACACACACACACAAGCAGTGGCACAAAAACACACACACACACACAAGCAGTGGCACAAAAACACACACACACACACAAGCAGTGGCACAAAAACACACACACAAGCAGTGGCACAAAAAACACACACACAAGCAGTGGCACAAAAACACACACACACACACAAGCAGTGGCACAAAAACACACACACACACACACACAAGCAGTGGCACAAAAACACACACACACACACACAAGCAGTGGCACAAAAACACACACAAGCAGTGGCACAAAAACACACACAAGCAGTGGCAAAAAACACACACACAAGCAGTGGCACAAAAACACACACAAGCAGTGGCACAAAAACACACACACACACACAAGCAGTGGCGCAAAAACACACACACACACACAAGCAGTGGCACAAACACACACACACACACAAGCAGTGGCACAAAAACACACACACACACAAGCAGTGGCACAAAAACAACACACACACACACAAGCAGTGGCACAAAAACACACACACACACACAAGCAGTGGCACAAAAACACACACACACACACCAAGCAGTGGCACAAAAACACACACACACACACACAAGCAGTGGCACAAAAACACACACACACACACAAGCAGTGGCACAAAAACACACACACACACACAAGCAGTGGCACAAAAACACACACACACACACAAGCAGTGGCACAAAAACACACACACACACACAAGCAGTGGCACAAAAACACACACACACAAGCAGTGGCACAAAAACACACACACACAAGCAGTGGCACAAAAAACACACACACACACACAAGCAGTGGCACAAAAACACACACACACAAGCAGTGGCACAAAAACACACACACACACACAAGCAGTGGCACAAAAACACACACACACACACAAGCAGTGGCACAAAAACACACACACACAAGCAGTGGCACAAAAACACACACACACACACACAAGCAGTGGCACAAAAACACACACACACACACACAAGCAGTGGCACAAAAACACACACACACACACAAGCAGTGGCACAAAACACACACACACACACACACAAGCAGTGGCACAAAAACACACACACACACACACACACAAGCAGTGGCACAAAAACACACACACACACACACAAGCAGTGGCACAAAAACACACACACACACACACAAGCAGTGGCACAAAAACACACACACACACACACAAGCAGTGGCACAAAAACACACACACACACACACAAGCAGTGGCAAAACACAAAACACACACACACACACACACACAAGCAGTGGCACAAAAACACACACACACACACACAAGCAGTGGCACAAAAACACACACACACACACACAAGCAGTGGCACAAAACACACACACACACACACACAACACACAACACACACACACACACACACAAGCAGTGGCACAAAAACACACACACCACACAAGCAGTGGCACAAAAACACACACACACACCAAAACATCACAAAAGCACTACACAAAAACAAGACAGTGCACAAAACACACACACACACACACAAGCAGTGGCACAAAAACAAACACACACACAAACAGTGGCACAAAAACACACACACACACACACAAGCAGATGCACAAACACACACACACTCACACAAGCAGTGGCACAAAAGAAACACACACACGTGGCACAAAAACACACACACACAAGCAGTGTGCTACAAACACACACACACACTGAAGGAGTGGTCTCGAAATAACATACAGGGCTAGCAGATAGAGTGTGAAATAACACACACACACACACTGAGCTGAGTTGGCTCAGTGTGTGGTGTGTGTGTGTGTGTGTGTGTGTGATAAGTAACCTCAGAAGCAGTGTGCTATTAATAACCTCAAAAGCAGTGGCCATATGGAAATCATCAGCTATCGGTATGTGTGTGTGAGAACGAGTGATGGTGTGTGTTATAATGCTGTGTTTTTGGCTATAAAGTGTGTTTAACCACACACACACACACACACACACACACACACACACACACACACACGTTCTGTCTAATCATTATACACGGATATTTTCGCGTTAAGTTATTCTTATATTCAGTTTAAATAGTTTATAGACCACACACACACTGTGTTTGTGTGTTGGTTTGTTTTTGTGCCTTTGCTAGAGTGTGTGTGTGTGCATTGCTGTCTATCTCTTTTTATGTGTGTGCACAAAACACGTCACACTTTACGCAGGAGTGTTTTGGGACAAAACACACA
The DNA here is from genome assembly GCA_033459395.1 of Hemibagrus guttatus. Lineage (NCBI taxonomy): Eukaryota > Metazoa > Chordata > Actinopteri > Siluriformes > Bagridae > Hemibagrus > Hemibagrus guttatus. Next base: position 24,583,589 of record JAUCMX010000008.1, read on the forward strand.
CACACGCAAGCAGTGGCACAAAAACACACACACACACACAAGCAGTGGCACAAAAACACACACACACACACAAGCAGTGGCACAAAAACACACACACACAAGCAGTGGCACAAAAACACACACACACACACAAGCAGTGGCACAAAAACACACACACCACACACACACAAGCAGTGGCACAAAAACACACACACACAAGCAGTGGCACAAAAACACACACACACACACACAAGCAGTGGCACAAAAACACACACACACAAGCAGTGGCACAAAAACACACACACACACACACAAGCAGTGGCACAAAAACACACACACACAAGCAGTGGCACAAAAACACACACACACACGCAAGCAGTGGCACAAAAACACACACACACGCAAGCAGTGGCACAAAAACACACACACACACACAAGCAGTGGCACAAAAACACACACACACACACAAGTAGTGGCACAAAAACACACACACACAAGCAGTGGCACAAAAACACACACACACACACACAAGCAGTGGCACAAAAACACACACACACACGCAAGCAGTGGCACAAAAACACACACACACGCAAGCAGTGGCACAAAAACACACACACACACACAAGCAGTGGCACAAAAACACACACACACACACAAGCAGTGGCACAAAAACACACACACACAAGCAGTGGCACAAAAACACACACACACACACAAGCAGTGGCACAAAAACACACACACACACACACACACAAGCAGTGGCACAAAAACACACACACACACACACACACACACAAGCAGTGGCACAAAAACACACACACACACACAAGCAGTGGCACAAAAACACACACACACACACACAAGCAGTGGCACAAAAACACACACACACACACACACAAGCAGTGGCACAAAAACACACACACACACACAAGCAGTGGCACAAAAACACACACACACAAGCAGTGGCACAAAAACACACACACACACACACACACACAAGCAGTGGCACAAAAACACACACACACACGCAAGCAGTGGCACAAAAACACACACACACACGCAAGCAGTGGCACAAAAACACACACACACACACAAGCAGTGGCACAAAAACACACACACACACACACACAAGCAGTGGCACAAAAACACACACACACACGCAAGCAGTGGCACAAAAACACACACACACACACAAGCAGTGGCACAAAAACACACACACACACAAGCAGTGGCGCAAAAACACACACACACAAGCAGTGGCACAAAAACACACACACACACACACAAGCAGTGGCACAAACACACACACACACACACACACACACAAGCAGTGGCACAAAAACACACACACCAAAAAACACGCATGCACACACACACACACCAAAACACACTCACACAAGCACTACACAAAAACAAACACACACACACCACACACACTTACACAAGTAGTGGCACAAAAACAAACACACACCAAAACACACAAAAATGCATTGACATAAAAACACAGACAGATGCACAAACACACACACACTCACACAAGCAGTGGCACAAAAGCAAACACACACACGTGCGCACACACACACACACACACTTCTACATATGCACACGCACAGACTGAAATGTGTGGAGTGTGTGTGTTTGTTTTGGTCTGCGTTTAGGATTTATAACGTGATGTGTGACAGGGCTAAGCATGATATGGTAGGTGTGTAACTAACACACACACACACACTGGTGCTGAGTTGTCTTCAGGGTGTGTGTGTGTGTGTGTGTGTGTGTGTGTGTGTGTGTGTGTGTGTGTGTGTGTGTGTTAGAGTAACCTCAGAAAGCAGTTGCTTTTTCTGCCATATGGAAATCATCAGCTATCGGTATGTGTGTGTGAGAACGAGTGATGGTGTGTGTTATAATGCTGTGTTTTTGGCTATAAAGTGTGTTTAACCACACACACACACACACACACACACACACACACACACACACGTTCTGTCTAATCATTATACACGGATATTTTCGCGTTAAGTTATTCTTATATTCAGTTTAAATAGTTTATAGACCACACACACACTGTGTTTGTGTGTTGGTTTGTTTTTGTGCCTCTGCTAGAGTGTGTGTGTGTGTGCATTGCTGTCTATCTCTTTTTATGTGTGTGTGTGTGCATTGCTGTCTATCTCTTTTTATGTTGGTGTGTGTGTGCATTGCTGTCTCTCTTTTTATGTGTGTGTGTGTGCATTGCTGTCTATCTCTTTTTATGTTGGGGTGTGTGTTTGTGTGTGTGTGTATTGGTGAATTAAATGGAGTCAGTGGATAAATGTAAAAAGACAAATCTCTACCCATCATCGTGTGTGTGTGTGTGTGTGTGTGTGTGTGTGTGTGTGCGCCCTCAGACCCTCACATTAAGGTCAGTGGAAGGCGAGATGATGTGAGAGAAGCAAAAGAACGGATCCTGACCGTTCTAGACACAAAGGTGAGGCACGCTCAGCTCCTTCCTGATTTAAACTCTACCTGTGGATCCAGGTGTGTGACCCGGGCATGCCGTGGACACAGTGGTCATGTGGACCTGGGGATTTTAGGGTGGGAGTATTATGGGGTGTCATTTACACTGCAAACTGGTTCTGATCTGCTCAGCACTTTTCAGGGGCAGTGACGAACGTTTTCATGAGAAACTCTTTACTGAAGTTTGCGATGTTTTGACCGCTGCAGAGTAAACGTGTGACGCTGAAGATGGACGTGTCTCACACTGAGCACTCGCACGTGATCGGGAAAGGAGGTAACAACATCAAACGTGTGATGGAGGAGACGGGATGCCACATCCACTTCCCTGACTCTAACAGGAACAGCCAGGGGGAGAAGAGCAACCAGGTACACACACACACGCGCACACACACACACACACACACACACACACACACACACTATATATATATATATATATATATATATATATATATATATATATATATATATGCACATACATATACAGACACACACACATATACACACACACATACATACATACAGACACGTACAGAGAGATGCATATACACACACACACATACATACATACAGACACGCACAGAGAGATGCATATACACACACACACACACACAATACACGAACACCCACAGAGACGCACGCACATACACACATACATGCACATATATATACAGTGGTGTGAAAAAGTGTTGGCCCCCTTCCTGATTTCTTATTTTTTTGCATGTTTGTCACACTTTAATGTTTCAGATAATCAAACACATTTAAATATTAGTCAAAGATAACACAAGTAAACACATCATGCAGTTTTTAAATGAAGGTTTTTATTATTAAGGGGAAACTAAATCCAAAACTACATGGCCCTGTGTGAAAAAGTATTTGCCCCCTAAGCCTAATAACTGGTTGGTCCACCCTTAGCAGCAACAACTGCAATCAAGCGTTTTCCATAACTTGCAATGAGTCTGTTACAGCGCTGTGGAGGAATTTTGGCCCACTCATCTTTGCAGAATTGTTGTAATTCAGCCACATTGGAGGGTTTTCGAGCATGAACCACCTTTTTAAGGTCATGCCACAGCATCTCAATGGGATTGAGGTCAGGACTTTGACTCGGCCACTCCAAAGTCTTCATTTTGTTTTTCTTCAGCCATTCAGAGGTGGACTTGCTGGTGTGTTTTGGATCATTGTCCTGCTGCAAACACTTTTTCACACAGGGCCATGTAGTTTTGGATTTTGTTTTCCCTTAATAATAAAAACCTTCATTTAAAAACTGCATGATGTGTTTACTTGTGTTATCTTTGACTAATATTTAAATGTGTTTGATTATCTGAAACATTAAAGTGTGACAAATTAAAGTGTGCAAAAAAAATAAGGAATCAGGAAGGGGGCCAACACTTTCACACCACTGTATACACGTACGCCCACAGAGAGATGCATACACATACACACACACACACACACACACACACACACACACACACACACACACACACATACACACACCCACAGAAACACATACACATACAGACATACACACACACACACACACGTGTATATATACACACACAGACACACACACAAACGCATACACATAGACATACACATACACATGTACACGCACAGAGAGATGCATACACACACACACACACACATGCACATACACACACCCACAAAAACGCATACACATACAGACATACACATTCACATGTATGCCCACAGAGAGATACATACACACACACACCCCCACAGAGACACATATATACACGTACACGCACAGACATACACACACACACACACCCCAACAGAGAGATACATACACACACACATACACACACACACACACATGTATATACACACACACAGACACACACACAAACGCATACACCTAGACATACACATGCACACGTACACACACAGAGAGATGCATACACACACACACACACCCCAACAGAGAGATACATACACACACACATACACACACACACACACATGTATATACACACACACAGACACACACACAAACGCATACACCTAGACATACACATGCACACGTACACACACAGAGAGATGCATACACACACACATATGCACACACACACACACGCACGCACATACAGACATGCACATACACACATTCACAGAGACACATACACATACAGACATACATGCACATACACACACACACACACACACACACCAACAGAGAGATACATACACATATACACACACACCCATAGAGACACGCGCACACACACACACACACACACACACACACACACACACACACAACCAGAAAGACACACTCATACACAGAGAGAGACACATAGAGAGTTTGTCTCTGTTTCTCTCTCTCTCTCTCTCTCTCTCTGTCTCTCTCTGTCTCTCTCACACACACAGTATCTGTGTTAAAGTACAAACATTAACACTAATCTTTATTTCTGTCTTTCTCTCTCTGTCTGTCTCTCTCTCATCCTCACCATCACCTCATCTCTCTCTCTCTCTCTCTCTCTCTCTCTCTCTCAGGTGTCTATAGCAGGGCAGCCAGCAGGAGTGGAAACAGCCAGGGCTAAAATCCGGGTAATATTTATTTAAGTGATACTTTTTTTATATTTTATTGTTTCTTTGCTGCCCCCTGGTGGTGATTAAATACAGCACTGTGCTGGTTTATGGGTTTAACCTTCAACCACTAACATTTATTTTACTGCTGTAAGTCATATTTACCCTCCTTCTCCCTCCTTCTCCCCCCCTCCCCCCTTCCTGTAGGAGTTGATGTCGTTGGTGTTGATGTTCGAGTGTGGGGGATTAGTCGAGTCTCTCGATCTCAGCTGTCCGGTAATCCAGCACATCGCACAGTCTTGCGCCGTCACCATTACGTGCAAGCCTCCTTCCCATATCTACGGCAACATCGTCGTCCGTGGCAACCAGAGCAACGCCGCAGCAGTCAAGGTACCACCGATTAAGACACGTTTAACTGTTAGCTAAAACCTCTGCAAAATTACATACTGCAACACACAGTACTGTGAAAACATCAGACACTGTATCATATGAGACCGCCAATTTTTCAGCGAATGTTTTCCATTGTTACAAAAGCTAACACTGCAGCACACACACACACACAGACACAAATACACAGAGACACACAAAGAATGACACACACATGCACACAGCTACAAAGAATCAGACAGATGAACAAAGTTACACACACATAGATGGGCACACACAACCAAAAAAAAGAGAGAGACAGACACACACACACACACAGAGACAGACAGACCTACACACATACAAAGAAACAGACAGACCTACACACACACACATACAAAGAGACAGACAGACCTACACACACACACAAAGAGACAGACCTACATATTAACACACAAAGACATACATATTCACACACACACACACATACAAAGAGACAGACAGATTTACACACACACACACACATACAAAGAGACCGACAGACCTACACACACACACAAAGAGACAGACAGACCTACACACACACACACAGAGACAGACCTACACACACACACACACACACAGACAGACCTACATATTCACACACACAGACATACATATTCATACACACACATACAAAGAGACAGACAGATTTACACACACATACAAAGAGGCAGACAGACCTACAGACACACACACACACACACACAGAAACAGACAGACCTACACACACACAGACAAGACAGACAGACCTAAATACACACACAGACAGACCTACACACACACACAAAGAGACAGACAGACCTACAGACACACTCGCACGCACACACACACACAGACAGACAGACACACACACATACACACGCAGACAGACCTACACACACAGACCTACATACACACATACAAAGAGACAGACAGACCTACATACACACACAGAGTCAGACAGACCTACATACACACACAAAGAGACAGACAGACACAAACACACAGACCTACATACCACACATACAAAGAGACAGACAGACCTACACACACAGACACAGACCTACTGACACACACACACACACACACATACATACAAAGAGACAGACAGACCTACAGACACACACACACCTTGTTTGAAAGTACAGTGTCACAGTCCATGTGCTTTATGAGCAGTAATTTGATATTTATGTGTGCGTCCAGACGGAGACGAGTGAAGGGAGGAGGAACACGGAGAGTTTAGTTCTTTTAGAGAGCGAGAGAGAAAGTGGGTCACTGTGTGGCCAGTTCATGTGAAGGGGATTACGGCGTGCGGCTTCACGTGCAGCCTCCAGCAATTCCACTGCATACAGCAGCTCTTCTCTTCCAGTCCACTCTCTCTCACACACACACACTCGTACAGAGGGAGAGAGCAAAATGCCACATACACACACGCTACCATACACACACCTGTGTTTGTGTAGAGTGGAGTGGAGAGAAGTGTCTTTCACCACGTTTCTGCAACATGAGGAGAGGTCTTAATGTTCAAAATCTACAGAGATGTGATCTCAGTTAGGAAAGCAGTCGAAAGTAATGAGTGGGCGGGGCAGGGGTGGGGCTGGGGGTGAGTGTGGGTGGGGATAGGCATGCTCTTTAAACTAGACTACACCAAAATCTCTGCCTAATCTAGATTACTCCACAGTGCCTTAGATTTCTTTAATTATATAATAATCTTCTTCTTCTTCTTTCGGCTTTTCCCTTCAGGGGTCGCCACAGCGAATCATCTCTCTCCACCTATCCCTATCTTCTGCATCCTCAACACTTGCACCCACTAGCTTCATATCCTCATTAATTCCATCCATATACCTCCTCTTTGGCCTTCCTCTTTGCCTCCTGCCTGGCAGCTCCATGTCCAACATTCTCCTACCAATATACTCACTCTCCCTCCTCTGAACATGTCCAAACCATCTTAATCTGGCCTCCCTAACTTTGTCCCCCAAACGTCCAACATGAGCTGTCCCTCTGATGTACTCGTTCCTAATCCTGTCCAATCTTGTCACTCCCAAAGAGAACCTCAACATCTTCAGCTCTGCTACCTCTAGCTCTGACTCCTGTCTCTTCCTCAGTGACACTGTCTCTAAACCATACAGCATGGCCGGTCTCACCACTGTCCTGTACACCTTCCCCTTGATTCTCGCTGATATTTTCCTATCACACAGAACTCCCGACACCTTTCTCCACCCATTCCAACCTGCCTGCACTCGCTTCTTTACCTCTTTCCCACACTCTCCATTACTCTGGACTGTTGACCCCAAGTACTTAAACTCCTGTACCTTCTTCACCTCTTCACCCTGTAACCTTACTGTTCCACTTCCCTCCCTTTCATTCACACACATGTACTCAGTCTTACTACGACTGACTTTCATTCCTCTTCTCTCCAGCGCAAACCTCCACCTCTCCAGGTTTTCCTCCACCTGCTCCCTGCTCTCACTACAGATCACAATGTCATCTGCAAACATCATTGTCCAAGGAGACTCCTGTCTGACCTCCTCTGACCACTGGTCCATCACTATAGCAAACAGGAAAGGGCTCAGAGTTGATCCCTGATGCAGTCCCACCTCCACATTGAACTCCTCTGTCTGACCTACAGCACGCCTCACCACTGTCCTGCTCCTCTCATACATGTCCTGCACCACTCTGACATACTTCTCTGCTACTCCTGACTTCCTCATACAGTACCACAGCTCTTCTCTTGGCACCCTGTCATTCGCTTTCTCCAAGTCTACAAACACACAGTGCAACTCCCTCTGACCATCCCTATACTTCTCCATCAAAATTCTCAGAGCAAAAATTGCATCTGTTGTGCTCTTTCTGGGCATGAAGCCATACTGCTGCTCACAAATTTCCACTACCTTCCTTAACCTAGCTTCCACTACTCTTTCCCATAGCTTCATTGTATGGCTCATCAACTTTATCCCCCTATAGCTGCTGCAACTCTGCACGTCACCCTTATTCTTAAAGATCGGCACTAACACACTTCTTCTCCATTCCTCAGGCATCCTCTCACTCTCTAAAACCCTGTTGAACAAACTAGTTAAAAATTCCACAGCTGCCTCTCCTAGACACTTCCAGACCTCCACCGGGATGTTGTCAGGACCAACTGCCTTCCCACTTTTCATCCTCTTCAAAGCCTTCCTGACTTCATCCTTTCTAATCTTATCTACTTTCTGTTCCACAGAGTTCACCCCTTCTACTCTTTTTTTCCCTCTCATTTTCCTCATTCATCAGCTCCTCAAAGTATTCCTTCCATCTCCTCTGTACACTCTCCGCACTTGTGAGCACCCTTCCATCTCTATCCTTAATAACTCTAACTTGCTGCACATCCTTCCCATCTCGATCCCTCTGCCTAGCTAACCTGTACAAGTCCTTCTCTCCTTCTCTAGTGTCTAACCTAGTGTACAACTCGTCATATGCCTTCTGCTTGGCCTTAGACACCTCCCTCTTCACTCTGCACTGTAACTCCTTGTATTCCTGTCTATTCTCTTCAGTCCTGTCCATGTCCCACTTCTTCTTGGCTAACCTCTTCCTCTGGATACTATCCTGAACTTCCTCATTCCACCACCAAGTCTCCTTATCTTCTTTCCTCCTTCCAGATGACACACCCAGCACCTTTCTCCCTGTCTCCCTGATCACTTCTGCTGTAGTTTCCCAGTCATCTGGCAACACTACCTGACCACCCAGAGCCTGCCTCAACTTCTGTCTAAATTCCTCACAACATTCCTCCTTTTTCAGCTTCCACCACTTGGTTTTCTTCTCTATCTCTGACCTCTTCTTCTTACAGACCATCAAAGTCATCCTACACACCACCATCCTATGCTGTCTGGCTACACTCTCTCCCACTACCACTTTACAGTCACTAATCTCTTTCAGATTGCCTCTTCTACATAGGATGTAGTCTACCTGTGTTCTCCTACCTCCACTCTTGTAAGTCACTCTATGCTCCTCCCTCTTCTGAAAATAAGTGTTAACCACAGCCATGTCCATCCTCTTAGCAAAGTCCACTACCATCTGTCCTTCAAGGTTCCTTTCCTTAACTCCAAACTTGCCCATCACCTCCTCATCACCTGTGTTCCCCTCACCAACATGTCCATTAAAATCCGCTCCTATCACCACTCTCTCACCCGTGGGAATACTCTCCATCACCTCATCTAATTCACTCCAGAATCTCTCTTTCTCCTCTAACTCACAACCTACCTGTGGGGCATAACCACTAACAACATTCAACATCACCCCTTCAATCTCTAACTTCAGACTCATCACCCTGTCTGACACTCTCTTCACCTCCAGAACATTCCTCACAAACTCCTCCTTCAGGACCACACCTACCCCATTTCTCTTACTATCCACACCATAATAAAACAGCTTGAATCCTGCTCCTATACTACGAGCCTTGCTACCCTTCCACCTGGTCTCCTGTACACACAGTATATCTACCTTCCTTCTCTCCATCATATCAGCCAGCTCTCTACCTTTCCCTGTCATAGTACCAACATTCAGAGTTCCTATTCTCAGTCCTACACTCTTACCTTTCCTCTTCTCTCTCTGTCTGCGCACTCTCCTCCCTCCTCTAGTTCTTCGACCAACAGTAGCCCAATTTCCACCGGCGCCCTGTAGGTCAACGGCGCCGATGGCGGTCGTTGTTAACCCGGGCCTCGACCGATCCGGTATGAAATTCGTACTGACGATTCGCATGGTTAAATTTGGCAATGTTTTACGCCGGATGCCCTTCCTGACGCAACCCTCTCTATTTATCCGGGCTTGGGACCGGCACAGAAGTCACTGGACTGTGACCCCCATGGCTAGATTCTTTAATTATATAATAATAATAATAATAATAATAATAATAATAATATCACATTATTACAGACAATTTTTTAAACTTCCAAAATCATCTGTATTTTTTTTAATATCATTTATTTCTCAGGAATCTGTTGAATGTCAAGAATATTTCTATGTTTTGGTTATAATATTTTGAAATCATTTTCTTTCATATGAAATATTTAAGATTTGAATGTTAAAATATTTTAGTGCTTTTATTTTTCTTATTATTATTTTTATTATTAATAATAAGAATAAAACACTAAAATATTTTAGCATTCAGATCTTTTTTTAGATATTATTATTATTATTAATAATAATAATAATAATAATCTAACAATAACAATAGTGATGATAATAATAATAATAATAATAATAATAATAATATTCTGAATGTTTATTTATTTATTTATTTATTTATTTATTTGTTTGTTTTAGAAAAAGGCTTTTGTGCAAGTTAAGAATTAATTTTAGTGATTTAAAAATGTTTTAAAATTTTAAATCCTTTATGCATGAAAGAATAAATGCAACATACAGTTAAATCATGTATTTTGATGTTTTTTCAAAGTACTGAATACTTGCTGGAAAACTTTTGTGTGTGTGTGTGTGTGCGCATGTACAGCGTGCTGCGGCTCTGCTGCTGGATCACCTGGCTGGCTCCATGTCCGGCTCAGTAACGGTCAGCACACAGCTGGACATCGCGCCTCAGCACCACCTGAGTCTGCTGGGCCGAAACGCCGCCAACCTCAAACACATCAGCCAGCGCACCGGCGCACATATCCACTTCCCCGACCCCGGCACGACCTCACACACTCACGCTCACACACGCCGCTCCATCGTCTACATTCAGGGCAGCATCGACGCCGTGTGTGACGCCAGGCAGCAGCTCATGGTACACACACACACACACACACACACACACACACACACAATCCATCACTCCCAAACACAATTCATAGTCAATTGTTTTTAATTTTTTTATTATAAGGGGAATTGAATGAGGAAAAAATCATCGATTTAATCTAATCTTCACCTGTCCAGTGTGAGCGACTTCTTATTCATGATATCCTCAGATTCTTGTTCTTGGCTGACTCGAGTGAACCCGATGTGGTCTTCTGCAGTTGTAGCACAAGCCTACTCTAGGTTTGATGTGTTGTGCATGTTGAGATGCTTTTCTGCTCACCTCGGTTGTAAAGAGTAATTATTTGAGTACCGGGGCGTCCAATGTTTTGAGAGATAGTGTGTTTGCTTAATTTATGCTGACTCTAGTAGTGCCTGGGGTATTGGAGTGAAAAGTAAAAAAAAAAAATTAATTGAACAAATAAATACTTTAATTTAATTAATTTAATTTAATTGTGCATTAACTTTTTGTTCTAGCACGATTAAAATAATTAATTTAAATAATAATAAAAATAAATAAAATTAGCTTTTTCTTTTGTCTCACTTGATTGCTTTATGCTTCTGAAAATCTTTCAATTCAATTTATTTGTATAGCGCCGTTTACAATGGACATTGTCTCAAGGCAGCTTTACAAAAATAGAGAAACAGAAAGTAGAGGGGAAAAAAAGAATCATTACATTATTCAATTATTTTATCCCTATTTATCCCTAATGAGCAAGCCTGCGGCGACGATGGCAAGGAAAAACTCCCTGTGAGGATATGAGGAAGAAACCTTGAGAGGAACCAGACTCAGAAGGGAACCCATCCTCATTTGGGTGACACTGGACAGTAAATAATGTAAATGTAAATAATGTCCTTTCTACAACAGCAACCAAAGGCCCATGAGGAACTATTAGGTCAATGTAGTTTCTGAGTTCATTAGAGACACTAATACCTTGCTGTCAAAGCTGACAGATGTAACAGCAGATCTGTGATGGTGTTATAGTCCCAAAGTGGCTCTGTCCACGGCTGTCTCCTGGTCACAGGCTGTCCATACAGATCCATCCACAGCATCAGTGAGCACCACCAAGCGATGAGACTCCGACCAGGGGTAGAGCGGTCACACTAAGAAAACTCTGAACACTGGGAGCTCAGGAGTGGGACGTATAGCTCGACAGAGAAAGACAGACAGAGAGAGAGAGAGAGAGAGAGAAATATATCAAGTATGCTTGTGATCAGGTGATGTTTAAAAACAATGTAGATTATGTGTAAAGTGCAGGCAGGGACTCGGGCAGAACTAGCTATAACACCATAACTGAAAGGGAGAGCCAGAAGGTCACATACATGAAGGCTTCCCAGGACATAAAGCGTCCAACCACTTCATAGTCAGCAAACCTGAGCGACTTGCGAGTGTGGTAAGGCGACAGCATCCAAACATCCCAGTACACCAAACACTCTATGCCCATGAACCTTCCAGATCTGCTCCTTTACCTAAGAAAAGCTATACATTGAAGGCTTGACTAAACAAATGTGTCTTCAGTCTAGACTTAAACATTGAGACTGTGTCTGAATCCCCAACACTGATTGGAAGACTGTTCCATAACTGTGGGGCTTTGTAAGAAAAAGCTCCGCCCCCTGCTGTAGCCTTTTCTACTTGAAGTACTACCAAATAACCTGCACCCTTTGATCGGAGTAGGCGTGGCGGATCATAAACAACCAAAAGGTCACTCGGGTACTGTGGCGCGAGACCATTTAGTGCTTTATAGGTCAGTAACATTATTTTATAATCAATGCGGAATTTGACTGGGAGCCAGTGCAGTGTGGCTAACATAGGAGTGATGTGTTCATATCTTCTGGTTCTAGTTAGGACTCTAGCTGCTGCGTTCTGGACTAACTGGAGCTTGTTTATGTTTGAAGCAGAGATCTCTGCCTCTCTCTCTCTCTCTCCCTCTCTCTCTTTCTCTCTGCCTCTGTCTGTCTGTGTCTCTCTTTCTCTCTCTCTCTCTGTCTGTATGTGTGTCTGTCTTTCGCTCTCTCTCTCTCTCTCTGTCTCTGGCTTTCGCTCTCTCTCTCTGCCTCTGTCTGTCTCTCTCTGCCTCTGTCTTGAGCTTGTTTATGTTTCTACTGGAACATCCAGACAGTAAAGCATTACAATAATCCAACCTAGAGCTAACAAAAGCATGAACCACTTTTTCTGCATCATGAAGTGACATCATATTTCTTATCTTAGCAATATTTCTAAGATGGAAGAAGGCTACTCTAGTGATATTATCT
>JAUCMX010000008.1:24602004-24634504 GCA_033459395.1 Hemibagrus guttatus
AGGCCGACGTACCGTCCAGATTTCTAGCCATCAGCTGTTGAAATGCTTCTAAAACGAAGATTTCTTGCTCAGGCTCTCGAATATTTAAAGTAATGTTCGTTTCCTCCACTGTGTTGTCATATTTCTGGGGATGTGGTAGCTCAGTGGTTAGTAGTGATGTGTCGTATTCATTGTGTAGTGATTCATTCATTTTGAACGGATCCTTAATATGACTCATGAACAACGAGTCATCTCAGAGAGCGATTCGTTCATTTTGTACTGACCATGCATGCGCAACATCCTATAGGTTCTGCACAATCATGATTAGTTCATCTCCGGAGTCGTTCGTTCATCACGTGACCACCTCATAGGCTTAGGCTATGCAGTCTGCGGCGGAAACAGAAATGATTAGTTCATCTTCCCCGAGTCTTCGGGACCGAGTCGTTCATTTGTTCGTTCATCACGTGACCACTTCCTGGATCGGCATCGTACAGTCAATGTAATGTTGTATAATATTTAGGAATTATCATAAAATTATCAAAAGACGTGTGCAATGAACAAATAAAAAAGTGATCAACGTTTGCGTAAGTAGAGGTAATTGGCTATTAACACGTAACACTAATTATATTCTGCTGAAACGAACGAACCGGCTCGACAAAAGATTAGCTCAATTTGCTCAAAAGATCCGAGTCAGTAAAATGATCCCAACTTCCCATCACTAGTGGGAACTGATCAGAAGGTTGGGAGTTTGAATCCCAAGACCACCAAACCTGCCACTGCTGGGCCCCTGAGCAAGGCCCTTAACCCCTTAATTGCTCAGTTATATAAATGAGATGAATGTACTTAAAAAATAACGCATGTTTTTATAGGAAAATAATCACCTATAGGTGTAACGGTGTGATAAAGTGCCTCAGAGTTGATTATTTTCCAATAACAGCAAGTCCTGAAGTCTTTTATTCCTCTTCTATCATGGGAAATTGAAAACACTCATTTTTTAAATCCCTTTAAAGTTACATTTAACTTTGTTACAGCTCCTGGATTATCCACGGTCAACATAGGTTTATATATTTTTATCTAAATCTTATAGAAGAGGTTGATATTAATGCGCTCGGTTCTGATATATTACTACTTCTTCTTTCGGCTTTTCCCTTCAGGGGTCGCCACAGCGAATCATCTCTCTCCACCTATCCCTATCTTCTGCATCCTCAACCCTTGCACCCACTAGCTTCATATCCTCATTAATTCCATCCATATACCTCCTCTTTGGCCTTCCTCTTTGCCTCCTGCCTGGCAGCTCCATGTCCAACATTCTCCTACCAATATACTCACTCTCCCTCCTCTGAACATGTCCAAACCATCTTAATCTGGTCTCCCTAACTTTGTCCCCCAAACGTCCAACATGAGCTGTCCCTCTGATGTACTCGTTCATAATCCTGTCCAATCTTGTCACTCCCCAAAAAGAACCTCAACATCTTCAGCTCTGCTACCTCTAGCTCTGACTCCTGTCTCTTCCTCAGTGACACTGTCTCTAAACCATACAGCATGGCCGGTCTCACCACTGTCCTGTACACCTTCCCCTTGATTCTCGCTGATATTTTCCTATCACACAGAACTCCCGACACCTTTCTCCACCCATTCCAACCTGCCTGCACTCGCTTCTTTACCTCTTTCCCACACTCTCCATTACTCTGGACTGTTGACCCCAAGTACTTAAACTCCTGTACCTTCTTCACCTCTTCACCCTGTAACCTTACTGTTCCACTTCCCTCCCTTTCATTCACACACATGTACTCAGTCTTACTACGACTGACTTTCATTCCCTCTTCTCTCCAGCGCAAACCTCCACCTCTCCAGGTTTTCCTCCACCTGCTCCCTGCTCTCACTACAGATCACAATGTCATCTGCAAACTTCATTGTCCAAGGAGACTCCTGTCTGACCTCCTCTGACCACTGGTCCATCACTATAGCAAACAGGAAGGGGCTCAGAGCCGATCCCTGATGCAGTCCCACCTCCACTTTGAACTCCTCTGTCTGACCTACAGCACGCCTCACCACTGTCCTGCTCCTCTCATACATGTCCTGCACCACTCTGACATACTTCTCTGCTACTCCTGACTTCCTCATACAGTACCACAGCTCTTCTCTTGGCACCCTGTCATACGCTTTCTCCAAGTCTACAAACACACAGTGCAACTCCCTCTGACCATCCCTATACTTCTCCATCAAAAATTTTCAGAGCAAAAATTGCATCTGTTGTGCTCTTTCTGGGCATGAAGCCATACTGCTGCTCACAAATTTCCACTACCTTCCTTAACCTAGCTTCCACTACTCTTTCCCCTAGCTTCATTGTATGGCTCATCAACTTTATCCCCCTATAGTTGCTGCAACTCTGCACGTCACCCTTATTCTTAAAGATCGGCACTAACACACTTCTTCTCCATTCCTCAGGCATCCTCTCACTCTCTAAAACCCTGTTGAACAAACTAGTTAAAAATTCCACTGCTGCCTCTCCCAGACACTTCCAGACCTCCCCCGGGATGTCATCAGGACCAACTGCCTTTCCACTTTTCATCCTCTTCAAAGCCTTCCTGACTTCATCCTTTCTAATCTTATCTACTTTCTGTTCCACAGAGTTCACCCCTTCTACTATTTTTTTCCCTCTCATTTTCCTCATTCATCAGCTCCTCAAAGTATTCCTTCCATCTCCTCTGTACACTCTCCGCACTTGTGAGCACCCTTCCATCTCTATCCTTAATAACTCTAACTTGCTGCACATCCTTCCCATCTCGATCTCTCTGCCTAGCTAACCTGTACAAGTCCTTCTCTCCTTCTCTAGTGTCTAACCTAGTGTACAACTCGTCATATGCCTTCTGCTTGGCCTTAGACACCTCCCTCTTCACTCTGCGCTGTGACTCCTTGTATTCCTGTCTATTCTCTTCAGTCCTGTCCATGTCCCACTTCTTCTTGGCTAACCTCTTCCTCTGGATACTATCCTGAACTTCCTCATTCCACCACCATGTCTCCTTATCTTCTTTCCTCCTTCCAGATGACACACCCAACACCTTTCTCCCTGTCTCCCTGATCACTTCTGCTGTAGTTTCCCAGTCATCTGGCAGCACTACCTGACCACCCAGAGCCTGCCTCAACTTCTGTCTAAATTCCTCACAACATTCCTCCTTTTTCAGCTTCCACCACTTGGTTTTCTTCTCTATCTCTGACCTCTTCTTCTTACAGACCATCAAAGTCATCCTACACACCACCATCCTGTGCTGTCTGGCTACACTCTCTCCCACTACCACTTTACAGTCACTAATCTCTTTCAGATTGCCTCTTCTACATAGGATGTAGTCTATCCGTGTGCTCCTACCTCCACTCTTGTAAGTCACTCTATGCTCCTCCCTCTTCTGAAAATAAGTGTTAACCACAGCCATGTCCATCCTCTTAGCAAAGTCCACTACCATCTGTCCTTCTAGGTTCCTTTCCTTAACTCCAAACTTGCCCATCACCTCCTCATCACCTGTGTTCCCCTCACCAACATGTCCATTAAAATCCGCTCCTATCACCACTCTCTCACCCGTGAGAATACTCTCCATCACCTCATCTAATTCACTCCAGAATCTCTCTTTCTCCTCTAACTCACAACCTACCTGTGGGGCATAACCACTAACAACATTCAACATCACCCCTTCAATCTCTAACTTCAGACTCATCACCCTGTCTGACACTCTCTTCACCTCCAGAACATTCCTCACAAACTCCTCCTTCAGGACCACACCTACCCCATTTCTCTTACTATCCACACTATAATAAAACAGCTTGAATCCTGCTCCTATACTACGAGCCTTGCTACCCTTCCACCTGGTCTCCTGTACACACAGTATATCCACCTTCCTTCTCTCCATCACATCAGCCAGCTCTCTATCTTTCCCTGTCATAGTACCAACATTCAGAGTTCCTATTCTCAGTCCTACACTCTTACCTTTCCTCTTCTCTCTCTGTCTGCGCACTCTCCTCCCTCCTCTACTTCTTCGACCAACAGTAGCCCAATTTCCACCGGCGCCCTGTAGGTCAACGGCGCTGATGGCGGTCGTTGTTAACCCGGGCCTCGACCGATCCGGTATGAAATTCGTACTGACGATTCACATGGTTAAATTTGGCAATGTTTTACGCCGGATGCCCTTCCTGACGCAACCCTCTCTATTTATCTGGGCTTGGGACCGGCGCAGAAGTCACTGGACTGTGACCCCCATGGCTAGATTCGGTTCTGATATATTACTGTTTCGATAGAAATGTTTAGATTTTGATGTTTTGTATTTAATAAATAAATATGAACAGTATATGTTGTATTACATAATACACTGCATATAACATTTTCAGCCCTAGTCTGAAAAAATAACATCTAATTATTCTAAAACAGTTTGTATAGAAACAGTTTTCTACAGTTTCTATATAGTTTTAACAGTTTCTATATATGTATAGAAAGAATCTCTGTTGCTGTTAGCCTCTCTCTAGTGGAGAGGCTTAGCATCTGATTTCTCTCTCTCTCGCTCTCTCTCTCTCTCTCTCTCTCTCTCTTGCTCTCTCTCTCTCTCAGGGTTCTCCTCTGTCCTGATGTTGCAGTCTGTCTCTCAGGGTTCTCTCAGCGGTCTGCTGCTGTCCGGAGTCAACGGTTACAGCCAGAATTACACACACAGCTCCTCTCTCACACACTCGCGCACACACACACACACTCCTTCACCCCCACCAGGACTGGCACCAATACACAAACCAGTGAGCACAGAGCAACTCAAAACGCATGTGAGTATCAGGCTGGAAAATGTAAATGTAGTTTCACTGGCTTCAATTAGTTTCATTGAGCCTTAAACACGTGTGTGTGTGTGTGGGTGGGTGTGGGTGGGTGCTTTGTAGATGCCTTCTATGTACAGAGGGATTTCTTCTGTGTCATTAACTGAATCCATGCTTGGCCCCGCCCATTGTGACCCGGCACAGGAAGTTAATGGACACAGCCAATCAGAAGCTCTTTCAAACAAATCCAGCTCTGATGAAGGTAAAAATCACACACACACACACACAAGTAAACATGACCAAGATGGCATATGTCAGATGATGAGTACAGCGAGGTGGAGAGGAGAGGCAGAGAGAGAGAAAACAAAGAGAAGAGAGGTGCATCATTTTGTTCTTTCTCCCAGGCTCAGACACATTTGTGGAAGTGGGCATGCCCAGAAGCCCGTCCCACTCAGCCAATGGGAGCGAATTGAAGCAGATGCTGGCTTCCTGTACGGTGTCGTCAGGGAAACGGCAGACTGTCGAACTGCTACAAGGCACCAAGAATTCACATCTCCGGTAAAACCCAAAACCCAAGCACACACCACCATGTAATTATCACTACACTGTTTTTATGTTGTTGTTTTTTAATCCAAAACTCAAAAAATCTGCAGTAGAAGTGAACATCTCAGTGAGGTCCAGAAGCCATTTGTTAAGAGTCCAAAACTAATGGAACGCTGTCAGAACTCTACTGTGAGGTGGTGTAACAAAACCGTGATTAAGACACTCATTAATGATGTCATTAGCGGTAGCGTAGGTCTTTCCTTCCTGCTGCTGTGAGACTGTATAGCCAGCACTACTCCCAGTAGAAGCAGCACCACAAACTGGACAATACAATCTTTAGGAATTCTCCTATATCATATGAAAATTGTATATAATGCAAGGACACTTTATCTTGATAGTGTCTCTATTTTATAATCAGATTACAATTTATTATTATTAATATTATTATTAGTCGTCTGTATTTTTTAAATATTTGTATATTTCTATAATTTATTATTATTATTATTATTATTATTATTATTATTATCACTGTATGTTTATATACTTTGTGTATTTTTTTTATATAGCAAGATATTTATATCTTTGTAATTCTATTAATAATATCTTTTTAATTTCATGTCACATATTTTTCTTTATATTTGTCTTTAGCTGCTATCCCTTTGCCAGTGTAATTATGCAAATTGTCCCACTGTGGGATGAATAAAAGCTTCTTATCTTATTAACGACGAGTTATCTTAACGATGATTTTATCTTATTGACTATGAGTTATCTTAACGATGATTTTATCTTATTGACGATGAGTTAGCTTAACGATGAGTTAGCTTAACGATGAGCTAGCTTAACGATGAGTTAGCTTAATGATGTTATCTTATTAACGATGAGTTATCTTAACGATGAGTTATCTTATTAACGATGAGTTATCTTAACGATGATTTTATCTTATTGACTGAGTTATCTTAACGATGATTTTATCTTATTGACTATGAGTTATCTTAACGATGATTTTATCTTATTGACGATGAGTTATCTTAACGATGATTTTATCTTATTGACTGAGTTATCTTAACGATGATTTTATCTTATTGACGATGAGTTATCTTAACGATGAGTTAGCTTAACGATGAGTTAGCTTAACGATGAGCTAGCTTAACGATGAGTTAGCTTAATGATGAGTTATCTTATTAACGATGAGTTATCTTAACGATGAGTTATCTTATTAACGATGAGTTATCTTAACGATGATTTTCTTATTAACGATGAGTTATCTTAACGAGGAGTTATCTTAACGATGAGTTATCTTAATGATGAGTTATCTTATTAACGATGAGTTATCTTAACGATGATTTTATCTTATTAACGATGAGTTATCTTAACGATGAGTTATCTTAATGATGAGTTATCTTATTAACGATGAGTTATCTTACCGATGATTTTATCTTATTAACGATGAGTTATCTTAACGATGAGTTATCTTAACGATGAGTTATCTTAATGAGTTATCTTATTAAATATGAGTTATATTTACGATGTTATCTTAACTACGAGTTATCTTAACGATGCGTTATCTTATTAACAACGAGTTATCTTAACGATGAGTTATTAAATCCTGTTACAGAAGCTGACATTAACGCCAGTGATTTCATTGGCTCATGGGTTCATCCTGTTGAACACTCTTTCTTTTTCAAATGTGTTTCAGTGTGTGTGTGTGTGTGTGTGTGTGTGTGTGTGTGTAGATCAGAGTGTCTGTTGTCAGATGC
Source organism: Hemibagrus guttatus (assembly GCA_033459395.1). Lineage (NCBI taxonomy): Eukaryota > Metazoa > Chordata > Actinopteri > Siluriformes > Bagridae > Hemibagrus > Hemibagrus guttatus. The sequence continues at coordinate 24,609,069 of JAUCMX010000008.1, forward strand.
TGAGCCTGACACTGTAGCTGATAAGAGAGCACCGGGCAGTGAGAGAGCAGCAGAGAGGAACAGACTGGTCCCTCATATACAAGTACACACACATACACACAGAGTATTCTTTTTTAATTGTTACCCTCACACAGATAATACACACGCTACACAACACTTTTAATGAGCATGTCTGAGTTACAGGTGCAGTTATGTGTTAATGTATGTGTGTGTGTGCCTTTTAGGCCTATGACTATGAACAGAAGAAGCTACTCGCCACTAAAGGTCAGTCGAGAATCCACACACACACACACACACACACACAATTAGTGCTGTTTTTTGCTGTGTGCTGTAGTGAATTTGATTTGATATTATCCCTCTCTCTCTGTCTCTTTCTCTGTCTCTCTCTCTTTCTCGGTCTCTCTCTCTCGGTCTCTCTCTCTCTCTCTCTCTCTCTCTCTGTTTCTCTCCCTCTCTCTCTTTCTCTCCCTCTCCCTCTCTCTCTCTCTCTCTCTCTTTCTCTCCCTCTCTCTCTTGCCGTCTCTCTCTCTCTCTGTCTTTCTCTCTCTCTCTTTGTGTGTGTCTCTCTCCCTCTCTCTCTCTCTCTCTCTCTCTCTCTCTCTCTCTCTCTCTGTCCCTCTCTCTCTGTTTCTCTCCCTCTGTCTGTCTCTGTGTGTGTGTGTGTGTGTGTGTGTGTGTGTGTGTGTGTCTCTCTCTGTTTCTCTCTCTCTGTTTCTCTCTCTCTGTTTCTCTCTCTCTGTTTCTCTCTCTCTCTTTCTCTCTCTCTTTCTCTCTCTCTTTGTCTCTCTCTCTGTCTCTCTCTCTCTCTCTCTCTCTCTCTCTCTCTCTCTCCTCTCTCTCTCTCTCTCTCTCTCTCTCTCTCTCTCTCTCTCTCTCTGTGTGTGTGTGTGTTTTAGCCATGCTGAAGAAGCCAGTTGTGACCGAGGTTCGGACACCGACCGACACATGGAGCGGACTCGGCTTCTCCAAGTCCATGCCTGCAGAGAGCATTAAGCAGCTCCGCAGAGCCAGACATACAGCCTACAAACCCTCACTTAACACCACGGTATTCTCTCTCACACACACACACACACACACACACACACACACACAAGCTACATTTATATATATTTTTCCTTAAGATGTATGTTTCTACCAATACAGTTTACTGTATACATGCAAACACATATCCTTCTTTTACTTGAGTGTGTGTGTGTGTGTGTCAGTGTCAGGGCAATCCTCTCTCAGCATCATGCACGGGCAACAGGGAGACTCGGAGTAACGACGGCGATGGTGAAAGCTGGTGCACGAGAAACGGCAGCTGTGTGATTAACGGTAATACAGCAGCGCAACACACATTCCCCTCCACCATCAGCGCTCCTGAGAGGAGCAAGAGCAGAACCGGTGAGCGATCACACTGTGTGTGTGTGTGTGTGTGTGTGTGTGTGTGTGTGTGTGAGACGCAATACAGGATATGCTAGTTTAGTAAGTTATGCTATGTTAATTGATCAGGTGATCATAATGGTAAAATTGTTGGACATATTATTTAGATCAGTGCATCATTAGCAGGAACTATATAGATCTCCGCACTCATTTGTGTGCGTGTGTGTGTGTGTGAGACTTAGCAATGGACCAGTACCTGAGCAGCAGTAACTATATGGAGTGTGTCTCGTTCATGGGTAGCAGTAAGACGTCCTCTCTGAGCTCCTCTCTTAAAGGTACAGACCTGCCTGAGCTCTTCAGCACTCTGGGACTGGGCAAATACACCGATGTCTTCCAGCAGCAGGAGGTGAGTGCTAAAGATCTACAGGTGTGTGTGTTTGTTTTCATTTTGATAATGCTCTTGCTGCATCAAATGGCTGTGTAACATTCACAGAGGAAAGCTTTATCTGCCCTCTTCTGGGTGCATGAGCTCACAGAGGCACATTATTGGCTACTGCTCATGATTGACAGGGAGACAATGTCCTGCCCACCCAAGAGCACCATACGTTTTCTCTTGTGCCATTCATGAGCATTTTAATTGCGTTTTAATGACGTGTGTGTGTGTGTGTGTTAGATTGATCTGCAGACGTTTGTCACGCTTACGGATCCCGACCTGAAGGAACTGGGAATCACGACGTTTGGAGCACGTAGGAAGATGCTGCTGGCTATCTCAGGTGAGAAATCTGTGTATAATGTTAAGCTGTCCCTATTTAAGTCCCTGGTCTTTAGTTCTAGGAACCTTTTTAGCTAAACTAGGTATCGTTCTAGTTAACGTTGGGTCTTTAGTAAGACTAGGAACTACCAAGTGGAACATGCAGCATCAGTGACTTCTGAAAATCAATATCAATCAATACCTACCATTTTTGCGACATTTGTTTGTTCTAGACCAGGAACTGAGTAGTTTTTAACCAGGAGAGTTCCAGAAATTCCTCAAGAGATTCTGGAAACCTCGTTTTCCTTAAATTTCAAAGGCCCCATGGAATGAAATGTGTTCCATCAGGCTTTTGGATCTTCACCAAAAGAAGTATACAGTGGTTTTTCAAGGGTTCTGGAATGTTCTCAAAATATTCTAGAACCCTTGTCAAAATATGTTTACAGTAAAGATCAAAGGCATTTGGAATTAAGCACATTCTGTCAGGCTTTTGATCTCTACCGTAAGCAGTAAACCGTATTTCCACAAGGATTCCAAACTTCCTGTGAAGGTTCTGGAACCCTTTTGCACGGTGAAGATCAAATGATTGATGTCATTCTCTCAAAACTCATGAGAGAACCCTTGTGGAACCTATGAGGAAATTTGTTTACTGTGAAGATTCAAGGCATTTCGATTCGTTTGCTCCTGAAGAAGTTCTGGATGCCTGGTGGTGACACTGTTCAGGGTGAAGATCGAAGGCCTGCTGGAATTAAATGCATTCTATCAGTCCTTTGATCTTTGCCCTAAAAAGTGCACAGTTTTTCCACAGAGGTTCTGGAAATTCTCTTTAAATGATTCCAGAACCCTTGGAATCAGTAGTTCCGAAACCCCCTTGTGGAATCTTGTGAAGATCAAAGGTGTGAGTCACATTCAGTTAGGGCTTTGATCTTCACAATAAGCAGTAAAGAATGTTTTCACGGGAGTTTCAGAGCTTCTTCAGAAGGTTCTGGAACCCTTGTGGAAAGGTTGTGTACAGATTACAGTGAAGATCAGAGAGACCTCGCAGTCTGACACGCATTCCATCTTTTCTCTTTGCGGACAGAGCTGAATAAGAGCCGACGGGAGCTTTTCGATCCTTCGAACATCCGCACGGCGTTCCTGGAGGGAGGAGTGAACAGTCGTCTGGCGCGACATTTCCACGCCGACGTGGCCAGCGTGAGCGGGCGCTGGTGACAAAAAAAAAAAAACACATTAAAACAAACCCAAAGCAATAAAATCTTCTAATACCTCTGCGGTACTAGTTAATGGTACCTCTACATGGACGACACACATTCCTCTTACTGATGTGGAGATTCTGATCATGTAGAGCAAATCATATCCTTCTGTTCAATCAGGCTGGATAATGTAGAAAGCCTTAAGGAGTAGTAAGGTTATGCAAAGCCATAAGGGTCAGAAAGGTTTATTGGTCAGCCAAAATTGCCACAAGTGCCAAAAAATAAATCCTCAGAGGTAGGTTGGGGATGAGTGGAGAAGTGAAGGGTTGGCTGCTACTTTGTTGTTCAGAGTGAAAAGCGTGTAAAAAAAAGTGTAAACTGATGCAGTGTTATTAACTGAAACGGTACTAGATTATTATAAAGAAGCAGGAACACATGGTCACATTGGTACTCCTGCCTGCCCTGGCACATTGAAGTATCAGTATTAAGCACTTTATGATAGCTTTTTCATGTGTGTGTGTGTGTGTCGCGTCTGTTTTCTAAGTATTTACCAGTCGTCAGTGTTCAAAGGTCACAGTTCATACTTGAGGCCTTGTTGTTTTGCTCATATTGGTGTTATTCATTGCTATAAGGCTGCACTATGAGGCTCCAGTGTATATTTAATTTGTTTTTGTTTTTTTGTACTGTAAACATTTTCATTTTATATACATTACACTTTCTCTGAGAAGTATTAATTTACATTTTTTATCGTCTCCCATTTTAGTTATGAGTTCATTTGTGGATAACTTGTTTTGTTTTGTTTTGTGCCTCCAGATTTTCCAGAAAGAAAAAAAAAATACATCAACAGCTACAGAGAGATATCCAGGATTAAATTCTTGATTTTGTTTTTTTTTTGTTTTTGTTTTTTTCTCCATTCCATATTATTCCATTGATTTAAAAAGGACATGTTTTGGAAAGTTTTTGGAAAGTATTTGGCTAGCAAAAGGTTTGAAGAATTCACTCAGGGTTTTCGTTACAGGAACCGAAATTCGCTTAACTCCTGAATCTGTTTTCTTTTACAGCGAGTGCGAACTCATCACACTGGATCGAAAACGCAAACAGATCCGATTTCAGGATTAACCTAAAAACAATAAGAAACAGAAATTTACACTATCGTGGTATCTCCTTAGACCTCAAACGTAATGAATCAGCGGAAAGAATTTTTTTTTTAATGGGTTTTTTTTTTGGTTGCACTAAAGCTATGAGGCTCATATGTAGATAATATCAGACTGATCAAATTACTCTTCTGTATTGTCATTTTCTGTAACTTAAGAACTTTCCAGAACATTTTAATCCTCACCTAGTGTCTTAGCCCTGGTTTATTACACCACTACACTAAGCTCTAGCACTCTTGTGAATTTGACCAAAGCTCTATCTTGTTTTTGTCACACATAAATTATATCTAAAATCAGAAAACCCTAATAAGAAGAGAGAAAAAAAAGGCTTGTCCAAGATGGCCGCCTTCCCATAATATAAATTTATTTTTGGCTGTTACAGATTGCAGGATGTCCCACGGTGTAATAAACTACATCTACCACAAAATTTATTTTATTTTGTAATTTGGGTTGATCGGGTGATCGTAAAGGTTTATAGACGGAGATTCCTTAGCTACTTTAGCCTCATAGCGCTGGTGTAAACAAAAATGAAGAAAATGTAAGAAGCCAAACATGCCATGGCTGCTTGAAATTTTATTTATTTATTTTAATTTTTTTTATTTATTTTATTTTATTTTTTTCTTTAAAAAAATATTCGTTGACCTGGGGCACATTTTCTTTTCTTTTCCAAACCATGTTTTTTTTTTAAATGAATTTAGACTTCAGTTCAAACAAACTGCACATATAAAAATTTCTAAATGCAGCCGTGAATAAAGTTATATGTAATGCAGTATAAATGTTGGTGATATGTATTTGCAGTAAATTAAAAGGAGGCTTTTATTTTTTGCTTTTTTTTCTTTCTCGTGATTTATTTTTATGGCTGGTCATCCATTTTTTTTTTTTATATAGATTTTTTTTTTCCATTTTGATTCTCTTTTCTTTTTCTTTTTTTTTTTTTTTTTTTGGAATATTTCACTATTTTTATAAGTAGACCTTTGTGTGTTTTATTTTTTACAAAAAGAATTGCAGATGTTAAAGCCTTATAGCCTTGGGATTATAACGTATATTCTTTTTTTTTTCTCCTCGTCTTCCTCCTCCTCCTCCTCCTCCCTGTGAGATGTTTTGCTTTAACCTCGTCCGTAAATGCATTCCGAAGCCACTTTGAAAGCGTATATGCTAGCCTCTTCTCATGACTTCTGATTGTATCCACAGGTTTTCTTTTTTCGCACATCTGCTTTTATGGTAAAACTTTACAGATGTTACCCTGAAGTTTTGCTAAGCAGCTCATTTGCTTTTTTTTTTTTTTTTTTTTTTTTAAAGCTCATGTTGTTATGGGGTTGATATTAAATATTGAGGTGACGTGCGAGTTACAGAGCTCTGAACTCCGCATACATAGGAAGCATCGATCATTTACAGGAAGCGCTTTAGCTGTGATTGGATGAATCATGCTAGCTTGGGTGGAGTTTGGTTTCTGGTGTGTTTTATATATATGAAGGAACCATTGATTCTGTTTTTCCAAAGTGAATGTTTCATCTCCGGAGCTGGGAACGTTTTAAGGAATTCAGTATTGCAGTATTCCTAAGGCGCTAAAGCAATAATCCTTCCAAAGTGTTATAATTGATTACTTTATTTTTGTTTTTTTGGTTTGGAGATGGTGCCAAAGATTCGTACAGATTCACTACTTGCAAGAATCCCACTAAAGTCATGACTCTGATTCAGTTAATAAAGGGACATGGGTTCTGTTTCTACTTGCAGATCAGATACAGCACAATGAGAAACATGCAGCTGTGATGCTCTTCTCTGTGGCCTGTGATCATTTCCTGTGTCCGTAGACAAATATTGATGATGATAATAATAATATTAATAATAATGTTCAAATGATGTTCTTTTGTGGTTTGGTTATTTGGTTTAATAAAAATAAACATATGCAAGCAAAGTTTTCTGAATGAATGTCTGACTGTTTATCAATTTATCATCTTCAAGACGTTGACATTAATTAAATGAAAGAATTTATTATGAGAGAGCAATATTTTGATGTGTAAATTCTTAGAACAGAGGACAAGAAGAAAAACATAATAAATTAAGTAAAATAATAAAGATATTAAATATTACACATTTTATTATAATGGTCAAATTATAATATATGATCAAATATTAATTATTTACAATTAATTGTTTGTATATAACATTCATTCATTCATTGTCTACCGCTTATCCGATCTATTCTCGGGTCACGGGGAGCCTGTGCCTATCTCAGGCGTCATTGGGCATCAAGGCAGGATACACCCTGGACGGAGTGCCAACCCATCACAGGGCACACACACACTCTCATTCACTCATACAATCACACACTATGAACAATTTAGAGATGCCAATCAACCTACAATGCATGTCTTTGGACCGGGGGAGGAAACCAGAGTACCTGGAGGAAACCCCCGAGGCACGGGGAGAACATGCAAACTCCCCACACACATGGCGGAGGCGGGAATCGAACCCCCAAACCTGGAGGTGTGAGGCAAACGTGTTAACCACTAAGCCCATGTGCCCCCTCTTGTATATAACAGCAAAATAATAGTTAAATAAATAAAATATATTAAATTATCTTTAATAAATTCTACTATATTTATTACACATTTATTATTGATTTAATTTCTATTATAATATTGATATTTGGAAAATATATTATTTATAGTTTCATAGGATAATTTCTGTATTTTGTTTGTTATATTTAATTGTTTTAGATGTTTGTGCTTTATTTCGTTTATATTATAATTGGGATATTAAATATGATAGATTTAAATTATTAAATGAGCTATTTATTAAATTTAATTCTGTACGCTGCATACTTATAGCGTAATAATAATTTCACTTCTATCGAAATTCATTTTGGAAACATTAGGATAAAATAGTGTGTGTGTGTGTGTGTGTGTGTGTGTGTGTGTACACACATGAGGTTTTCAGTATTTCTATACTGTTCCGGTTTCAGCAGGAAGCAGTGCTCAGTAGTGATGTGGCGCACCGCTCCCACACCAAATAAGGACACGAGTGCCAGTGGCTATGACATCAGCAGTAATGTAGGGAGGAGGGTGAAGTGTGTGTGTGTGTGTGTGTGTGTGAGAGAGAGCGAGAGATGCTGTAGGAGGGGTCTTTAAAAGAATCTGGTTTGTATTCTTTAGTAAAAATGCTGGCATTTTAATAAGGTTTAAAGTGGAAAATAACAATGATTGTAAAAGCTACACTGCCTATCCATAAGTTTGTGGACACCTGGCCATCATACCAGTATGTGCTTAATGAACAGTGGTTAAGCAACTGATTTGAAGGTTGTGAGATCAAATCCCAGGACTATCAAGCTGCCATTGCTGTGGGCTTGAACAAGTCCCTTAACCCCTCAACTGCTCAGTTGTATAAATGAGATAAATGTAAGTCTCTCTATAAAGGCATCCAGTTCCAGACGTATTACAGACCTTCTACTGTTATAAGCAGCTCCACATCTGTAAGGTTTTCCACTAGATGTTGGAGCGTGGCTGTTAAAATTTGTGTTCATTTAACTACAAGAACATTAGTGAGATCCCGGAGGTGTTCGGTGGGGTTGAATCAGAGTCAGGGCTCTGTGCAGTTCTTCCACTCCAACCTAAACCTCCACACCATGTCTTCATGGAGCTCAGGAGCTTTGTGCACATGGGCATTGTCATGCTTGGTTCCAGTGAAGGGAAATCGTGACTCTACAGCATACAAAGACATTCTATACAATTGAGTGCTTTCAAGTTGGTAGTGTGATGATCCGGGGTGCACATACTTTTGGCTATATAGTGTATATCTACAGTAATATGTTAGCTGGTTTGTATCAATCTAATTAAACCTCATTATCCTCATTATGTGGCTGAGGTGGTGCCTTTAGTGTGCCTCATTATAAAAAGAAATGAAAGTACTGTAAAGACCTTGAAGACCTCTGCTGCACCATTAAAGCTTTAATGAAGTGGAAACTAATCAAAGGTACACCATGTGCACCTCTCCACACGCAAGGTGTACCCCTGATGGCTCGAGTCCAGCTGCAAGGAAAGGGTGCCTTTATTCCTGACAGTCTATTCCCTTGCTTGTATACTTTATCTAATTTGTAGTCACTACGAATATCCAGAAAATCCCACAATGCATCGCAAAAAAAAGGGGGGGGAAAAAAGATAAATAAATAAATAATTAAGCGGCGTAGTAGTGCACGTACAGGTGTGTATGGAATGGAGACAATGCACACACGTGTTCAGCACGCTTGAATGTAGCGTGTATTTGAAATAATAATGGAAGTGTATTAGTGTATGCATGGGTGTGTGTGTGTGTGTGTGTGTGTGTGTGTCCAAGGGATGGTCACATGCAACTGACCTGCGCATTGGTTGATTTTATGTGTGTTAAAGGTGGTGACGTAGAGAAAGAGAGAGAGAGAAAGACAGAGAGAGAGAGAGAGAGAGAGAGAGAGAATATTTCTCCCTCTCGTTCACTCCCTATATCGGCAGAAAACCCCGTACCAGCCCCCGCACACACACTCACACGCACCTAAGACAGCATTGCAATCCGGACGCAGATCTGAGCGGATCGTCATGGCGGTGCCGGGCCCGCTGGCCAAGAACCTGAGCCTGGAGTCACTACAGCTATGCGAGAGAGACGGTAAGCAGCGAGCGCGTCGTCCCGCACTCTTTCACCAACCATCACCCAATCCGTGAAATCTCTCTCTTTCTCACTGTTTTATTTTATTCCAAAGATCCATAAAAGCATGACATGCCATGACGTTTGACATCCGAGTCATCGTTCGTGCGTTACATCTACTTTGCAACATCCTGTGATTTGCTTATAGATTAATGGAAAAAAGTGACGCGACAGCGTAGCAACGACAGGTGCATTATTATTATTATTATTATTATTATTATTATTATTATTATTATTATTATTATTTCACAGCCATCCAGACATTACTGTTACTAGATTTTTTTTTTGCTTTCTAAGAGAACGATCACATCCATAAATGTGTGCAGCATGTTTCAGCACCATGGACACGGCTCGCTCCCGCGCCGCCGCCGCCACTGCTGCCAGACTGGGCGTTTTTCCCCCCATCATCATCATCATCATCATCATCATCATCATCATGGGTCATTTGCAGACATTCGTACTAAAAGACAACCGTCAGGTGCATATAGAACACCGCAAATGATGCGTTATACAGTGAGCTGGGTGTGATGTATGATGCTGCACCCTGTGTGAGGACCCTGTGCTTTAAACCGAGCTGTGTCCGTCACCCTGCATGCGTTTACTGCAACATTGCGGTCAGTAGGAGACCAGGTTGTGTGCGCGCCTGTGCTGGAACGAATTCTTAAAACACAGGGTTGCCAGGTTGGATTCAATCCACTATGGTTTAAATTGCCGTGTGACTGAACCAGGAGTGAAAACCCAACGAGATTAAAAGCACAAATTCCAAATTTATTTTGTTTTTCAACAATCCTGTTCACTACTAAATCCACAAAAACAGTATATTTATTGTTCTTATTGTGAATTCTCAAATCCGATTGGGGTTAGAAGCAGTTGTGACTCATTTTCCACAGCATTGTTGCCTGTAATCCGAATCACAGCTTGTGCTATGTTACCGTTTCTATGGTTACGCACAATTCACAAGCATCTGTAATGCAAACAAGCTTTGAAATAATAACCAAATTATTAAACATATTATTTAACAAAGGAAAGCAAGTAATCGTTGATTTGGCAACGTTTTCTGTACGGAGACATTTATTGAAAATATTTGGAAGGAGTCTCCAGTATCAGTGAGTTTTGAACCAGGGAAAAAGTCTTCATTTTAAGCTTCACCGCAAAAAATCTAAAATCTTCCACTTCTCAGCTAAATTTGATGCATGTTACTAAGCACGTCTGTAATGACTAGCTTAAATGATGGCGAGTGGGCGTGGTCAATTCCAGCAGTATTAGCATAAACCAGTTACATAGTGAAAGCATGGCTCAGAGATCAGCAGCTAAATGGAAGTTTCCGGGAAGACGTCCTTCCAAACGTGTCGAGAGTCTTTAATTATTTAGACAGTGAGAGTAATAAAGCCAATGATTCAGCAGAAATCTGTTCATAGGCATGGTAGAATAGCAGAGTGGTAATGTGTCTGGTCAAACTGGTCAAACTGCCTATGAATCTGGCAACCATTTGGGAATTGTTTAAAAACAATTAAGCCTACAGAAAAAAAGATACAGGGGGGCACGGTGGCTTAGTGGCTCAGTGGTTAGCACGTTTGCCTCACACCTCCAGGGTTGGGGGTTCGATTCCTGCCTCTGCCATGTGTGTGTGGAGTTTGCATGTTCTCCCTGTGCCTCGGGGGTTTCCTCCGGGTACTCCGGTTTCCTCCCCCGGTCCAAAGACATGCATTGTAGGTTGATTGGCATCTCTAAATTGTCCGTAGTGTGTGATTGCGTGATTGCGTGATTGCGTGAGTGAATGAGAGTGTGTGTGTGTGCCCTGCGATGGGTTGGCACTCCGTCCAGGGTGTATCCTGCCTTGATGCCCAATGACGCCTGAGATAGGCACAGGCTCCCCGTGACCCGAGAATAGATCGGATAAGCGGTAGACAATGAATGAATGAAAGAAAGATGCTGAGCTAGATTGGATAGTTGCCATGGTTACCTCCAGGGTTGGATTACAAACGTTGTACATATGATTGTTTGACCTACGTTGTTTAATGCTGCGTTCACACTTACAGTAATGTTATCGCTGCAAGTCAGTAGATGTTCCTGCTACTGGTTGCCATAGTGATAATGTTTATGAGTGGACGGATCATCTAGAGCTCTATTCGACAACAAATCAGTTTTCTTGCCGCTAAAATGAAACGTTCTGGAGGGAGATTTGGTGTCTGTGTATAAAATTCAGCAGTGATTACTTGCATGATATCATACGAGATGAAGGAGAAGCAGTGTGTGATCTGCAGTCTTCATTCTCATTGGTAGTCGCTGTACCGAGTCGCTCCATATTTTATATAAAGTGAAACATTTCTGACATGCTGCTGGACACGCCCACATCTAAGTCTCCAACGTTTGATGCCTGTCGTGTCCCTGAAACTCAGCAATTCTCATCATAAATAAACAATCTCATGTGTCTGTACATGAATGTAGCATTAGAGACGTTATATATCGAATTATGCAGCTCACTAACTATTTTTTTGTAACCTAGCTTAACTTCAATGTATTCCCTAATGACCGGGACAGTGACCTCTCCATCTACCCTTACACTGTACAGGACTGTCTCCTGTTTTCTAGGGGAGGAGTTTCACTGTCTGGTAAACACAGATGGAACATAAGGTCACTCGGTCAAATAAGGTCAAATGATCAAATGTGCGACGTTTGTTATCCAACCCTGGAGGTAACCATGGCAACTATCCACCCTAGTGCAGCATCTTTTTTTTTTTTCTTTCTGTAGGCTTAATTGTTTTTTTGAACAATTCCCAAACGGTTGCCAGATTCACATTTGGGATTATGTCATGCTTGCCATGCCGAGGCGTTACCATGGATACATAAAAACGTTCACACTTTCAACCGCCTTTTTTTAAGCTTAAATAATTTCTATATGAGAATTCTTTACACTTTGAAAGGCTTAGTGTAGAAATCGTAAATGAGTATGAAAAGCTCCTGGAATAGTACAGTATCTACCAGACAGGGGCTGGTGGGGTTTAAGAAGTACACCAGTACACCAGACGGACAGCGAAGTACCAATCTGGGAACATGGCTCAGAGATCAGCAGCTAAATGGAGGTTTCCGGGAAGACGTCCTTCCAAACCTGTTGAGAGTCTTTAATTATTTAGACAGTGAGAGTAACAAAGCCAATGATTCAGCATAAATCTGCTCATCTTCCGTGACTGAAATGATGCTAAGCTCTAAAAGATTACTGACAAATCAATTTAAAAAGCACTAATCTGTATACGTAGGAGATTTCCATGACTTTTCACAGACGTTAACCTTAATATCTCCAGTGCTAAATAAAAAAAGAAAATCCTGACATGCCATGGCTGATCGTATTTAGGAAGGAAGGAAGATATGAAACATCTACTACACTTGGAAACCTGAGAATGAGCAGAATTTGCAATGGGTGAAAGGATCCAAGACAGTAGAAAGAAAGAGAAATGAGTGTGAACAAAACAAGGTAAGAGAGATGTTCCAGATGTTTGTTTGTATCTGAACACTCTGGCATGCTCGTAGCTTTGACGTGGCATTACAGTCCAGGTTGAGTTTTATGCTATGTCATTTTCAAGAAGAAGAAGGAGCCTTTTTATTATGGCCACACATACATTACAGCACAGTGGAATGCTTTTATTCACATATCCCAACTAAGGAAGTTGTGGTCAGAGTGCAGGGGCAGCTATGATACAGCGGTTAAAGGCCGTGCTCAATTGCCCAGCAGTGGCAGATTGGCAGTGCTGGGGCTTGAACCCCGATACTTAACCCCAATCCAGAGCCTTAACCACTTGAGCTATTAGTTTCGTTTATTTGTTTTTCCCTTCACAAGTACTGAATGCATGTTGTGTTAGGATTGATCGAAGACAAAGGAAGGTTTTAGTGCAGCATCGTTAGGGCTGCTGATAAGGAGGTCGTGATTTCACCACTGCTGAGCTTTTGAGCAAGGCTCCTAACCCTTGAATGCTCAGTTGTATCACGTCTCAAATGTAAGTCGCTTTGGATAAACATTAAAGGGACGTTCATACCCGTTTCGTGACTGTATACCCGTGTATCAGGATCTCTGAGACTTGATTGTTGATATGATATGATTGTTGGTGCCATGATTGTTGAATATTTTAGAAACTAATCCCCTTCTAGAGTTGTTCTCCAGTGATTTTCACACATAGCAGTCTCTAGAGTTTAGACAGAATGGTCCAAAAAACATCCTGCATGTGGAGGGTCTGCAGGCTGAATCGCCATGTTGATGATAAGAGAAAAATGAGCAGACTAGTTTGAGGTGCCAGGAAGGACATAATAACTCTCTTAAATAATCACTCTTAACATCCGTGGTGAGCAGAAAAGCATCTCAGCACGCACAAAACATCCATTCAATTCAATTTATTTATGTATACTTCTTTTAACAATGGACTTGGTCCCAAAGCAGCTTTACAGAAATATAGATACATAGAATAAAATTATAGAGTTACTATTTATGTCTAACATTTATCCGTAATGAGAAGCCTGAGGTGACGGTGGTGAGGGAAAAACTCCCTGAGATGATGTGAGGAAGAAACCTTGAGAAACCTTTAACCGGGCTCAGAAGGGAACCTCATCCTCATTTGGGTGACGCTGGACAGTAAATAATGTAAATGTAAATAATGTACTGTCTTTAACAGTTTAAAGTAACGTGGAATTGTGCAACCAAGAGCTTCTGAGGAACTAACAGGTCACATGAAAGATTTGAGGTGGAGGAGCTACAGCAGCAGATCACATTTCTTTTAGCCAAGATGAAGAATCTGAGGTTATCATGAGCACAGACTCACTCACACTGTCCATTTCCCCCCCTGGATCACTACAGTTGTAAAAAAAAACGAGTATCTGAGTTATTATATCCATCCTGGAAGCTCAAACAAGTCTGATTTCGCTCATCATTGAGGTGAGGTGAGGTTTATGGTTAAAGTCATAGACTTTTTCTTCATTCTGATGTTTGACACGAACATTAGCTGAAGCTCTGTGCATTGTGCTGCTATTACATGACTAACTGATATGATAACTGGTGTTCCTAATAAATTGGAGTGTATATTTCTGCATTTATTAGTATCCGTGTCATTATCAGACATTTTGGATCGATGCATCGATTGAAATAAATTGAAGAAGAATCTGATTACAACTTGATTACTGTTGAAAAAATCAACGACAAAAAATCATCCATATGTCAGATTTAACTCAGATGTAAAAAAGCTATTTACATAATCTAAAATTTTGTCTATTGCAGATGATGAACAAAAGTTCACGTGTTGTTCACAGGCTACAGAAAGAAATGAACGAATTAATGTTGGATCATGTGGAAGCCTGAGGTTTGAGCTTTACTCCACTCTTCCTGATTTACTGGGTATTGTATCTTCACACATCCTGACATTCCTCTCAGTCTTTATATAATCCTGGTGTTTATAATATTATTATTATATAATCATTCACACATGTCTATCAGGTTCACTTTTATTTGCATTACATGACACGCACACTGCGTTCTTTTCGTCCGTTTAGCACTCGTTCCATCTGTTATACGCAAGGTGTAATGAAATAACAAGCTGATGAATACGAACACGGGGCTTCTGGAGCACGAGCAGGATTCTGGTGTCTATATCCTGTCTCTGAGGTGGAGACGTTACAGGTTACGGCTATATTTACACCGTTGTCTGCTGACGGATCGACTCGGGGTGGAAACTATATATAGGGCCATGATAGAAGGTTGAGGAACTCGAGGTAGGAGAGGATCGGCTTTCTGAATCTTTTCTTATCTTGGAGTGCGGGATGGGTCGATCGATACTGAGATGCTGATGCTTTCAATTACGCCTTTTTGATATTAATGCAAGAGGATGGAGTCTTGAAATGAAATGAATAGTGAAAACTGCAGGACGGATAACGGATAAGAAATACGCCACTTTAAGCCGTTTATCAAGCCTTCAGTAACAGACATGAGGTCAAGGCATGCAGAAAACATGAGAGAGAGTGTGAACATACAGTTTAAGTGATATCTATCTATCTATCTATCTATCTATCTATCTATCTATCTATCTATCTATCTATCTATCTATCTATCTATCTATCTTTCTGTCTGTCTGTCTGTCTGTCTGTCTGTCGAGGGAGAGAGAGAGAGAGAGAGAGAGAGAGAGAGAGAGAGAGAGAGAGAGAGAGAGAGAGAGAGAGAGAGAGAGAGAGTGTCTTTGTGTGAGAGAATATAAATCCTCTCACTTGTTGCCTCCAGGTTGAATAAAAACCTTTATTTAACTTGTCAATTTAATTTTGTTTTGTTTGGACATCTTTTGTGTTTCTGTCAACTATTAATCACTCTACAGCTCTGCTACGTCCTCCTCGCTGTCTGTGTCAAACTGTCAGAAAATAACTCTCTATACAAACTCATCCCACAGTCCAGCACTGTTTAATGGGATGACAACACTTTCTGAATATTTGCTTCGTGGTAATATGTTGCACTTGTTTGTAAATGGCTAGTACTGAAACACTGACTCAAGGATGTTTCATGAATAAACTTTCCAGGCAGAACGTACTCAGTTACTCAGCAACTACACAAAAGGAGTAACTCCTCACATTCCAAAAGAGTTCACAAAGACCTAATTGTTCAGGAAACAGGGCATCGTGGTGGTGAAGTGTGTATCCTTTCCTCGTCTCAGCTCCAGGTTTAAACTTGAACTCAGATCATCACACTGCAAAAAAATATCTTACATACAGGCAAACCCATTCATCTTCATTAGATTTAGAATAGTTTTTAAATATATACACCACTCAGGTGTAACATTCTGAGCAGCGAGAGGTGAAGTGAGTAACACTGATGATCTCCTCATCATGGCACCTGTTAGTGGGTGGGATATATTAGGCAGCAAGTGAACATTTTTGTCCTCAAAGTTGATGTGTTAGAAGCAGGAAAGCGTAAGGATTTGAGCGAGTTTGACGAAGGGCCAAATTGTGATGGCTAGACCACTGGATCAGAACATCTCCAAAACTGCAGCTCTTGTGGGGTGTTCCCGGTCTGCAGTGGTCAGTGTCTATCAAAAGTGGTCCAAGGAAGGAACAGTGGTGAACAGCGGACAAGGCTCATTGAGGGACGTGAGGAGCGAAGGCTGGCCCGTGTGATCCGATCCAACAGACGAGCTACTTGTTGCTCAAATTGCTGAAGAAGTTAATGCTGGTTCTGCTAGAAAGCTGTCAGAATACACAGTGCATGATGGGTCAGGGCTTTTTTGACACAATACAATATTAGGCAGGTGATCATAATGTTATGCCTGATCGGTGTATGGTCAAAAGTCCTGACCATCACATGCATATGTTGTGATATTACTTCTGACATTATGGTTGGTTGGAAGTGAACGATTGTATAGAAATATCTCTGTATGCTGTAACATTACAATTTCTTTCACTAGAATTAAACAGTGTTCCAGCATGACAATGCGCCTGTGCACAAAGCACCAGAGCTCCATGAAGACATGGTGTGGTGGTTCAGGTTGGACTGAAAGAACTCGAGTTACTCTGACTCAACCCCACTAAACATCTTTGAATCGATGAACTGGAAATGGAGTTGGAACCTGACATCAGTGTCTGATTTCACTAATGCTTGTAGCACAATGGACACAAATCATCTAATGGAAATCCTTCCAAAAGAGAGCTAGGAGCAAAGAGGGAATAAATGTGGAATGAGATGACAACAAACACATAGAGGTGTGCTGGTCAGGTGTCCACAAACTTTTGAACGTATACTGTATCTCTGTCTGCTAGAAAGTAATTAGTTCATATTAGCATGCTAGCTAGCATTATTGCATGGGTTCTCTTTGTATTCGTGCCTGTACTGATGATGTAGATTCTGCTGAGGGGAAATGGATGCTAAATGCAGTATTGGAACACAGCCACGGTTGCGTCTTGCTGCTCTCAGTGCCTCTTTGATTGATGCTTTGCCCTTGAGATAATTTATTTATTTTTATTCTAAAATGGTCACATTGACATTTACAGCATCCAGAAGTGAAATCACTCCGGAAATCAGCCCTTTTCTATTTATTCCGTCAGTCACGATGGCCTCAGGAAAGTGCTAGAGGTGAAAAAGAGTGACTCCTCATGCAAACTTGTCAGATCCATTAACTGCGTCACTCCCTTTACTCTAAGGAGGAATTTGTATTATACCTTCAATCTGCTGTAAAAAAACAAAACAAAAATAAACAAACAAAAAACCTTATTTTTATGACTCATTACTGGAGCAGTTTTTCTATGTATGTAGATTTATTTAAATAAGAAATACATAATCTTGTTGTTTTGATCATTTCTGTGTTTTAGTAACAGACTGTCCAAAGCCCAGATCCATCTGTTGTTGTGGAGGCCATGCTAATGTTAGGCTAATGCTAGCACAATGACTCAGTGTGTTCTGTTTGCTTTATGAGGCCAGAGGAGTGTTTTATTACCTTCAAGAGCTTGTTTACATCAGAATTCATCAGTGAAAGTGGACAGATAGAAAGAGACAGAGGACATGGCACATCTATCTATCTATCTATCTATCTATCTATCTATCTGCCTGTCTATCTATCTATCTATCTATCTATCTATCTATCTATCTATCTATCTATCTATCTATCTATCTATCTATCTATCTATCTATCTGCCTGTCTATCTATCTATCTATCTATCTATCTATCTATCTATCTATCTATCTATCTATCTATCTATCTATCTATCTATCTATCTATCTGTCTGTCTGTCTGTCTGTCTGTCTGTCTGTCTGTCTGTCTGTCTGTCTGTCTACACTATATTTCCAAATGTTTTGGGACACCCCTCCAAACCATTCAATTCAGGTGTTGTTTTTCAGGGGTTGGACTCGGCCCCTTAGTTCCAGTGAAAGGAACTCTTAATGCTTCAGCATACCAAGACATTTTGGACAATTTCATGCTTCCAACTTTGTGTGAGCAGTTTGGGGATGACCCCTTCCTGTTCCAACATGACTGCACACCAGTGCACAACGCAAGCTCCATAAAGACATGGATGAAAGAGTTTGGTGTGGAGGAATTTCACAGAGTCCTGACCTCAACCTGATAGAACACATTTGGGATGAATTAGAGCGGAGACTGGGCTTTTAGCATGTAATTCAATCCAACACGGGGTCAAGCAGACTTCAGCTAATAACCTCTTACTATCTGGCTGTTACATTCACATCTACCTCTACACATCTACCCTCTACACCTCCACATCTACCTCTACACATCTACCCTCTACACCTCCACATCTACCTCTACACATCTACCCTCTACACCTCCACATCTACCTCTACACATCTACCCTCTACACCTCCACATCTACCTCTACACATCTACCCTCTACACCTCCACATCTACCTCTACACATCTACCCTCTACACCTCCATATCTACCTCTACACATCTACCCTCTACACCTCCATATCTACCTCTACACATCTACCCTCTACACCTCCATATCTACCTCTACACATCTACCCTCTACACCTCCACATCTACCTCTACACATCTACCCTCTACACCTCCATATCTACCTCTACACATCTACCCTCTACACCTCCACATCTACTTCTACACATCTACCCTCTACACCTCCATATCTACCTCTACACATCTACCCTCTACACCTCCACATCTACTTCTACACATCTACCCTTTACACCTCCACATCTACTTCTACACATCTACCCTCTACACCTCCACATCTACCTCTACACATCTACCCTCTACACCTCCACATCTACTTCTACACATCTACCCTTTACACCTCCACATCTACTTCTACACATCTACCCTCTACACCTCCATATCTACCTCTACACATCTACCCTTTACACCTCCACATCTACCTCTACACATCTACCCTTTACACCTCCACATCTACCTCTACACATCTACCCTCTACACCTCCACATCTACTTCTACACATCTACCCTTTACACCTCCACATCTACTTCTACACATCTACCCTCTACACCTCCATATCTACCTCTACACATCTACCCTCTACACCTCCACATCTACTTCTACACATCTACCCTTTACACCTCCACATCTACTTCTACACATCTACCCTCTACACCTCCACATCTACTTCTACACATCTACCCTCTACACCTCCACATCTACTTCTACACATCTACCCTCTACACCTCCACATCTACTTCTACACATCTACCCTTTACACCTCCACATCTACTTCTACACATCTACCCTTTACACCTCCACATCTACTTCTACACATTACCCTTTACACCTCCACATCTACTTCTACACATCTACCCTTTACACCTCCATATCTACCTCTACACATCTACCCTCTACACCTCCATATCTACCTCTACACATCTACCCTTTACACCTCCACATCTACTTCTACACATCTACCCTTTACACCTCCACATCTACTTCTACACATCTACCCTCTACACCTCCACATCTACTTCTACACATCTACCCTCTACACCTCCACATCTACTTCTACACATCTACCCTCTACACCTCCACATCTACTTCTACACATCTACCCTTTACACCTCCACATCTACTTCTACACATCTACCCTCTACACCTCCACATCTACTTCTACACATCTACCCTCTACACCTCCACATCTACTTCTACACATCTACCCTCTACACCTCCACATCTACTTCTACACATCTACCCTCTACACCTCCACATCTACTTCTACACATCTACCCTCTACACCTCCACATCTACTTCTACAAATCTACCCTTTACACCTCCACATCTACTTCTACACATCTACCCTCTACACCTCCACATCTACTTCTACACATCTACCCTCTACACCTCCACATCTACCTCTACACATCTACCCTCTACACCTCCACATCTACTTCTACACATCTACCCTCTACACCTCCACATCTACTTCTACACATCTACCCTTTACACCTCCACATCTACTTCTACACATCTACCCTCTACACCTCCACATCTACTTCTACACATCTACCCTCTACACCTCCACATCTACTTCTACACATCTACCCTCTACACCTCCACATCTACTTCTACACATCTACCCTTTACACCTCCACATCTACTTCTACACATCTACCCTTTACACCTCCACATCTACTTCTACACATCTACCCTTTACACCTCCACATCTACTTCTACACATCTACCCTCTACACCTCCACATCTACTTCTACACATCTACCCTCTACACCTCCACATCTACTTCTACACATCTACCCTATACACCTCCATATCTACATCTACACATCTACCCTCTACACCTCCATATCTACATCTACACATCTACATATCTAACTTTACATCTATATTTCCACATCTACCTCTGCACATCCAAATCTATCTCTACACATGTACCTCTACACCTCCACATGTACCTCTACATCTACACCTCCACATGTACCTCTACATCTACACCTCCACATCTACCTCTACTTCTACACCTCCACATCTACCTCTACATCTACACCTTCACATCTACCTCTACTTCTACACCTCCACATCTACCTCTACTTCTACAGCTCCACATCTACCTCTACTTCTACACCTCCACATCTACCTCTACCTCTACACCTCCACATCTACCTCTACTTCTACACCTCCACATCTACCTTTACTTCTACACCTCCACATCTACCTCTACTTCTACACCTCCACATCTACCTTTACTTCTACACCTCCACATCTACCTCTACTTCTACACCTCCACATCTACCTTTACTTCTACACCTCCACATCTACCTCTACTTCACACCTCCACATCTACCTTTACTTCTACACCTCTACATCTACCTCTACATCTACCTCAAACATCTACCATCTACACGTCTACATCTACCTCTACACCTCCACAGCTACCTCTACTTCTACCTCTACATCTACCTCTACATCTCCACAGCTACTTCTACTTCTACCTCTACACCTCCACAGCTACCTCTACACATCTATCTCTGCATCTACACATCTACCTCTACACCTCCACAGCTACCTCTACATCTACCTCAAACATCTACCTCTACACCTCCACATCGACCTCTACCTCTACACATCTACACATCTATCTCTGCATCTACACATCTACCTCTACCTCTACACCTCCACAGCTACCTCTACTTCTACCTCTACATCTACCTCTACACCTCCACAGCTACCTCTACACATCTACACATCTACCTCTACCTCTACACCTCCACAGCTACCTCTACATCTACCTCAAACATCTACCTCTACATCTACCTCTACACCTCCACATCGACCTCTACCTCTACACATCTATCTCTACCTCTACATCTACCTCTACACCTCCACATCGACCTCTACCTCTACACATCTACACATCTATCTCTGCATCTACACATCTACCTCTACCTCTACACCTCCACAGCTACCTCTACATCTACCTCTACATCTACACCTCCACATCGACCTCTACTTCTACACATCTACAGTGGTGTGAAAAAGTTTTAACAGGGGGGCAAATACTTTTTCACACAGGGCCATGTAGTTTTGGATTTTGTTTTCCCTTAATAATAAAAACCTTCATTTAAAAACTGCATGATGTGTTTACTTGTGTTATCTTTGACTAATATTTAAATGTGTTTGATTATCTGAAACATTAAAGTGTGACAAACATGCAAAAAAATAAGAAATCAGGAAGGGGGCCAACACTTTTTCACACCACTGTATATGCTACACATCTACACACACATATCTACCCTGACATCGAAACATTCATCCCCAACATCTACACGTCCACCATCTACATCTGCACCTTTACACATCCACATCCACATCTACCTCTACACCATCTGCATCCATATACACGGTACAGAAAAACTCCTCGTCATCCTCTTCTACACAAGATACCCGTAATCCTGTAATAAAGCAGCTTTTCATTATACAGTGTATAAATCTGTTATGATGTATTAACATTTCATCAGACATTTTCTAGAATTTTCTGTGATGTCAGTTTCTGACTCGAGGCACTCTGTCGTCGTTCCCCCCAGGAGCTACGTATTTAATCAGCTTGGCAAGTTGCCATGGAAACTACTCTGCAAATGTGTGTGTGTGTGTGAGAAAGTGTGTGTGAGGGGGAGAAGAGAGCATGCAAGTGGTGTGCTTGTGAGAAACGTTTCTTTTGTTTGAGGGTTTAGCCATGTTAAAGAGACCGCCGCACTCTGTATATTTGTTCTAAACTCGTACATAAAGCCGTTTGATTTCTTGAGCCGTAAACCTGTGACAGCTTTTTTCCCCTCCAGAATTTCAAAAACGTCCAAATCTGTTGCCGACGGCGACTATATATACGGCTGTGACGTCTCTGAGATTCTGACTTGCCGCATCTTAGTGTTACAGTGAAACCTGAATTGAGTCTTATAGCACAGCAGTACTGTATTCTCAATTCTGATCGGTCAGAGGTAAAGAATAACACACAGACCCTTATTCATCTTATTCATACCGCAACCATTTTTAATTTAGGAATAAATGACACGTTGTACCTTTAAAATATTTACAGTAGCATTTAATATTACAGCCTCCTCGTGGTCCAGTGGAAGGATCCCACGCTCTCATTGCCGTGGCCCGGGTTCGATTCCCGGGCAGGGCGCTAACCCAGCCGCTGAAGAGTTAACTCTGTGTCGGTCCCAAGCCTGGAATCACGGTTGTCTTCACACTGCACGAATGTCTGTGGGAGCATTCAGTTCTCCCGTGAGACCGGAAATGGAACCCTGCAAGAAGTTCACGATCCGAATGGTCTGTGCGGGGAACAAGGATTGTTCGTTCTGCGTGATTGAACAAATGAACCATTTTGCAATGTGCTGCTGCTGATGCGGCTGGTCAAGCAAAATGTTTCTGCTTTATTTCAGTTCGATGCCATCGTAAAGATTATTCATTCTGATATAACTATATTTAAGACATTTTTTTCGGATAAAAACCTATAAACTATAATATTGTGCTCCAACCGAAGCCATGCTTGCTGATATTGTGGTCTATAACTCCTCTCCGAACTGCCCTGTATCTCGCTCTCTCATTGGCTGTAGGTCATCGCAGAAAGAACAACATTAGCATTTAATATTGTGGCATTTCTGTTATTTCCAGTTATCAGTTACAGATATAAATGATTTTCTCCTTACCAGCTTCTTCTGAAGTCAGTAAAGAAAAAATAATATTGTGTCATGTTACGAAAAGAAAAAAACCGCATAGCCGCAGACCAGTCAAGGTGCCAATGCTGACCCCTGTGCACTGCAGAAAGCACCAACAATGTGCACGTGAGCATCAGAACTGGACCACAGAGCAATGGAAGAAGGTGGCCTGGTCTGATGAATCATGTTTTCTTTTAAATCACGTGGATGGCCGGGTGCGTGTGCGTCACTTACCTGGGGAACACATGGCACCGGGATGCACTATGGGAAGAAGACAAGCCGGTGGAGGTAGTGTAACGCTTTGGGCAATGTTCTGCTGGGAAATCTTGGGTCCTGCCATCCATGTGGATGTTACTTTGACACGTACCACCTACATAAGCATTGTTGCAGACCATGTACACCCTTTCATGGAAACGCTATTCCCTGATGGCTGTGGCCTCTTTCAGCAGGATAATGCACCGTGCCACAAAGCAAAAATGCTTCAGGAATGGTTTGATGAGCACAACAACGAGTTTGAGGTGTTGACTTGTCCTCCAAATTCCCCAGATCTCAATCCAATCCAGCATCTGTGGGATGTGCTGGACAAACAAGTCCGATCCATGGAGA
Organism: Hemibagrus guttatus; assembly: GCA_033459395.1. Taxonomy (NCBI): domain Eukaryota; kingdom Metazoa; phylum Chordata; class Actinopteri; order Siluriformes; family Bagridae; genus Hemibagrus; species Hemibagrus guttatus. The sequence continues at coordinate 24,632,969 of JAUCMX010000008.1, forward strand.
CCCCACCTCACAACTTACAGGACTTCAAAGATCTGCTGCTAACATCTTGGTGCCAGATCCCACAGCACACCTTCAGGGATCTACTGTAGTGTAGTCCATGCCTCAATGGGTCAGGGCTGTTTTGGCAGCAAAAGGGGGACCAGCACAATATTAGGCAGGTGGTCATAATGTTATGCCTGATCAGAGCTGCTCAGACAGAACTACAAGATAAAATCACAGGTTTTAATTACCGCACTTGTTCTAAACACGTTATTGTTTCTACAGTAACAGCTCACACAGGGACTGATGGTTGCTATAGTGAAAGTTTGTATAAGGAGATATTTATATGACGGAAGGAGTCTCCAGTGCCAGAGGTTTATAAACATCTTTAAGAAAAGATAGAGAACAAAAAGAGAGGCTGGTGAGGGAATGACTGTTTATAGCTGCTATAATATACAGGAAGTAATAACAGGAAGTTGTTTTGTCGATGTTCGAGTGCTGCAGGAATGAGTCAGCATTTTAGCTCTTTCACTTTCATCGTCCTAACCCAAGCCAGTGATTTTTTTTGGGTTTATGGTTAAATGTCGGAAATCAGCTCGGGATATTTTCACGTTTTATTCCACAACATAAAATCCATCAGTAAAACTCCACTCGTCATTTTTTAAGTCTTGTAAAAGCTGGTTGTGACGTGAACAAGTGACTAAACAGGACTACAGAGGAAACAGGAAACTCAGCGTTGTGTTTCTACTAATAACACACACTTACACTCTTTCCAAACGTTTCATTCAATCAGATTCGTCCAGTAAAAGAGCAGAAGAGCGGAGTGGAGCTGATCAGGAGAGATGATTTTAAATACAGAGTGAAAGAGATGAAGCTCAGTGGAGGTGATGCTGAAGTCATGTGACTGTGTGTGAGGCGGAGCTGCTTTACAGGCTTCAGATTTTTTACTTCTGCTTTAAAATTTAAGCTTTAAAATGGATAAAAAGCTGTGTTGTGAACAAATCTTATAAGAATCATAAGGTTTTGTTGGTCATAGAGTTTATTTTCTGCTATAATACAAAAGCCAGTGGGAAGAAATCCCAGCCTCCTCCTGGCTGTTTGTTGAGGGTGGTATCCTAGGGGTTAAGGTGATGGACTACTGATCAGAAGGTTGTGAGTTTGACTCCCAGCTCCACCAAGATGCCACTGCTGGGCCCCTGAGCCAGACCCCTAACCCTCAGTTGTATAAATAAGGTAATTGTAAGTTGCTATGGATGAGGGCGTCTGCCAAATGCCAGAAATGTAAATGGAATCAGAGTGATGGTCACTGCAGCTCTGCATTATAATCACAGGCTTTGGTGTGAGAGGAATATAACACTGCAGGACGTGCTGTTATTGAGAAATAATCAACTTCAGGGTGGTAACAGTAACTCTGCTCCATGTCCGGCTGCATCGCACCACACCACATGGTCAGTGATTATTTTTCTATAACAGCACAGGTTATATTGCATACGTATCGGTCGATCAGTACAGCAATGAGCTTTCTCTGTGCTTCTGGTCTAAAAGTAGTGAAAAAAC
>JAUCMX010000008.1:24639504-24642004 GCA_033459395.1 Hemibagrus guttatus
CCGTTGCATCAACTCTGTCAAAGTTGCATCCAAAAATGTCCAACGATTGCCCCGAGGTGACCGCTTTCACATTTATCAAGCTTTGGGTTATTCCGAAGAAAGACTTTTCACAAAGGTCCAATCTGGCTCCTCCCACTAAAGGTTCCTTCAGGAGCCAAAACACTGACGATGCAGATGTCTTCCTTGATATTTTCATGAAGCCCCATGCTTTCAAAACGCTAAAATAGTACAAGGGTAGATTTTTCAAGTCTTTCTCCACATACTTGATCCGAAAAAGATTTTTAGCAAGCCCCATTTCCCCCCACTTTCTCTAATATGAGACTTGCTCCAGCCTTCAATGTGTTATTTTCTCCATAAAGGAGCTTTTGCACAAACTGTAACCTGAAAGCTGTTTTTCTTTTTACTTTTTCTGACTTTTTCTAAGTGCTTTAAGCTTTAAACCCTTTTCACTCTTTCCAGCTTTCCTTTTTCACCACTGGGACTTCAAACCTGTCAATCTCCTCATTCATTATTCTTCCTTCCTCATCCCACTCTATTTCTAAAAATTTTTATTTGCTTCCCTGCTTTGTGACATTTCAGCTGCTATAATGTCACTGTCTTTGACCTCACTTTTCCTTCCTTCCACACTTCCCATTTCCTCGTTTTCTATCAACTCGTCCTTACTTTGATGCACTCCATTTTCCGACTCTGACCCGTTAGCCAACGCAACAGCCTTCTTATCCTTAGCGCTACTTGTTTGCGCTCTATCCTTTACATCGCTATCCTTTACATACTCTTCTCTAATAACTACCCCTGGTTCAACAATCAGATCAAACCCTTTTCAACTGTTTCCAAAAAAATGACCACAGCACTATTCATCCTTGCTGCTGACTTTATGCAGCTATGTCCCACTACCATTCCCAGAGCCACAACACATTCCTCAACTGAACATTCCACGCCGACCAGTATTTTAATTCCATGTCGCCTCGTCAACTGCTCGAGCGCCATGCCTCAAAAAAAAGAGGCACCGGCCAAAACCTGAGGAATCACTTCAAACACCGATCCTATACAACTCTTTATTTGCCACAACCAAACAAAACAAGAAACCATTCACTGCAAGATAGACAAAGTCAGAAAGGAGAAGTAGCACTCTCCACACTCTCAACCATGCACTCACCACACTCGCGCATGCGCACAGGGAGAGAGAGAGAGAGAGAGAGAGAGAGAGAGAGAGAGAGAGAGAGAGAGAGAGAGAGAGAGACAGGGAAACAGAGAAAGAGAGAGAAACATAGAAAATAGAAACATCAAGAAGCCTTTATTATCGCCACACGTCTCCCTTTACATGCACATGAATGTAATATGGAGTTGTCCCGCCCTTTCCACCTATAACAGCTTCAACTCTTCTAGAAAGGCTTTCCACAAGGTTTAGGAGTGTGTTTATGGGAATTTTTGACCATTCCTCTAGAAGCGCATGTGTGAGGTCAGGCACTGATGTTGGATGAGAAGGTCTGGCTCGCAGTCTCCGCTCTAATTCATCCCAAAGGTGTTCTATCAGGTTGAGGTCAGGACTCTGTGCAGGCCAGTCAAGTTCCTCCACACCAAACTCACTCATCCATGTGTTTATGGACCTTGCTTTGTGCACTGGTGTGCAGTCATGTTGGAACAGGAAGGGGTCATCCCCAAACTGTTCCCACAAAGTTGGGAGCATGAAATTATCCAAAAAATGTCTTGGTATGCTGAAGCATTAAGAGTTCCTTTCACTGGAACTAAGGGGCCGAGTCCAACCCCTGAGAAACAACACCTGAATTCAATGATTTGGAGGGGTGTCCCAAAACTTTTGGAAATATAGTGTCAAATTACAGCACAGTGGAATTCTTTTCTTCGATATATCCCAGCTGAGGAAGTTCACAGGTCAGAGCACAGGGGCAGCACCTCAGGTGCCGGGTTAAGGGCCTTGCTTAATTGCCCGACAGTGAAGCTTTTTGGTGCTGGGGCTTGAACCCTGATCAACAACCCAGAGCCTTGACCACTTGACCACTTGACCACTGCCCCAGCATGCTTATTAACCAGAAATCAAATAAAAACCTACTTTTCTTTGTTTCTTACAAAAAGGTGTGAGAGAAGTGAAGCCTAGTCGTGATCTCTTCTTGTTTTTGACTACAGTCCTTTGAACAGATTTTGAATGCTCTCACTGGTAAAGTGTAATGTCCGGAGAGGAGCAGAGTGTTTCCTGGATCATTAATGAATCTTCCTGAGTAAATTTCTCGGTTGTAAATAACAGAACTCCGAGCTCGTCGTGAACCCCGATTCCTCTGAAGTGCTTCATATTAAACTTCTCCTCCCTGTATCCAGGACGTTCCCACTAAGCTGGTGGCCAAGGCCGTGCCGTTGCCGATGACCGTGCGAGGCCACTGGTTCCTGAGCCCGAGAACCGAGTACACGGTTGCCGTGCAAACCGCATCCAAGCAGAGCGATGGAGACTATGCCGTGTCTGAATGGAGCGATATTGTGCAGTTCTGCA
>JAUCMX010000008.1:24647004-24664504 GCA_033459395.1 Hemibagrus guttatus
CACTTTGCTGTTGATGAAGTTCCCTGAAGTGATCAATAACAAAAGCACTGAAGCCAAACACCATGTGTGCACAATAAGGCTTAAAGACCATGAAACAAATTCAAACTATAATCATTCACATTATTTTAAAATTATTTTTAAATTTGTGATTCCAGCTTCAATAAGGAGCTGAGACTGGTTATTTTATTTTATTTAAATGTATTTAATTCAAATTATTATTTTTATTTATTTACATTTATTTATAATTAATTAATTTTATTTAAATTGTTGTTTTATTTATTTATTTATTATTATATACTTATTTTAAATGTATTTATTAGCCTTTTTTTTTTTTTTTTTTTTTTTTTAAACTGCAGTGGCCTTTACTCCATGTTTTATACTCTACATATTTGATAAAAGTGTGTCACGTGTTTTATAGATTACTCTCCCGTGCATCTGACTCAGCTGCTCCAGAAGGCCGAGGTCATCGCTGGCAGGATGCTGCCCTTCTCCGTCTTCTACCGCAATCAGAACCAGGAGTACTTCGACTACTGCAGGTGAGGGACTGCTAGCAGAAATCACACACCACACACTGATCCATGTACGCTTAACAATACACTAAGATAGGTGAGAACATTTGGTCCTCAAAGTTGATGTGTTAGAAGCAGGAAAAATGGGCAAGCGTAAGGATTTGAGCGAGTTTGATGAAGGGCCAAATTGTGATGGCTAGACTACTGGATCAGAACATCTCCAAAACTGCAGCTCTTGTGGGGTGTTCCCGGTCTGCAGTGGTCAGTATCTATCAAAAGTGGTCCAAGGAAGGAACAGTGGTGAACCGGTGACATGGTCATGGATGGCCAAGACTCAAGGTGGGGAGCGAAGACTGGCCCGTGTGATCCGATCCAACTACTGTTGCTCAAATTGCTGAAGAAGTTAATGCTGGTTCTGATAGAAAGGTGTCAGAATACACAGTGCATGACAGGTCAGGGCTGCTTTGGCATTGGTCATAATGTTATGCCTGGTCGGTATAAGTTTTATCTGTCCATATGTTATGGCCTGAAAGTTGATATTGATTTGAATCAAAATGAATCAATTCAGACGGCTCTTTCTGTGGAAAAGTGGAACGTGATTAAAAATCTGGTCATTAAAAGCAACTTTGAAGGTTTTAACTGCTTTAAAAGTGCTGAAGGAAAGGGGTGAGAGATGGTAAGCAGTTCGGGCTGAGGGCAAATGACCTAGTGTCTTGATCCAAGTGTCTTCAAAAAAAAGTTGATTAATGGGATGGACAGGAACATCGGTCACCATAATGCTCAGCTGACTTGTGTTTAGTCGAAAACACACATTTCATGACCGTAATGTTTGTGCATTATTATGATATTTAAAGAAAAACAGGAAGCAGTAGCTCTTCAGGTGTTTTGTCACACATATATGTATATGCACACAGTACAATGTTTTTCCATAAATATTGAGTGATATAATGTTTAAAAGCCCTCTGCATGTTTGGAGATGCTGCTGAAGGAATGTGTAGCATAAGATACAGAGAGAACTCTTTAAAACACCTTTTTATTTTCATGGCAAAAACTCATGATGCTGATATTAAAGTTTTTATACAAAGAAAAGAATCTCTTTCTGTTTCAGGAACGTGCAGGAAGGCCGGATGCTCCCCTCGGTGAAGGACAACAGCGGAAGTCACGGCTCTCCGCTTAGCGGCAAGCTCGAGGGCGTCTTCTTCAGCTGCAACACGGAGTTTAACACAGGTGAGCCGCCGCAGGACTCTCCGTACGGCCGCTACCGCTTCCAGATCAGCGCAGAGGAGCTGTTTGGGCCTAATACACGCCTCTACTTCGGCGACTTTTACTGCATGTACACAGCGTACCACTACGTGATCCTGGTGCTGGCCCCGCGCGGCTCGCCCGGAGACACCTACTGCAGCGAGAGGCTGCCCGAGCTGGACGCCACCAACAATCGTTTCCTGACCCGTGTGTGCGGTGAAGACGGGCGTGTGGAGTTCCGCCACGCGCAGGACGTCATCCTGGAGATTATCTACACTGAGCCTGTAGAGCTGGCCCGCGGCACCGTAGCTCAGATCAGCGGCCATCAGCTCATGAGTCTGTCCACCATCAACGCCAAGAAGGACCCGAGCTGCAAGACGTGCAACATTAGCGTAGGACGTTAACGCTCAGCCGGGACTTACTGACCAACTGTGTCCAATCCACATATCACCCAAATGAAGAAATCCAATATTAGCATGTATGCTAAGCACCCAGTCCTCAGATCACACTCCAAGACCTGCAGACATTAGCGAGGGATGCTAACGCTTGAGCTGTGCTGTCTCCAAATCACCAGGACTCTAATATCATAATGCGTCACTACACACCATGCCGCGTGGGGTGCCAACACTTATACACAAACTCACTCTGGACTTGCTGACCAGTGATGTGTAGATGGTACACATGAAAACACCTCAAGAAGACCACTGCTCTACCCTGTCTACATCTCACTGCTGACCGTGTGTGTGTGCGTGCGTGCGTGTGTGTGTGTGTTTAGATCATATATTCCAGGACCTGCAACATCAGCATATGACATCAGCTCACGCCATCTAAATGTGAAAACTAAACAAACCTTAGATCCTTTATAGCACTAACTAAATAAATAGTCATGGCTCCAGAAGAATTGTGAAACTGCTTCAAAACAGCTTGTGACCTTCCTCTGCGCTCTGGGTCTATGTCACCTTCCTGAGACGAGCGAAAGTACGATATCTCGACACGACTGAAGAAAGCTCTCCTGTCTTCACTGCCGCAAATCCACTGCATCTGCGCCGTGTACGATCACCAGGCAAGATCATGATTTCCTGTACTGGGAAAAAAAAAAGAATTGAAAAATTCTATTTTAAACTTAGAAAAGTCGCAGAAGCAGCTGCTGAGTTCATGGGATTACACTAAAAGTGTTTGGTATAAACGTTTAACGCCATTTAATGTTCATTTTGAGATGGACCGAGATGAATTCCTGGTTGTTATTTTGCCACAGCATGCCTGAATGCTCGAATCTGATCGGTCAGAAGGTCTGCAGTGTTTTTGTGTAAGAGCACAGGTTCGGTCCAGCTGCAACATGAACTCTCTGCTCATCGACCATCGTTCTAGTACGTTATTGTATCTATAGTATATACAACAGCTCATATACAGGGATGTGTACAGCAAACTCTTCACATAATTAAAACAATAATAAGCGGATTTAAAACAGTCTGCTTTTGAAGGCATCACGCTTGTCAGAGTCTTGGTTATGGTTTCTGCTAGAATTAAAGCTTGTGTGTGAGAGTGGGGAGAGAGAGAGAGAGAAAGAGAGAGAGCGAGACAGAACAAGAGATACAGCGAGAGAGAAACAGAGAGAGAGAGAGACAGACACAGAGAGAGGGAGAGAGAGAGCCATAGAGAGAGAGAAAGAGAGAGAGAGATACAGAGACCTAGAGAGAGAGAAAGAGAGAGAGAGATACAGAGAGAGAGAGACAGAGAGATACAGAGAGAAAAACAGAGAGAGAGAGAGACATAGACAGAGAGAGAGAGAGAGAGAGAGAGAGAGAGAGAGATACAGAGAGAGAGAGAGACTACAGAGAGAGATACAGAGAGATACAGAGAGAAAAACAGAGAGAGAGAGAGACATAGAGAGACACAGAGAGAGAAAGAGACAGAGAGAGAGAGATACAGAGAGAGAGAGAGAGAGATACAGAGAGAGAGACAGAGATACAGAGAGAAAAGAGAGAGAGAGAGAGAGAGAGAGAGAGAAAGAGACAGAGAGAGAGAGATACAGAGAGAGAGACAGAGATACAGAGAGAAAGAGAGAGAGAGAGAGAGAGAGAGAGAGAGAGACATATAGACACAGAGAGAGGGAGAGAGAGAGAGATACAGAGAGAAAAACAGAGAGAGAGAGACATAGACAGAGAGACAGACACAGAGAGAGAGAGAGAGAGAGAGAGAGAGAGAGAGAGAGACAGAGAGAGGGAGAGAGAGAGCCATAGAGAGAGAGAAAGAGAGAGAGAGATACAGAGAGAGAGAGACAGAGAGATACAGAGAGAAAAACAGAGAGAGAGAGAGACATAGACAGAGAGACATAGACACAGAGAGAGAGAGAGATACAGAGAGAGATACAGAGAGATACAGAGAGAAAAACAGAGAGAGAGAGACATAGAGAGACACAGAGAGAGGGAGAGAGAGACATAGAGAGAGAGAAAGAGACAGAGAGAGAGACAGAGATACAGAGAGAAAAACAGAGAGAGAGAGAGAGACACAGAGAGAAAAATAGAGAGAGAGAGAGACATAGAGAGACACAGAGAGAGGGAGAGAGAGACATAGAGAGACACAGAGAGAGGGAGAGATACAGAGAGAAAAACAGAGAGAGAGAGAGAGAGAGAGAGACATATAGACAGAGAGAGGGAGAGAGAGAGATACAGAGAGAAAAACAGAGAGAGAGAGAGACATAGAGAGAGGGAGAGAGAGAGATACAGAGAGAAAAACAGAGAGAGAGAGAGACATAGAGAGACACAGAGAGAGGGAGAGAGAGACATAGAGAGACACAGAGAGAGGGAGAGAGAGGGACATAGAGAGACACAGAGAGAGGGAGAGAGAGGGACATAGAGACAGAGAGAGAGAAACAGAGAGAGAGAGTTGCCTGTCAATGTCTGTTTATTGCAGCTGTAATGTAGAATATAGACACAAGGAATGAAACGCTTAGGAGCGTGCTGATAAAGGATGCTGTTAACACTATTGATATTCATTTAAGAACAACACGTCTTATTCTGTTTAGAGTTCCAGTTAGAGGAACGTCCTTGAAACAAGTTATCTCTCCTTCAAAAAATGCGGAATAACCCTTCACCTGCACCGTATCGTTTAACAGACAGGTTTAATCGGTGTATATAGAGCGTCCGTGATACGAGTTCCTGTGCAAGCTGTTCTTACTGAAACATTAACATATGTGAAGAAGTGCATCAATGCAGAAAAATCCTGGGACCTGAAAAAAAGAAAAGAAAAAAAAAAAGTATATATATTTAGTGAGTCTTTCTGCCATCATAACATTTACACTAAATTCTATAGTCACATATATTTGGAACATTTCTTGACAGGAAACTAAAAACTGCCCTTAGATTTTTAGCACAGTTAAGTAAACAGTGTGTCTTGTCTTTTTTTCCCAGTACAGGGAACCGTGTCGAACCTCTTGCCTGTGAAACCTCATATTTCCACGCAGTGGATTAGGTCACAGTAAATATACACAAACAAAAACAAAGGCAGTTCCCCTTTACACATCAGCCCTGCTGCAGATTTCAATACAGATGGAAAAAAACAGTGGAGAAGTGATTATTACTGCAGGGCTGAACTTCTATTCAGATCAACCCTCGTGGAGGAGAATCTCGTTCGGCTGGTGATTTCCGTGTGAAAGATCTGCATTCGGAAAATATTTAACGTGAGGTCAAGACCGGAAAAAAACCTACGAAGAGTCCACTTTTCCTTTCCTTTCATTTTTGTTTCATTTCCTTTCCTTTCATTTTTGTTTCCCTCTCCCATTCCGCTTCCCTTTCTGCTCCCTCTCATCTCTCCTTTTCCTTTCCTTTCCTGTTATAATTTCCCTCTCATCTCCTCTCCTTTTCCTTTCCATTCCTCTCCTTTTACTTTCCTTCCTTTTCCTCTCCTCTTTCTTTTTCCTTTCCGTTTTCTTTTAGTTCCCTCTCCTCCCTTCTCCTCTCCCTCTCCTTTTCTTTTCCTTTCATTTCCTTTTTCCTTGTCCTTTTCCTCTCCTTGTCCTTTTCTTTTCCCTTTCCTTTCCTTCCCTTCCTTTCCTTGTCCTTTCCTCTCTTTTTCCTTTTCCTCTCCTCTCTTCTATCCTTGTCCTTGACCTTTCCTTTCCTTTTCCATCCCTTCCCTTTCCACAGCATTTAAGCATCAATTCATTTATTGAAATTTTACAGTTCCTCCTCTATTTCTTACACAGTAATCTCACTGCAGTTCTCCTTTAACCGGTCCTCACTTTTTTTTTTTCTCAATTTTGAGAAAGAGCAGCATGTGTATTTGTACATTAGCTTCTGCGTGCATGTGTGTGTGTGTGTGTGTGTGTGTGTGAGAGAGAGATGTCGTATTGGCCAGCTGTTGATTATTGCGCATGTTCATAGTGAAACGTGTTTATGTTTACGTTTGCAAACCCTCGAAACTGTGCTCTTGTATGCCAAAGGTCATACGGTGAGAGAGAGAAAAAAAATTAAAATCCTTTAATATACGGAATCGATGTGTCGGGTCTCCGGAGCTGGCTGAAGGAAGGGAATATCGATGCAAGCGAGTGAGAAGGAAATCAGATCTTCTCATAGACAAGAAGCGAAAAAAAAAAAGAAAAACGTTTGTTAAGGAAATAAATAACAAAAAATAGCTGTATCCAGCCTTAACTGTACAGTCTTATTACATTTATTATAGATGTAGTGTAAATTATTGTGAAACGACTCAAATCGACTCGACGAATAATGGCATTGCGGCCACTAGAAGTGCCAGTACGTACAATATTACCCATAATCCTCTAGGGGAAACAGGCAAGATGGCTCAGCTTCTTTTTTAGCGTCGATTATTTTCCTCATCATTGGATAAATATAAAACTACAGATATTTTTTTTTTTTTTACGGCGCCTTTCTCCCTTGTAGAAATTGCAGAGTGTCTATCTGACTGCATCAAAACAGACGTGTTAATTAGGGGTGGGGCGCCATATCCTCGTTTATCCCTCTCTCTACCTGTTCTCACTGTGAAATTAGAGCTTGTATACTTGTATTTGTGCATCTAGTTTTTGGTTTAATCAAAAAAAAAAAAAAAAAAAATGCAACTGAATATAAAGTGCTATATTTTGATACAATGGTGCATGACAAAAAAACAAACATTTTTTTGCCATAACTATTTAATCATTTTCAAAATCTGTTTGATTTTCTAAAAATAAACATAAATGCACCAATGTCACGTGTAGGCCTTCCTACACGTGTACACTTTCCACTCACATGGCTCACCAAGAAGTACGTGAGATCAGACGTGTGTTTGGGCGTGTCACACGGCGAGTCCGTCTCCGGCTGATTCCAGGTTGTGTTTTTTCCCCAGCATCCCTTTCAGCAGCCTCAGCCTGTCCTTCAGAGCATCGTAGCGCTCGTATTCCTCCTCCATGACGAGACGGTCCTCTCTCTGTGCACTCCTTTAAAAAAAAAAACAAGGAAGAGATTTTAAACAGCGCCCATCACCGGCACCTGACGTCTCCCCGCTAATGCCTTACACTCCGATAGCTGTGTGCAGTGACGACTCAGACTGAACCTTTAAACACCATGTATATATGTGTACAGAGCAAAACAAGCAGTTCTGTCTCAAAACTTTATCTGTCTAAACTTCTTTCGTAATGTTTGTGTAGAGAGGCTTCACACACACACACACAGACACACACACACAGACACACACACACACACACACACACACACTGCTGTATCCAGGTGCTGCTGTCAATGCTTTTTTTTTCCCTGTTCTGAGTTTCTTGATGTGTTCCTGAGAACCAACTGTGACTGTTCAATAAAGCTATGTGTGAATGACAGCTGTCTCACTTACCCTGTGTGTGTGTGTCTGTGTGTGTGTACCTGCCATTCTTTATGAGAAAGTTCTTCTCATACTCTTTGAGAATTGTTCTCAGTTGCCGTTTCTCCATCCTTGTCTGTTTCAGCTGCCTCAATAGCTCCACCCTGCACACACACACACACACACACACACACACACACACACACACACACACCTTTAAAAATTAACTTACGGTGCAGTAGGTAAGATTAGGTCTTTAACATGTTATGAAGCTCCGCCCCTAGTACCTTAGATGGCTCATATAATGTCTATACAATGGGAGGATTGAGTATCGCACCTTTAAAGCTTGTGTGTGTTTGTGTGTGTACCTGTTAACTAAGTGTGTATCATTTTTGGAATCTGTTGCTTGAGTGACCATCTGGGTGATGAAGAAAATATTAGTATCCTCTTCTCTGGGCACAGGATTCACATGGACACACATGTCTGAGCCTCTCTGCATAACACACACACACATACACACACACACACATCCTGTGATCCTTTTAGTACGATGTAGACAAACCCCAGGTTTACACTATGTGAAGTTTTAAGATGACCATTCGTCCCACTGTGAGAACATGTCTGATGTAGATAAGATAAGATAGAACTTTATTAATCCTGACGTAAATTCTTGTTATGTTGATGACTGCAATTATCGCGATTCACGAGTAAAAAAAAAAAAAACTCTATAAAATGTGCAATTTTTTCCCACAAGAGTTTGTCACAGAGTGATAACACAGAGAAACAAAGTGGTGGACAAGACTCCGCCTCCTGTGCAATCTCCAGCCAATCATGTGTCATGTAGGAACATCTTGTTTTGTTCGTTTATATTTTATGTTGTCAGTAGTATATGTTACCAGGATCACACTTGTGTTTGGATTTGCGTGTGTGTGTGTGTGTGTGTGTGTGTGTGTGTGTGTGAAAAGGCCATACAGTGGTACTGGTCTGTGTGTTTGTCCTGTAGAAGGCCTGCTTCACCAGATGGTAGCGGTTATATAGCTCTTTCATCAAACTCCACTCCTCTTTAGAACTCTGCAGAGAAAAAATGCAGACACACACACACACACACACACACACACACACACACACACACACACACACACACAGACATCAAATAGCATAACATAATGCTAAACGCAAGGTGAACTAAATGCAGGTATAATTTAGAAACCCAGCTGCTCTCATAATGCTGCAGCATTAACTGCACGCTTGTTTAATATGTACGCTTGTTTAAACTCTTTAGCAGTGAATGTGGGGCAGTGGTGGCTCAAGCGGTTAAGGCTCTGGGTTGTTGATCATGGGTCAAGCCCCAGCACTGCCAAGCTGCCACTGTTGGGCCCTTAAGCAAGGCCCTTAACCCCTAGTGCTCCAGAGGTGCTGTGTTATGGCTGATCCTGAGTTCTGACTCCAACCTCCAGACAGAGTTGGGATATGAAAATAAAAAAAATTCACTTTGCTCTAATGTACATGTGACAAATAAATGCTGCTAAAAATAACTCTTCCTTAACATGTTTTTTGATTTAAAATGTACATTGTTGATTTAAAAAGTAAATTGTAAATGTATATTTTGTTACATGACATTGTGCATTTGCCTCTCATGCATCATAATCTAATATTAATACAGTTTTATAATAAGGAGGAATATTGCAAAGCTAACTTTAAAGAGCAGCACCCCATTCCCCCAATACCCCCCCGTACATCCCCTAAATTTTATTCTAGAAATAAAATCAGTTGGTGGACTGTATTAGAAAACGCACCGGCCTGCCATGAAGACTCTCGTAGGAAAGAAGACACTTCTGCAGTGTTGTCTTCTCCAGAGATAGCTGAGTGTGAGACATATCCTACACGTATACAATAAAAATACAGACATGAAAAACAGACAGACAGAGAGACAGATAGATAGATAGACAGTCAGACATATAGACAGACAGACAGACAGACAGACAGACAGATAGGTAAACGGAAAGACATACAGACATACAGACAGAATAGAAGACAGATAGACAGATAGATAGATAGATAGATAGATAGATAGATAGATAGATAGATAGATAGATAGATAGATAGATAGGTGGGTTGTTTGGATGGATGGATGGATAGACAGACAGACAGACAGACATATAGACAGACAGACAGATAGATATAAAGACAGACAGATAGATAGACAGACAGACAGATAGACATTTCGACAGACAGACAGACAGACAGATAGATAGGTGGGTTGTTTGGATGGATGGATGGATGGATGGATGGATGGATAGATAGACAGACAGACATATAGACAGACAGGCAGATAGATAGACAGACAGACAGTCAGACAGATAGACAGTTCAACAGACAGACAGACAGACAGACAGATAGATAGATAGATAGATAGATAGATAGATAGATAGATAGATAGATAGATAGATAGATAGATAGATAGGTGGGTTGTTTGGATGGATGGATGGATGGATGGATAGATAGACGGACAGACAGACAGATAGATAGACAGACAGACAGATAGACAGTTCAACAGACAGACAGACAGACAGACAGATAGATAGATAGATAGATAGATAGGTGGGTTGTTTGGATGGATGGATGGATGGATGGATGGATAGATAGATAGACAGACAGACAGACAGACAGACAGGCAGACAGACAGATAGATAGATAGATAGACATATAGACAAACAGATAGAAAGACAGACAGATAGACAGACAGACAGACAGACAGACAGACAGACAGACAGATAGATAGATAGATAGATAGATAGATAGATAGATAGATAGATAGATAGATAGATAGATAGATAGATAGAAACCCCTATTCCAGTGTAGTTGGGACGTTGTGTAAAGCGTAAATAAAAACAGGATACAATGACCTGCAGATCCTTGTTGACCCATACTCAGTTGAAAACACCACAAGCACAGGATATGTAATGTTCAAACTGATAAAGTTGATTGTCTCATTTTGAATCTGCACGTTCCAAAAGAACTGGGACAGGGGTATTTTCACCACTGTGTTACATCACCTTTCCTTTCAACACCACTCAGTAAGCGTTAGGGAACTGAGGACACAACTGTTGAAGGTTTGTAGATGGAATTCTTTCCCATTCTTGCTTGATGTCTGACTTCAGCTGCTCAACAGTCCGGGGTCTGCGATGTCATATTTTGTGCTTCATAATGTGCTACACATTTTCAGTGGGAGACAGGGCTGGACTGCAGGCAGGCCAGTCTAGTACCCGCACTTTTTTACTACGGAGCCACACTGTTGTAACACGTGCAGAATGTGGCTTGACATTGTCTTGCTGAAAAAAGCAGGGATGTCCCTGAAAAAGACGTCGCTTGGATGGCAGCATATTTTGCTCCCAAACCTGTATGTACCTTTCAGCATCAATGCTGCCTTCACAGATGTGCAAGTTATAGGGATTGAAAGTCACGGCCATTCAGTGTTGGTTTTGGGCCTTGCCGCTTACGTGCAGAGATTTCTCCAGATTCTCTGAATCTTCGGATGATATTATGACCTGTAGATGATGGAATTGTACGTTGAGGAACGTTACTGTTGGACTATTTGCTCACGCAGTTGTTCACAAAGTGGTGAACTGCGCCCAATCCTTGCTTGTGAATGACTGAGCCTTTCGGGGATCTTCCTTTTATACCCAATCATGATGCTCACCGGTTTCCAATTAGCTTGTTCACCTGTGGAATGTTCCAAGCAGGTGTTTTTGGAGCATTCCCCAACTTTCCCAGTCTCTTGTTGCCACTGTCCCAGGTTCAAAATGAGTGAATATCTGCAAGAGACAATCAACTTTATCAGTTTGAACACTGCATATCTTGTCTTTGTGGTGTTTTCAACTGAATATGGGTCAACAAGGAGTTGCAGGTCATTGTATTCTGTTGGAATACACTGGAATAGGGGTTTGTAGATAGATGAATGGATGGACGTTCGTTCGGACAGACAGATAGATAGAACAAATGTCATTATAATGAGAGTCTAGTGTGAAATAAATTCTCCACAATCATCAGTCTCACCAAATATAGTGTTTTTAGAGCTTTGTTTAAAAAATTAAAAGATCCAGAATGTGTGTGTGTGTGTGTGTGTGTGTGTGTGTGTGTGTGTGTGTGTGTGCGTGTGTGTGTGTGTGAGACCTGTATGTGTTCTGGTAGGTTCAGTTCCAGTCTTTTCTCTTTAATCCTCTGAGTTAATATGTGCACCGTGTCCTCCAGTGCAGGCGTGTATGAACACACACCGTGTTTTTCCGAAGCGTGACCGGATCTCAGCTCTATGGAGAAGAGGTAAAGAAGGAAAACGTGTTTGTGTGTTGAAGTTGATAATGAACAGCACGGCAAATACAAGGTGCAGTTCACTCGTACTGTTCAGCTGCTTGCGTGCTTTACTGAGGTCTATCATGAGCTTCACCACTTCAGGATGAGCCGCTTTATCGCTGAGAGAAGCCTGTAGCTAAAAAAAACAGTTATTATTAATCACATACACACACAAAGAAATGTATGACACTGTATTATGCTGACAATATTGCGCACACACACACACACACACACACACACACACACACACACACACGTACACAATGTAGAGAGATTATTGAAATTTTATTCGGACTCCTAAAAACCCCACAACTCAACCTCCAGCATGCGTTTACTCTGACACTGTCTCAGGGCCAATGATTAAAAAACAAAAATATGAGATTTCAAGAATAAAGAATGAAAAACGTTTTTTTTTTTTTTAAAAATAAGGTCGTAATGACAGAATGCTGCACATCAAGGCAACAGAAATAAATAAAATAAATACTTTAATATTTTCAAAATTTCTGAAATTTTACGACTTTATTCTCAAAATATTTTTACCGTTTGGGGGACAAAGTTAGGGAGGCCAGATTAAGATGGTTTGGACATGTTCAGAGGAGGGAGAGTGAGTATATTGGTAGGAGAATGTTGGACATGGAGCTGCCAGGCAGGAGGCAAAGAGGAAGGCCAAAGAGGAGGTATATAGATGGAATAAATGAGGATATGAAGCTAGTGGGTGCAAGTGTTGAGGATGCAGAAGATAGGGATAGGTGGAGAGAGATGATTCGCTGTGGCGACCCCTGAAGGGAAAAGCCGAAAGAAGAAGAAGAATTCTTAAGATATTTTTTACATTATTTTCAAAATATAATGACTTTCTTCTTGAAATTGTAAGAATTTTTCAAAATTTTATGACTTTATTCTCAAAATATTTTTACATTATTTTCAAAATATAATGACTTTCTTCTTGAAATTTTACGACTTTCCTCTTGAAATTTTACGACTTTCCTCTTGAAATTTTACGACTTTCTTCTTGAAATTTTACGACTTTCCTCTTGAAATTTTACGACTTTCTTCTTGAAATTTTACGACTTCATTCTCAAAACATTGCTACATTATTTTCAAAATATTATGACTTTGTTTTCCAAAATTTTAAGACTTTCTTTTTGAAATTTTACGACTTTCCTCTTGAAATTTTACGACTTTCCTCTTGAAATTTTACGACTTTCTTCTTGAAATTTTACGACTTCATTCTCAAAACATTGCTACATTATTTTCAAAATATTATGACTTTGTTTTCAAAATTTTAAGACTTTCTTCTTGAAATTTTACGACTTTCCTCTTGAAATTTTACGACTTTCCTCTTGAAATTTTACGACTTTCCTCTTGAAATTTTACGGACTTTCCTCTTGAAAAATTTTTCGACTTTCTTCTTTTAAATTTTACGACTTCATTCTCAAAACATTGCTACATTATTTTCAAAATATTATGACTTTGTTTTCAAAATTTTAAGACTTTCTTCTTGAAATTTTACGACTTTCCCCTCTTGAAATTTTACGACTTTCCTCTTGAAATTTTACGACTTTCCTCTTGAAATTTTACGACTTTCCTCTTGAAATTTTACGACTTTCTTCTTGAAATTTTACGACTTCATTCTCAAAACATTGCTACATTATTTTCAAAATATTATGACTTTGTTTTCAAAATTTTAAGACTTTCTTCTTGAAATTTTACAACTTTCCTCTTGAAATTTTACGACTTTCCTCTTGAAATTTTACGACTTTCTTCTTGAAATTTTACGACTTTCTTCTTGACATTTTACGACTTCATTCTCAAAACATTGCTACATTATTTTCAAAATATAATGAATTTCCTCTTGAAATTTTACGACTTTGTTCTCAAAAAATCTTTACATTATTTTCAAAATATAATGACTTTCTTCTTGAAATTTTACGACTTTCTTCTCAAAATATTGCAACTAGATTCTCAAAACATGGCTACATTATTTGCACAATATTATGACTTTAGAATATTCCACATTATTTTCAAAATATTTTCAAAAAATTCCATAACTTTATTCTCAAAATGTCTTTATGGCATAATTACTGAACTTTTATGACATTATTCTCAAAATCTAGTGACTTTGTTCTTGAAATGTTGACATTATACTAGACATTATTTCTTTATTCTGATTTTTTTCTTTATATTATCTGTGTCACAAAAACAGAGGACACTAGCCAATTTATCACATATGTAAACAGTACAGTAAAGAAACTACTGAATATTGTCAATAGACAAAAAAGAAAATTAAAATAAAAATAAAAATAAAAAAATTGGTGTGCAGCCATTTTATGCCACTTCATGGCCATTTTATGCCACTCTGTGTTGTCTCGTCCTCTACTTAATGACATATCACAAGTACAGCAGGTGAGAATGAGCTGTGTGTGTGTGTGTGTGTGTGTGTGAGAGAGAGAGAGATATTTATGTATACTGATATTTATTCTGATATATAATTCCCAGAAGCAGTCTAATGCCTCAGAGAAGGTGTGTGATATCACAGTGGGTGTGGCTAAAGAAACAAGTGCCCCAAATATCACATTTATACACACATCACCTGTATTATTACTGTAGTGAAACTTGCTCTGAATTTTGTGCTTATTATTTACATTAACAAACACACACACACACACACACACACCTTGTAGTTGTGGATATTCTGGAAGGATTCATCAAAGCTCCTGATTGCTCGCTTGAGCTTCTGGATACGCTGACGCAACTGTGAGGTCGACATCTCGTGGGAACAGTCTGCACCATCCTCTCTGCTGATACACACACACACACACACACACACACACACACACACACACACACACACACACACACACACACACACACACAGTGTGCAAGTATGATCCTGGTAACATATACTACTGACAACACATAAAATCTAAACAAACAAAACAAGATGTTCCTACATGACACGTGATTGGCTGGAGGTTGTACAGTGGGCGGAGTCTTTTCCGTTGCTTAGTGCCTGAGCCTGGCTTGTGATAGGATGCTGAGCAGAGGAAGTGGGAGAAGCTGCAAGAAGAAGCAAGAGAGAAAATCCATTCACTGTTTTTCACTGTAAAATGACTCAAAAACAGTGAGATGTGGCCATTTTTGTTTGTTGGGTTTGACAGCAGGGCACTATTAAATTCTCAGATCCCGAACACGAGAACACACACACACACACACACACACTAACTGTCTCTAAATACCAAACAAGACTGGAGCAGTCATGTGTTATTTTCAGTCCAGCATGTAACATTAGTTTTTCTGATTATAATTAATTATATAATAATTAGAATATAATATTTTTGATAATTTTCTTTCCGAGGAAATTTAGGCTTAGTGAGAGAACAGAACAGGAGAAAGAGTCTGATGAACAGATATTACCACTGATGTAGCAGCTAGATGCTGAGTTGACGTCCTCCACCGTCAGCTTGGCAGAGTGTGTGTCAGGACTCTGAGAGTGTGTGCAGCTATAATCTGAGGGTACACGTTTGCTGTGTGAGATCCTGGCCTCAGTGTGTGTGCTCCAAAGCTCAGAGTGTGAGCTTTGGATCTCAGTTTGGGTCTCACCACACAGAGAGCAGTGTGTGTGGCTCGTGTTAGACAGTGTGTCCTTATGGCTGTGTGTGTGTCTGGTCTTGTGATGAGTTTCGTCGCTGGTATCGGAGTGTGTGTCGCCGTCTGTGCGGCTGCTGTCTGGAGTGGGGCTCTGTGGAGCAAGGTTCTGGGAGGAAAAAAAAACAATATTGGAAAAAAAAAAACATTGTCACAAGGTCAACAATATGCTCACACACACACACACACACACACACACACACACACACACACACACACACACACACACACACACAGTTAGTACACTCTCCAGACTGTCTGGTGAATTACAATTGCTATAAAAAACTGTTCTCCGCCACAGAACTCTCTCTACTGTCACAATTCCTTTAATTTTCCATCTGAGGGCGGGGCTACTTAAAGGGATGGGGACAATGTAAACTGTAGTAGCCTTATAGAAATAAACTAACCTTTAAAATGTGACTACACCTTATTATAGCAGACTGCAGGTGTATAATTGGTGCATTTATATGACTATTACATCTCTAGAAATACTTTGAAACACACATTTAAACAGAGTTACCATGTGTGAGCCTGGGAGGCAGGAATGATCCTTCTTGATTAAACATGATCTAGAGAGAGAGAGCAAGAGAGAGAGAGAGAGAGAGAGAGAGAGAGAGAGAGAGAGAGAGAGAGAGAGAGAGAGAAAAGGAGGTGTCAATCATCATTGATAACTGATTATAAGTGCTATTAATAAACAAAATGAAAACAATTAGCTTATATCTTTATTACTGGTGTGAGAGATTTCCATCAAACATTTAGGAGAGAGGAGACTTGTTAAAGTTGCGACTGTGAATGTGATGCCAATGTGTTAAAGCGGTGGCTCAAGTGGTAAAGGCTGAGGGTTCAAGCCCCTGCACAGCCCAGCTGTCATTGATGGGCTCTTGAGCAACCCACCCTGGTCCAGGGCTGCTGTATCATGGCTGACCCTGTTCCCTGACCCCAAACCTCCAAAGCTGGGATATGCAAAGAAAAGAATTTCACTAATGTACACAGATCAGCCATATCAGGTATAACATTATGACCACTGAAAGGTGAAGTGAGTAACACTGATGATCTCCTCATCATGGCACCTGTTAGTGGGTGGGATATATTAGGCAGCAAGTGAACATTTTCTCCTCAAAGTTGATGTGTTAGAAGCAGGAAAAATGGGCAAGTGTAAGGATTTGAGCGAGTTTGACAAGAGCCAAATTATGAAAAAAGAGCCACTGGATCAGAGCATCTCCAAAACTGCAGCTCTTTAGGGTGTTCCCGGTCTGCAGTGGTCAGTATCTATCAAAATGGTCCAAGGAAGGGACAGTGGTGACAGGGTCATGGGTGGCCAAGGCTCATGCTGCCAACATCTTGGTGCCAGATACCACAGCACACCTTCAGGGATCTAGTGGAGTCCATGCCTTGAGGATTCAGGGCTGTTTTGGCAGCAAAAGTGAAACCAACACAACATTAGACATAATATACTACAGAGCTGCTGAATTCTTGAATCGGAAGGATTGCTTTTCTCTAACAGCAGCTTGGACATTAATCCTGAATGTAATGTATTATTCCGACTGTATTTTTATTAATGCACTCATTCCATTATGTTATCCTTTCTACAGTAACAGCTCATTCACAGGGACTTGCATGGTGGATGCTCTAATAATCTAAGGCAAATAAAAAATGGATGAATAATGGATGATTGTTTAATTTAACAAAGAAAAATCTTGATATGGTGAAGCTTTCCGTTAGGAGATGTTTACGTAGCATTCGAAGGAGTCTGTAATAGTCAGTTTTCTGCCACGGGAAAAAGAAAATTCATTCATTCATTGTCTACCGCTTATCTGATCTATTCTTAGGTCACGAGGAGCCTGTGGCTCAGGCATCATTGGGCATCAAGGCAGGATACACCCTGGACGGAGTGCCAACCCATCGCAGGGCACACACACACTCTCATTCACTCACGCAATCACACACTACGGACA
>JAUCMX010000008.1:24684504-24709258 GCA_033459395.1 Hemibagrus guttatus
GCTGTTTGTCTCTACTCTTCTACACCTTTATACTGTAAAAGTTTATAGGATCTATAGGAGGAGTTACATCTCATGGTTTCTTCCTCGTGTGGTCTCAGGTATTTTCCTCAGCTCTGGGTTGTTCTTAACATCATGTAAAGCTGCTTTGTGACAACGCATATTAATTAAAGTACTATACAAATACAGGTGAACTGAATGAAATGAAGAGTTGAGTTATGGATCTTTAGTTTTACTCACACACAGTGATATGGAGGCGCTGGTTCCCATTTTAATCTCGGCTACATTCCACTGCAAGCCACTTTCCCATGCAGCCTCTTGGCTAGTCAGCTAGCAAGCAACGCCAGCACTGTATTCACTGCTTCCAGAACTCTTAACACTTCCCACTAGTTCACAGGATAAACATTACAAGTCGTATAAATACGCAGATTTTTAATAACTGTCAAACACGTCAGAATATACGCGGTTAGCATCTTGGCTAAAGGTAAATTCGCACCGTCGCTGTTTACTGGCTACGTTACCATGTGGACGGCAAGGACCGTGGTTGTCATGGTTACAGGTGTATCGCCTGGATACGAGAGCTGCTTCACTTCCGTGTGGGGAGAATAAAATGGAGGTCAGTCCAAATTATGAAATGAAATGAAATGAAATGAAATGAAATGAAATGAAATAAAATGAAATGAAATGAAATAAAATAAAATAAAATAAAATAAAATAAGGTAAAGTAAAGTAAAGTAAAATAAAATAAAGTAAAAATATAAAATAAAATAAAATAAAATAAAATAAAATAAAATGAAATGAAATGAAATGAAATGAAATTAAATTAAAAGAAGGTAAAGTAAAATAAAATAAAGTAAAATTTAAAAATAAAATAAAATAAAATAAAATGAAATAAAATAAGGTAAAGTAAAGTAAAATAAAGTAAAGTAAAAAAATAAAATTAAATTAAATAAAATTTAATACATTTAATTAAATTAAATTAAAGTAAAAGAAGGTAAAGTAAAGTAAAGTAAAATAAAATAAAGTAAAATTAAAAAAATAAAATAAAATAAAATAAAATGAAATGAAATGAAATGAAATAAAATAAAATAAGATAAAGTAAAGTAAAGTAAAGTAAAATAAAATAAAGTAAAGTAAAAATAAATAAATTAAATTAAATTAAATTAAATTAAATTAAATTAAATTAAATTAAATTAAATTAAATTAAATAAAATAAAATAAAATAAAATAAAATAAAATAAAATAAAATTAAATTAAATTAAATTAAATTAAATTAAATTAAATTAAAAAAAGGTAAAGTAAAGTAAAATAAAATAAAGTAAAGTAAAATAAAATAAAATAAAATGAAATGAAATGAAATGAAATGAAATGAAATGAAATAAAATAAAATAAAATAAAATAAAATAAAATAAAATAAAATAAAATAAAATAAATAAAATAAAATAAAATAAAATAAAATAAGATTTTGCACCCCAGCTCTTTTGGAGTCTTAGTGTGAAAAAAAAATGAAAAAAAAGTGAGAAATAAAGAAAATAAAGTTTTCTTTATGATATGAAACGTTGTTGTGAGTATTTAAGGATCACTGAAACCTTTCATTATACATAAACAAACAAACAAACAAAAAACCCCACTGTTAAAAAACTATAATAACAGGGGAAACCACCAATTGCAAAAAATGACTCGTTCATAAAGCAAACTATTTTTTAAAGTGCTTACAGTAACTTCATTCAGTGAACTATGCATAAAAAATCCCACATTAATTCATCTTCAGTAAGCACTTTATCCTGGTCAGTGTTGCACAAGATCCGGAGTCTATCCCAGGAACACTGGGCACGAGGTGGGCATAAACTATGGATGATGTCAACACCATGTACACACTCATTTACATACTCCTTCAAACCTAAGGCCAATTTACAGTCACTAATCCACCTACCTATGTTTTTGGGAGGTGACAAGAAATCCATGGGGAGAACATATGAACCTAGAATGATATTTACAGAAAATACTTTAACAAGCACTTAGAGCAAGTCTTGTTCATTTACTAGCCTCAAATCATGTACTTATGATTTGCTGCATTTCACAGGAAAATACTATATTAAGATCTACAGATATATCCATCTAAATGTTTTTCAAGATAAGCAAGTCAGATCACATTCAAGATCCTCAACAATTAAAACACAAGCTGAGCTACACAAGAACATCCAGTCTGCTCTTTATCTTCTTCTTCTTCTTTCGGCTTTTCCCTTCAGGGGTCGCCACAGCGAATCATCTCTCTCCACCTATCCCTATCTTCTGCATCCTCAACACTTGCACCCACTAGCTTCATATCCTCATTAATTCCATCCATATACCTCCTCTTTGGCCTTCCTCTTTGCCTCCTGCCTGGCAGCTCCATGTCCAACATTCTCCTACCAATATACTCACTCTCCCTCCTCTGAACATGTCCAAACCATCTTAATCTGGCCTCCCTAACTTTGTCCCCCAAACGTCCAACATGAGCTGTCCCTCTGATGTACTCGTTCCTAATCCTGTCCAATCTTGTCACTCCCAAAGAGCACCTCAACATCTTCAGCTCTGCTACCTCTAGCTCTGACTCCTGTCTCTTCCTCAGTGACACTGTCTCTAAACCATACAGCATGGCCGGTCTCACCACTGTCCTGTACACCTTCCCCTTGATTCTTGCTGATATTTTCCTATCACACAGAACTCCTGACACCTTTCTCCACCCATTCCAACCTGCCTGCACTCGCTTCTTTACCTCTTTCCCACACTCTCCATTACTCTGGACTGTTGACCCCAAGTACTTAAACTCCTGTACCTTCTTCACCGTTTCACCCTGTAATCTTACTGTTCCACAGACTCCTGTCTGACCTCCTCTGACAACTGGTCCATCACCATAGAAAACAGGAAGGGGCTCAGAGCCGATCCCTGATGCAGTCCCACCTCCAATTTGAACTCCTCTGTCTGACCTACAGCACACCTCACCACTGTCCTGCTCCTCTCATACATGTCCTGCACCACTCTGACATACTTCTCTGCTACTCCTGACTTCCTCATACAGTACCACAGCTCTTCTCTTGGCACCCTGTCATGCACTTTCTGCTGCTTCATTAACAATAGAGGCTCTATTAAAGTTTATAAAGCTCTCTTAGTTTACACCCTAAAAAGTCATAAAAGGAGGAAATTGTAGTGGAAAAAATCTGCAAACCTATTAAGGGTGGTGAGAGGTTTATTTTTTATAGTCAATAGAGTTCAACATTTTTATCAGTATGTTTCATAAAAAATGACAATTGAACAATTCACATATGTAAAAACAGGAATAGCACAAAATGCCAGTGTTAGTTGGATAAACATTCAGTCATAATCCTTAAATTAAAAAAAATAAATTAATTAAAAAAAATAATTATTTGTGACTTCTGTGATAAACACACTTTAACATGCAGTGCACACTAATAGTGGAATTTAAAAAAAATAAATAAAGATACAATAAATAACACAGCCAGGGACCAGCCTGTAAATTTAAAGCTTTTGTCTGTACTGTATCTTATTTATAATTATTTTATTTTATCATGCTTGGGCTGCTGCATGTGCTTCACTAAAATCATGAAAAACACACACTATACATATTACAATCTAAACACATCAGTGTTGATATTTTAAAGGGAACACACAAACCTGCCCCTCTAACCAGAAACACAAGCTTTATTTTGTAATGTGAGAATTTTTATTATTATTTTTATTGCTCTATTGAGCTACACTACCAGGAAGCATTAATAATCCCTCTGTGAGAACTCCTTAGAGCCCTAGATTTTTTCATCAGTAAGGCTTCTAAAAGTCCAGTGGTTACTCAAAAACCCACCGTTTCTGAATATATCTGAAACATTACAAACTGCACCTTTAAAAAGCTTTTAACATAAAAATTGTATTAGTTGTTCACTGGGAGAAACGAAACAATCCAATCTCCTTACGCTTTGGTTTTACAATGAGGAATATAATAGAAGATACCATGAAATAACCAAAACAAGAAGAAAGAAAAAGAAAAAAAAAGACAAAATCTGGCATGACTACCATTTTTATTTGTTTGTTTGTTTGTTTAACAAAACTAGAAAAATTGTACTGATTTTTGATGATACCTAAGCATTTAAGAAAGACAAATATAAATCATTTTAAGAACTGAAACTGAAATTGTCCTAAACATGCATGCATAATAAGAAAAATAAAAAATTAAAGGTGCTATGACAGTGACATCATTTTTAGAAATTAGAGGTGAGTCTTGGACTGTTTTTTTTTTTTTTTTTTAAATTTCACTCCCACCCATTTAAGAAGGACTTCTAGACCAATCCTGACCACTTCCAAAGGATTTCTAAACAAATCCCAACCATTCTTAAAGGAATTACGACTAATCCCATCCTCTCCCAAAGACATGCAGACCAATCTTTCCTACTCTCAAAGGAATTCTGTCCATCCCTGACCATTTCCAAAGGAAATCTGACCAATCCTACATGCTCCAAAGGAATCCTGAACTATCTTAACTACTCCCAAAGTACTTTTAACCAGTTCCATTATTCACTTAAAAAAACAAACAAAAAAAAATCCTTATCGTTCAATATCCAGAACAAAGTAAAAAATATTTACAGTTAAAAGTACAAAAAATATAAAAAAAAAATATACAGAAAGATATTTAAAAATCAAGCATGATGACTAAGATTTGTCTCGAAACACAGATGCCTAACTGGCTAGCACTTGATACTGGCAAAAAATAAATAAATACAAAAGGAAAGAAAAGAAAGAAATGATAAAAGAAAAGTTGCATTCTAAATTGCATACTTATGCCCTAAGCCATTGTGTAGTATAAATAGCGTGAGCGTTGGACACTTTGCACACTAAACACTAGCAGGTTTGCTTGTGTAAAAGCGGATGGGGGTGGAGCTACCAGGCATTGACACCGAATGAGAAAACATTTTCAAGATGGCCGACGTCACACCGATGGACAAGAGGCCTTACAAATGACTTTTAAATTAAATTAGCCCTTGTACATTGTGCGATTTATTGTTCAACATTTTAAAAATTCAGCGTATTCTAAATGACAAAGCTAGCAACATCATGTTACTTGTGTTAGATGTCATTTGGCATCGACTAGGAAACAGCTTACGCTTCAGGTTAGTAAAAAGTCATTAGTGTTCCATTTGAGACGATACGACCCTTCTAACATTCATTGACTAAATGCTAGAGTGCATAGTGCATAGTGTAAGTGTGTAGTGTGTAGTATGTCATTTTGGGACGCAACTAAATACAGAAGAAAGGAATAACACTAGGGGCACGTGTCAGGCTGTTAACAGGTTGAATCAGGGCTGTATGGCTGCAGAAGGAAGACTTCTGTGATTGGCTCTTTGGTTGAGTAAAGCAGTGTAGTAAATAAGACACAAGCAATGCAACATTGCTACAGAAGGAAAAAGGCAACTAGGCTAGTTTGCTCGGTTGTGTCCAAAATCTACAGTATAGTAGTGCACTAAATGGTAAAAGAGAACGTGCATAGAGAACCTGTCCTATTTTGAGACATCAGTTAGTGTAGGAGTATGCGATTTGAGACAGACTTCACCTTTACATGATTCCATTTTAACCACAAATACAAAACCGGCTCTGTGTATGACAAAGCATGGTGCAGAATGTGCGTGTGTCGGCCATCAGCTGGTCTACGGTCATCGCTAAAGACGTAAGGCAGACGTTAGGGAGGCTACCAGCGCTAGTTATTCATCACCATCTTGTTCTGTCACAGTCCTTAAGCCACAGAAGTCACCGTGTTACATTCAGACACGTTTTTGACTTCTGGGTCAAGTTCAGCATCAAGGTCACTCGAAACATTCCTCACTTGGTTGGCTGGATTCCTACAGAACCAGGCTGTGAGAAAGGGAACAGCACCACCTGCTACCAAACAGCACCCGGCGAAGTAGAACGCCAGGTCATACGACTGTGTCCAATTGAAGAACGATCCTATGGCAGAAAACAAAGAGCCTAGATGAGCTCTGGAGACCAGAGAATAGCAGTATGTTCAATGAAATTAAAAGAAGAAGAAGCCTTTTATTTTTGTCACATATCTTTGCAAAGTTGGGGTCAGAGTGCATGGTCTGGAGCAGTAAGGGTTATGGTCCTTGCTCAAGGGCCCAACAGTGGCAGCTTAAGTTAATTTAAACATGTCACATATTGGATCTCCAAGGATGCCCTTGGAGCGAAGGGTCAGCCATGTTGCAGCACCCCAGGAGCAGGGGGGTTAGGGGCCTTGCTCAAGGGCCCAATGGTGGCAGCCTGGCACTGCTAGGGCTTGAACCCCGATCCGTAATTCAACAACCCAAAGCCTTAACCACTTGAGCTCACACCACCCAATAACTTGGCAGTGCTGGGGCTGTTGGGACTTTGAGCAAGGGACCCTTAACCCTCACTGCCAGGGGCGCTGTATCATGGCTGACCCTGTGCTTAGTTTATATTTTTGTGAATAGCTACATAACCTTGGTTCTCATAGTAAAGTCAGAGGAAATCCATGGGTCTATGAAGCAAAGCGAGTTCTCAACTTTGAAAGAATGTATACAATAGAGACATACCACAGAGCTAAACCATATAAGCTAATTTTAGTTAGTTTGCTTATTTAGTGTTTAGCCACAGATTGCATTCCAGCTCACTTTCTAACTAAATGCTTTCCTGTTTTTGATGAATAATCATGTATTTGATGTTCCCTTTAACTTGAATTTTTACATGTAGCTTTGAACTACTGGTGCAATTTGTGTTGGATAAGCACTAGCTGTGAGAGACAGGGGCATGTTTGCTAGCTCTATGAAAGAATATAGCCTTGCCATTTCAGGTAAAGGCTCTCCTGTGTCAGTGTAAGTGTTCTCAAGGTTCTGTGGTTTCCTCTGACCTCACAAAAACAGTTCATAGGTAGACTGACCATGCTAAATTGCCTGAATGAGTGTTTGAATGTGTTTCTGTTGTGGCTATTGATATGTGTCTGGAATTCCTTCCAGGGTGGATCCCATTCCGCTTTCCGCCTGTCTTACCAGGATAGACTCCAGATCCACCATGACCCTAACTAGAATAAAGCAGTTACTGAAGATGAATGAATGAATGAATGAATGTGGTCAGTGTATCCTGGACACTTGCCTTCCACATAAAAAAGCCCTTCCCCACTAGATCTCTTCTATCAGGTACAAGATAAAGAGGTGAATGGTTGTGAATTAGTATGTGTGTGTTTGAGCTGTACTCCTCCTCACCTACGACAGGAGGTCCCAGAATGATCCCAAAGCCTCCGAAGCACATGAGGAGCCCGTGGGCCTGGCCGAGACGCTCGATGCCCACAAGGCGTGTGGTGACGTAGGATGTAATTGACCAGTTGCCTGAAAAGAAGCCAATGGAAGCTGAGAGTACCTGAAGCCCAGCATAACTCTTCCACATGGGCACCACTAGCAGAACGGCGCCCATTGCAGTTACCGTCAAGGCATAGAGTTGCAAGCCGTTCACCCAGCTCACGTCTGCCAGGATGCCCAGTGCCAGCTTGCCCACTCCGGTTCCAGCAGCTGTGATTGAGACGAGAGGAATGTTTGAAACATGCTCGAGGAGGCCCTCGCTCTGAGCCACGTCCTCTATGAAGAGTACTGGTGCAATTCCACCCAGACTGTACAGAAAGATGGAGATGCAGAATGCCACAAATGAGGGCTCACGCAAGCACTCACGCATGACATGCATGTACTGGGCGTGTGGCTGGAGGCGCTTTTTTATGATGCATATCAACGTCGGATGTTCCACTGATGTCTCTGTCTCAAGTTCTTTGTCACAAATAGGCTTGTCTATATGCTTTAGAACAGTCTTCTGTTTGATGTGGTAACCAGGAAGATTGGAAGGTCGCATGGGTCCAGCACATGCAATCAGGTTTAGTGCCAGACCACCAACAATGAGTAGACACCCATCTAATTCATAATGCTCGATCAGCTTGTTTTGCATGGAGGCATACATAAAGCCGCCCACACTGGTTCCTGAAAACAACACACACACATATGATTATAGTACAAGGCTTTCTAAAAATTTACATGTTATAAACAACTACAGAATATGGTACTATTATTCAAGAAAGTGAACAGGATAAGCCAACAGAATTAACAGTCCCTACGCCTTTCTATTGAGACATTTCCAAAAATATTTTATAGTTTCTAGCATGGGTCACACAACAGGCAGCCAGAGTTCATGTAAACAAATCCATTATTTAAGTGAAAATACAAGCAAACGCAAGGATGACAAACTAGGTTCAAGGTGTTGAACTAATGTTCGGAAGGTTGTGAGTTCGAATCCCAGCTGCCACTGCTGGGCCCTTAAGCACTCAGGTGTTTAAATGTAAGTTGCTAAAAAATGTAAGATGTCTACTAAATACCATTATATATATATATAAGAAGTACTGATCCAGAGGCATTAAACAGGTATACTGGAACCCTGCAGGATGGTTTGGTCATCGAACCCCAAAGCCAGACAACAGACGAAACAATCGGTGGTGTGAATCCATTAAGATTCAGAAGGATAGGTTCTGTTCAGTGGACCAGTGACAGCACTGATGTTTCTGAAACACAGAATCCTGAGAAGCTCTAAGTGAGGATAGCTGGTAGCTAGATGGGGCCATAGGTGGTGCCTTTGAAACAGGAGGCACTTCAGAGACCCAAATGGCATAAGAAACCTAGAACTTTGCCAAAACATGGCAGAATATAAAGGCCAGCATAATAGGCCTTGGCCTTGGGACTGGAATAGTAGCCAGGGATGTGTGTTGAGGAACAGGATCAACAAAAATGCAGCCAAACTTAAACATCTATTTATATCTAAAATCTATTTATATGGAAGCAGGTGGAGTGGTCCTGTGACAGAGCATAGATCAGGATTGGAACCTATGGCATCGGCCTGCTTACAGCTGAAGGACAGATTCAGCCTTGAAATGATGATAGATTTACCTAGAGAAAAGTGAAGTTTCTGAAAATCAGGACAGTACCTATGGAAACTAATGGCCCCAGTGATATGAGAAATCAAGAAATCCACCAGAATATGGCAAACTATGAAAGCTGACATAACAGAGGTCTCAGAATTTGGCTTTGCAGGGGTCCCTGAAACTACATGTGTCTTAGAGAGAAAGGTGTCTTAGAGAGTAAGTAGTGAGTGGCTATGGCTTGGGATAGGATCAAAAGAATGAAGTCTATCTTAAATATCAATTTGAAAAAAGTATACACTTTCTACAGTTTGGGATTCTGCCATCCCATTGTAGTTAAGGAAGCTGTGAGCACTGTCATGCTAAGATTAACCATTGCTGGATGAAAATGAGCCTTGAAAAAAAACCTCACCATGCCCCTGGATGTCCCGTTATTACTGCTAAAGACGTAGGATTTGAGAATAGAAGCCAGATCAAGAAGCCTAGACTTATTGCAATGAGCTGTTCCTGAGGCAGCAGTTTAGTCTGTAGCTAGATGCAAACAAGATGCAAACACCAGGCAAGGTTAACACTTAGACATCCATTATGACCTGTGGTACAATTATATCAAGTGGGTTGACAAAACAAGAAGGATCAGGGATATGGTTACAGCAGAACCTCAGCAAGTGAAAATATCTTCAATATGGGCATTATTGTAAATAAAAACAGAAAGATTATCTGCCAATAAGACCAAATAAGACTATTTCAGGCTTGAAATGAATAAGAAATTATTAAGTAAGAAAGTTTAGTAGGTTCACCCATATATTTGGTTTAATCTTGCTAAGTACTTGACACCTTTGATGATATTCAAGATATTTTCACTTGCTGCAATATCATTGTTGCAGTGCACTACCAATCTGGTCCATAATCTCCAGGCTGGATTTTATGGATCTCTGGATTTAGACAAATTGAGGATTATTTTGTTGAAAAACCAAGACCTCCCACTAAAGACACTTGGGTAGGAGTAGTTAAATAGTGGTGAGGAAATTGATGAGATGGATGGAGTAGAAACTCCGTCTCTTGTGAGGATTGCTGTTATGATATATAAATATTTCTCAATCTTCTTATTAAGTTCAAACTGTTTAAAGAAGGAGGTCACAGGAGGAGTATATACCTGTGGTAACTATTCCCAGGGCAAGACCACGCCTTTTGTCAAAATATTGACAGGTGATAGTCAACGTGGCTGCATAGACGAGCCCACAACCCAGACCTGTGAACGCACAAACACACAGACACTCAGGGAGAACAATCAGTGTATGTACATCACACCTCAGCAGAATAAAGTGGAATGTGTGAACTTGCATGAGTAAAGATTAGATGTTAAATAAAACATAGTCAGTAATGTATAGATCAATACAGTATGCGCTAGAACCTCGGCATACAAATTTAAATCGTTCTAGAGGCGAGTTCTTAAGGCGAAAATTTGTATTGCAAAACGAATTTTCCCAAAGAAAATAATGTAAATACAGACAATACGTTCCAGCCATCCAAAAATATTAGCAATATTACCAATACGAAGTGTATGTAAACTGTACGGCTGCTTACAAAGAACTGACCCACGCCAAGCATTCCATGTCAAGGCTCCTCACAGGAAGTCGTGCCACCAAGCTTTGGCTAAAAATAGAACAGACCACCCACGCCACCGATCTGTCAACAAAAATACGCCCAAAGAATCACCTAGCTTTTGAACGCTTGCCAAAGGCACCGTTGGTATCGTGGGTTGACTCTTTCCAAACAGCTTTCACTGACTGAAAAAAAATTCCTAACATTCGTAAACTTCAGTTGGCTTTGCTTGGCTTTCCACTGATGCAAACAAATTTTGAACGTCTCCCGGTTGTACACGCAACTTAGCCTGCGTTTCGTCCGGTTTGTTCATATGCCCAAAATGCTTCGTATGCCAATGTAAATTTCTTTCAAAATTTCGGTTGAAGCTCTAGGACGTTTGTAACACAATGCCTGAGTGGAGAATCTGAGCATCTCCAGAGAACAAATGACACAAAACTTAGACGAGACCCTTAGTGATTTTTCCGTGAGTATTTCACCATAGTATTCACCATTCTCCATAGTAGGGGCATTGGTGGCTCAGTGGTAGGTTTCTCGCCTATCATGTGGAAGGCCCGGGTTCGATTCCCAGCCACTGGATGCAGTGCCGGTCCCAAGCCCGGAAAAATGGGAGGGTTGCGTCAGGAAGGGCATCTGGCATAAAACATTTGCCAAGTTGTTGTGCGGACCAGTTGGTCTGCTGTGGTGACCCTGAACAGGAAGCAGCCGAAAGCACACACACACATTCACCATTCTCCATAGTAAGGGCCAACCCTATGCACTGTAAGCTCAAGTTAAGGGTTCAACTCAAATACCTTTTCCCAAATGGAAGAAAACCAGAGAAACAAGAACAATATCATACCTCAGAGGTCAGTTATGCTGCATTTGAGCTACTATATTTAAACTGAATTTTATAAATGTGATATACTGTTGTTCTTTTAGGGGCATTGGTGGCTCAGTGGTAGGTTTCTCGCCTATCATGTGGAAGGCCCGGGGCCAATGCCCAAACCCCAGCCACTGGATGCAGTGCCAGTCCCAAACCCGGAGAAATGGGAGGGTTGTGTCAGGAAGGGCATCCGGCGTAAAACCTGTGCCAAGTTGTTGTGTGGACCAGTTGGTCCACTGTGGCGACCCCGAATAGGGAGCAGCCGAAAGATATACTGTTGTTGTTCTTTCGGTTCCTCCCTGTTGGAGGTTGCCACAGCAGATCGTCTAGTCTGCATATTTGAGTCCGCACAGGTTTTTACGCCGGATGCTCTTCCCGACGCCATTCTATCCAGGCTTGGGGCTGGACCTAAGAGCTGACCCCACAGCGACTGGGTTAAATGTGATATACTGTAACTGCTTGCAATTCCCCTTGTAAATATAACTGGCTGATATGTACTGTGGGGTCAGAGAGGAAGAAGCTTGATCAGAAAGCACTGCAAACACATTTGCTTTTTTAGTTTAAGAACCAAATCCCAGATTTGGTGGTTATTCACAGATCTGGCTCAATAGGCCATATGCTGATATGTAGTTATGCTAATATAGTAAAGGCTATATTGACAAATTAACAGCCTTGATACCATTCTGCCCCCAATACATACTTATGCCCTTGTGTTTTAAGTGGACACTGATATGACAAAACTAATACACACTTCAGTGTAGGTGTATTATGAGGTGAGTCTCACCGACAATGATTCCATAGCTGAAGATGAGGAAGATGATGTTGGGAGAGAAGGCACTAAGTATTAAACCTCCTGCTACCATTACACCGCTGAAGATGGTCACGGGGCGGGCGCCAAAATTATCGACACATGCACTGCACAAAGGGCCTGGACAGAGAGAAAGGGAAGAAGGATCAAGGGTCAAGATCACAACAGCGGCTATTACACATTTGACTGGCATAGATTTAACTGCAAATTATTTAGATGGATAAATGAATAAAATGAGAAGTCTGTCCATTGCAGGGCACCAGACTCACACACACGCACACACACACCTCAAAATAATAAAATATAGACATAGACATATCTAGAGGTGTTTGTGTGTGTATTGTCCAGTTTCCCAGTTCTGGTGTGATATTTCACATTAGTAACATATATCAGACCAATGTGAGCAAAGACAGTATTCAATAATGTGTGTGTGTGTGTGTGTATCTCCCCAAGCCAATCAGAAAGTGGGAGACAGCCCGTTCCAAACAGTGGCGTGTGTGTGTGTGTGTGTGTGTGTGTGTGTGTGTGTGTGTGTGTGTGTGTATGCAAATAGATGGTGTTCCATCAGTGCCGAAAATAGGTCCACTGCTTTGTTGATGTTGACATTTTGAGTGTACTGTGTGGTGGGAACATAATAAGTGATAGTAACCACCGCCCTGTAGCCACACACACACACACACACCCCACACACACACACACACACACACACACACACACACACACACACAGTAACACAATATTCTAATATTTTGTATTAAAAACAATTGAATTCAACTCAAAACACACACACACACACACACACACACACACACACACACACACACACACACACACACACACACCATAATGTACTGGAGCTTTTTTAATCCCAAAAGAATAAATAAAAAATGTTATGCATGTATGGACACACACACACACACACACACACACACACACACACACACACACACACACACACACACACACAATGTTGTGTTTGTCCCCAGAGTTATGGCTTAGGTTTCCCACAGTATAAAATAAATCACTTGAAATCACTTGCTTGACTTCATATGATAAACTACAACATCTCAGTTCTGCAGTTTCAGATCCAGACTCAGCACATCCTTTATCCTCATAGATGTGAGTGTGTGTGTGTGTGTGTGTGTGTGTGTGTGTGTGTGTGTGTGTTCTCTTCCCACTGCTCTTTCTGTATATTTATCTACATGTGCTGTTGACTGAATGCAGAGCTTCATGTGGCAAGTAAAAGTGATCAGCTATCATAAAATCAACATGTTTTTCTTCTCTCATTTCTCATCTCTCTTTCTTTCTTTCTTTCTTTCTTTCTTTCTTTCTCTCTCTCTCTCTCTCTCTCTCTCTCTCTCTCTCTCTCTCTCTCTCTCCCTGTCTCTCTCTATTTCACTCTCTATCTCTCTCTGTCTCTCTTTCTCTCTCTCTGTATCTGTCTCTCTTTTTTTATTTCTCTCTCTCTCTGTCTCTCTCTCTCTCTCTCTGTATCTGTCTCTCTCTATTTCTCTCTCTCTCTCTCTATTTCACTCTCTATCTCTCTCTGTCTCTCTTTCTCTCTCTCTCTCTGTATCTGTCTCTCTCTCTATTTCTCTCTCTCTGTCTTTCTCTCTCTATTTCACTCTCTCTCTCTCTCTCTCTCTCTCTCTGTATCTGTCTCTCTCTATTTCTCTCTATCTCTGTATCTGTCTCTCTCTATTTCTCTCTATCTCTGTATCTGTCTCTCTCCATATTTCTCTCTCTCTCTATTTCTCTCTCTCTCTGTATCTCTCTCTCTCTCTCTCTCTCTCTCTCTCTCTCTCTCTCTCTCTCTCTCTCTCTCTCTCTCTCTCTCCATCCCTGAAGAAATCTCTGCATCTCTCCAGGTCATTTCACAAAATGTATATTTGTCTAAACAATTTTTGAAGGAGGCTTTTTATGTTATTTTATTTTATAACTGAAAAACAGTAACTTATGTACAATCATGGGGTTATGTCTAAAAAACCCAAATGTAACCCACTGGGAAAATCATCAACAGTGGGGTGGTGTGCTGTGGCCTGCCATTAAGCCCTAAGCTGTTATAGACATGTAATTAACACCTCCTGACCAATCAGAATGAAGAATTGAACTGTGCTGTGGTATACATGCAAATAACACACAGTGACACTGAATACATGGACTCTGGACACACACACACACACACACACTCGCTCACCAGTGATAAACCCAATCCCCAGGACAGTAGATCCGACCCAGGCGGTGGTGCTCTTGCCCTCCTGGAAGGTGCTGAGCCACTTGGGGTAAAGAACGCCCACCGCCTGAGGAGAGCCGTACGCTAACAGCTGAGCCATGAAGGAGACGAAGACGATGGACCAGGAACCATCCTGAGAGAGACCCCTCATCACAGCAGGCATAACACACACCTGAGTGGAGCTCTGTCTGAGGAGAGATAGAGATAGATAAATATACAGAAAGAGCAGTGGGAGGAAAATGCACAGACAGACAGACAGACAGACAGACAGACAGACAGATAGATAGATAGATAGATAGATAAATAGATAGATAGATAGATAGATAGAAGGGATGGACACAGACAGATGGATGAAACAAACAGACAAACAGACAGAAAGATAGATTAGACAGACAGACAGACCGATAGATTGATAGATAGATAGATAGATAGATAGACAGACAGATAGACAGACAGACAGACAAACAGACAGACAGATAGATTAGACAGACAGACAGACAGACAGACCGATCGATCGATCGACCGACCGACGACCGACCGACCGCCCAGACCGACCGACCGAACCGACCGACAGACAGACAGACAGACAGATAGATAGATAGATAGACAGACAGACAGACAGACAGATATTTTAGATAGATAGATAGATAGATAGATAGATAGATAGATAGATAGATAGATAGATAGAAGGGATGGACACAGACAGATGGATGAAATAAACAGACAAACAGACAGATAGATAGATTAGAGACGACAGACAGACAGACAG
Source organism: Hemibagrus guttatus (assembly GCA_033459395.1). NCBI lineage: Eukaryota > Metazoa > Chordata > Actinopteri > Siluriformes > Bagridae > Hemibagrus > Hemibagrus guttatus. The sequence goes on from JAUCMX010000008.1 coordinate 24,699,729, forward strand.
ACAGACAGACAGACAGATAGATAGATAGATAGATAGATAGATAGATAGATAGATAGATAGATAGAAGGGATGGAAAAAAAAACACAGACAGATGGATGAAATAAACAGACAGACAGACAGACCGATCGATCGATCGATAGATAGATAGACGGACGGAGGGAGGACGGACGGACAGACAGACAGACAGACAGATAAAAATAGATAGACAGATGGATGAAACTTTATAAATGAGGTGTATATAGTGTATATGGTGTATACGGTGTATATAGTGTATATGGTGTATATAGTGTATATATTAAACGGAACTGGACTTTTGTCCGTTAATACTGAATAAACTCACTCACCGTGAGCGCGAGGAGGCGGCAAGCTTTATCCCTCGCGCAGGACGGAGCCACAGGCTGTCTCACCGAACTCTCGCGCGGCGACTGCGCCCGGGTCCGGTCTTAACAGTGATGACCCCACCTCAGAGGAGGAGGGAGAGAGAGAGAGAGAGAGAGAGAGAGAGAGAGAGAGAGAGAGAGAGAGAGAGAGGTGTAATGAGGGTGAAGTTCTTTTCTCCCTAGCTCTCTGCTATTCAACACTTTTATCCCACACACACACACACACACACACACACACACACACACACACACACACACACAATCAAACCCCCAACCCTAGAGGTGTGAGGCAAACGTGCAAGCCACCGTGCCCCACAATATTAATAACAAATGCTACTAAAATATAAGAGCGTTAATGACACCACACATGGGATTGGGATTCCCTGAGAATAATATAGTGCAGTAGCAGTACCTTGGGTTTCCTGTACTTAGTTCTTAGTTCTGTGTTGTTTTATGTAGTACCATAGTCCTGAACCTTCACGGTGTTTCAATTCAATTCAATTTGTATAGTGCCAATTAGTACTAAATGAGCAGGCCAGGGGTGATGGTGGTGAGGAAAAACTCCCTGAGACAATACGAGGGAGAAACCCTCAGAGGAACCAGACTCAAAAGGGAACCTCATCCTCATCCTCATAAATAAAGTCCTTTCTGTAATGTATAGTTCTGTAGAAATATAGTCAAGTGAAGTTGTGTAATCAGAAACTTTAACTGCAACGTACAAATCATCGTAATTTCACTTCACGCTGTACTGCAGCAGTTATAGCAAGTTAAAATGATAATAAAAGCTTCTTGACTTTTAATGTTAATGAGCTTAAGCCTTCTATGTGTTAATGAGCGTCTAAAGCTCCTTTTGTCTGTGATGGATCTGATGACCCACTGCTGTTCCTGTACTATATGTTGCTCCTAGGTGATAAACCCCTAGGTGTGAAGGACTGGTCTGAGGACAGATGTTAGTGTTGTCGTAAAACAGCTGTATTTTGCAATGCTAATTAAAATCCCTTTGGGGGATGTGATTGTTAAACTCAGGGCTGGAGTGAGTGGGGCACAGGAGCAATAATTTCTTACAAGAGCCTTTCATATAGATAGATAAGTGGTTTAGGCTCTGGGTCATTTGTTGTGATGGTAGGTGGGCTGTTGTTTGGATGGATGGATGGATGGATGGATGGCTAGATAGATAGATAGATAGATAGATAGATAGATAGATAGATAGATAGATAGATAGATAGATAGATAGATAGATGGGTGGGTTGTTGTTTTGATGGATGGATGGATGGATGGATGGATAGATAGATAGATAGATAGATAGATAGATAGATAGATAGATAGATAGATAGATAGATAGATGGGTGGGTTGTTGTTTGGATGGATGGATGAATGGATAGATAGATAGATAGATAGATAGATAGATATATAGATGGATAGATAGATAGATAGATAGATAGATAGATAGATAGATAGATAGATAGATAGATAGATAGATAGATGGGTGGGTTGTTGTTTGGATGGATAGATAGATAGATAGATAGATAGATAGATAGATAGATAGATAGATAGATAGATAGATAGATAGATAGATGGGTGGGTTGTTGTTTGGATGGATGGATGGATGGATGGATAGATAGATAGATAGATAGATAGATAGATAGATAGATAGATAGATAGATAGATAGATAGATAGATAGATAGATGGGTGGTTGTTGTTTGGATAGATAGATAGATAGATAGATAGATAGATAGATAGATAGATAGATAGATAGATAGATAGATAGATAGATAGATGGGTGGGTTGTTGTTTGGATGGATGGATGGATGGATAGATAGATAGATAGATAGATAGATAGATAGATAGATAGATAGATAGATAGATAGATAGATAGGATAGATAGATAGATAGAGGTGGGTTGTTGTTTGGATGGATAGGATAGATAGATAGATAGATAGATAGATAGATAGATAGATAGATAGATAGATAGATAGATAGATAGATAGATAGATAGATGGGTGGGTTGTTGTTTGGATGGATAGATAGATAGATAGATAGATAGATAGATAGATAGATAGATAGATAGATAGATAGATAGATAGATAGATAGATAGATAGATGGGTTGTTGTTTGGATGGATGGATGGATAGATAGATAGATAGATAGATAGATAGATAGATAGATAGATAGATAGATAGATAGATAGATAGATAGATAGATAGATAGATGGGTGGGTTGTTGTTTGGATGGATGGATGGATGGATAGATAGATAGATAGATAGATAGATAGATAGATAGATAGATAGATAGATAGATAGATAGATGATAGATAGATAGATAGATAGATAGATAGATAGATAGATAGATAGATAGATAGATAGATAGATAGATAGATGGGTGGGTTGTTTGTTTGGATGGATGAGATGGATGGATAGATAGATAGATAGATAGATAGATAGATAGATAGATAGATAGATAGATAGATAGATAGATAGATAGATGGGTGGGTTGTTGTTTGGATGGATGGATAGATAGATAGATAGATAGATAGATAGATAGATAGATAGATAGATAGATAGATAGATAGATAGATAGATAGATGGGTGGGTTGTTGTTTGGATGGATGGATGAATGGATGGATAGATAGATAGATAGATAGATAGATAGATAGATAGATAGATAGATAGATAGATAGATAGATAGATAGATGGGTGGGTTGTTGTTTGGATGGATAGATAGATAGATAGATAGATAGATAGATAGATAGATAGATAGATAGATAGATAGATAGATAGATAGGTTGTTGTTTGGATAGATAGATACAGTGGTGTGAAAAAGTGTTGGCCCCCTTCCTGATTTCTTAATTTCCTCTAGCACATCTTTTGTAAAAGTGTATTGGTAATCACATTTTTCTTGTGCATGCTGATCAATGGTGTTTTCACAGCACTTAATTATGCTATTTGCTACAATCTGTAACTCTTGCTTTGCATTACGCTGTGTGAAGAAACTTTGTATTTTCCTTTCTAATTTTACATGCTTCTCTTTAACCTGGAATTCTCCTTGCCCATACTGTGTCAAATTTTTAACTTTCTGCAAATCCTCCATGACATTGCGATTGGCAAAACCTCCTAGCAGTTGCTTCAGAATTTCATCAGAAACATCCCTTTCTTTTATACCAGTGATGTTTGCCACTTCTCGTTTCCACATTTTCTCAAACTCAGCTGTGAGCTCTTTGTCAGACACCTCATTTTTACAGTGTTTGTAATCTTGCAGGAGTTGAAGGACTTGGCTCTCAATCATTGCGGTTTGCTTTCTGTGAATATCTTCTACTTTCATCTTGTTACTCTTCATCTCAAGAACAGCATCTAATGTTTTTCTCACTTCATCTTTCATTTCACTCTCTAGACCTTTGATGCTATTAGCAAAATCAACTCTGTACTTTTCCACCAAATGTACATGGTGGTCTTTCTTTTTGTAGTACTCAGTTAGATTTTTATTCATTTTCTCTCTCTGAGAGGCGATTTCGTTATGTGCCTTCTGTTTAATTTGCTCAATAACCTCATTGTTACCACCTGTTTCAGTGTTAGATATTTGAACCATTTCAACTGTAACCCAAGACTGAATGTGTCTTCTGAAAGACCACTCCCATTCTGAAAACGTTTTGGAAAGATTGTCATATTCATGGGCCACAAGAGTGTTTCTGAAACTGAAGATGAAGTTCTCAAACTTCACTGCCCTCCACAAACTACTTGTCCATTGTATGAACTCTGGGATCTGAAAGGGTTCTTCATCCTTTCTGGCTTTAAGGATATCCAAGAGAGTTTTCTTAAAATCAAGAACAGCCACGCTGTAGCCTGAATTAACTGGTGCCATTGGGGGTGTGCCATGCCATAGGCCTGGTATATACCAGTTATTCTTTTCCACATCATAATCCAAAACATCAGTGAATTTTTTTTATGTTAAACTTCTTTTCCATCCCAGCTGCAATCAGTGTCATCTCATTTAGTTGTTCCAAGAGCTTTTTTCGTTCATTCAGGTTTTTGTTATTTGCTGAAACACCGCCAACATTTTGATGAACAAAGTGGCAGACTGTTTTTTTGCCAACTTCCTTCATCCGTAAAAAAGCATGAACTGCTATCTGCAAGACGTCCTTCATCTCTGTGGAATTCTCCATTGCTATATTGATGATGGTTACATCACTAAGACCAATCACAAACGTGGCCAATTCATTGTCATGCTCATAACTGTCTTCCAGTTGTGCCAGTGCTGGTGATTTCAAGCCCTCTGTATCAATCAGAAGGACAAAGTCACAAAGTAACTCTTCCTTCAAGTCTTTACCCACAGGAAGGAAAATCATGAATGCTCCACGTGTGCATCGTCCACTACCCACTGCAAACTGCACTCCAAACATAGTGTTGAGCAGTGTTGATTTACCAGTACTCTGAACCCCTAACACTGTCAGAACCAGCAAACGGCTCTTCCCCCCAACCATCCTGTGAAGCTCCATGAGAACATCACTCACCCATTTCTCTGGGATATTTGATGCATCTCCATCAAGTAGTTCAAGAGGAAACCCAGCCAGGAGCAGTTTGGCAGCCAGAGTAGGGAGACTGCTTATTTTATCAGATTTTGTTTGATCCAAATGAAGCAGCCTCATAGATTTGTCCCATTTCTCTCAGGTATGGAGAGCACTACCCCACAGCGCACTCAGGGGTAGTTGCATTTGGGAAGGAGAAGCTGAGGACTGTCATCTCCTGAAGAGCTGTCAAGAAAAATCCTGACACCTGAGGGCTCAGGCCACCTCAGGGCAGATCAGGGTCACCTTAGGTTCACATCCCAGTGATCCACCTTTTGAGCCAGTTTGGTGCTTCCCTGCCATGATACTGTTTTAGGGCCTTCAATAGGTCAATACCTCTAGAATGGCACAGCTCTCAGATCACTTGGCAGTATGGCAATTTCTGTTTGTATCTCCTGGGTTTCTTGATATCATAAAGAAGGGTTATATAATCCAATTTGCTTCCTGGCCCTCCTTTTTCATAGGTGTGTTGCCCTCTGAAGTAGTGCAGACCAACAGATTCCCCTCCTGCAGCAGGAAATTCAACTGCTCTTGGACAAGGGGCCTTAGAACATGTTCCCCTCTCTGAGTCAAGCATTTACAGCTGATCATTTTTGATTACTGAAGAGGGGTGGGGAGATTGGGGGGGGCTGTGTCCAATTTCAGATGTGCATGCCCTAAATTGTAGACTAAGGATGAACAGGTTCAACACTCAAACTCATTGTGTCACAAATCAGGACTGAGGACTGGTTTGTTATGATAGATCTAAAGCACACCTACTTTAGAACTTACAGAACGCAGATAGTTTCTCAGGATTGCTTTTGTGGCAAAGCCTACCAATATTGAGTTCTTACTTTTGGTGAAGTTCTGTCCCCACGCACCTTCACTGATGCATCCCTGGCTCCTATGTAACTCCTGGGATTATATATATATATATATCAAGCTGATAACACTGCAGCCAATGTTATCCCATTGCGTATTCTTCATATGCTCAAGTGCTCAAGTGCCCACTCAGAGTTTTAATGGTTATGTGCTGCAGTCTTCACACCCCTTGTTTGAGGAAAAGACCTCTGACTCTTTGGGCATGCTGCCATTGCAAAACACCTTTGATGAGCATCTCTGTCATGGGTTGGGGTGTGGTTCTCATAGTATATGGTGGGGGTATCATCCCTCATGGCACATGAACTGCTTAAAAATGAGTGTTGTGTTTCTTGCTTTAAAACACTCTCTTGCCCCTGAAGGGCCATCATGTGTTGGTCTATGAACAACACTACACTCAAGTGCAGAGCTTTTTACCATCATTGCCCATCCAGGGCTATAGGGTTAGGCTTTAGCCTCTTCAGTTGCCCCTTTAGTGTTACAGGGTTACTTATGATTTCTTACCTGGAATCTCAATTTTGAGGCGTGTTCATGATGGCTAACCCGCCCTTGGAATATGGAGATGCTCTCATCTCTCATGACAGCTGTGTTTCTAGCCCGAAACACAAGCGGGCAGCACAAAGTTGGTCTTTTAAACCTGTCACCAGCGTGGGCCACGTTTGTGCCCCCAGTTCAGGCTGGTGCAGCAGATCCTGCTTTGGGCAGAAACGGAAGGCGTTTCAGAAGCGGAGGGCAATTTGCATTACATGGTACACAAGCTAGGGAACAGACTTCCTGCCGAGGCAGAGACAGAGGCCGTGTCCCAGGGAATGGCAGCTCAGTGGTGGAGAAGTGAAGTGGTCTTGTCTACCCCCAAGGAGCTGACCCACTGTCCCCTCAGGTTCACCCTCACATGTCCAGCTCCTCTAGAGCTGGACACCATGGTGCAGACATGGCGGAGGCGTGATCTGTGTCATGTCACAAATCTAATCTAATAAATCTGGTGGTGGCCCCCAAATTTTTTTAAAAAAAACCTATTTCCTAACCCATTGCCCAAAATTTCCCCATTTAATAATTGCCAACCTCTTTTTGCCCATAGTTTAAATTCAACTCATCAATGATTTGGGCCCTTTTTCCTCCCTTTTTTTATGCATAAATGTTTTTTAATTCAACTCACTTTAACAGATTTGAGTTTTGAGTAAATCCTGAGCAAACTGATATTAAAACATACCCAAAAACATACATATCAATACATGTGTATAAATATTTGAATGAGTATATAATGGCAAAAATGCTAATACATAGTTCCTACTTTTAATGACATTTCTGTTAGAAGCCATCCTTCTTCAGCAGTAGGTTATTTTTTCAAGCTGCCATGCAGATTTTCAGAAACACCTGTATGGCAAAAGAGAACATTATTCAAATTTTGTTCAACCAAGGTTTTCTTTAGTGTGATATCTGAAGAGCAGGTGGTTCATTTTTTGCATAATTTAGATGTAATTATTATTATAATTATAACCAGCAAAATTTTGGAATTGATCCAAGGTCACAACAAGGTCAAACATCTTTAATCTTTATTTTTTTTTTCAAAAACTTTCTCTGTTTGAAGAATACTGTATTCGTATTTCTGGAATACTAATTATTAACAAGAAAAACTGGATATGATGGCAGAGGTGTCCCAATCAATGCATCAAAACTTCAAGTTCTAATGCTTTTTAGCCTTTTAAAAAATATTTTAAAATATTATTTAATTGAAAAATTATTGTTAGCATTTTTATGCTCTAATATATCGCCATTTTACATGGTGTATTCAAGCAATAAGTGTGTACAAGCAATTCATTTTAAGAGACAGACATTCAGCCTTTGTCGGAGAAATTTTAAAACTTACTTTTATGCTTACTTTTAACATAACAATACTCTGCTTAAAATAGTATATTCTTACAGTATTCAAGTATATTAATCTTACAGTATTCAACTATATCCTTACAGTATTCAATTATAACTTAAGAGCAAGCTTTGCTTGAGGCAAAAGTATGATAATCAAGCATAACTATAGAAGTATTGGCATGCTAGTGTAATAACCTCACTGAGGTTGGAAAGAGGGAAAAGAGATCTATTAGAAGCATTGGAGATTGCAGGTTGGTCGGTCGGCCTATCCAATGGGATCATTGGGTTGGTTGACCGGCCAATTGAGCTAATGGGAAATTGGATGAGCAAGGTGCATATCCTGTGACTATTTAATCTTAAAACGCAGACTATTTAATCTTAAAACGCAGGTTATGAAACGCTTAAAGGCTTAGAGCCCAAGATTTGCACTGAGATTGAAGAAAAACAAAAATAAAAACTAGACAAAGGAGGAAATAGACTAGACAGTGTGATTACAGGGACATTTGAACAGATAGTGTATAAGACACAAAAATAACGCTGAGGTGCAAGACAGTATAACCGCAACACTTGCTTTGCACTGAGCTAGGGAAATGAAATGTAGAAGAACATGAAATCGTAATGCTGACTTTGCAACGTGCGGTTACCCAAACTTGAAGAAGAAGAAGTTGCTTTCGGTTGCTCGGGGTCGCCACAGCGGACCAACTGGTCCGCACAACAACTTGGCAAATGTTTTACGCCGGATGCCCTTCCTGCCGCAACCCTCCCCTTTTTCCGGGCTTGGGACCAGCACTGCATCCAGTGGCTGGGGTTGAGGCATTGGCTGGGAATCGAACCCGGGCCTTCCACATGATAGGCGAGAAACCTACCACTGAGTCACCAATGCCTCTCGGTTACCCAACCTTTCAAATGTCTAAAAAAGGTCAATACTATGTCAGACGGCACAAAGAGGTGAAGAGAACATCGTGTTCAAAGAATCAAAGAACTAGGTGAGAGGTCGCGACATGCTCTGTAGATCTGCAGAGATGGTTCAAAAAAACTAGGTGAGAGGTCGAGATGTTCTGAAGAGATAGCGGAAGAAGGCCACCGAGATGTATGTATGCAAATTAGGTAAGGAGGGGCTCAAATGAAGGGGATGAAATGTTAAAACTGAATTGGAATAAACGTGTATAAATAGGAGGGAATTTTTCGAAGTTCTTCAGAGCAGCTGTTCTCTTCAGTAAAACACGTGAAGTGACGGGTGTCTTGCTGAATAAAGAATTTGCTTCTTCCCATCTGCTGACTGACCGCTCATTATTTTGGCTAAGTTTTGGTAGTTTACTGAGTTTCATTTTGATAAGTTTACTGAGTTAATTGATCATGGAAAACTAAGGGGAAATAGATACAACTCAACATTCATCCTGCGATATGTCCACTCGGAAGGGTCTCTGAGTTCCGACACCTTGAATTCGGGAATGAATTATGTGAGACCTATATTTACATACAATGCACAGCCATTTTTCAGAAATTACAGCAGATAATTGATAAATATTAATGACCATTGTGGGTCTGTTTAGGGACATTAAAACTTTTGGGTAATTACAGAAAACAACAAAATTTAGGCAGAGAGAGGAACACTACAATAATTTAATACATACCTTTAAAGTCCCTGTCAGCTTAATTTTATCATTTGTTTCTTAGTGGTTCAGTACATGACTGCAGAATAAAGACTTATAAAAGGAATAAAATAAATTAAATGAAATGTTTCATTTCATTCCCGCCTCCACCATGTGTGTGTGGAGTTTGCATGTTCTCCCCGTGCCTCGGGGGTTTCCTCCGGGTGCTCCGGTTTCCTCCCCCAGTCCAAAGACATGCATTGTAGGTTGATTGG
>JAUCMX010000008.1:24709758-24762258 GCA_033459395.1 Hemibagrus guttatus
GTAAGAGTAAGAGTGGATTAAAGATCTTCTCAGGAAATACTAGAATGGCAAATTAAATCGAAAGTTTGTGAACACCTATGAGGTGACGCCTCGTAAGAATGTTTTCAACTTTAGATATGGTCAAAAAAATGTCATAACATTCAATGTCAACATGTCATAAAATTCAATCTGCAAGTATCTGAACATTGTTATTAGTCAATGCTGAATAAATATATATAAACTTGTGCGATGACACGTCTGTTCATCCCAATGAGCTTCTTCTTATGTTCCATGTCGATCATGGTAATTTTTAAACTAGCCCTTTTCAAAAAAAGTTGTCTTCATGTATACTTCAGTTTTAGACTAATTCTATTCTTAATTGGTGACCTAGTGAACCATTAATGATGTATTTACTGATAGAGACTTCAAAAGCTTTTCTGTAAATCACCTTTTACACACTTTTACAGACAGATTCAGTCTTCCCAGCCTGGTGCAGGTCTACAATTTTGTTTCTGGTGTCCTTTGACAGCTCTTTGGTCTTGGCCATAGTGGAGTTTGGAGTCTGACTGTTTGAGGTTGTGGACAGGTGTCTTTTATACTAATAACGAGTTCAAACAGGTGCCATTAATACAGGTAACGAGTGGAGGACAGAGGAGCCTCTTAAAGAAGAAGTTACAGGTCTGTGAGAGCCAGAAATCTTGCTTTTTTGTAGGTGACCAAATACTTATTTTCCACCATAATTTGCAAATAAATTCTTTAAAAATCAGACAATGTGATTTTCTGGATTTTTTTTTTTCTCATTCTGTCTCTCATAGTTGAGGTGTACCTATGATGAAAATTACAGGCCTCTCTCATCTTTTTAAGTGGGAGAACTTGCACAATTGGTGGCTGACTAAATACTTTTTTGCCCCACTGTGTACACAATCATGAACTGCTCCATCGGTTAGATGCTGCTTACTTTTATTCGACATTGGACTTAACCAAGGAACATTGACAGATTCACTTCACTGAAATATCTAAAAAAAATTGCCTTTTCAACACCGTTTTGGTTATACCAATTTTTCACACTTCCTTTTGGGTTGTCGGAGACCTCAACGTTGTTTCGACATCTCATAGACAGAATCCTCTACTCATATAATACCACTTCTTACTTAAATGATTTAATCATTATCATTAAACAATATAAATAATGGCATCTACAGCATCTGAGGGCTGTCCAAATATCTTTGAGTCAGGCGGGTACAGGCAGGTGGAAGTACAGTATCTGGCTTCCACTTGGGCCTGGAAAAGTTTGGTAAAATTTGAGGTGGTGCTTGAGCTGTGAATGGAGAGAAGGCAGGTAAAACTGGCAGGTAATGTGGGATGATTTTCAAGTTTATTTAGTTGTGTCTCTGTGCTTTAGAGATTCCTATAAGGAGATAAAGAGTGGCTGAGCAGGTGGATTGGGCAACAAGCACACACAGACAGAGCGTGAACTTGAATTTGACAAAAAGAAAGCTGCGAGTGTTTTTTCCCTGAATTGACTTGGTTTTGTTAAGTTTTGTGGAATCACGGCAAAAAAAAAAGATAGACTTAATAAAAGTGAGACAGAGCTCAGTTATCATTTTCCACCTTCTTCCTCCTCGCTCTCACACAACAGGGTTCTACAGCAACATATGCTTTTAGATCATAACAAGTACAGTATCTGGCTTCCACTTGGGCCTGGAAAAGTTTGGTAAAATTTGAGGTGGTACTTGAGCTGTGAATGGAGAGAAGGCAGGTAAAACTGGCAGGTAATGTGGGATGATTTCAAGTTTATTTAGTTGTGTCTCTGTGCTTTTAGAGATTCCTTCTTCCTCCTCGCCCTCACACAACAGGGTTCTACAGCAACATATGCTTTTAGATCATAACACTCCTGCTTCCTCAGCTGATCTACAGAAATCTGTTAAGCATTGATATTTGCTTATGCTACTCATTATAAAAACATTATGCTTGGAATATATCATTTATGTACAGTTTAATGTATGGAAAAAATATATCCAAATCTTTTGTTTCACTGTGTAATGTCCTAATGCTGCCAGTCACCTAATAACTTTTGTCTTGTTGGTCAACAATTATACAGTATATGTTTACACCTATAGCTTCATTATACTGTTATTACACCTATGTACAGTGTGTATCATGACAATAAAGTTTAATTGAAATGAATTTAATGAATGAGATTTTTTGCTATTTCAATAACACAAATGTAATAATTGTCTTCACAACCAATTTTGCTTCACAGATAATTTTATGTATTTGTTTATATAGTCAATTCATAAACATAGCCATACTGTTAGCTCATACATTGCATTATGAATAAAATGTTTATTTGATTTGGAGCAGAAAGTAATTAATAAACATAACTGTGCCATTTTAACAAAGTTGTAATAACTAACAATGTGATTAATAAACACAATTATAACATTTGAATGAATATTGCAAATACAGAAATAATCAAACCACTAAAAAATCGTTTCATTTATTAATCCATGTAGACATACACATAATGCTTCAAAATCATTCTTAGTTAGACTGGTTAAATATTTTGATGGCAGGATTTGAGAATGTGCCTTTTTTCATCATATCAATAAGACGGCTCAATCAAATGGCATAACTAGAGCTCAGAAAACCACCTGAGCCATAATGTTTGTGGCAGAATTACGAGTTGTTATTTTCATTGTTTAGTTGTTTGCTCAGGTGTTCTTCAGTAATCCCAATACATTTACTGGGACATTTTGACATTTTGACATTTTGTTGCATTTAATATTTAATATTTAATATGTTTTTCTTCAGACTAATAAGAACCTGCTCTTTAGTGATTTTCTTCCATTCATCTGGATACACAGCTTGCTCTGCTTTATAACATTCAGCAAATTGCTTGTTGAATGTCACCATCACATACTTCCAGTAATCCGAGGCTTCTATATACATGTCAGGCGCAATATGCCAGTCTGGATAGTATTTGCGGTAGTCTTTGTAGAGCTGAGGCTCAAAATCTGTTTCTTGATTTTTGAAAGTTCTATTGCCAAGTACACTAGATGTACAGATCTCTTCACAGAGAACATTATCATTTCGGGAACCGCAAAGTCCTTTAGGTCTGTGCACAGCTGCATGGTGTTGCTGATGATCCGTTCCTTCTGCCTCACATGGTGTTTTGCAAAAGGGACACTTTTTCCCACATCCAAACACCCTCTTAAAGAGCATACTTTGGGGCTTCACCGACACATTGTTCAGTGTCTCTTTGATATCAGAGTTAGAGATCTCATCTTTTAGCTGTATCTTCATTTCCTCTATGCATTCATAGAGACTTTTGGTAAAGGAAGCACAATCGGCTGTATTCTGAAATAGGACCTGTTTCACTTTTTTCATGGAAATTGAGATGTCACAGTTCATAGATTTGCAAAAGTTCTGGATCAACGTTTTTGCACCTCTTTCATTATTGGGCAAAGGAGACCCATTGCCGTCAACCTTAGAGGCTTCCATTGCTTTCATGATCTTTTGCATTATGCTGTCCAGCTTCTTCATTTTTATATTTTGCAGAGATATGTCTTTGGAAAAGCATTTAACAATACGATTGTATATCCATTCTTTGACATAATCGTTGTATTGCAAGATGTACCTGTTAAAATCCTCAAAGTTTGATTTTTCAAGTAGTTCCTTTTGAATTGTGTACTGAAACAGCACTCGAGAACTATACTCAGTTGGGTGTTTTTTTAGAACTGCATCAACAATGTCAGGTCCGATGGACTGGTCGATGTACTCAGTCACTGCTGGGTTGAGACAGACCTGAGTGAATTCTCTTGCTTTCCTGTGGCACTGGTCCCTCTTTCTGTACAAATCAATGAAATCAGAGAGATACTGACTCTTAAATTTCTTTAAATGTTTCAATGGATCTTGCTCAGCAAGATACTTCCTGTGCATCTCTGTGAATTTCCGAGAGGCAATGCCACAAATGTGCAATTTCAGGTCAAATTCAAATTTGGTATCGTAATTGGTGCCTGCTTTTTTGAGGTGTTCATTAATTTCATCAAGTAGATCTTTTGTAAATGCAGTTTGGTAATCACCTTTGGATTGTGCAAACTGTTCAGTCATCTTAAAGCAACTGGAAATTACATTATCTGCAGTATTCTGTAGATCGTGCTTTACACTACGATGTGCATATATTAAACCTTTTAATTTTCCTAATTTCACATGTTCTTTCTTGGCCTTAAACTGTTTTTTCCCATATTGTGTCAATTTCCCCATTGTCTGCAAATATTGTGTGACATTACGATGTTCAAAACTTGAACGAAAGTTCATAAGTACATCACAAGGAACATCTTTTTCTGTAAGACCAGGGATGTTTCCCATCTCTTGTGTCCACATTCTCTCGAAATCTGCTTTGAGATCCTCATCAGTCACCTCATCTTCATGATCTTTGTAGTTCTGCAGTAATCAAACTTCACTGCCCTCCACAAGCTACTCATCCATTGCAGGAACTCTGGAATTCGGGAGGGTTGTTCATTCTTTCTTGCTTTAAGTATCTCAAAGAGAGTTTTCTTAAAATCAAGAACAGCCACGCTGTAGCCTGAATTAACTGGTGCCATTGGGGGGTGTGCCATGCCATAGGCCTGGTATATACCAGTTATTCTTTTCCACATCATACTCCAAAACATCAGTGAATTTTTTTTTATGTTAAACTTCTTCTCCATCCCAGCTGCAATCAGTGTCATCTCATTTAGTTGTTCCAAGAGCTTTTTTCGTTCATTCAGGTTTTTGTTATATGCTGAAACACCACCAACATTTTGATGAACAAAGTGGCAGACTGTTTTTTTGCCAACTTCCTTCATCCGTAAAAAAGCATGAACTGCTATCTGTAAGACGTCCTTCATCTCTGTGGAATTCTCCATTGCTATATTGATGATGGTTACATCACTAAGACCAATCACAAACGTGGCCAATTCATTGTCATGCTCATAACTGTCTTCCAGTTGTGCCAGTGCTGGTGATTTCAAGCCCTCTGTATCAATCAGAAGGACAAAGTCACAAAGTAACTCTTCCTTCAAGTCTTGACCCACAGGAAGGAAAATCATGTATGCTCCACGTGTGCATCGCCCACTACCCACTGCAAACTGCACTCCAAACATAGTGTTGAGCAGTGTTGATTTACCAGTACTCTGAACCCCTAACACTGTCAGAACCAGCAAACGGCTCTTCCCCCCAACCATCCTGTGAAGCTCCATGAGAACATCACTCACCCATTTCTCTGGGATATTTGATGCATCTCCATCAAGTAGTTCAATAGGAAACCCAGCCAGGAGCAGTTTGGCAGCCAGAGTAGGGAGACTGCTTATTTTATCAGATATTTTATTCGATCCAAATGAAGCAGCCTCATAGATTTGTCCCATTTCTCTCATGTAATGCTCTATGCCAAGAGAAGAATCAAGAAGTTCCTTGTCTAATCGGGCTATAGCCTCTCTGTCTTTCTTTTGTTCACACTCTTTGTATTTGCGCCGAAGGTTTGACATGTGTTTGCGTGATCGCATGTCCATCTTTAGTCCCATCCATTTCAGAAATAAGGCTCGCTCAGTATCATCTGAGCCCAACAAAGCATCAATGAAGATCTCCATTGTTTTTGTCATTTTGTACTGACTTTGTTTGTCCCAAATTTCGTCTATTTCTTTTTGAAGTTTAACCTTATATTGTTCCAGGCTCATGCTACCTGGATACTGTAATCTACATTGCTCTTTCTCTTTTATAGCCAGTCTTTTCCAATTTTCACCTTGCAGTGGCAGCTGTGTCTTTTTATAGTCTGTTATTTGACAAACTCGAAATAGTTTTCATGATTTTCTCTGCCATTTCTTCTGCTGATACAGAGGCTTTTCCTTGAATCTCATCAACAGAAAGACCTAATTTCTGAGCAGTCATCTTCATTGAATCGATACTAAATGATTTGAGACATTCACTTAGAATAGTGTTAATTGAAGAATTGATTGATTTTGCAAAAGTAGCCAAATTCACTTTTTGGCTTTTCTTAATTATGTGGTCTCTATCCAGTTGCAGAGTATCAATTACTGCCTCAATAGATGACTTCACATCCTGCGTCATGTTTCTCTGAAAGTTCACCACAAGAAATATTTTGGAGTTAATGTCTTGTAAAGAGGCAAACAGCCTTTGTTCGTTTTCATCAACACTGTCCAGGAACACAAAGACAGCTGTTGACACCTCAGTAAGGAAGCTGAACTGTTCTCTAAAAGTGCAAGCATCACCTCTCAAATTAGCAATAGCCACTGCCTCAGGAAAGACATCAATGCTATTGTTCCCACATGGAAGACTCCAGCAAATTTCCACCATGCCATTAGCGATTACCCTGGGAGCAGATCCTCCAATCATTTCTCCAATGAATAAAGAAGTCATGGTGCTGCTGTGAATTGTTCAGCACTTGGTTCAAAATCTGAGACTTGGACAAGCTGCAGTTACTTAACCTCACAAATGATACCAAGGGAATTTCTGCATGAACAACACTGTCTTCAACAAACCCTTTTGACTCTGACATTGATTGGGGACGCCATTCTTTCAGGATAGCTCTGAGAGCCCATAACATTAGAGTACATTGATTATGTACACCATGAGGTAACACAAAAGGTACTGCAAACTGACACACTGACATTTTCAGTGCTATTTCTTGCTGGAGAAAACTATCTGCACAGAAAAAGAGGGCAGTATGAAGATCTAGAAGGTAAAAACTATCATCACTGTCCTCTTCACTGAACAAGTCATCTGATTCATCTTTTTCACAAAGTGCTGATAGCATAAACCTTGAGTTTGAATTAACCATCAGTAGCTTTCTCAGGAAGGCCCATGGTATTGCTTGCAGTGAGTCAATCTTTTCATTGGACACAGTGGCCCTGTTGATTTCCGCTAAAGTCCTCAGCGTCAGCTTGTTTGGGTAGTACTTTTCAAGTCCCAGTGTTTTTAAAAATGAAAGATGTGCATCTGAAAATAAAAACAAATTTTATTTTAATAATTTAACAATATGTTGTTGTGAATGATAAATAGCCACATATTTTTAGGTATTTATTTTATACTTTAGCTAAGTATTCTTAGGTAACATTTATATTTATAGCTTTTTGTGTCTTTTCCACAGCAACATACAGAAGTCATGACTAGTCTCTATCAAAGATATTTGGGTGTTGTACCACCCCCTGACTTTGCATGAGTAGCAGTTCAAAATGATGCAGTCAGCTGGCTTCACATCTTTAAAGCGAGTATATGAAGCTGTCTTGTGATAGGGGATAGGAGCTTCATGCACCAGTCAGCACCATGACTTCAGCACCATGACTTCTTTTGTCATAGGGGATGCCAGATGAGTGGGTATTGGACTTGGTCCTGAGTACTTCAATAAAAGTGTGCACTCTATCTGTGGACTCTTGAGGAATCTTAAGTGGTCACTAAAGCACCAAATGTCCTCAAACCCTGTTGTAATTGTAAAGATTCTTTTTCTTCTTCTTCTTTTCTTTTTCATGTGGATTATTATAATTACTTTTTTGCTTTTTAAAAGTCACAGAATCATGACGCTTAGTTAACAGGTTGAACCCCCCCCACCACCACCACCCCCCCACCACCCAACTCAGGCAAGCAAGAGGGGCCAGATATTTTACTTTATTTGTCATGATCCAAAGTTCTTGTCGACCTCTGATAGAGCTCTGATTTGGGGACGGACCCGTCAGCCTCTTGCTGGACTCTGTGGACTCCCTAACACCAGGAGGTACACAAACTCTGCCACACTTCCTAGGGGAAGATGTCCCATGATATCCAGGAGCTTCCCCCACAATTGAACTGGGCCAGCAAGGCAGGACAAAAAACCCTAGCCACTGACTCTCCTCTGGCTTGGGATACAAAAGGCTCTGGAATCCTTCCCGTGGGCAATAAGTACAGTCAAAGGGGGCTAAATTACGGTTCATGTGGGAAGTGTGTGGAGTTGTCATCCTGACTTAACACCACTCTCACCTTCAAACTGTATCCATGTTGCAGCAAAGTGTCCTGTCCCTTTATGAGACAGAAAAGAGATGCAGGTAGGCAGTTTATCAGGTACATCAGTGAGCAGTGTATTGGTAACAGTAGACAGACTCAAAGTCAATGAACAGACTATGGTCAGGCAATGGCAAATGAGATATCAATGAGCAGGCAGATACAAAAACAGGAAATGTGGCATGGACAAAAGGATCAATAAACAAAGGCTTTTCTGTGCTTGACCCATGAGCTTGTTTATTTTGAATAATGAGCAGATCCTTTCTTTCCCCACACTTTGGACTTTCCATCACATTGGTAGAGGGTACTCTTGGTTCTAGAAAGTTTCTGACATACATATCTGCCAATTACACTATAATATACACTATATAATACTGTGAAATTTGACTAGTATATAATTGACAGAATAAAATATATGAAGCAGTCGCATCTGTGTAATGTATTCTCTCTTTTACTCTCTTTCACACAAACACACACACACCTTGAGTGTCAGAGCCAGATAATTCCGGTACACTTTGTGTTTTGACCTTCCAGGCGCTGCTGCAAAAAGTTCAAGTTCTCTCTCTCACACACACACACCACATCAGTGGGTGTCAATCAAAATCACCCAGCGTTGTTGATCTTCCGCTTTCAGTGAGAAGCTTCCATTCCTCAAGCTGAGTTGTGTTCACCAATCTCAGGTTCCAGATCATGAGGATATCCTGGGTTAACACACACACACGCACACAAAGAGCATCACTCACTGTATCATCACAAACACACACTCGTATTCAGTGGTACATCTCTCAGCAGGACTCAAAATATTCCACACTCCCTTTCACACACAATCCATCACATTAATCATTACAAGAAAGCAATACAGGATTCTGAGGTCACCCCTCCGCAGCCTTGTCCCGGTCAAGACAGGTCCAAACCGGCCAGAACCAGGTAAGGCTAAAAGTTCTCAGAGCTGCTTACAGTCCTAAAGCTACAGGAGGGGATTAATATCCTTCACTGGATATGACTGAGCTTTGTGAGAAAAGTAGTAGAGGTCATCTAAGAGTGCAGCGCAGCACGGTACGGCTCCTGGGCGGGGAACGTGATTGTGAGGGAAAATTTCTTCTTCACCCTACAGGCTAGCTCGCTAAATCTTACTAGAAAATAAAACAATAAAATTTCTAATCAAATCTTAAAAACATAAAAGCCAAACTCACTCAGACTGGACTCAGTCCCATTGGACCTCTATGTCCTTATATACATTGATCAGGCATAACATTGAGTCTAATATTGTGTTGGTCCCCGTTTTGCTGCCAAAACAGCCCTGACCCATCATGCACTGTGTATTCTGACACCTTTCTATCAGAACCAGCATTAACGTCTTCAGCAATCTGAGCAACAGTAGCTCGTCTGTTGGATTGGATCACACGGGCCAGCCTTTGCTCACCAGGTGGATCAATGAGCCTTGACCGCCCATGACCCTGTCGCCGGTTCACCACTGTTCCTTCCTTGGACCACTTTTGATAGATACTGACCACTGCAGACCGGGAACACCCCACAAGAGCTGCAGTTTTGGAGACGCTCTGATCCAGTGGTCTAGCCATCACAATTTGGTCCTTGTCAAACTCGCTCAAATCCTTACGCTTGTCCATTTTTCCTGCTTCTAACACATCAACTTTGAGGACAAAATGTTCACTTGCTGCCTAATATATCCCACCCACTAACAGGTGACTTTTAGCAAAAGAATTTAACATGAAAATGCATGTTACCTTTGCTTAAAGCGGCTGTAAGTGTTTTTTAAAAGGACGCATCAACCAAACTGTCCTAGAATGTTGATAGCTATAATAAAATATTCATGAATAGCATGAAAAAACTTCATCCTTCTTAATGACTGCTCTAAAATAAACTCAACATTTAAGCACAGCCCACCTGTGTTAACCAATCAGAAAGCTTCTCTACAAGAGGGCGGTCCTGTCTACATTTCCAGCAGTTATTGATGAATCCTACAGAACAAACTGTATTAATGAGTAACGCTTGAGAACGAAGACACGTGTCTGTACAGAAATGATTAAAATTAATAGCCCCCCTAAAAAAATCCAAGAGAAAGCTTTTACCTTAAATCCTATCAAGACGTGATATATTCATGACTTGTTTGGGAGACCAAACAGACTTTTTCCCCTGCTCTCACTTATCAGTACCTGCACAGGGCTATACACAAAACACAGATCACCAACACAGAAGTTTTTTTGTACAAGTGTTTAATTGTATTAATGTTCATTTGATCAACAGTACCTCATCTCACCTGCTTCTGCTGGGACCAATTCTTACGACAGTGACATTTCCATTGAAGGCAGACTAATCGCCCTTACGCTCTCTTCTCTGCTGATTTCTGCTCGCCGATCTGAGACTAGTATTTATGATTTACTTGAAAGGGGAAAATATATATATATATATTACACTGATCCAAGAACAGCATCGCAGGTCATTTTAAAATATTCGGTCTTAAGAAACATTTCTGGCTTGAATAAATCAGTGAATAGTGAAGGCTATCAATTTCACCAGATTCAACAGAAGTACTTGCAACATAATGCAGTGAGCTAGAGTTAACATGCTGTACTGGATATAATAGTAACCTGGGCTCTGGGAAGGAAGCAGATTTTTGGATTGTTTTTATACATAGTTTCCTGAAAGGACAACTGAGAAACATGTGCAAAACCCCAAAAGCCAAGGTATGTGACAGGTAAAGGCATATGTATGGCTTAGGTTACATGAATTAGGTTTCGCAGCAAAAAAACTTGCCTGGTGGTT
This sequence comes from Hemibagrus guttatus, assembly GCA_033459395.1. Taxonomy (NCBI): domain Eukaryota; kingdom Metazoa; phylum Chordata; class Actinopteri; order Siluriformes; family Bagridae; genus Hemibagrus; species Hemibagrus guttatus. Next base: position 24,720,553 of record JAUCMX010000008.1, read on the forward strand.
TAGCTAACAATTTTTTTGCATGGTTTGCAATTTCAGTATGTAATATAGTAAAGAAACTGAATTTTCTGCATAGATACAACAGTGTTATTTGCAAGCAGCACCAATGTTTATTTTAACTCCAATGCTAGGTAAGAGCCTTTAAAAAGCACTGATGCTTTAAAGGGGGGAAAAAAATACACTTTTTCCCCCCACTAAATTTGCCTCTGATGATAAAGTTGTGTCACAAACTAGTTCTTGAACGGAGCAAAACTGGCCTCAGATCAGCGTACGTGAGCATGAAACCAGCACACACACAAATTATTTATATATACACACACAGCACTCGTTATGTACACATGCAAATAGGCAACAAGTGCTGGTTAAAGTCTCGTTTCTGCTCTGGCTTTACTTTTTACACACAATTTATTTTTTATACACATGAAACAACGTAAAAAAAAAAAGAAGGCTTCACCATATCAGCTGTGCTATCTAACGACTTCCTGTTTCCCTGAACATCACGTTTTCCAGACTTGTTACTTATTTAGTCGCTTTTTGTTGCGATATCTTTATTTTATTCCAATGCAGTGTTTTTGTTCTAGCTGTAATATTTGTGTTCTTTGTTTTCAGTAATTTGGTTTTAGCCTCATTGTTAAGGAAACATGGATCAGTGCCAAAAAGCAACCTTTTAAAAAAAGAAAAAAGGAAAAAGCAAAAACAAAGCCATCAATCATTCTAAATCAAAGCGCACGACACGATGGGACACGTGGTCACTGTTCTTTCAGTTCACAAAGCAAATTTTGTCTCGCTAAAACTTCCCAGTCCAACTGCTTCTCCTCCTGTTCAGATTGTTGAGTCGCTGTGTGTTGTAGATTAGCGCCATGTGGTGTGTGCGTTAAGGCTGAGCAGGAGGGTGCGAGGAGCTGGACGGAGCAGTCAGCTGGGCTGGCGGCGGTGGAGGAGGAGGCTGCTGCTGCGCTCCGGAGTGTGTGTTGGGGGAAGGAGGAGGTGTCGGGCGCTTAAACTTATCTGGACTGCTGCTCCTCCTGGGGGACGGCCTCTGTGGAGAGAATTGGAGATGATGGGATTCTAATGCAATGAAATGGGCCACTTATTAGCCGCTTTATTAGATCTACTCTTTGTGTTCAGATTTCTAAAAATTCATATTTGCCAGTACAAGAAGTTTCAAAAAGAAGAAGAAAAAAAAAAGAGAAAAGACTCTTAATTGACTTTCCCTCTTTTGGTATGTGTATTTGAACATAATGAACCTGATGTTGGTGTAACACCTTGATGCTGCACGAATCCTGACCATATGGTTGTGCAAACTTGACATGACTTATTTTGTAAATTACGGGGAAAAATTAGAATCAGGAGCATGCAGGTATTTGGGAATGCTAAATTCTTTTGCTAAAAGTCTCTTTGAGATCAGGTATAACATTATGAGCAGTGAGAGGTGAAGTGAATAACACTGATGATCTCCTCATCATGGCACCTGTTAGTGGGTGGGATATATTAGGCAGCAAGTGAACATTTTGTCCTCAAAGTTGATGTGTTAGAAGCAGAAAAAATGGGCAAGAGCAAGGATTTGAGTGAGTTTGATGAAGGGCCAAATTGTGATGGCTAGACCACTGGATCAGAGCATCTCCAAAACTGCAGCTCTTGTGGGGTGTTCCCGGTCTGCAGTGGTCAGTATCTATCAAAAGTGGTCCAAGGAAGGAACAGTGGTGAACTGGTGACAGGGTCATGGGCGGCCAAGGCTCATTGATGCACGTGGGGAGCGAAGGCTGGCCCGTGTGATCCGATCCAACGGACGAGCTACTGTTGCTCAGATTGATGAAGTTAATGTTGGTTCTGATAGAAAGGTGTCAATACACAGTACACGACGGGTCAGGGCTGTTTTGGCAGGGAAAGGGGGACCAACACTATTAGGCAGGTGGTCATAATGTTATGCCTGATCCATGTAAGTCACTCAAATAATATTTTCACAGCATCAAGCCTCAACTATAAAGGTAGATATGAACAGATTTGCTTGTGAAAAGAGATTCGTTTGGGGAAGGACAAAAAAATCCCTCATATCCTACTCATGCTCCTGAGTGTGCGTAAACTTACGCATTAGAAGGCTGACTAACGTAATTCATCGACTTCAAATCTTGTAATTTGAATGATTACTGCAGGTTTCCATTTAGATTATACTGTTGAGTTCTTACAGAAGCGTCAGTGTTGTGGGCGACGCTATATTCTACCGATCTGCGTCTGTTACTCTGTGTGTGTACACGTGTGTGTAGGCTGACAGTGTTACAAATGAGTAACAGGTGAATGAGTGAATAAGTCGGCGTAACAGAAAGAAGCTGCCTCCACTGTCACATTCATCTGGGCGAGAGGAATTTATCAACAAGAACATGAAAAGCCTGAACACTGTCACCAAAGCAACAGTCTCTTAGCAACCACTCCTAGTCCCCAGAGATACCTTTAAATCAAGGACTGGTTAAAAGGTACTAAAAGAGAGAAGAGGAAGAGAAAAGGAAGGAGCTCATAACAAAAATACCTAAATAACATACCTGTGTTTCTAACTCCATGTGTTTGTGTCTGTGTGTACCTGAACTCCATGGGAGGGTCCAGGGTGGATATGCAGTCCTGGTGGTGTGTAGTGTGCGTGTGGGGCTCGGCTCAGCGTGGCCGGAGGTGTGAAGCCCACCGTGTGACTGGTGTACGACAAACCTGCAACAACACGGAGGGTAAAAAGTTACTCGTCTATACACAAGCGTCCTTTTCCAAAACATCAGAACAGGACTCCAGATTGAAAAGGTAACGTGTATGACTAGTCCTACTGTAAAGTCAAAGCATGTGCTGTGAAGGTGTGTGAGATGCGGTGTTGCCACGGCGATGTACCTGGTGAAATGGGGCGGCTTGAGGAGGGGGAGGGGGTGTAGGGGGTCGGACTGGACACGGTACGAGCTCTCAGGCCCTGAGCAGACATCTCATTAAAATACCTATAAGGCAGCGAGAGAGAGAGAAACACAAGAATACCGAGAGAGAGAGAGAGGGGGCAAACAGAGAGAAAGAGAGAGGGGGAGATAGAGACAGGAAGGGAGGGAGGGAGAGAGAGACACACACACACAAGATAATTGCAGTGAGATGTATAAAGAGAGAGACAAACACCAAGAGAAACAAACAGAAAGAAAGATGGAAAATGTCAAACACATCAACCCTGATACGTTGTATATTATAAACGATATAAAATAAATACACATGTACAGAGTAGATATATAAATTATACTGATGGTTGAAAAAAAACTATTTTACATTTTAGGACTGTGTAACGTTAGTAAAGTAGCACCGGTTTCTCACACACTCTTCTTTCACTTTTATCAGAACTTGTGGCATATTAATATCATCTTATTTCGGCTGCTCCCTTTAGGGGTCGCCACAGCGGATCATATCCCTCTATATCTCCCTCTGTCACTGCATGTCTTCCCTCACCACATCCTCTTCTCCTCTTCCCAGGGGGTTCCATCCTTAGCATTTTTCCTTCCAATATAATCCATATCCCTCCTCTGCACATGCCCAAACAATCTCAATCTTGCCTCTCTTACTTTGTCTCCAAACTGCCCCACCTGCGCTGTCCCTCTAATATATTCTAATCCTCTCCATCCTCGTCACTCCCAAACGCAAATCGCAGCATCTTAAACTCTGCCACCTCTCTTTTTGTCAGTGCCATCGTCTCCAAGCCATACAACATAGCTGGTCTCACCACAGTCTTGTATTATGGCATATTAATATAAAAGCAAGAATTACCATAAGGCAAAAAATTCAGGTAGATTGAATCTTATACAATTAAATAATGTATAGAATTATAGCAGGTATGTCTAGACTGGAAATATCGAAAGCTAATTTGTCGAGCTATCAAACAGTCTGCTGGATAAACGATCAGAACAGATACACGTTCCAAAAGGTTCAGTTGTGTTTGTGTAATGCTGACAGCAGTGACGCGTTTCAACATTTTTCACTGCTTCGTCAGAGAGTTCGTCTGGCCGTACCTCTCATCGTCCATCTCCAAGCTGCTCTCGCTCTCACTCAGCTGCCTGCACAGAGCTTCTCTCCTCTCCATCTCCCGCTGCAGCTTCCTCTGCAGGCGCATATTCTCCTCCCGCATCTGTCGCTCCTCTTCGATGTACTGTGCTCGCTTCTCCGTGTCTGAGAAACAGAGAGCAAAAGGAAGAACAAGAAAAAACAAACAAAAAAACAACCCACAACAAAAATTAGTCAGTCAATCTCCACCTTACAGTGCAAAGTTTGTTCTTGAATTGGCTCTGAAACTAAAAGTTGCTTCCCTATTGCCCTCATAACCAACACAGCCTCACAAATTTTAGGGCTTTTAAATTTCCAAATCCATTTGAATGAAAATGAGTGCGCCCTCTAGTGGCTCAACACCAGAACATACACACTCAGCAACCAGTGGAAAATAATATGCATAAGGATGTTTTTTCCAAAAAAAAAACCCCATTTAAAGAAACAGAAACACCCCCCCCATCAGTGGAAGAAAGTCTGATGAGAGGAAGGAGTAGTTAAAGGACAGTAAAAACAGGGGAAAAAAAAGAGCCAGAACGCATGAGAGTAAGGAATGAAGAAAAGACAGATGGAAAAACCAAAGTAAGGAAGATGTGAACAAAATAAGTGAAGTTAGGATGAATCAAGACAGAAGGAAAAAGCAAAGGCAGGAAAGGAGGGGTGAAGGGAATGGTGATGGATAGACAGAAGATAGGAAGGAATGAAGGAAGCTGCAAAGAAAAAATAAATCTGGAAAGGAGTGAATGAAGGAAAAAGTGAAAAAGGGAAGGAGAGACAGGTTGAAGGATAGAAGGAAGGAGTGAGACAAACAGGCAGGTTAGTGGACACTAAGCGTAAAGAGAGTTTCTTGGACAGTGTAAGAGGACAGGAGGTGTGTTGTATTGTGCGTTTGTGTTACTCACGTTGCAGCTCAGTGGTGCGCAGGCTGCGCTTCAGCCTCTCTACCTCACTCTTCAGGAAGCGGATGTGCCTCATCATGTTCTCAGGCGAGTCGATCTCCATGGAGATGTCCCGCGGGGAGGGCGGGGCCGACACCGGCTGGTCCAGCTTCTCCTGCAGGATCCTGACAAACGGACCAGAGGACGATCACACACACACACAGTACACACAACACAACCCAAAAACCTGGCACACATGCAACTGACTGTCACTAAACCCCGCCCCTGAAATACGTGAGCAGCCAATCGAAGCTTAGCTGCCCCTGTTCTGAGTGAGATTTTTGTAGCTGTTGGTGGTATACTTACAGAAACAAAGAAAAACTTTTTAAAAAGGAGTGAATTTTTTCCCCATTAAAACCAACACACTGAAAAAATCTCTACAATTAAAAATCTTAGAGGAGCGTATTATCCACTTTTACCACCTTACGCCTTCACAAAAAAAAAATTACTGACGTTTGAGCCTGGATTAGCTTTCCCCCAACTCTCACCTTTTCTCAGCCTCCAGCTTGTCCATGCGCTTCCAGAGCCGGTTGACCAGCGCCTCCTGTTCCTGCTCCAGCGTGTTCTCCAGGTCGATCTTCTCACGACGCAGCTGAGAACACACACACACACACACACACACACACACACACACAGCAAAATGAGAATCCACATACTCTAGAACGCTTCCTCATGTAGAAATAAGCTAGAGACTTTTAATTAATGTTGATGGAAGGAGTCTCCAGTTCTTCGGGACAGACGTGTTTTGCCCTGTGGATTCTCTATAAAATGAAAAATGTCTTTTTTACTTTTATTTTATTACCTTAAAATGACAGAAAATGGGTCTGGTGAGTGAATGAATGTTTATAGCTACAGGAAGAGATCCATAGTATTAAATGTCACTATAAACGGATATAAAGGGCATAAACTGTTGGCAATTGTAGTGAAAAAGGGAACAAAACACTTCAAGAGGTCTTTTTTTTTTTTTTAAAGGAAATTAATTAACATTGGGGCAGTAATTCTGCTTGCATCAATGCCAACACTGAGAATTATTTCCCCATAAATCACACAACCCGAAGTGTTTTATTCCTTCCTCGTGGTTGCAGCAGCACCGTAGGCATTCATTCCAGGGTTACCTGCTCTAAGGTGAGCTGCTTGGTGATGGTGTCGTTCTCCAGCTTCTTGATCTTCTTCATCAGCTTGTTGACTTGAAACTCCTGCTCCTGCTCCAAGTGCTGCTCCAGCTCGGCCTTCTCGTGCTGCAGCTACAGAAACGAGAAAATCATGTGATCGCTCTTCCTACACCAAAGACCGCCTTTTTAAAGCTAAAATTAAAGCCAAGATATCAACACTGACATTTGTTAAACATTTGAACCTCCAAATTCTAGCTTAAAAAGAGAAGCTTTCTGTATATTAGACAGCATACAGATAAAATCTCCTGTCCTGATTGGTTGGCTGCTGGTGGTTCATATGTATTATGAGGTCATGTATTATGATGTTATGTCTTTCTCTCTCTCATATCGTCTTCCTTCTACAGACTCATCCAAAAGATAAAAAAAAAAAAATTTTTTTTTTTTTTTTTATCCTTTCTGAAGATATTTTCCCCCCATTTTCCATTAAAACCAATTTTTTTTTTTTTATCCTAGCGTTTGTCCCACACAATGGCAGGGTCCGCTGTTGTTAGCGGATTATTTGATCCGCATGATTTGGCACGGGGTTTACGCTGGATGCTCTTCCTGTCACACCCCTCCCATTTTTATCCAGGCTTGGGACTGGCACTAAGAGTTAACTCTTCAGTGGCTGGGTTGGCGCCCTGCCCGGGAACCGAACCGGGTCCGCGGCAATGAGAGCGCTGGTTCCTGCCGCTGGACCACCATGCTGTATTTTCATTATTCCTGTGAGAAAGTAGCAGTGCCACAATGACATCATAGGGAGTGCAGTTACAATGCTGTTCAACAGAAAAAAAATTCATACGTAACAGTCAGGTTTTGGCTGCTCCTAAAAACAAAACTGCAAATGCTTCTTTTCCCACCAATGTTTAATAAATAATACTTATAAGAAATCCAGCACAGAAGTAAGAAATGTTTATGCAAAAGCTGGACTCGAAATCCAAGGGTGCAATGCAGTTATACAGCAGAATTAGCAACCTACGAGATGAGAACCTGCTGGTGAGGAGTTGCAAGAGCTGGACATGCTTAAGGTCTAAAGCGCCGCTGCATCGCCCTCTTTAATTGAAATGACTTGCGGACATCACGATCGAATGGCATTGTGGGTGACGTCAGAACTCGTTAACCAAAATCCAAAGAGACCGTCATGTTGATGAAAGATGTTTGGACTAGAAATGCCAAGATGGTGTAGTTTTATCATCACTTTATTTATTACAAACGAAAATCATAATACTGAAATTGTCCGGAGTGGATATTTCCGTTTGGATTTATTTAACCCCAGAATGTTGCGAGTTATTTGGACAGAAGGTCTGGTTGTGGTCCAGACAGTGTGTCAACTACACGTCCAGCCACATATGGTGGTCACAATGACTCATGGTTCCCACTCAAACACCCAGGGCCGAGCAGACGCTCCAGAAAGCCGTGTTGGTTTGGTGAACTTTGGACTGTTTGAGATGTGCCAATGGGCTGGGTCATAAGAGGAAACAGTTTATGATTACCCCTCAGTGAAGGAATTGTGGGAACTCTGATAAGGACTGATAAAGACCTTGTGCAACACGTTCTCCGAGGTGGTAAATGTTTACAGAGGCTAAACTGTGTTTAAAGTAGCTTTAGGCTTATAGAGGAATTGAGACACGGTGACTCTGCAGTGACATTAAATGAAAAAGGGAATGGAAAGAGACATGGACGGTAATGGAGATCTGCACAGCGTGTGGTGCATCAAGCCTTCAGTTACTCATCCCTCACGCAGTGCTTCGGTAACTAATCCTCAGTCATACGCACCCACAGGCCAAGTGGCCTCTCCAATTACCCACCCTTCCCCAAACACCCACACCTCCCCCACAACACGTGTCATCTGCTCTGCTCGACTGGAGTGTGACTCACTCGCTCCGAACTTGGAGCACTTGCCCTTTCTGTACAGGGATTTCAATTTTCGGTAGAAACGAGCCTAAAAACAAGCCACGAACATCGGTGACTCATTGCCGAGCTGTGGGCGAAACAGGAAAAATGTAGAAGCTGCACAAGCACTGGCTGAGCATCAGATCCACTCAGGAGCGTTTATGAAGTGTGACTCGTTAAAAAAAGAATTGAAGTGTGAATATGAGAAAAATAAAATATGTAGCTCAGTAGTCTGGGATAAACAGATTCTAGGACTGGGATGTTAGAGGTACTTTCAGAGTTGGAAGTGTTGGCCAGGTTGTCCACACACTTTTGGCCAGATTTAATACAAGACATTCCAGTTGCTTTGCATGATCTGAGGTGGAGTGAGACACTCAGCATTTTAAACATCTGTACTTGATTAGGAAATGTAAAAACAATCAGGGGAAGTGTTCGCGCCGAATCCCAAGACCACCAAGGGGCCCTTGAACGAGGCTCTTCATCCTTAACTCAGTTCAGTTGTATAAATGAGATAATTGTAAGTCAGAGCCAAATGCCATAAATATAAATGAAACAAATATGCACGAATCGGTCACACAACATTTTGGCACCATTATCAGTCTAATACACAAACGGTTGCTACAAAGATTCATCCTGTCCCCAGGAACCTGAGCATCTGATGAACTTCGAATGGTCTACATCAATACATCTGAGAAGATAACTAGATGGTAGCTCAAGTGGTTAAGCCTCTGGGTTGTTGATTGGAAGATTGAGGTTCAAGCCCCAGCACTGCCAAGCTGCCACCGGTGGGCCCTTGAGCAAGGCCCCCAACCCACCCTGCTCCAGGGGCTCTGTATCATGGCTGACCCTGAGCTCTGACCCCAACCCCCAAGAATGGGATATGCGGTGAAATAATTTCACTGTTTCTGTTTTACCTGCGATGTAAAAAAAAAAAGAAAAGAAAGGAAGAGCAGAAACAAACATTACAGAGAGAGAGTGTGGTCATTATACATTAATTGTGTTGTCAAACATTTTGTTCAAACACCATCGAAACATGTATATTATGCCAATAAGGTTACTGTGGGTCACTACAAGGCACCTCAAAGCTTCAATGAACCTGGAGATGGATTCTGTGTATCTTTATCTTTTGAAAGATATTCCCTCAGTCAGTGTTGTGATGATGTTTGTGTGAAATCTGGTCGGTTACCTGCATGAGTTTCCGGGACAGATCGTTAGTAAGGAACTCCTCCTCTTTCTCATAGTTCACGGCGAGCGTCTCCTTCTCTTTCTGCAGAGCCTGGATCTTCTTAAATAGGGTGTTGGAGATGAACTCCTCCTCTTGCTCTGCCCTTGCTTGCTGCACACAAACACCATAGTAATAATAAAAAAAAAAAAGCTCTGATACGGCGGACTCGTGCTGCGAGGTTCCACAGAATGAAAGAAAATGAATAAATGATTACATAACTAGTTAAATAAATAAATAAATAAATAAATAAATAAATAAATAAATACAGGTATCTGACTGATAAAATGGTGATCTGGTTGATGATTTAGAGAGCACGTAGAGATTTGCTTGCTATTGTTTAACACCAAAAAATCGGATCAGCAAGATCTGACAAAAGGAGGTGTGGCCAGAGACAGGAAGCAGAAAAGCATGGTTTTCAGGTGGCTTCTGTATCTCTGTGGCAACCAGTCAAAAACCAAATGCTCCTGCAAACAAAACCCTTACACATAGACTGAAATAGTACACAAAAATACCCAAAAGGCTACCAGCCTAGTCAAGGATGAGAATATCAATGAACCAGATGGACTGTCCAAATACAAACCCACAACAGCATCATCAATGAGCCAGCCAGAAGCACTCATCATACTCAATTACTTTTTTGACTACAGTAGTTTTCTAGACTACCTGCGATTTAGAAAAACACAAGGCTCCAACACCAAGCGTCATTCATTTCATATTAAAGAGGACTTTAAAGGACTTCTTGGATGATGTAACGAACCTCACTGAAACACCCGAGATTGATCAGGATCGCAGCACAAGTAAACTTCCAGGACTGGACAAAGAAACCAATAAACGAAATTCCGGGCACTGTTGTGACTTACTAAAGTGCGTGAAATCAAACTGAACCACTGACGGCACCAAGACCGCTCGTTTTCAGAGGAACTCAAACACAATACACTTTAAGGTTATGTTCTGGTCAGAAAAGAACATTCCCGTTAGTGGGAGCAGACAGGAAATGACTTTAGTCTCTCGGACTACAAATGGATGACTTATCACACAGGTCCTGATCCAAAAGTACAGCACAGAACAATAAAACCATTAGGAAGGAAAACATTCCATCATGGCGTCCAAACTGTCATCGGTTTTCTTTATATCATAACATCTGCTTACTACTTCACTTTAAACGCGTTATTATAACATGAATGAAAAAGAAAAGAATGACATTTTGTTCCCCTTACATCATAGCAATTTGCAAAAGGAAAATTTTACTTATAAAAATCCATTTATAGTGCGATGTACAGTCCAGGAAACAAGTTCGTTCCTGCTCTCACTTATATAATAGAAGCTACAAAACTCTTTACCTGAAAGATAATGAGACACAGAAACCTCAGCAAGTTATTCAGACAAAAACTTTCCTATCCCACTGGTGCTCCTGCTTGTGTACTAATGTAAACATCGACCTGATCCATTCCAGGTTGTGTAATTACTGCACTTTTAGCTCTACAATATACACCGGAGATGAAATCGCTTCTTCTGTCATTACGTTTACAACATTGAGCATTCTGGAGTTTTATTTTCCAGCCTTAACCCTGACTACTCATTTCATGCTCCCAGCTATCTGTGCACATGACCTTTTATGGAGTTCTGGGGGCGTCGCTATATGCAAATGAGCTGTGTCAGGAACACATCTTGCACTATGAAGTGGTATGTCACGTAGAGAACCCACCTCACCAAATTCCTCACTTGCGCTCCAGATTTTCTTTACTCATAAAAATGAGTGATATAACTGATTGACTTTTTCAGTCATTTACACCTCCCCAAAATGCTTCATACCTACCTACAGTCACAAAACTCCTCCCCTCTCAAGCAAGTTGTGGACAACAGTGTCCATGGATGGAGATATAGATATATAGATGGATCGAAATGCAGGAGAAGCGTCACAAAAGCTTCTGAGATGTGTTTTAAAATGGGATGCAATAATATTTCTGGAGAAATAAAACATTAGGATTACATACTCCAGCAAACGAACTCTGCATCAACGTTATAAACCAATTTAGTCACAAGGTACAAGTTAAAATTTCATCCTGGTGCAATATTTCAGTGGCTTTTAACCTATATTAGGGAAAGCGAACAATCTAATTCTGTCCGAATAAGGCTATACAAATCTCTTAACTTCTCCAGCACACATTAAAAATGTACTGACACGATGGACTCCATCCTCCATCTGCAAATCTAATCCCGTCTAAACAGGGCTTAATACACAGTCAATACCTAACTAATGCTAACTGCCTCAGTTGTGACAGCTAAGCTACTCAGGACACTAATCCTCCTTGAAACAATTAAAATGGTCACAAACCACATTACTAAGTTATTTTCTAAAATAAATCACGTCTTATTTCCATTTGATATTATGACTAAGCGACTTGAACTGGGTTGCCAAATTCGGACATATCCATTATACAAAATGACACCATCTCCTTATTTGCATACACACAAAGCGAAGTGAAAAAAGGGCGGAAAATCTGGCAACCCGGGCAGTACATAGCATCGCTGACATGACTCGCTAGCAACAATGCTAACCCAGATTTACTCGAAATATGAACAGCACTAATAAAAAATAAAGCATTTTAAGTGCATAACGCATTCAAAACAAGGTTACATGGGAAAAAAGTGTTTTAAAAAAACGAACAAGCAATATATTTTGAGAGAGTAAATCTTAGCATGTGAGGTACTAGCTAATTTAAAAGCTAAAAGCTAACAGTAGCGTTAATATCGCTTTTAATGCTTAAAGGTTGATAAATATTACAGCTGATAATATTAACATGAAGATAAAAACGTAATAGTCTTTAATACATTTATGATCAACTGGCTGACATCTGAAACAGGGTATAGGTTGCTTTTGTTTTTTTTAAACCCCATGTATGGAACTACAATAGGACCAGGGAAACGTTAAAGATTAATAAATACAAAACAAAATGGCGCATAGTTGTTGAGACACATAAATGTTACAATAAAATGTGGTGAGCTCGGTTGTGAGGTGATTTGAGGTGACTCACGATAGTGACGCTGGCCCTGCGCAGGTCGCGGTTCTCCTCCTGAAGACACTTGCACTTCAGCCTGAGCGTCTCCAGCTCGATCTTCAGCACTTTGTTCTCCTGCTGCAGGGACGCCAGCCGGTTCGTCAGCTCCTCCAGCCGGAACGCAGAGATAAACACGCCTTGCTTGCCGTCCCGGGCCGTAGCCGGAGCGGCGGCGGTGGAGGAAGAAGACGAGAGCGGCGTGGCCGAGCTGCTGCTCCCCGCGCCGTCGGTATCGCTCTCGCTGGCGCTGTCCGCCATGACTGCACCCCGAGCACTGATCCCACACAGCACAGCGAGAGCGCGCCAGAGAAACGAAAGCCCCGCCTCCTGCGTCAGGATTGGATCGTGTTCCTACCAACTCGACCAGGATTGGTTCATATATTCCCGCTTCCTGTCTCATCATACTTCCGGTATTTTTTATTATTTTTTTGTAGATGGGCTTGTACCATGGGCACGTTTAGAAATATTGCCCCCCTTCGAAAGAATGATCGAGAATATTTGTTAAAAATTTACGATAAAATATATTTAAATGAGTCACAAAAAAATAAGAAAAACTCGCATCTTGCCACTCTGCTACCTTCCTAATCAAATTATAAAACAAATTGTAGTCAAACCAGTAACATAAGCATCCAATCTATGAACTGTGCGAATGTAAACCATTAACCAATCGTAGCACAGGAGGAGCAATGGCATAACCAATCACCGCTAGGAGGCGGGGCTTGCTTAAGTACACCATATAGCCAAAAGTTTTCGAACACCCCTCCAAATCATTAAATTCAGGTGTAGTTTTTTAGAAGTTGGGCTTGGCCCCTTAGCTCCAGTGAAAGGAACTTTTTGGAGACATTTTGGACAATTTCATGCTCCCAACTTTGTTCCAACAAGACTGCACACCAGTGCACAAAGCAAAGAAATTGTCCAAAATGTCTTGATATGCAGAATCATTAAGAGTTCCTTTCACTGGAGCTAAGGGGCCAAGCACAACCGCTAAAAACAACACCTGAATTCAGTGATTTGGAGGGGTGTCCCAAAACATTTGGCAATATAGTGTACCTCTGATTTTCTTTTGCGCCCCCTGAAGGTAAAGAGATCAAACATACATGAATAACGGATTAGCCACAAAAGAGGCATGGATAGTGGACCAAATTAGAGATGTCTAATAAGATCATTTTCAACTGGGACTCATAAACTCATATAAAAACACTAGAAAACTTTTATAAACATTTACCTCAATACTATATCATATTAGTGTGCAACGCCTAATCTAATTACAGTCTTACATAGTGGTTTTATCAGTAGTAAGCAAAATAGTTGTGTTGTTTTTTTAATAAATAGTATGTCATATATATATATATATATATATATATATATATATATATATATATATATATATATATATATATATATATTTATACATAGAGAGAGAGAGAGAGAGAGAGTTTAAGGGACTTTACGCTAAATACTAGGTTATTCAGGGAACTAAAATATGTGTAACAAAAGTCAGAACTTTTAAGTGTAAGTAGTATTGACAAAAATGAAATAAGAAGCATTCATTCATTCATTCATTCATTCATTCATTCATTCATCATTAGTGACTGCTTCATCCTGGTCAGCTCTGTGGTGTTTCCAGAGCCAATCTGCTGAACACTGGGCATGAAGCAGAACTACACCCCAGATGGGATGCAAGACTCATTCTCACTTAGTCAGTTTATCCTTGTCAGTGTACCAGCTGGTATGTTTTTGGTAGGTAGGTGGAAAACTGAGAACCTGGAAGAAATCCACATGGATACAGGAAGAACGTGAAACAGTCCACGCAGCACACAGACAGGACCCGAGGCTCAGGATCGAACCAGGCACACTGGAGCTGAGAGGCAGCTGAGAGGTTAAATTAGTAATGCAGCAGAGCTGTAATAAATGAAAAACTGGAAAATAACACAAATAAACAGAAATAAAACACACACACACACACACACACACACACACACACACACACACACACACACGCACAAATATATATACACCTCACGGTTAAAGAACAGCCATTTCTGTTGCTTGTAGATTCTCTTATTTTGATCTGAGCTGAATGTATTTTCTTTAATATACATTAGACATTTTTTCCCCCAGTCTGCTATTAATTAGAAGTGAAAATCTCTCAACAAAAGCCTCAGCTGTGATGATGCTATGAAACCACAAGATAGCAGTATTGTATAGTTATACTTCCAAGCATCATGAACATAAAAACATTGTTTTCCTCATAAGAACTTGCCATGATTGCACAAATGATGTTATGAGCTTATTGTTTTTTACATTTTCCTACCATATAGATCCCTTTCTAAGTATTTAAACTTCTCTTAGATAACAAAAGGTGTATGTTAATCATATTAATCAAGAATAATCAATGCATGATGTGTTTCAGGTACTCCACTATGTAGCTGTAACCATAGGCTAGCACAGACAAGCTTGTTCATTCATTCATTCATTCATTGTCTACCGCTTATCCGAACTATTCTCGGGTCACGGGGAGCCTGCGCCTATCTCAGGCGTCATTGGGCATCAAGGCAGGATACACCCTGGACGGAGTGCCAACCCATTGCGGGGCACACACACACTCTCATTCACTCACACAGTCACACACTATGGACAATTTAGAGACGCCAATCAACCTACAATGCATGTCTTTGGAAAGGGGGAGGAAACCGGAGTACCCGGAGGAAACCCCCGAGGCACGGGGAGAACATGCAAACTCCACACACACATGGCGGTGGACAAGCATGTTTGTCCTTAAAAATAATAAAACTATGGTTGTAACACCATTACGATTTGTGTAAGAGAAATGTGGGACAAAAACCTTGACTTGAGGATTATGGTGAGATAAGCGTTTTGGAAACTGTATAAAAGAGACTGAGCTCAACAGTTGCTCCATGGATCAGATCTGCTTTATTGTTTTTCAATTAAAACACTGAGAAGGATTCTTTAGAAGAAAAAAACTTCTACCACATTCACAGTTCTCTTGTTGGTCACTTTTTAAGAGTCGAGTTCGACTCGTTCTTTATCTTTTTGCAGAGCGGGTACAGAATAAAACCTGTCGGAATTTTGATTCATCGCAGTAACTCGATTCTTTTGATTCCGTACACCAAAAAGAATCGTTCAGATTTGTTCAGTAATCACAAAGTCATTGTTTCATTCACTTAAAGAAACCCCAAAACATTCAAATTGACATTTCCAAAAAAGACATTTCAGTCAGTGTAGGCTAGATTTAAAAGAGTGGACACGAATAAACATTTTCCGCACGTATGTGTATAAGTGATATTCAGTGCTACATTCATTTTTAAAAATGGCCATCAGCCATTTTGACACATTTGTGTATAACAGATTGTGCTATAAACAACAAAGCAACACACAAAGCTTCTCCTTCTGTGTGCCTGGTGGACATTTCATCATGGAAACTCAATCCCAGCAAAACTGAACTGCTGGTCATCCCAGGTGATTCATCCCCAGGCCAGGATCTTGACATCCCTGAACAACTCCTTGATCTCCCCTTCGGCCACTGCTTGCAACCTTGGGGAAAACATGGACCATCATCTGTCCTTTTCCTCCCATGTTACTAATGTCACATGCTCATGTCGGTTTCTTCTGTACAACATCAGAAGGATTCGGCCATTTTTATCCACACAGGCTGCTCAGGCACTTGTTCCATCTCTTGTCAGGGGATGTGGTAGCTTAGTGGTTAAGGTGTTGGACTATTGATTGGAAGGTTGTCAATTTGAATCCCAGGTCCATCAAGTTGCCCCTGCTGGGCCCCTGAGCAAGGCCCTTAACCCTCAATTGCTCAGTTGTATGAAGTGAGATAAATTGTAAGTTGCTCTGTATAAGATGATAAAATCATTTACATTTCTGCCAAATGACAGAAATGTAAATGAAATGTCGTCATTTCAAGACTGTACTACTGTAGCTCTCTTCTGGCAGGTCTACCTCTGAACGCAACTCTGCAAATGATCCAAAATGCAGCTCGTGACTTGTTTTCAACCTGCCTAAGTTCTCCCACACCACCCCACTGCTACGTTCCTTCCACTGGTTTCCGGTAGCTGCACGCATCAGATTCAAAACACTGACACTTGCCTGCAAACCCAAGAATGGATCAGCTCCCTCTTACCTAAAAAGCTCTAATTACTCCTCACACTGCACCTCACTCCCTCAGATCTACTAGCACTGCTTGACTGGTCCCACCATCTCTCAGGGTAAGAGGTAGGTACACATCTAGACTCTTCTCTGTTCTGACACCGAGGTTGTGGAATGAACGTCCCCTTGATGTCCGAACAGCTGAGACACTGACCGTATTCAAACACCGGATGAAGACCTACCTCTTCCTGAAACACTTAAACCAGCTCATATTTTTTCCCTGTTTGTTTTAAGGATTGTCGTTTTATGTATGGAAAGTTAATCTTTCTCTTTGTGTTGAAAAAGATGGCAAACTGAACGAACGACATGTGTATAACAGCCAAGCCGACATCGATAAGTTAGCAGAACCAGGTTTGTGAACCAAACGACCAATTCCCAGTTCTTTCAGAATGAATAGGTCTACAACTCTCATTCACTCTCAAAGTAAGAGCCATATTCGGTCAATACATCCAACCAGTGACATGTTCATTCACAGCTCGCTCTCTAATGAGGTGTTTAAAGGTGGAGCATACATGAACGAAAAATATGAGTCAATACGAAAATGATTCATTCACCTAAAAGATCTGTTCAGAAACACGGATTTGTTCATGAACAAAACTCCATGATTCCTTTAACCTTACGAATGTTTCTCAATACAATACACAGACTTTTGGCTTGTGTATGACTGTTGAACCGAGCACTTCTGACACACACACACACACACACACACACACACACACACACACTACAGTGCCTTACATACAATACATACAGCAATTAGACTCATGGTAAGTTAACGCATTAATACAAATTTATAGAAATGAAGGAGTTCATGATCGCCTAGCACTCTGTGTCTTGGGCCAATGTTTTGGCTGTAAATTGTGGCGTTGTGGTGCTAATTAATCCACATAATAGGGTCTGTTGATGTGTGTTGTACAAGAACAAGTAGCATGGCTGTAGTTACAGCAATGAATCCAACTACAGACTTATTTTTCAAAAAGCCAAGTGTCAAATTTCTTCTTTCTTTGCTTGTTTAACAAGAGAAGAATGCTGCTAACTGCTAGCCCACTAACTGTACTTCAATGTTAACAAATTATAAATAAAAACGAACAGCCTGAACACTTAATCTTCTTGTTCTGGTACTTGGGCTACTTTTATGTCCATCCCTGATATCTAATGGATCCTGCTGTTGTGAGTTTGTTGCCAGGTGCAATAAAAATGTGTATACACTGCAAAAAAACAACATTTTACTACGTAAAAATATCTTAAATATACTCAAATATTTCTAGTATTTCCTATTTTTTCATTTCTAGAAAAAAGGTAACTCTGCCAATAGAATAAAATGGAACATGTTATGCATGAAAATAAAAAAATATAAGAAACTTTACGAATCACGCTAGTAAGAAAGTAAGAAAAAAAGAATTAGAATTTTCCTTTAAAAGAAATATGAGACGTTATCGATGTGGCAGACGTTGACATCTGCCCTCGCTGATTCTATCAGCTCTGAGAGGACTATTAGTGTGCGATATGACTGGTCTTCATATCCTGTTCTTTCACACTTTTATAAAAACACAAGGCAAGAGAGAATCCGTCAAAGCCAGAGGATTGTGCAAGCGCTTATGAAATCTGTCTGTGTGTCTCTTAGGTGCTTGTATTTTGGTCCGCACGGTGGTGAGGATATGTGACGAATATTTCTTTTTTTTCTCTCAGAAATAACACTTACTTCTGGGAAGTGGCATACTGAGTTTACTTTATTTCTTATTTATTTCTTATCGAGCTAAGCAGTGACGCAGGAACACAGGAAATTAGCATGTGTAGTGCAGCGAGGAACGTTCACTTCATAAGAGGAGACTCAACAAAAGCATCTTACAAATGGGGCAAATTTTAAAAGTGAAGGCCTAAAAAGAAGCACTAAAGAGTAAGCATTGGCGCTTTCGATATGAGACTAATAAGGAGAAAAGTGAGATATTGTTTGCAGAAAAAAGAACATTTTCTCCCTCCATCCTCAGAGGACATGATGTTGTTTGGCTAGCCAGCCTGTTTTAGCGTTTTTTTGTCAAGGTCAGTCACAATCGATGGTGGTCACACTGCAAATCGTTTCTATCACATAGCTCATCGGGGCTTAATCCAGAAAATTATTAATCCTGCCGTAGAAAATAACATTCAGAATGGCGAGAAGAAAAACACTTTTCATTTTGTTCACTTAAAGCTTATGTAACAGTTATGTAACATTCAGTCAGTGAGATTCAGACGTGACCATAAGGCAAATATATATACACATTATAGTGGATATGAAACTATTTTCCTCAGAAACAAAACAAATAATTTTCAATTTTTGAGTTTAGGGCTGGGGGCTCAGGCCATCAGACTCCTCAATATGTACATGTCAACCTTCATATTCTACTGTTACTACATGTAACATGTAACATTGGAGCACATCATATTCTATTTTAACTACATGTAACATGTAACATTGTAGCACATCATATTCTATTTTAACTACATGTAACATGTAACATTGTAGCACATCATATTTTATTGTTACTACATGTAACATAGTTGCACATCATATTCTATTTTAACTACATGTAACATAGTTGCACATCATATTCTATTTTAACTACATGTAACATAGTTGCACATCATATTCTATTTTAACTACATGTAACATGTAACATTGTAGCACATCATATTCTATTGTTACTACATGTAACATAGTTGCACATCATATTCTATTGTTACTACATGTAACATAGTTGCACATCATATTCTATTTCAACTACATGTAACATCTAACATAGTTGCACATCATATTCTATTTTAACTACATGCAACATGTAACATTGTAGCACATCATATTCTATTGTTACTACATGTAACATAGTTGCACATCATATTCTATTTCAACTACATGTAACATAGTTGCACATCATATTCTATTTTAACTACATGTAACATGTAACATTGTAGCACATCATATTCTATTTTAACTACATGCAACATGTAACATTGTAGCACATCATATTCTATTGTTACTACATGTAACATAGTTGCACATCATATTCTATTTCAACTACATGTAACATAGTTGCACATCATATTCTATTGTTACTGCATGTAACATGTAACATTGTAGCACATCAAATTCTATTGTTACTACATGTAACATAGTTGCACATCATATTCTACTGTTACTTCATGTAACATGTAGCATTGTAGCACATCAAATTCTACTGTTACTTCATGTAACATGTAGCATTGTAGCACATCATATTCTACGGTTACTTCATGCAACATGTAACATTGTAGCACATCAAATTCTACTGTTACTTCATGTAACATAGTAAGACTAATAGTATAAGAAATACTAGATATTATCACTTGCAAAGATGTCATTTGTTTGCAGCTCAAACCATCCAGCTCAATGCCAAGTGTGATGTCATTTTAGATGCACATCATTTTCTACCTTTACTACATGCAACATGTAACATAGTTGCACATAAAATGTTATAGTTACTACATGTAACATTGTAGCACGTCATATCCTACTGTTACTACATGTAACATAGTTGCACATCATATTCCATTGTTACTACATGTAACATTGTTGTGCATCATATTCTACTGTTACTACATGTAACATGTAACATAGTTGCACATCAAATGTTATGGTTACTACATGCAACATGTAAAATAATTGCAAATCATATTCTACTGTTAATACATGTACATACATAGTTGCACATCGTATTCTGTTGTACTACATCTAACATGTAACGTAATTGTACATCATATTCTACTGTTAGGGTGCACGGTGGCTCAGTGGTTAGCACGTTTTGCCTCACACCTCCAGGGTTGGGGGTTCGATTCCCGCCTCCGCCATGTGTGTGTGGAGTTTGCATGTTCTCCCCGTGCCTCGGGGGTTTCCTCCGGGTACTCCGGTTTCCTCCCCCAGTCCAAAGACATGCATGGTAGGTTGATTGGCATCTCTAAATTGTCCGTAGTGTGTGATTGTGTGAGTGAATGAGAGTGTGCCCTGCGATGGGTTGGCACTCCGTCCAGGGTGTATCCTGCCTTGATGCCCAATGACGCCTGAGATAGGCACAGGCTCCCCGTGACCCGAGAATAGTTCAGATAAGCGGTAGACAATGAATGAATGAATGATTCTACTGTTAATGCATGTAACATGTAGCATAGCACATCATATTACACATCATACTATTCATATTTCTTCATTTCATCTTTATGTTTTAATTTGTTTCTAAATCCAATTGATTTATATGCACAATTTTGCTAATTTTAAGCTTAATTTCTAGAAATAATAACAGAATAAGAACATTTCAATCTTAAAAATAGTAAAAAAAAAATCCTTGAATAATCTTTAAATAATCTCAGATTTGGTTTATTGTAATCTTATAATAATATTTCTTATAATAATATTATTACCTTACTATAATATACTCTTATTTCTAATAAGAAATACTAGATATTCATTTCTTGTATTAGTTGATGCAGTGATGCACTCTCTGCAGTGAGTAGGGAATGTGTCACTGATGAATGGATTTGCTAATCTGAGGTAATTACACGAGGCACCAACACTTCAAATCAACTCACACTCCTGGGCTGAGAGTAAATGAATGTGTTTGGTATAAATGAACAAAACATGAATCATCAAGGTGACTCATTTCTGCCTCCTTCCTTTCATTCCCTCTGTCGTTCTGTCCTTGTTTCTCTCGCTTGGAAAGCCCGACAAAGGCACTTTCGCCTAGTGTTTGTCCCTTCAGGTACTAATCAAATGTCTCTGGTGTAAGTGACATGATTCTTGTAAGTGATGGACTTTCGATCAGGCAGCAGATGCTCTTTGCCTTTTAATGGGTTTAATGAAGTCCTAAAGTCAACAAAACTCATCCAGAAGGATATATACTTCCTTGTTTGATGGATTTTATAACCATTAATATATTGTAAACCAGACTGTTTTGCATATTGGGATCATCCTACCCGCCCATCCTGCACTGATTAGTCCTGGTTATTATCCTTTCTGAATATTTGGGCTCCCTCTGCGACAACCTACTCATGGCATCTAATCTACAACAATCAAACACTTTTATAAGCAAGAATAAACAGACTTAATACTTCCTCATCTTGGAAAAGGTTTCTGACATTTAAATATCCTGAGCCATAAATGTTACAGGCCACTACTGTCATAATTAGTACTTAGCAACTAGCAAAGAAGCTAGCAACTTATTGTATGGTATCCTAATGCTACACTGACACATACAATGGCTTGAAGTGACAAAGTGATCCTAAATCCTAGCAGTATTAGCTCATGTTCTTGCACAGAATTTGCATAAATGAATGACAAGTGCTTAAGGTTTCGCTTTTTGTATTCTGTATAAAATCCAACAACATCGCTACTGTCACGGATCGCTGCTACAGATTATGGTGGTGATGAAGATGATGATGCAGCCAGTGTAAAGGAAGCAGACCCAACGCGGAGTTAGACAGCGGACAGGGGTTTTATTAAATAAACAACATAGAAGCACACGGACATACACTAAGACGAAGACTGGCAAAGAAAGGGAGACAGACGGCCACTATAAATAAGGAACATAATTACACACACATTAGGAACAGGTGACAAGCATGAACACATTAGGTAAAGGCGTGGCTAGAACAAACACATGGATAAATAAACAAAACCCCTGCTGAAGCCCCCTAGTGGTCCATCGGGGGCACTTGCCCCCGTAACAGTACCCCCCCCCCCTACGGCGCGGCTCCCGACGCGCCAACCCCTCCCCCTAGTCCGGAAAACCCTTCGGACCAGGGAAACCCAGAGAGGAGCGAAGAACATGGAGAGGCAACAAGGGGGGGGAGCGAAGAGCAAGGCAAGGCAAGTGGGGGGAGCGAGGTGCAAGGTGAGGCAGGAGGCGGGAGCGAGGAACCCGGTGAGGAGAGTGGGAGGAGCGAGGAGCAAAGCGAGGCAAATGGGGGGAGAGACGGGCACGACGGTAAGGCCGGAGGGTCCCAAACGACGTCCACAGCCGAGCAGAAGCGTCGAGCGACATCCACCGCCGAGCAGGGGGGCCGAGCGACGTCACCGCCGAGCAGCAGAACCGAACGACGTCCACCGCCGAGCAGCAGCACCGAACAACGTCCCCTGACGCGTAGTCGAGATGAGCGACGACCTCAGCCCGGCTGGGCCGAAGGCCCCCACAGGGAGGGAGGGAGGGAGGTGTGGCCGGCGATCTCCTCCGCCGATGAGGAATGAGGCGGAGCGAGTCCCGGCGATGAAGAGGAAGAAGAAACAGGTCTCATCGGGGCCATCCTCCGCCGACAGAAGTGAGGCGGCGTCCTGTATGGAAACAGGAAGAGAAAAACGCCCCCCACAGGAAAGAGGCGGAGCAATGCACCCATACCGAAGAAAAACAAAAAAATAATCCAAGCAGGAGACCTCACCGGATCAGGAAAACAGGTCTATAGGGAGAAAAGGAAAAAAAATCCACTCCGGGAAAAATGAAAAACTCAAAAAACTGAAGCGAGGGTAGCCGGTACTCCACTCCACCGACGGAAGTGAGGCAATACGCTCCACCGGAAACGGAGACGTATTCCTCACAGGGAAAATAGCGGAGCGAGTGCCGGCACAAAAAGGAAAAAAAAAAAAGGCAGGTTAAAAAAACATCTTTCCGCTATGGAGAGAACCCCGGGGAGTAGGGAAAGATGGGGGCCGGGAATGGGAAACCCCAAAAAATCCAAACTCGGGCTGAGGAAAGATAAAGGGGAAAAAAAAAGAAGGGCCTTTTTCGCCTTTTTTACCCTCGCGCCCGCCCGTTGGGGCCCCCTGACGGTTTGGGCCAGTGTTTCCCTTCAGGATTCGTTTTGGTTTAAACAGATTATGGTGGTGTTTTAAAGGGAGAGATGCTCGCCAAGGGGGTTAATGAAGCCAAAGAACCCAAACCCGGGAAAGGTTAGACTTCGGACAGGGTTTTTTAAAAATTAAATAAAACCAACGTTTGAAGGGCACACGGACATCCTGACGAAGCCCTGGCTATAGAAAGGGTTTGGACAACCCCGGCCAACTATAAAATAAAACAAAAAATTAAAACACAGACAATTTTAGGAAAACAGGTGACAAAAGGCCTTTGAACCACATTATAAAGTACGTGGGCTAGAACAAACAACACATGAAAATAAATTTTAAACAAAACCCCTGCTGAAGCCCCCAGTTTGGTGAAAATCTTAGGTTTCGTTTTTGTACCCCAACAGCTACCACTTGTGAAAAATTATTCAAAAGCTTCATGCAGGAGAGATTAAATCAGTTAAGAGGGTTCATGAGCCTAACTTGCCTGACTGCCAACAAACTTTCTTTGTTTTTTAATCTATTCATTTTGTAAATGAAAAATTTGCGAACACTTGCAGTTCCTTATGTTTTGTCACCACGGTCTCGTTCAATCTGATAATGTTGATTTATTCTCTGTAACAGCAGCTCTTGCAATACTTCCGTTTGCTATAAATCACAGGTTTATATTATTACACCTTATGTAATTACACCTTATATTATTACACCTTAATTTCTATGGCATGAATATAGAAAAATTTACAAATCAACAAAAATCTCAATGATTGACTTCAAATTGGACAGAAAGATCTTTTTTTTCATGGCTTTACTTTATTTCTAAGTACAATTTTTCGTTATTTATAACATTTATAACAAGTTTCTGTTATCAAGTATAGTAACATGTCTCTTCCACGGGGTCTCTGAAAAATGATGATTCTCCCCTCCACCATGTCATGTGACCTCACAAGCAATACCACAGGTATGTTAGGTTAGGGCCCTAAAGCAGAGGGATGTTCTTGAAGATTATAAAACTGATTGTTATAGTGACCTCAATATCATCCAAAGCAAACAAAGCTCCTAAACTGAACTGAATGCTCATATATATGCAAGTGTGTGTGTGTGTGTGTGTATGTTTGTTTTTTTCCATTGCTGTGACAGTAATCAGTGTTGGCAGCTCTTATTTTTGGATTCTTATGGCCGTGCAGGAGTTTGCTCTAAAAATAAATATATATAGAAAGCACAGATCTATTGGTGAGAGTCCTTACTGCTGTCTTGCTTTATTCAATATCATGCACACAAACTAAGTCACACACACACACACACACACACACACACACACACACACACACACCAGATTTCTTGCCAGGTTTCTTCTTTTCTCTGCGAGTAAACACAAGTTCCTGTTGTCACAGTATTAAGAGTCAGACTCTAAATCTGTTTCTGACCCTCTGTTTCCTCATCCAACAAGGCAATACTTTTTTTTTTTTAATGACACCTTTGTCGTCTTCATTCATACACATTAAGTAAGCCAGGAGGAGTTTTTTTTTCTTATTATGGAAGTCTACAATGTTTACACTATTATCTTTTGAAATCCTAACTGTGCTCATAGTCACTGAGATGTTCATGAAATAGTTTGTAGCTCTGTCTGGAGATACTGGAGTTGAAAAACCACTAGCTCCATCACCAGTGTCCAGTTGTAGCATAGATGCACTGTAAAGTTAGCAAAGAAATATGCAAATTTGTTGCCTCATAAAAATCAAGTAAAGTATAATTAAACAACAAGAGAACCAGATTCTTTTATTGCCTTTATACTCAGTACAGCAAAATTAGAGCAGTCCTTACAGTGAAATTCACATATAATTTAATGCAAACTATACTTCCATTTTAACTAATGAAATGAGTGTAAAAACACACACACACACACACACACACACACACACACACACACAGAACAACTGCAGTCACAGCGATAGTAATAAATAAGGCAATTTTTGTGATGGAAGTGATGTATAAGGTATAAATAAGTATGTAAATATTTTATATAGATAGAAATATGTAGATATACACTGATCCGGCATAACATTATAGTATTCTGACACCTTTCTATCAGAACCAGCATTAACTTCTTCAACAACTTGAGCAACAGTAGCTCGTCTGTTGGATCTGACCACATGGCCTGGCCTTCGCACACCACATGCATCAATGAGCCTCGTCCGTCCATGACCCTGTCGCTGGTTCATCACTGTTCCTTCCTTGGACCACTTTTGATAGATAATGACCACTGCAGACCGGGAACACCCCACAAAAGCTGCAATTTTATTTTATTTTATTTTATTTTATTTTATTTTATTTTATTTTATTTTATTTTATTTTATTTTATTTTATTTTATTTTATTTTATTTTATTTTATTTTATTTTATTTTATTTTATTTTATTTTATTTTATTTTATTTTATTTTATTTTATTTTATTTTATTTTATTTTATTTTATTTTATTTTATTTTATTTTATTTTTTTTATTTTATTTTATTTTATTTTATTTTATTTTATTTTATTTTATTTTATTTTATCTTATCTTATCTTATCTTATCTTATCTTATCTTATCTTATTTTTGTTATTTTATTTTATTTTATTTTATTTTATTTTATTTTATTTTATTTTATTTTATTTTATTTTATTTTATTTTATTTTATTTTATTTTATTTTATTTTATTTTATTTTATTTTATTTTATTTTATTTTATTTTATTTTTGTCCTGGACACTGAAAGACGTTCAGTTGAAGAAACTTCAGTTGTCAAACAATTTCAACTGTCTACTTCTTTGATGTAACCACAATATGTCAGGCTTGAGTTAAAGCTCATGAATAATTAATACATTTTTATAATGAATAATTAATTCTATAGCATCGTCCTTTTAAAGTCCGTTACATTTTTTGACATCAGAGGAGACAGCATCGCTCTCTCGCTGAGAGACATTGACATTGACACTGTCAAGGAATGAATTGTTTCCCCCTATAATTTATTCTTGGCCAAATCCTGCCTACTAGTTAGATACTTTATGCCATGGCAGCTACCAGTGAGGGCGGGTAAAGGCTCAGGTGGAGTAAGCTAACTCCCTTCTGTATGCATGAGCTCACAGAAGCTGATAAGTTTCACTGTGTCATTGTGATTAGCTAGTGTCATTGAGATTGTTTAGCATCACTGTGATTAGGTGGTGTCATTGGGATTAGTTTGTGTCACTGTGATTAGTTACTGTCACTGTGATTGGCTAGTGTCACTGTGATTAGTTAGTGTCACTGTGATTTTTAGTGTCACTGTGATTAGTGAGTGTCACTGTGATTATTGAGTGTCACTGTGATTAGTGAGTGTCACTTTGATTAGTTAGTGTCACTGTGATTAGTTACTGTCACTGTAATTAGCTAGTGTCACTTTGATTAGTTAGTGTCACTCTGATTAGTTAGTGTCACTGTGATTAGTTCGTGTCACTGTGATTAGTTAGTGTCATTGTACTTAGCTAGTGTCACTGTGATTAGCTAGTGTCACTGAGATTAGCTAGTGTCACTGTGATTAGTTAGTGTCACTGTGATTAGTTAGTGTCACTGTGATTAGTTAGTGTCACTGTGATTAGTGAGTGTCACTGTGATTAGTGAGTGTCATTGTAATTAGCTAGTGTCACTTTGATTAGTTAGTGTCACTGTGATTAGTTAGTGTCACTGTGATTAGTTAGTGTCACTGAGATTAGCTAGTGTCACTGTGATTAGTTAGTGTCACTGTGATTAGTTAGTGTCACTGTGATTTGTTAGTGTCACTGTGATTAGTGAGTGTCATTGTAATTAGCTAGTGTCACTTTGATTAGTTAGTGTCACTGTGATTAGCGAGTGCCACTTTGATTAGTTAGTGTCACTGTGATTAGTGAGTGTCACTTTGATTAGTTAGTGTCACTGTGATTAGCCAGTGTCACTGTGATTAGTGAGTGTCATTGTAATTAGTTAGTGTCACTGTGATTAGTTAGTGTCACTGTGATTTGTTAGTGTCACTGTGATTAGTGAGTGTCATTGTAATTAGTTAGTGTCACTGTGATTCATTAGTGTCACTGTGATTAGTGAGTGTCATTGTAATTAGCTAGTGTCACTTTGATTAGTTTGTGTCACTGTGATTAGTTAGTGTCATTGAATTAGCTAGTGTTACTGTGATTAGTTAGTGTCACTTGATTAGTTAGTGTCACTGTGATTAGTTAGTGTCACTGTGATTTGTTAGTGTCACTTTGATTAGTAGTGTCATTGTAAATTAGTTAGTGTCACTTTGATTAGTTAGTGTCACTGTGATTAGTGAGTGTCATTTGATTAGTTAGTGTCACTGTGATTATTTAGTGTCACTGTGATTAGTTAGTGTCAAAGTGATTAGTAGTGTCATTGTAATTAGTTAGTGTCACTGTGATTATTTAGTGTCACTGTGATTAGTTAGTGTCAAAGTAAATTAGTAGTGTCATTGTAATTAGTTAGTGTCACTGTGATTAGTTAGTGTCACTGTAAATTAGTGAGTGTCATTGAAACTTAGCTAGTGTCACTGTGATTAGTTTACGGGTTCACTGTGATTAGTTAGTGTCATTGTATTAGTTAGTGTCACTGTGATTAGTTAGTGTCACTGTGATTAGTTAGTGTCACTGTGATTAGTTAGTGTCATTGTAATTAGCTAGTGTCACTTTGATTATTTAGTGTCACTGTGATTAGTTAGTGTCACTGTGATTAGTTGTGTCATTGAATTAGCTAGTGTCACTTTGATTAATGAGTGTCATTGTGATTAGTTAGTGTCACTGTGATTTGTTAGTGTCACTGTGATTAGTTAGTGTCATTGTGATTAGTTAGTGTCACTTTGATTAGTTAGTGTCACTGTGATTAGCTAGTTGTCACTGTGATTAGTGAGTGTCATTTAAATTAGTTAGTGTCACTGTGATTAGCCAGTGTCACTGTGATTAGTGAGTGTCATTGTAATTAGTTAGTGTCACTTTGATTAGTTTGTGTCACTGTGATTTGTTAGTGTCACTGTGATTAGTAGTGTCATTGTGATTAGTTAGTGTCACTGTGATTATTAGTGTCACTGTGATTAGTTAGTGTCATTGAATTAGTTAGTGTCACTTTGATTAGTTAGTGTCATTGTGATTAGTTAGTGTCACTTTGATTAGTTAGTGTCACTGTGATTAGTTAGTGTCACTTTGATTAGTTAGTGTCACTGTGATTAGTTAGTGTCACTGTGATTTGTTAGTGTCACTGTGATTAGTGAGTGTCATTGTAATTAGCTAGTGTCACTTTGATTATTTAGTGTCACTGTGATTAGTTAGTGTCACTTTGATTAGTTAGTGTCACTGTGATTAGTTAGTGTCACTGTGATTAGTTAGTGTCACTGTGAATTAGTGAGTGTCATTGTAATTAGCTAGTGTCACTGTGATTATTTAGTGTCACTGTGATTAGTTAGTGTAAAATTTGTACCTTAAAAGTTAGTGTCACTGTGATTAGTTAGTGTCACTGTGATTAGTTAGTGTCACTGTAAATTAGTTAGTGTCATTGTAATTAGCTAGTGTCACTTTGATTATTTAGTGTCACTGTGATTAGTTAGTGTCATTGTATTAGTGTGTGTCATTGTGATTAGCTAGTGTCACTTTTGATTAATTTTTGAGTGTCATTGTAATTAGCTAGTGTCACTGTGATTATTTAGTGTCACTGTGATTAGTTAGTGTCACTGTGATTAGTTGTGTCATTGTGATTAGTTTAGTGTCATTTTAAAAGATTAGGCTAGTGTCACTGTGATTAGTTAGTGTCACTGTGATTAGTTAGTGTCACTGTGATTAGTTAGTGTCACTGTGATTTGTTAGTGTCACTGTGATTAGTAGTGTCATTGTGATTAGTTAGTGTCATTTGGATTAGTTAGTGTCACTGTGATTAGTTAGTGTCACTTTGATTTGTTAGTGTCACTGTGATTAGTGAGTGTCACTTTGATTAGTTAGTGTCATTTGGGATTAGTTAGTGTCACTGTGATTAGTTCGTGTCACTGTGATTAGTGAGTGTCATTGTAATTAGCTAGTGTTACTGTGATTAGTTAGTGTCACATTGATTAGCTAGTGTCACTGTGATTAGTTAGTGTCACTGTGATTAGTGAGTGTCACTTTGATTAGTTAGTGTCACTGTGATTAGTTAGTGCCACTGTGATTAGTTAGTGTCACTGTGATTAGTGAGTGTCATTGTAATTAGCTAGTGTCACTGTGATTATTTAGTGTCACTGTGATTAGTTAGTGTCAAAGTGATTAGCTAGTGTCACTGTAATTAGTTAGTGTCACTGTGATTAGTTAGTGTCACTGTGATTAGCTAGTGTCACTGTGAATAGTGAGTGTCATTGTAATTAGCTAGTGTCACTGTGATTAGTTACTGTCACTGTGATTAGTTAGTGTCATTGTACTTAGCTAGTGTCACTGTGATTAGCTAGTGTCACTGAGATTAGCTAGTGTCACTGTGATTAGTTAGTGTCACTGTGATTAGTTAGTGTCACTGTGATTAGTTAGTGTCACTGTGATTAGTGAGTGTCACTGTGTAATTAGTCTAGTGTCACTTTGATTAGTTAGTGTCACTGTGATTAGTTAGTGTCACTGTGATTAGTTAGTGTCACTGAGATTAGCTAGTGTCACTGTGATTAGTTAGTGTCACTGTGATTAGTTAGTGTCACTGTGATTTGTTAGTGTCACTGTGATTAGTGAGTGTCATTGTAATTAGCTAGTGTCACTTTGATTAGTTAGTGTCACTGTGATTAGCGAGTGCCACTTTGATTAGTTAGTGTCACTGTGATTAGTGAGTGTCACTTTGATTAGTTAGTGTCACTGTGATTAGCCAGTGTCACTGTGATTAGTGAGTGTCATTGTAATTAGTTAGTGTCACTGTGATTAGTTAGTGTCACTGTGATTTGTTAGTGTCACTGTGATTAGTGAGTGTCATTGTAATTAGTTAGTGTCACTGTGATTCATTAGTGTCACTGTGATTAGTGAGTGTCATTGTAATTAGCTAGTGTCACTTTGATTAGTTTGTGTCACTGTGATTAGTTAGTGTCACTGAGATTAGCTAGTGTCACTGTGATTAGTTAGTGTCACTGTGATTAGTTAGTGTCACTGTGATTAGTTAGTGTCACTCTGATTTGTTAGTGTCACTGTGATTAGTGAGTGTCATTGTAATTAGCTAGTGTCACTTTGATTAGTTAGTGTCACTGTGATTAGCGAGTGTCACTTTGATTAGTTAGTGTCACTGTGATTAGTGAGTGGCATTGTAATTAGTTAGTGTCACTGTGATTCGTTAGTGTCACTGTGATTAGTGAGTGTCATTGTAATTAGCTAGTGTCACTGTAATTAGTTAGTGTCACTGTGATTAGTTAGTGTCACTGTGATTAGCTAGTGTCACTGTGATTAACTAGTGTAACTGTGATTAGCTAGTGTCACTGTGGTTAGTTAGTGTCACTGTGATTTGTTAGTGTCATTGTGATTAGTTAGTGTCACTGTGATTAGTTAGTGTCACTGTGATTAGTAAATGCCACTGTGATTAGTTAGTGTCACTGTGATTAGCTAGTGTCACTGTGATTAGCTAGTGTCACTGTGGTTAGTTAGTGTCACTGTGATTTGTTAGTGTCATTGTGATTAGTTAGTGTCACTGTGATTAGTTAGTGTCACTGTGATTAGCTAGTGTCACTGTGATTAGTTAGTGTCACTGTGATTAGCTAATGTCACTGTGATTAGTTAGTGTCACTGTGGTTAGTTAGTGTCACTGTGATTAGTTCGTGTCACTGTGATTAGTAAATGCCACTGTGATTAGTTAGTGTCACTGTGATTAGTAAATGCCACTGCGATTAGTTAGTGTCACAGTGATTAGTAAGTGGTCTGCTTATCCTTCAAATCTAATTGTAAATTCAGAAGTATAATTAAATAATATACAAACAAGTGCAAGTTTTGTACTCATTTCTCCATCAGTGACCGGTCAACAGACCTCACTCAGATGAGGATAAGCTTCCCTTTTGAGTCTCAAGGTTTCTTCCTCATGATGTCTCAGGGAGTCTTTCCTCACCACCGTCACCTCTGGCTTGCTCATAAGAGATAAATTATAGACTGAAAATATATTTTGAATTAATGTATTTCTGTAAAGTTGCTTTGTTTAACAGTGAAACGAATTGAATTGAATTTATTTAATGTTCTAGTGTATAGTTGCGGAGCAGTAATGATTTATAATCCCACTTTTCTTCGTTGCCTCAGGATGTTTTATTGTCATCTCTTTGCTCATTATAGCTCCGAAACTACTCTTGGATTTCTGTAAAGCTTCTTCAAGAGCCAGGTTTGATCCAGTGATCTTCTTTGCTGGCTCTGTATCCAGACTGCGGTTTGCCGGGCGATGACTCTAGCTCAGAAAATAATGCAGACTTTCAGACAGGAGAAAAGGAATTCTGTCAGATTTCATGTGTAGATGAAGAGTCTGGAGACATCACATCACATTTAAGCACAACACAATACCACGGCTAATGCACTAGCCTTCAAAGAATTGTTACTCCTGATTATAATTAGAAACATCGTCACTCACAATTATTTATGAGGAGCAAAAACATGGTGTCCTCTGGATTGGGTTTGTTTAAATCATCATTTTAGCTGATAAAATACTGGGATGGTCCTTTAGACAGCAGTCAAAAGTTCTCCTAAGAAGAAGACCGAAAGTGTGTGTGTGTGTGTGTGTGTGTGTGTGTGTGTGTGTGTGTGTGTGTGTGGATAATGAGGATGGAAAGAAGGCTGAAAAGAACTAGAACACTGTAGAGAAAGTCTCAGTTCACTTTCCTGAATAGAAACTTCTGAAAATGTATTTGCTCTGAATTTTTGAAACTTGTGTGTGAAAAAAGTTTTTCCTTCCTTCCTTCCTTCCTTCTTTCTTTCTTTCTTTCTTTCTTCCTTCCTTCTTTCTTTCTTTCTTTCTTTCTTTCTTTCTTTCTTTCTTTCTTTCTTTCTTTCTTTCTTTCTTTCTTTCTCCCTTCCTTCCTTGTTTGTTTGTTTCTTTCTTTCTTTCTTCCTTTCTTCCTTCCTTCCTTCCTTCCTTCCTTCCTTCCTTCCTTCCTTCTTTCCTTCCTCCTTCCTTGCTTGTTTGTTTGTTTGTTTGTTTGTTTGTTTGTTCATTTCTTTCTTTCTTTCTTTCTTTCTTTCTTTCTTTCTTTCTTTCTTTCTTTCTTTCTTTCTTTCTTTCTTTCTTCTCTTCCTTCCTTCCTTCCTTCGCTTGTTTGTTTGTTTGTTTGTTTGTTTGTTCGTTTCATTTCTTTCTTTCTTTCTTTCTTTCTTTCTTTCTTTCTTTCTTTCTTTCTTTCTTTCTTTCTTTCTTTCTTTCTTTCTTCCTTCCTTCCTTCCTTCCTTCCCTCCTCCTTCCTTCCTTCCTTCTTTCCTTGTTTGTTTGTTTGTTCATTTGTTCATTCCTATCTTTCTTTCTTTCTTTCTTTCTTTCTTTCTTTCTTCTTCTTTCTTTCTTTCTTTCTTTCTTTCTTTCTTTCTTTCTTTCTTTCTCTCTCTCTTTCTTTCTGTCTCTCTTTCTGCCTTCCTTCCTTCCTTCCTTTCTTTCTTTCTTTCTTTCTTTCTTTCTTTCTTTCTTTCTTTCTTTCTTTCTTTCTTTCTTTCTTTCTTTCTTTCTTTCTTTCTTCTTCTTCCTTCCTTCCTTCCTTGCTTGTTTGTTTGTTTGTTTGTTTGTTTGTTCATTTCTTTCTTTCTTTCTTTCTTTCTTTCTTTCTTTCTTTCTTTCTTTCTTTCTTTCTTTCTTTCTTTCTTTCTTTCTTTCTTCCTTCCTTCCTTCCCTCCTCCTTCCTTCCTTCCTTCCTTCTTTCCTTGTTTGTTTGTTTGTTCATTTGTTCATTCCTATCTTTCTTTCTTTCTTTCTTTCTTTCTTTCTTTCTTTCTTTCTTTCTTTCTTTCTTTCTTTCTTTCTTTCTTTCTCTCTCTCTTTCTTTCTGTCTCTCTTTCTGCCTTCCTTCCTTCCTTCCTTCCTTCCTTCCTTTCTTTCTTTCTTTCTTTCTTTCTTTCTTTCTTTCTTTCTTTCTTTCTTTCTTTCTTTCTTTGCCTGTCATGCATGTACAATTTTGTAGGCTGCTTTTTCAACTTCTCATAGTATCTGATGGACGTCTTGCACATCAGACAGTTTTCTCTTCTTCCCTGTTTTTTGGAAGTTGTTCAATACCTTCACCATCACCAAAACCCATCACCATCTCTCTTTCTCCCTCTCCCTCGCTCTCTCTCTCCTCTCTCTCTCTCTCTCTCTCTCTCTCTCTCTCTCTCTCTCTCTCTCTGTCTCTCAGTTTCACTCCTGCTGTCCATCACAGAGTCAGTGGAAAGAACACGGGAGTAATTTCACTCTCCGCTGTTCACATCCAGATTCTACATACAGCAGCTCCATAGCAGCACAGCATTCTGACTACTGAGCCTTCAACCTTTTCCCAGCATTCACTGCGATCCCCCCAAAAAACAGAGATTATACTTAATAATAAATGTAAAAGTGAAGTTCTGGCATGTTTCAATGTTATACAGGTTTAAAAGTGAGAAAAATGTATCTGTATAATATCTTATGTTTAATGCGGATGTCCTCCATGTTCACAAACTACACGCTTCTGTGAGGAATATTTATAAGTCATAGAAAAATCACATTGAACATGATTGAACAGTTAATAGATTAA
Organism: Hemibagrus guttatus; assembly: GCA_033459395.1. NCBI lineage: Eukaryota > Metazoa > Chordata > Actinopteri > Siluriformes > Bagridae > Hemibagrus > Hemibagrus guttatus. The sequence continues at coordinate 24,754,569 of JAUCMX010000008.1, forward strand.
ATAAAAAATAAAATGTATAATTAAAGTTATCGTAGAAAAAACAATCACACAGAAAAATCAATTAATCATGTGTAAAAAATATGTATATAATTTATTATGCATAAAAATCACATTTGAAAACAAAAATAAGTTGAAATAAATAAAAGAAAATTCTAAATTTAAATAATTCTTACAATTATGTGGAAAAAAATCATATGGAGAAATAAAGTTATTGTAAAAAAAAAAAAAACACAATCATGTGAGAATCAAATAAATTTATCAGGTTTTAAAAAAAAAATTGCATAAAAAATAATTGTGAGAAAATCTCACTTGGAAAGCAAATTATAAAATTTAAAAAAATCACACGCAGAAATAGTTATTGTAGAAAAAAAGGAGACTCTTTAAAAAAAAGAGTCATGGTTTAGGGTCAATCCAAAATCACACGTGAAAATCAATTAATCATATATAAAAATATCAAATGTTAAAATTTATCATGTGTAAAAATCATGTGAGAACAAAATGATCCTGTGAAAAAAAAAATGAAACAAATGAATGAAATGTAAAAAAATAAATAAATAAAAAAATTAAGAAATTCGGTGCAAAAGTATCACATGGGGAAAAAAAGGAATTGTGGAAATAAAACAATCAAGCAAGAAAATCAAAATCAATTAATTGTGTGCGAAAATCACAGGAAAAAAAACATTTGTAAAGAAATATGAAAATAAATAAATAAATAAATCATATGAAAAATCCTAGCTATAAAAAAAAAACATGTGGAAACATAGAAATCAGGTGTAAAAAATATCAAGTGGAAAAAAAAAAACACGAAACATGAAATGTATAAAATTTGTGAGATCTCGAGGTTGGATTTAATTTTAATTTAACTTTTAGCACATTTGCCTCATACCTCCAGGGTTGGGGGTTCGATTCCTGCTTCTGCCATGTGTGTGTGGAGTTTGCATGTTCTCCCTGTGCCTCGGGGGTTTCCTCCGGGTACTCTGGTTTCCTCCCCCGGTCCAAAGACATGCATTGTAGGTTGATTGGCATCTCTAAATTGTCCGTAGTGTGTGAGTGAATGTGTGTGTGTGTGCTCCCTGCAATGGATTGGCAGTCCGTCCACGGTGTATCCTGCCTTGATGCCCAATGACGCCTGTGATAGACACAGGCTCCCCGTGACCCGAGAGTAGATTGGATAAGCGGTAGACAATGAATGAATGAATATAAATACAGCTGGAAGAAAAGGAAACCTTAACTTTCCCTGGAAATTGACACTATGACGTTTAAAAATATCCTTCTTGAAATGACGTTATATAAAAATCAATCCCACAGAACAAAAGCTGAACTTTTTTGTAGTTAAAACTCATTCAGCGAGTGTGTTCTTGTACATGTGAACTTTTTTTCTTTAAAGAAAGCAAAAACAAAATGAACGTCAGCTTTGACCCCGTGTGTCGGAAGACCATCTCCTTCAGGCTCCTTCCTCGCTCTCATTCACAGATCTGACAAGAAGTTTCTATGACATTCAGGAAAGGTAAAAACCCTCATGGCCAAACTTTTGACTGCATGTCAAACTTCCTGCTTTTCTCTCGACATTTGGAACAAAAAAACCAACAACAAAAAAAACAGCCTCCAGCTCTGACAAAAGACTGACATCTTTAACATCTTTGTTCATTCTTTAGAGCTAAATAATTTATTGAAGAAAAATTCATTCTCGCACCATTGACATCACACTCTTAAAAATAAAGCTTTTTAATGATTCTTTGTCAGAGTGAATGGATCTGTAGATATATGGTTGACAATGTTTATATTTTGGGGTGCAAATAATTATATAGAAAGTTAAATCTACAGTGGCTGAGAAGTGCAAAACAAAATAAGAAATCCGAAAACACGAGGAGAATTCAGACAAAGCGGAAAAGGTAGGTATAGTTTGCGAATGGAATTCTTACCTCTGATTGGACAAGACATCTGTCACTCAGGATATACAGGAAGTCCAGCAGGCTGCAGCAGTAGAAAGTGGATTGGTGTGTGTATGAACGCAGCTCTGCTCTTATAGCGCTCCTTACATCCTTTAATCTGGAAGAGTTTGGTCTTTGAAACATACCTGTGTTCTTTAGGTGTGTTTTTAGAGATCGCAAACTAATCTTTACGCCATGATACGCTATCTGTATATCCAAAATCACGTCGTATGAATATCCGTCCTCAAAGTAGCACTGAATGAATTCTATTTTCTTATAAATATAAATATATGCTTGTTATTTTCTTTAAAAGATTTAAAGTTGCATGATCGAAAAAATGGTTTAAAGTGAACGCAGAACTCCACACATGTAGAAGAAATAATCCAGGGAATATCCTGAGTGACAGGTGTCTCATCCAATCAATAAAAATGTATTTTTATTTTTGTATTTGTTATTGTGTTCTTTTGATTTGTTATTGTGTTTTTTTAGTTGTTATTATGTTTTTTTTATTTGTTATTGCGTTTGTTTTAATTTGTTATTGTGTTTTTTTATTTGTTATTGTTGTTTTCTATTTGCTATTATGTTTTTGATTTTTTATTGTGTTTTTGGATTTTTGTTATTGTGCTTTTTGTATTTGTTATTGTTTTTTTTATTTGTTATTGTTATTGTGTTTTTGGATTTGTTATTTTAATTTTGTATTTGTTATTGTTTTCTTTATTTGTTATTGTGTTTTTTTATTTGTTATTTTAATTTTGTATTTGTTATTGTTTTCTTTATTTGTTATTGTGTTTTTTTATTTGTTATTTTAATTTTTGTATTTGTTATTGGTTTTTTTTATTGTTTATTGCAATTTTTGTATTTGTTATTGTTTTTTTATTTGTTATTGTGTTTTTTTTTATTTGTTATAATGTTTTTTTTATTTGTTATTGTGTTTTTTATTTGTTTTTTTTATTTTTGTATTTGTTATTGTTTTCTTTATTTGTTATTGTGTTTTTTTATTTGTTATTTTAATTTTGTATTTGTTATTGTTTTCTTTATTTGTTATTGTGTTTTTTTTTATTTGTTATTTTAATTTTGTATTTGTTATTGTTTTTTTTTATTGGTTATTGCAATTTTTGTATTTGGTATTGTTTTTTTTATTTGTTATTGTGTTTTTTTTATTTGTTAATATGTTTTTTTTATTTGTTATTGTGTTTTTTATTTGTTTTTTTATTTTTTGTATTTGTTATTGTTTTCTTTATTTGTTATTTTATTTTTGTATTTGTTATTGTTTTTTTTATTTGTTATTGCAATTTTTGTATTTGTTATTGTTTTTTTTATTTGTTATTGTGTTTTTTTTTTATTTGTTATTATGTTTTTTTATTTGTTATTGTGTTTTTTTATTTGTTTTTTTATTTTTGCATTTGTTATTGTTTTCTTTATTTGTTATTGTGTTTTTTTTTGTTATTTTATTTTTGTATTTGTTATTGTTTTTTTTTTATTTGTTATTGCAATTTTTGTATTTGTTATTGTTTTTTTTTTATTTGTTATTGTGTTTTTGTATTTGCCATTATGTTTTTGGATTTTTCATTGTGTTTTTGGATTTTTGTTATTGTGCTTTTTGTATTTGTTATTGTTTTTTTTTTATTTGTTATTGTATTTTTTTTATTTGTTATTATGTTTTTTTATTTGTTATTGTGTTTTTTTTATTTGTTATTGTGTTTTTTTTAAATTTGTTATTATGTTTTTTTATTTGTTATTTTATTTTTGTATTTGTTATTGTTTTTTTTTTTTATTTGTTATTGCAATTTTTGTATTTGTTATTGTTTTTTTTTTTATTTGTTATTGTGTTTTTGTATTTGCCATTATGTTTTTGGATTTTTTATTGTTTTTTTGGATTTTTGTTATTGTGCTTTTTATATTTGTTATTGTTTTTTTGTATTTGTTATTGTATTTTTTTGTATTTGTTATTATGTTATTTTATTTGTTATTGTGTTTTTTTATTTGTTATTGTGTTTTTTTATTTGTTAATGTTTTTGTGTTTTTGGATTTGTTATTTTAATTTTGTATTTGTTATTGTTTTCCTTTATTTGTTATTGTGTTTTTTTATTTGTTATTTTAATTTTGTATTTGTTATTGTTTTTTTTATTGTTTATTGCAATTTTTGTATTTGTTATTGTTTTTTTATTGTTATTGTGTTTTTTTTTATTTGTTATAATGTTTTTTTATTTGTTATTGTGTTTTTTATTTGTTTTTTTATTTTTGTATTTGTTATTGTTTTCTTTATTTGTTATTGTGTTTTTTTATTTGTTATTTTAATTTTGTATTTGTTATTGTTTTTTTTTATTGGTTATTGCAATTTTTGTATTTGGTATTGTTTTTTTATTTGTTATTGTGTTTTTTATTTGTTTTTTTATTTTTGTATTTGTTATTGTTTTTCTTTATTTGTTATTTTATTTTTGTATTTGTTATTGTTTTCTTTATTTGTTATTGTGTGTTTTTTGTTTATTTTATTTTTGTATTTGTTATTGTTTTTTTTTTTTATTTGTTATTGTGTTTTTGTATTTGCCATTATGTTTTTGAATTTTTCATTGTGTTTTTGGATTTTTGTTATTGTGCTTTTTGTATTTGTTATTGTTTTTTTTTTATTTGTTATTGTATTTTTTTTTATTTGTTATTATGTTTTTTTATTTGTTATTGTGTTTTTTTTATTTGTTATTGTGTTTTTTTTAAATTTGTTATTATGTTTTTTTATTTGTTATTTTATTTTTGTATTTGTTATTGTTTTTTTTTATTTGTTATTGCAATTTTTGTATTTGTTATTGTTTTTTTTTTATTTGTTATTGTGTTTTTGTATTTGCCATTATGTTTTTGGATTTTTTATTGTGTTTTTGGATTTTTGTTATTGTGCTTTTTATATTTGTTATTGTTTTTTTTGTATTTGTTATTGTATTTTTTTTTATTTGTTATTATGTTTTTTTTATTTGTTATTGTGTTTTTTTATTTGTTATTGTGTTTTTTTATTTGTTAGTGTTTTTGTATTTGCTATTATGTCTCACTAATTACCTTCCCTATATATACCTGCTGTCTTCTGCTTGTGTTTAGCAGCCGAGTCCTTGTCTTTTGTTACCTGGTTTCACCTCCTGGTTTCTGCAGTTTCTTTTCTGTTTTGTGTTTGTTATTTTGTTTTTTAGTCGCCTAGTTTTCCCTAGTGTTTCCATGTGTCTGTAGTTTTGTTATTTTATTAATAAATCTCTTTTTATCCCTGTATTTGAGTCTAGATTCTGTACCTATAGAGGCACCCACTCCTGAATTTTTAACATTTTGTTTCTGTAGAAATGCAGGTATGTTTTTTCTGAAAGGTTTTATATCATAAATTTAAATAAACATTTCAGCAAAATATGTCATTTAGACAGAATGATAACTTTGATTTTAGGATAATTACTTGCTTATGAAATTATGGTATATTTACCGTTAATTTTAGAAGAATTTTCTATGTTTAGTGTGTGTAACAGTGAATCAAAAAACAGTGTGTATTTTATATATTAGGATAGTAAAAAATGTTTTTTTTTTTTCCTATAATGTTTCTTTATTAATTTATTTAGAGTAATTTTATGTATAGATTTGATAGTCTTTTGCTGTTTTTTACTGTATGAACATTTTTTACAGTGTATATAAACATTTGACACATATGGAACTAGTTCACATAAGGTTTTTTTGTAATGAAAGTGTAGTTTTTTTAGATTATAAATAGATTTTTGTGGCACTGAGGAAAAAAAAGTGGTGCTTTCAAGAACCCTTTTCTTTGGAGAAAAAAATGGATCCTCTATGGCATCACTGTGAGAAACTTTTTTGTTTCTTCCTTTCTTTGAACCTTTAATTTGAAGATATCGTTAATGTAATTTTCAGATAATTTTTTTTTAGACATAAATTCTAAAAAATGGAAATATGTTCGAGCTAAAACTTGGTAAATATTGCCTCAGAAGTCTCTTTGAATGTAGTGCTAATAAAGGTGTGCTAATAAAAAGTGCTATTAAATATATATATATATATATAACGTAATATGTCAAATGAATCAACATCTTCTGACCAGTTACATTTGAGAATGCAGCACTGCTTTGCGTGTAATACTGTCTGAAAATGTTAGAGAAGGAGAAGTTAAAGCTAATGGGAAGCTAAATCTTTGTAGAACTCTTTACTCTCAAATGCTAAGGGTACATTAAACGTAAAGATCCAAATGAAACCTCGTTGAAAGTGTTATTAATAAGGGTAAAACATATCTCGTGTAGCTAATGAAGATTTTTGCCACATTTCCAACATTTCTCTATGCATGTCATTATTCAACATTTAGTAACAAACAATTCCTGACTCACGTGAAACTATTATTTGGTTCAATTTTATCATAAAATAGATACTAAATGATGAAATATAGGGGGGCACGGTGGAGTTTGTGTGGAGTTTGCATGTTCTCCCCGTGCCTTGGGGGTTTCCTCCGGGTACTCTGGTTTCCTCCCCCCGGTCCAAAGATTGGCATCTCTAAATTGTCCGTAGTGTGTGACTGCATGAGTGAATGAGAGTGTGTGTGGTGTGTGCCTTGCGATGGGTTGGCACTCCGTCCAGGGTGTATCCTGCCTTGATGCCTGCAATGACGCCTGGCAATCCCGTGACCCGAGTATAGATCGGAAAAGCGGTAGACAATGAATGAATGATGAAATATACCATGCTGAATAATTGTTTCCAGAACAATCAGCAGGAACACTGGGGATGAGGCGGTGATACACTCTAGATGGGACACCAGTCCACCACAGGGGGGAAAAAAGCCAGGGAAATAATGAAAGTGCGGGCACTAATAAGTTGTCTAAATGGACAGCACATAACTTTAAAAAATAGGACAATATGTCCAAAGAGAGACGAGACACTTCCAGACGCAGGGAAATGAACGAGTCTGTGGAGAAGTCAGGGCAGAACTGGAACACAACCTGCTTTCAGAAACATAAAAGGTGATAATTCTGTTAAAAACAAAATATCATGCATTAATAATGTCTCTCCTCCAGACCACAGGTGCATCGAGGAGTCGCATTAAAAGCCTCTTGCAGTGCAGCCAGAATGGGCTCACTGCATCGTTCCAGCTTAACAGCTTGCAGAAAAAAGAGAACTCCACACAGTGTTCTGTTTCCTGTTTTATATCCCAAAATTTTATAGCTCAAGATTGGCCAAAAATCAGCTGGCTACTGTGAGGGAATTAAACACATTGAACGGGGCTCTGTTTACAGGCCGAAGATGAAAAACAGCAAACAAACACAAAAACAGACAAACAAACAAATGGGCAAAAAAAAAAAAAACAAGCATGTAAACAAACAAACATGTAAACAGGCATGGAAAGCAAAACAGTCAATATATAGAAAAACAGTCAAAATAAATTGACAGACTGGCTGACTTACTAATAAACAAACACACAAACAAATAAACAGATGGCCAACAAACTAAATAAATAAATAACCACATGAAAACATATAATAGACAAACAAGAAAATCTCACTGAAAACTCTGACCTCTCTAAATAGAAAACAAACAAATTAAAATAATAAAAAAATAATTAAATAATTATTGAAATAATTTAAATAATAAATAATTAAAAAAACCCAGACTGACTAACAAGTTAACTAAATAAATAACCAAAACAAACACATAGGAAATAATTAAACAAACAAACAATTGTGCAAATAGCTAGCTAGCTAACTAACACATAACACAAACAAACAAATAAATAATTGGGGAAT
>JAUCMX010000008.1:24764758-24819758 GCA_033459395.1 Hemibagrus guttatus
CCACTCAGATGATGATTAGTCATTGAGTGATTAGTAGCATATCCTGCACTAAAGCCTGAACTAATCACCGTGTATATTAAGCAAAACATTCATCTTTCCATCCATTTTCTATATCTGCTTACCCTACTACTGGGTCACAGGGAACCTGGAGCCTATCCCAGGAGACTACAGGCACAAACGAGGCAGGTTACACCCTGGACAGGATGCCAGTCTATTGCAGGGCCCAATCACACGCTACGGACAATTTAGAGATGCCAATCAACCTACAGTGCATGTCTTTGGACTGGGGAGGAAACCAGAGTACCCGGTGGAAACCCCCGAGGCATGGGGAGAACATGCAAAAATCCACACACACATAGTGGAGGCAGGAATCGAACCCCCAACCCTGCAGATGTGAGCCCAGCATCACCACCAGTCCAAGGTTCCTTTCATCTTTGGTTCTCCAGGTTCCTCCCATCTCCCAAAATCATATTGGTTGATTAAAGAACCTTACTCAAGGGCCCAACAGTGGCAGCTTGGCGGTGCTGAGGCTTGAACCCTGATCTTCTGATCAACAACCCAGAGAATTAACCATTTGTACCCAGAGCCTTAACCACTTGAAAGGGTAATGGAGATTTAAACACCAAAACCAGGTGGACCAGGACTGACCCAAAAGTAGACCAATTCATTGGGTGTTCATTAAAAGCTGGTCTTGGTGCTTAAACATTTTTCTTTTTTACCAGTACACTGGTGTTCCAGGATGTTGATAGAACAGAAATTGACTTATGGGATGTTTTCAATCAGTATAAAGAAATGAGTGATGTTCAGGCTGTGAGTCTGATATAAAACGAGTCTGTTGGCTTTAAGTGTGTTCTGGACGTGTGTTTTTCCCTCTGTTGGATAACCTTACACAGAATTTTACTGGTTGAAGATGAAATTTGAGCTGCTTTTTAGATGAACAAGCACTTGGAGCATCTCAGAAAGCAGAAATGGGTTTAATATCAACATTTATTTTGAAGATACAGACATTTGTGTGAATATCATATCATTCATATTCTATGAATATATTGCCCTGAGTATTCTATGCAAAAACAGAAATACTTCTGAAAAACCACAAATTCTGCATTCATATGAGCTTCATATTAACCACCACTGTGGAGTGGAACATGACAAAGACACTCAATGCTGAACAACCAAACAGGAGCAAATTACATTTTCTGGCTTAAAAGAAGTTAATAGGGTCATACCTTTACCAGTAATACATTCTGGTGTGAAATTCAGATCCGATTTTAATCCCATATAAATATTTTTTCATTAATTTTATCAATACTCTTGAACATAGATAGACAGCAATATATACCAATTATATACCTTCCAGATTTCTAGGACTTTTTGCTAAATTACTTTAGAAATGTTTTGCTAATCTCAGGTGGTCTCAGTCTTATTTGTGGAAAGAAGATCCTCATAAAATGAGGGTCAAGATTGAACGCTTAAAGAACAAAAATAAAAGGTAAGAGATGAAGTTTAATGAATTGAACAGATTTTTATGTTCATGTACTGCACTTTGGCACTTGAGTCATTTCTCCTTAATTAATTTTACTACCATGATGTAATTAGTTTGTCTTAACAAAGGAAACAAGAACGCTCTTGCTTTTCTCCTGGTCTCTTAACTTTAGGGATTCAACAGCGTTGAATACCAGTGAGCAGTGTGAAGAAGATGTTTTATATTATTGTGTGTGTTTGTTCTTTGGTGCCCCAGAGAAATCACACACACACACACACACACACACACACATCCAATATTCTCCATATTATCCAACCATGTCATTCCAGAACAATGTATAGAATGCAAGGCAAATCCCAGGCAAGTGCCTCCTTGGGGTTGACTATATTTGTAAAATGTTTCATGCATCTATCAGAAGGCTTTCAGCCAAGTGGTTTCAAATCTCTTCTATACATATATATACATATGGAAAATGCCAGGAGGAATAATAAACACTGATCCTTTTTGATATGGTTTTGGCAGACACTCCATGTCCAAAGCAGTAGCTTGTATCACCTCAAGGGCAAAAGCATGTCTCTGAGTGATAAAACGGGACACACTGGGTAGTCCAATTTCTACGAGCTAACAGGTTCATGACTTTCTTGCCCAGACATAGATGTTTTTCAAGGTACAAAGTCACAGCAGGTGTTCACTCAAGCAAAAAATGCTATATACAGTCAAGCCCGAAATGATTCATACCCCTGGCAAATTGTGACTTAAAGTTACTTTTATTCAACCCGCAAGTTTTTTTTTTTGACCGGAAATGACACAGGCGTCTCCCAAAAGATAATAAGACGATGTACAAGAGGCATCATTGTGGAAAAAAACATTTCTCAGCTTTTATTTACATTTGAACAAAAAGTGGCATGTCCAAAATTATTCATACCCTTCTCAATAATCAATAGAAAAGCCTTTATTGGCTATTACAGCAATCAAAGCTGGCTAAGTTGCGCGTACGTCCGGGAGCCATTCAAAACTTGTTTGCATCAGTGGAAAGCCAAGTGAAGCCAGTTAACAAATTTTACGAATTTGTTTTCAGTCAGTGAAAGCTGTTTGGAAAGAGTCAACCCACAATACCAGTGTTGCCTTCAGCATGCGTTCAAAAGCTAGATGATTTTTTGGACGTTTTTTTGTTGATAGATCGGTGGCGTGGGTGGTCTGTTCTATTTTTAGCTCAAGCTTGGTGGCACGACTTCCTGTGAGGACCCTTGACATGGAATGCTTAGTTTGGGTCACTTCTTTGTAAGCAGCCATACAGTTTACATACGCTTCGTATTGGTAATATTGCTCATATTTTTGGGTGGCTGGAACGGATTATCTGCATTTACATTATTACTTATGGGACAATTCATTTTGCAATACGAATTTTCGCCTCAAGAACTCGCCTCCAGAACCAATTAAATTCCTATGACAAGGTGCCACTGTATAATGACCTCGGAGGTACTAGTTAAAATTTTGTGAATGAGAAAACAGTTTAAATCTTGATAATTTATGAAAGCTTTATTAAAATCATTAACGATGGATGAATGCTCAGGACCTAATATATAATTCATAATATATAACATGTATGAATTATTTGATCAGAATATGCATACAGCCGTGGTTGGGAATCTCCATGCTTAAGTATTCTATTAAAAATGAGAGCTGAAAAACAGGCAAGCGAACAATTTTTAGGCAAAGCAGAATAATATCTGGTTCATTTGAGTATAAATAAAACATCAATATCAACCAGTGCAAGGGCTTGGAACATCTGTCTCAGGGCAGAGTAGGGTGGCTGGGGGTCTAGTAGGTTCTTCACTAGATATTACTTTTGAGATCTGACTGATTTCATTCATTCATTGTCTGCCGCTTATCCGATCTACACTCGGGTCACGGGGAGCCTCTGCCTATCTCAGGCGTCATTGAGCATCAAGGCAGGATACACCCTGGACGGAGTGCCAACCCATCGCAGGGCACACACACTCTCATTCACTCACGCAATCATACACTACGGACAATTTAGAGATGCCAATCAACCTACCATGCATGTCTTTGGACCAGGGGAGGAAACCGGAGTACCCGGAGGAAACCCCCGAGGCACAGGGAGAACATGCAAACTCCACACACACATGGCGGAGGCGGGAATCGAACCCCCAACCCTGGAGGTGTGAGGCTATTGCTTTCCTTTTCAAGAGGATATCATTCAATCAACATGTAATGTTTTAAATTTCTTTTGCTCTTTTTAAAATATGTCTCTACATCCTAAAACTTATCAAATGACCCTCTATATAGGCAAATTCAATTGCCTCAATACACAGCAGATAAATATAACATTTATGACGAATAGTTCTTAATATGGGAGTAAGGTTTAAAAATAGTCCTTTATGCATTAATGCAGTGTCATAAATTATTAAAAAGAGATTTGCTTTTTGGCACTAAGCCACCGTGCCCCCCCCTGACTGATTTCAGTATTGTATTATTTAAATCATGTGACATTGTCTGTCTTGCATTTGTCCTCCCTTACACTAGGGGGAGCTCTCATCATGCTGGGTTGCTGAATGCTACGGGCCAGGCACTTTCCTGAAGGCGGAGTATAAAGAAAACGAGCAAAAGAACCAGGTGGACTCCATGTTATATGTTCTCTTCAGTGAGAAAGTTAAAAGTATATCTTTATGGAGTCCTTTAACTGTATTTAAATATCTACGAGTGAGGTTTAAAAGCAAATTCAAATGTAAGCATAATAATTCAATTCTATTCTATTTATTTGTATTGAATAATGGACATTGTCTCAAAGCAGCTTTACATTGGTATAGAAACATAGAATAAAAATAATAAAGTTTAAAGCTACTATTGATCTCTAACATTTATCCCTAATGGACAAGCCTGAGGTGATGGTGAGGAAAAACTCCCTGAGATGATATGAAGAAGAAACCTTGAGAGGAACCAGGCTCAGAAGGGAACCTCATCCTCATTTGGGTGACACGTGATACGTAAATATTGTCCTTTCTTCAACAGTTTATATAATAATGAGGACCATTGCTGGAATGCATATAGAGAATCCATCATAAGCATCTCCACAGCTCAGATTAGAATTGTGATAGATTATTGCTTTATAGATATTATAGATTAAAGACCTCTATAAACTGACCAGACCAGCTGCAATATAGAGGCTGTGTCGTGATCCACTTAGATCTACTCTTGTAAGTGCAATTTTTGTAGATGCTGCTGAAATGCTGAAATGCCTCTAGTCTTAGAAGAGACAAATTAACATTGGCATGTCTACTGAGGCTGTACTGGACCATAAACGGTAGATACTGTATGTAGTTTAAGTACTTGAGGACTGCTGGGAGTATTTAGCAGAAAAGAAATTGAAGGTCTTTGGGTGGGTGGTAAAAGATCTGTCAATGAAAAGTGGACTGTTCAACAGAAGATACATCACCAGAGCTATTTTCACAACGAATAGAAGACCTAAACATACTGCAACAGAAAGGAGAAAATAGATGTAGCAAATATAGGGTTTTTGGACCAAGCATACATACCAAGCATACAGTAAAAACACCAGGCTAATATAGTGTAGGTCATCCTTGTCTGACCCAGCAAAGCATGGACTCCATGTGACCTCTAAAAGTGTGCTGTAGTATCACCTATTCAAGTGAGCTCAGAAAACATCTCAATCCCAGACTCACATCCCACAAACCTAGTACTAGGTATGATGCTTGTACATCATAGTACAATAGAACCTCAGCATACAAATTTAATTAATTCTCGTGGTGAGTTGAAAATTTGTATTGCAAAATGAATTGTCCCATAAGAAATAATGTAAATGCAGATAATCCGTTTCAGCCGCCCAAAAATATGACCAATATTACCAATATGAAGCGTATATAAACTGTATGGCTGCTTACAAAGAACTGACCCAAGCCAAGCATTCCATGTCAAGGCTCCTCACAGGAAGTCATGCCACCAAGCTTGGACTAAAAATAGAACAGACAACCCACGCCACCGATCTGTCAACAAAAAAACGTCCAAAAAATCACCTAGCTTTTGAATGCATGTCGACGGCAACGTTGGTATCGTGGGTTGACTCTTTCCAAACAGTTTTCACTGACTGAAAAAAAAGTGTAAAAATTTGTAAACTCGCTTCAGTTGGCTTCGCTTGGCTTTCCACTGATGCAAACAAGTTTTGAACGACGTACGCGCAACTTAGCCAGCATTCGTTTCAGTTGTATGCCAAAAATGCCTCATATGCCGATGCAAATTTCTTGCAAAGTTTCAATTCCTAAAAATCCGAAAACACAATAACACATAAGAAAACAAAATAACAATTCCAAAAACACAACAATTCAGACAAACCGGAAAAGGTAGGTATAGTTTGCGAATGGAATACTTACCACTGATTGGAAGAGACATTGGTCACTCAGGATATGCAAGAAGTATACCTACCTTTTCAGGTTTGTCTAAATTGTTGTTGTGGTTTTGTTATTTTGTTTTGCACTTCTCAGCCACTGTATATTTGTATTTAATACACTGGGTGCTTAATTGCAATTTACTGACCACAACAATGTTTTAGAACAAAAAAAAGCTGTTCATTGAATTTGAAACATTTCTATAATTCTGAATATTACTCACAACTTCTGTGATGTAGATAAAGAGTTCTTTTCAGTCCATTTTTCTTTGTTATAACATAAAACTGCATACGCCAGATGGGTTATGTACTTGTTTCTGAAATATGCACACGTTCAGACGCGTAGTTATTATAGCTGTCACTTTAGCACAATATCACAAACATCTGGATAATAGGAAATGAGCCTTATGCATTAGGGCTTCAGCAGATGTTCAAGACTCCAGCAGAAGTGCTTGTATGGAGCCGTGATTAAGAACGGCTCAACTTGTGTTTCAAGTTAAAAACTTTCAATTATTCAAAAAAAAATAAAAATAAAGATCCATTATGTTGAGTTTCTCTTCCTGTCTAAAACTATTTCTTGACAATTTCCAGGAAGAAGAAGAGCCAAGAGCAACACAATGGTGAGTTGTTTTTTTGTTTGTTTTTTTTGCTGGTACTCTGGTTTTCTCCCCAGTCCAAAGACATATGTTTTGCGCTGATTGGCATCACTAAATTAGTAGTAAATTGGCATCACTAAATTAGTATCTGTAGTGTGTAAATATGTGTGTGTGCAATTGTGCCCTGAGATCATCTGCCTTGTGCCCTGAGTCCCCTGGAATAAACTCCAGGTTCTCTGCATCGCTGTGTAGAATAAGTACTAGAGAACCCTAGGATTCTTTACTTAGATCTAAACTAACCTTTATGCTAAAAAGGTTCTAGAGTGACAGCACTATTGGCACAAAAAGTTCTTTAGGCTAAAGTTTACTTTATATTCTGTAATTGTCTTTTAATTTGCCTGCTTGCTTTTGCATATTGCCTTTGATATAATAATAATAATAATAATAATAATAATAATAATAATAATAATAATAATAATAATAATAATAATAATTATTATTATTATTATTATTATTATTATTATTATTATTATTATTATTATTATGAATGGACCCATAAAAGGGTCTACAGGTGCATCTCAATAAATTAGAATGTGGTGGAAAAGTTCATTTATTTCAGTAATTCAAGTCAAATTGTGAAACTCGTGTATTAAATAAATTCAGTGCACACAGACTGAGGTAGTTTAAGTCTTTGGTTCTTTTAATTGTGATGACTTTGGCTCACATTTAACAAAAACAACAAATTCTCAACAAATTAGAATATGGTGACATGCCAATCAGCTAATCAACTCATAAGACCTGCAACGGTTTCCTGAGCCTTCAAAATGGTCTCTCAGTTTGGTTCACTAGGCTACACAATCATGGGGAAGACTGCTGACCTGACAGTTGTCCAGAAGACAATCATTGACACCCTTCACAAGGAGGGTAAGCCACAAACATTCATTGCCAAAGAAGCTGGCTGTTCACAGAGTGCTGTATCCAAGCATGTTAACAGGAAGTTGAGTGGAAGGAAAAAGTGTGGAAGAAAAAGATGCACAACCAACCGAGAGACCCGCAGCCTTATGAGGATTGTCAAGCAAAATCCATTCAAGAATTTGAGTGAACTTCACAAGGAATGGACTGAGGCTGGGGTCAAGGCATCAAGAGCCACCACACACAGACGTGTCAAGGAATTTGGCTACAGTTGTCGTATTCATCTTGTTAAGCCACTCCTGAACCACAAACAGCGTCAGAGGCGTCTTACCTGGGCTAAGGAGAAGAAGAACTGGACTGTTGCCCAGTGGTCCAAAGTCCTCTTTTCACATGAGAGCAAGTTTTGTATTTCATTTGGAAACCAAGGTCCTAGAGTCTGGAGGAAGGGTGGAGAAGCTCATAGCCCAAGTTGCTTGAAGTCCAGGGTTAAGTTTCCACAGTCTGATGATTTGGGGTGCAATGTCATCTGCTGGTGTTGGTCCATTGTGTTTTTTGAAAACCAAAGTCACTGCACCCGTTTACCAAGAAATTTTGGAGCACTTCATGCTTCCTTCTGCTGACCAGCTTTTTGAAGATGCTGATTTCATTTTCCAGCAGGATTTGGCACTGCCCACACTGCCAAAAGCACCAAAAGTTGGTTAAATGACCATGGTGTTGGTGTTCTTGACTGGCCAGCAAACTCACCAGACCTGAACCCCATAGAGAATCTATGGGGTATTGTCAAGAGGAAAATGAGAAACAAGAGAACAAAAAATGCAGATGAGCTGAAGGCCACTGTCAAAGAAACCTGGAGAGAAGAGAAGAGAAGAGAAGTGAAGTGAAGTGAAGTGAAGTGAAGAGGAAAAAAAGAGAAAAAGACAAGAGAAGATGAGAAAGATGAGAAGAGAAAAAAGGCAAGAGAAGATGAGAAAGATGAGAAGAGAATCAAAAAAAGATGAGAAGAGAAAAGAAGAGAAGATGAGAAAAGTAAGAAAAGAAAAGAGAAGAGAAGAGAACAGAGGAGGAGAGGGGGAGGAGCAAGAGAAGAAAAGAGAAGATGAGAAGAAGAGAAGAGAAAAGTGGATGAAAAAGAGGAGAAAATTAGAAAAAGAAGAGAACAGAAGAAAAGAAAAGAAAAGAAAAGATGAGGAAAAGAGAAGAGAAGATGAGAAAGAAAAGGAAAGAAGAGAACATGAGAAAAAGAGAAAAATGAGAAGAGAAAAAAGAGAAGAGAAGATGAGAAAGAAGAGAAGAGAATCAAAAAAAGATGAGAAGAGAAAAGAGGAGAAGATGAGAAAAAAGAGAATAGAAGTGAAGAAAAGATGAGTAGATGAGAAAGAAGAAAAGAGAAGGGAGGAGAAGAGGGGATGAGCAAGAGAAGAGAAGAGAAGAGAAGATAAGATGAGAAAAAGAGAAGAGAAAATGAGAAAAAGAAGAGAAGAGAAGAGAAGAGAAGATGAGAAAAAAGAGGAGAGAAGGAAAGAAAAAGAGAAGAAAAAGAAAAGCGAAGAGAAGATGAGAGAGAAAAAAAGAGAAGAGAAGATGAGATCAGAACAGAATGTCCTTCCCTTCTTTGTGGACCAAAGCTTGTCATCCATGGCAAATCATTTTTCTTTGACACATGAATCAGATCAATATTTATAGACTTGTCAAAAAGTGTTTAGAATGAACCCAGCAGAAATGAACTGAGTAAAACTGACTCCTGCAGAACACCAGGAGCTCTGTACATGTTTCTGGAACTTTCTATCCAGGAACATTGCAGCAGTCAGCATGAGATTCGGATCTGCTGCTGAATCTCTCAGACGATGATTTGTTGTACGTTCAAAAGGTTGGGATCATTTGGAAATTTCCTTATTCTCCAAAGACAACCATGTTGTATTCATTCCAAAAACATCGAATGAATCAGATGATTATTATTATTATTGATAATAATATACACCAGCACTAGAGAAGAGAAGGAGAAAAGAGAAGAAGAGAAAATAGAGAATAAGGGAAGAGAAGAGGAGAGAAGAGAAGAGAAGAGAAGAGAAGAGAAGAGAAGAGAAGAGAAGAGAAGAGAAAAGAAGTTGAGATTAGAAAAAAAGACAAGAGAAAAGAAGAGAAAATAGAGAAGAGAAGAGAAGAGAAGAGAAGAGAAGAGAAGAGAAGAGAAGTTGAGATGAGAAAAAAAGACAAGAGAAAAGAAGGGAAAATAGAGAATAAGGGAAGAGAAGAGAAGAGAAGATAAGTTGAGATGAGATGAGAAAAAAAGACAAGAGAAAAGAAGGGAAAATAGAGAATAATGGAAGAGAAGAGAAGAGAAGAGAAGAGAAGAGAAGAGAAGAGAAGAGAAGTTGAGATGAGATGAGATGAGAAAAAAAGACAAGAGAAAAGAAGGGAAAATAGAGAATAAGGGAAGAGGAGAGAAGAGAAGAGAAGAGAAGAGAAGAGAAGAGAAGAGAAGAGAAGAGAAGAGAAGAGAAAAAAAGACAAGAGAAAAGAAGGGAAAATAGAGAATAAGAGAAGAGAAGAGAAGAGAAGAGAAGAGAAGAGAAGAGAAGAGAAGAGAAGAGAAGTTGAGATGAGATGAGAAAAAAAGACAAGAGAAAAGAAGGGAAAATAGAGAATAAGGGAAGAGGAGAGAAGAGAAGAGAAGAGAAGAGAAGAGAAGAGAAGAGAAGAGAAGAGAAGAGAGGAGAGGAGAGGAGAGGAGAGGAGAAGAGAAGAAGAGAGAGGAGAGGAGAGGAGAGGAGAGGAGAGGAGAAGAGAAGAGAAGAAGAGAAAATAGAGAATAAGGGAAGAGAAGAGAAGAGAAGAGAAGAGAAGAGAAGTTGAGATGAGAAAAAAAGACAAGAGAAAAGAAGAGAAAATAGAGAAGAAGAGAAGTTGAGATGAGATGAGAAAATAAGACAAGAGAAAAGAAGAGAAAATAGAGAATAAGGGAAGAGGAGAGGAGAGAAGAGAAGAGAGGAGAGGAGAGGACAGGAGAAGAGAAGAGAAGAGAAGAGAAGAGAAGAGAAGAGAAGAGAAGAAGAGAAAATAAAGAATAAGAGAGGAGAGGAGAAGAGAAGAGAAGAGAAGAGAAGAAGAGAAAATAGAGAATAAGGGAAGAGAAGAGAGGAGAGGAGAGAAGAGAAGAGAAGAGAAGAGAAGAGAAGAGAAGAGAAGAGAAGAGAAGAGAAGAGAAAATAGAGAATAAGGGAAGAGAAGAGAGGAGAGGAGAGGAGAGAAGAGAAGAGAAGAGAAGAGAAGAGAAGAGAAGAGAGGAGAGGAGAGGAGAGGAGAGGAGAAGAGAAGAAGAGAGAGGAGAGGAGAGGAGAGGAGAGGAGAGGAGAAGAGAAGAGAAGAAGAGAAAATAGAGAATAAGGGAAGAGAAGAGAAGAGAAGAGAAGAGAAGAGAAGAGAAGTTGAGATGAGAAAAAAAGACAAGAGAAAAGAAGAGAAAATAGAGAAGTTGAGATGAGATGAGAAAATAAGACAAGAGAAAAGAAGAGAAAATAGAGAATAAGGGAAGAGGAGAGGAGAGGAGAGGACAGGAGAAGAGAAGAGAAGAGAAGAGAAGAGAAGAGAAGAAGAGAAAATAAAGAATAAGAGAGGAGAGGAGAAGAGAAGAGAAGAGAAGAAGAGAAAATAGAGAATAAGGGAAGAGAAGAGAGGAGAGGAGAGAAGAGAAGAGAAGAGAAGAGAAGAGAAGAGAAGAGAAGAGAAGAGAAAATAGAGAATAAGGGAAGAGAAGAGAGGAGAGGAGAGGAGAGAAGAGAAGAGAAGAGAAGAGAAGAGAAGAGAAGAGAAGAGAAGAGAAGAGAAGAGAAGAGAATAAGAGAAGAGGAGAGAATTTTTTGAGATATTGCATGTTACTAATCACCTAATGCATGTTTTAAAAGTAGCTGTGTTGTATCCACTGGACATTACATTTAGAAACTTGTACTTGTGGTTGTTTAAAACTACTCTAGCTTATAAAAATCTGTCTAAAAATACTTATTTTATTTAGCGTCATGTTTCGATTGTACAAATAATTTCTGCTAAGACTTTAACACAATAAGACTACATGACATGAATATCATGCACTAATAGCTGAATACCAGATAGTGTGATTATAAATCATTTCCTTTTTATAGAACTGTACACTTTATAGTCAAGTGCAGTTGTGTAACCAGGAGCTTTTAAGCCAATTATGAATATTATTTATTATTCATTAGAACTCTTAAAGTTTTCTGTTAACTGTTCACTGATGCAGACTTGAGCACGAAAATGTTTGTAGTCTAAAGCATCTTCATGGTTTTTAAGTGGTTTCACCCACAACGTGGCGTCACCTCACGTATCTCCAGGATGTCCATGTGGTCCATCTTCTGTTCATCTACACTTACATTTATGGCATTTGGCAGAGCGACTTACAATTTATCTCATTTTAAACAACTGAGCAGTTGAGGGTTAAGAGCCTTGTTCAGGGGCCCAACAGTGGCAACTTGGTGGACCTGTGATTTGATCTAACAACCTTCCGGTCAGTAATCCAGCACCTTAACCGCTAAGATACCACATCCCCAGTAGCAGGAGCAAGCATCCTCTGAGTGACAAGACTCCATCCATATGTGGCGATTCAGGATGGATCCTTGATTATAGATGATAGAGCTCGGCCACTTCAGTTGGTGGCTCAAGTGGTTGAGGGTTTGGGTTGGGTAAAACTTCTAGCTTTAAGAAACTTCATGACTTCTTTGTCTTCAGAGTCTTTGACTTTCTTGCAGTGTCTCGCTAGCACTGCCAAGCTGCTGCTGTTGGGCCCTTGAGCAAGGCTCTCAGCCCCCCCTGCTCTGTACTGTATCATGGCTGAGCCTGTGCTCTGACCCCAACTTCCAAAGTTGGGATATGCGAAGAAAGAATTTCACTGTGCTGTAATGTACACCAACCAGGCCTAACATTATAACCACCTGTCTAATATTGTGTTGGTCCCCGTTTTGCTGCCAAAACAGCCCTGACCCATCATGTACTGTGTATTCTGACACCTTTCTATCAGAACCAGCATTAACTTCTTCAGGAAATTGAGCAACAATAGTTCGTCTGTTGGATCGGATCACACGGGCCAGCCTTCGCTCCCCAAATGAATCAGTGAGTCTTGGCCGCCCATGACCCTGTCGCCGGTTCACCACTGTTCCTTCCTTGGACCCCTTTTGATAGATACTGACCACTGCAGACTGGGAACACCCCACAACACCTGCAGTTTTGGAGACGCTCTGATCCAGTCGTCTAGCCGTCACAATTTGTCCCTTCATCAAACTCGCTCAAATCCTTACGCTTGCCCATTTTTCCTGCTTCTAACACACCAAGTTTGAGGACAAAATGTTCACTTGCTGCCTGATATATCCCACCTACTAACAGGTGCCATGATGAGGAGATCATCAGTGTTATTTACTTCACCTCTCACTGATCAGAATGTTATGCCTGATCAATGTATATTGGAAGTGGCAGCTCAAGTTATTAAGGCTCTGGGCTGTTGAGGCTCTGCTTATTTGACTGGAGGATTTGGGTTCAAGCCCCAGCACTGCCAAGCTGCTGCTGTTAGGCTCCGGAGCAAGGCCCTTAAATCTCATTGCTCCATGGGTGCAATGACCCTGTGCTCTGACCCTAACTTCCAAAGTTGGGATATGTGAAAGAGTTTCACTCTGCTGTTATGTACATGTAACAAATAAAGGTTTCTTCTTTGTCTTAATGCATCCTCACTGGATAGAAAGTGAACACAAAGAGTCACTGGAGTTGAAGTCAGATGTTCAGATGGATGCTGTGTCAAAGAGTCAGCAGACATTATGTTGTTCTCTCTGACAGACAATGCATCGGGAAAACAAAGCAGCTGCTTTGCATCTACCCCCATGCCAAACATCAACCAACTCCCTCACCTTCTGTGAGCGTGAATTGATGCAGCTTGTCAGGCTAGCGAGACTTCGCAAGAAAGCCAAAGACTCTGAAGACAAAGAAGTCTTGAAGTTGCTCCAAGTCAAAAAACGTAAAAGTAGAAGGTTTTTTTTGGACTGTTACTTTACTTAAGGACTGAGATTCAAGACTCTTGGAAAAAAAATCATTGGTATACAACAAACGAACAAACAAACAAAACTCAGAAAACTTCACCAGAGCAACAAATACACAAACTTCTGTATAAAAACATGATGTTTACTTAATTTTATAAGTGAAAAAAAATCCATTTTTAAATACTTAATACTTATTATCTTTAATATTTAATACTTTTTAGATACTTAAGTATATTTAAAAGTTGCAAATGTTTTCACACTAGAGAATGCTGTCTATTTTTCGTTTCTGATGGAGTTACACTGTGAAGCACTTTCACATTTTCTGCTGTATTTCTCAGTATTTTTTCAACACTGATGATTAGCGGATGTATCAGCTGACACATCCTTGGGCAAATTCTCACAATGATCTGACTCCAAAATTAAAATTAGCAATCGTCCTCCAGAGTATCTCTCACTGCTGGAAGGTTCATTTTTTTGGTGTTTGGGAGATGTTCTTATCCAAAGTGACTAGCATTTTTCTCATTTATCTGACTGAGCAAGTGAGGGTTAAGGGCCTTGCTCAAGGGTTTCATTTGCAGTGCTGGGATTTGAACTTAGGACCTTCTGGTCAGGAGCCTATTCCATGAAACCGGGGTAAGTTAGCTAGCTATGTTTGTGTCAATTGTGGGTTTTATGGCTCATCTTTTACTGGAGTTCATCTCCATGGTAACTTAAATTTACATTTCTGGTATTTGGCAGATACCCTTATTCAGAATGAATTACAATTTATCTCATTTTATACAACTGAGAAATTGAAGGTTAAGGGCTTTGCTCAAGAGCCCAGCAGTGGTCACTTTCTACCACTGAGCTACCACTTCCCACCACTGATGTACCACTTCCCACCACAGATCTACCACTTCCCACCACTGATCTACCACTTCCCACCAATGACCTAACACTTCCCACCACAGATCTACCACTTCCCACCACTGAAGTACTACTTCCACCAATAAGGTACCACTTTCCACCACTGAGCCACTCACTTCCCACCACTGAGTTACCACTTTCCACAGCTAAGCTACCACTTCTCACCACTGAGCTACCACTTCCCACCGCTGAGCTACCACTTCCCACCAATGACCTACCACTTCCCACCACAGATCTACCACTTCCCACCACTGAGGTACTACTTCCACCAATAAGGTACCGCTTCCCGCTGCTGAGCTACCACTTCCCACCACTGACCAACCACTTCCCACCACTGAGCTACTACTTACCACTGCTGAGCTACCACTTCCCACAAATTTCACAATGGCTTCACTATTTCTTCATAATCCTGTGGACATCTCAGTATATACTGGAAAATCACTTCCCACCACTGAGCTACCACTTCCCACCACTAAGCTACCACTTCCCACCACTGAGTTACCACTTCCCACCAATGAGCTACCACTTTCCACCAATGACCTACCACTTCCCACCACTGAGGTACCACTTCCCACCAATGAGCTACCACTTTCCACCAATGACCTACCACTTCCCACCACTGAGGTACCACTTCCCATTATATCAATATCTGTATCTTTATCTATATCTATATCATTTGTTTAACTTATGCATAAAGACAATCAGCAATCTTTTCCCAGCAGTTCTCTCTTATTTTGGCAACAGAAACGGTATTACTCCATGCCTATAATACGTTTTTTGTATTGTTCGAATTTGTGCATGATTATTTCCTGCTCCTTGATCGACATTGAACGCAATCGGTTGTTCGGTCACGATGTCATGGTGTGATTTTATCTAATGTTCCAAGCCTGAGTTGCCAGAGGAAGTTGATGAGCATTTCAATACATTCTGATTGAAATGTGTGGTTTTGTCAATTTTGAACCTAATCCCGTAACCTTGAGTTTGTTCGACTACCACCATGATGATACGAGCCAACATTTTAACCACTGAGCTGCCTCATTTCATTATGCCATCTTTTCTTCCTTCTCCTTTACAGCATTAACCTTCATGTCGATCTATAAGTCGCTTGGCACTCCTGGGTAGTATCACAGCTCCTGCTGTTTATACGTATTACCAGGAGAATCTGATTAGATGGAAACGCAGCCAAGTACAAGCTCTCCACAGATCTAAAGCATAATGAAGTTTTTATCTTACTGCCAGACGGCACTGCATATTGAACAGACTTGCGTGCTGCCAAACGCAGTCTGTCTGTTTTCCCAATATTCAAACCTGTAATTATGATTCATAAGGTGAATGTATTTTAAAGCTGGGACCATCTCCAGCTTTGAGCTAATTATAAACCTGTAACCGACACAGAATCAACATACACTCCATGACTTTATGCGGGAACTTTTCGACATCGATTTCACACCGCGTTTAAGGTGCGGTAGTTGATATTTTTTCATTTTTCACTTATACAAATAATGTGGAAAATATGCAGAGATGATATAAAAAGTAATAGTTTAAGCCGTCAGCCTAGAACAAGGGTATTATGTAACTGAAAATAAAACAAATTTAGAAACACAACAGTTCAGAAGCTGCACTTTTTGTCAGGAATTGGTGTCTTGTCAATCATTTCATAGACACGCCCCCAAGGGTGTGTCCCACCCTTATAAATTATTATGCAGTCCCTCCAGTATTTGGCAAATACTTTGCAATCACAGAAATGAACAGGAAATCAAGCAAATGGCACGATATTCAGATATTCAAGATTTCTTCCGTCACAAAAGCAGACACTTAGAGCTTTAAAATTTTTTTAATTATTTCTGTTTGTCTAGCCTACTAGGGGTAATACAGTATATTCATAAAAAAAATTCCCCAAAAATGCCCCAAGTACTTGAAATCCCAACAGATTTTATAAACACGATGGTGATGGTGGTGAGGAAAAACTCCCTGAGATGATATGAGGAAGAAACCTTGAGATGAACCAGGCTCAGAAGGGAAGCTCATCTTCATTCTGGATAGTAATGTCCTTTCTACAACAGCAACCAAGAGCACATGATGAACTAATAGGTCAGTTTCAGAGTTTTTTATAGACTTAGCACTAATTACTTCCTGGCTTGGTGGTTAGCACGTTTGCCTCACACCTCCCAGGTTGGGGGTTCGATTCCCGCCTCCGCCGTGTGTGTGGAGTTTGCATGTTCTCCCCGTGCCTCGGTTTCCTCCCCCGGTCCAAAGACATGCATTGTAGGTTGATTGGCATCTCTAAATTGTGTGAGTGAATGAGAGTGTGTGTGTGCCCTGCGATGGGTTGGCACTCTGTCCAGGGTGTATCCTGCCTTGATGCCCAATGACTTTTGACATAGGCACAGGCTCCCCGTGACCCAAGAGTAGATCAGATAAATGGTAGACAATGAATGAAAGCTGACTGAGTGACTGAAGGCTTATACTGATGAGTATATCTTATAAAATGTCTCATAAGTCAATTTCCATTCCAACAGCCTACTGGAACACCATCGTACTGGTTCAGACCAAAGCCAGCTGAATTTGTTAGAAATGTTTATTTAAATCTCAGTGTGTGATCTGATGCTTGTTTTTTGTTTCAAAGCCACCAGTATGAGGAGCCATCATATTAGGCGAATCTCATAAGACAGGTAAAATACAGTAGAATTTATGTTGCTAATGGACAGAACAAATATCCTCATTACCTCAGGCTTGTTTCCGTTTATGCCTTTTCAAGCAGAATGGTCTAATTTTCTAAACACATGGCTCGCTGTATAATCTGACATGGAGAACGACTGTTATAGTATCCTGTCCAGCTGGTTACACACAGCCTGACCTTCCAGACATGCCAAACGATCTGTCTGCTACAAAGCATAATCATGACTTTCTCTAAATCAGGACCATAAATCAATTCCTGTAGCTCCAATCTGTGCTCTCAGTGATCACGCATCAGCTTCTCAGCTCTGTCTCTCCGAGCAGCATAAAAGACAGCTGATTCAGATGACACGCTTATTTCTTTCACGCTTACGTCAGCAATTATGCTGAAATTTGATACACAGCAGTGATGTGTGTCTGACTGTTGAGGAGGTCTGAGCTAAAGATCTTGATTTTTAAGAAACTGTCCAAACATTTGTGATATATATTTGGAAGATATCATTAGCAGACTTAGACTGAGACTGAGAGTCTATGTGTGTGTGTGTGTGTGTGTGTGTGTGTGTGTGTGTGTGTCCACAAGGACCTGAGCTGATCACCATGAATTTTAAATTTTAGGTGAACCTTAAGATAGTAAGACAAATGTGTGTGTGTGTGTGTGTGTGTGTGCGTGTGTGTGTGTGTGTGTGTGTGTGTGTGTGTGTGTGTGTGTGTGTGTGAGGTCCCAGAGTGTAAGTACCATCATCAAGGATTAGGAAAGAATCTAATGAAGAATCTGTAGCCGTGGACAGATGGAGGCGCATTAATTTTTCTCATGCAAGATGTTTTTATGTAACTAGTCTTACACACACACACACACACACACACACACACACACACACACACACACCACACACATTTGTCTTACTATCTTGAAGTTCACCTAAAATCTAAAATTCATGGTGATCAGATCTTTGTTTCCTTGTGGACACGCGCACACGCACACACACGCACACACACACACACACACACACACACACACACACACACACACACACACACACACAATTTTTCAGCTATTTCATATGCCAGTCAGTTGTGCTAGAACAAATAACTCTTTCTATTTTTTATATTAGTCTTTATTAGTCTAGAGGTCACTCATTCCCTGGCTTGGGAATTCCATTTTAAACTAAAACTTTAAAATAAAGGCTGAAATATTCTTTCCATTACTAAAATCCTTATATAGAGCAGGATATGAGCACCAACACCAAGAGATATAGCTCCTGATTGGAAATGAGATTGTCCATTAAAGTGAACGCTGGTCTCTTTTTTTTCCCTCTCTCTCTTAATAAGATAAATAATGGAAGAAAGAAACAAGCTGCATGTCATGTAACATGCAGGTCAGAAAACTTCCTCTCTGACTGTGAGTCTGATATAAAATGAGTCAGGACTCTGTTGGCTTTCCGTGTGTTTTTCCCCTCGGTTGGATAACCTTACACAGAATTTTACTGGTTGAAGATCCAATTTGAGCTGCTTTTTAGATGAACAAGCCCTTGGAGCATCTCAGAGAGCAGAAATGGGTTTAATATCAGCATTTACTTTAAAGATACAAACATTTGTGTGGAAAAAAAAACAAACGTTTTTGGTTTTTTGGAACATTTCTATAAATATATTGCTTCTAGAAAATAGAAATACTTATGAAACTACAAATTCTTAAAGTCCTGAGTGTTTATTTCATACAGTGCATCCGTAAAGTATTCACAGTGCTTCACTTTTTCCACATTTTGCTATGTTACAGCATTATTCCAAAATGGATTAAATTCATTATTTTCCTCAAAATTCTACAAACAATAGTCCATAATGACAACGTGAAAGAAGTTTGTTTGAAATCTTTACAAATTTATTAAAAATAAAAAAAACTAAAAATCACATGTACATAAGTATTCACAGCCTTTGCCATGACACTCAAAATTGAGCTCAGGTACATCCTGTTTCCACTGATCATCCTTGAGATCTTTCTACAACTTGACTGGAGTTCACCTGTGGTCAATTCAGTTGATTGGACATGATTTGGAAAGGCACACACGTGTCTGTATAAGTGCGATCGGGGGAGAAGCGCCTTAGTCATGGAGGTGACCAAGAACCCGATGGTCACTCTGAAAGAGTTTCAGAGTTTCTCTATGGAGAGAGGAGAACCTTCCAGAAGAACAACCAACTCTGCAGCACTCCACCCATCAGGCCTGTATGGTAGAGTGACCAGACGGAAGCCACTCCTCAGTAAAGGGCACATGACAACCCACCTGGAGTTTGCCAAAAGACACCTGAAGGACTCTCAGACCATGAAAAACAAAATTGTCTATTCTGATGAAACAAAGATTGAACTTCCAGAAGAACTTTCCGGATGCACTGTAGGAGCTTCATATTAAACACCACTGTGAAGTGGAACATGACAAAGACATTCAATGCTGAACAACAAAACAATAGCAAAGTCTTTGGCCTTTGGAAAAATTTTGTTCGTTAGTTCAGTTCTTAATAGAACTCAATATATACTGTAAATGCAATAAAAGTTGTGTGATCCTTTTGAAAATGGAGTGATAAAGGAACTGTAATACGTGTAGGAACATATAAAAATGTGTTGAGTTCATTTTTTAGAGCTCAGACTTTTAACCACCAAAGCTGTTGTTAATTTTTTTTAGTATGTACATTTCCACGAGTTCAAGCAACACCTAAAGTGTAATTTTCTGAACTGTATGCAAATTAGGTACTCAGTAATCTGCAAACCTTTGGCATGAATTATTCCTCAGTAATTATTTAGCGTGTGTTGTTACTTCACTTCGCTAGCTCCCTAACTGCCTTTTCTTCATATTCTATCATACATACTCTCTCACTGAATGTTTAAAGAGCCTTAAAAACATAAAGGAAGTAGCAGAGATCGCTGCAGCATCACTGCCTCTGGCGAGTCTACGGTCTACATAGCAAGTCCAATTAGCTCTGTTTGCTAATCTGCCAAACAAAGCCTAGCATGTAACATGTCGACATGTCATGTTAAAAAAACAAAAAGCTCTAGACGGTACATTTAGGTTGCTATGATTTTTATTCAAAATGAAAAATAATAATTAAAAAAAGCCGGAAGAATCATCCTGAGTGACTGCCTGACGGCTAGCTAAAAAACGTTAAGGTTATAACATAATGCTGCGTAATGATACAGAATTTCAGAAAGAGTGCAGTTTGTCTGTTTTAGCCGAGGAACTGATGATCAAATCTGTTCATAGTCACGAGTAAGCGCTGATTAGTCACTCAGAAAAGATGCTACGAATGTTTTTTTGTTTTTTTTTTGCAGTATGTGTAGGAAGCAGTGGTGTAGGAGATGTTTTCTGAACTAATGGTGTTCTGTCAGAGAGAAGAAAAGACATGAAAGCCAGACAATGTAGTTTTTGACAGATGACTCAACCAGGTTTAGCAGGTGGGATGAGTCCAGTGCTCCTACACACAGAAAAAAATATATTAGCACCCGAGATTTTCAAGGGGATGCTGTAAAACTTGAAAATCTGATTAATCTCTCAGGCTCTCAACACACCTACTGTAACACACCTTGCATTCATCCCTTTGGGTTGATACTTGTGAGAACCGAATTGTGGTTGCCAGTACAGTAATAAATAAAATTTCTTCTGGGATAAATCTTTATATGGTTTGCACATCTGGATCTTGATATTTGTGCCCATTCTTCTCAAGATAAAGCTTGGGTGAAGACTTAATTCTTGATTATTGATTAAATTGAAGTCAGGGCTTTTGCTCACGCCCCTTTCAGGTTTTGAAATCACCCCCTAAATGGTTTTAAAAAGAACCATCTATGTTGGATTCAGAGATCCATTCATTGTCTACCACTTATCCGAACTATACTCGGGTCACGGGGAGCCTGTCTATCTCAGGCGTCATTGGGAATCAAGGCAGGATACACCCTGGATGGAGTGCCAACCCATCGCAGGGCACACACACTCTCATTCACTCACACAATATGGACAATTTAGAGATGCCAATCAACCTACCACGCATGTCTTTGGACTGGGGGAGGAAACCAGAGCACCCAGAGGAAACCCCCAAGGCACGGGGAGAACAAAGGATGTTATGTTACTGGTTGTTATGTGACCAGTCATTCATTTAGGAAATTTTTTTTTTCTTTCAAAAATATGGAATGGGGGGGGGGGGGGGGGCATGGTGGCTTGGTGGTTAGCACATTTGCCTCACACGGCCAGGGTTGGGGGTTCGATTCCCGCCTCCGCCATGTGTGTGTGGAGTTTGCATTTTCTCCCCATGCCTCGGGGATTTCCTCCGGATACTCTGGTTTCCTCCCCCGGTCCAAAGACATGCATTGTAGGTTGATTGGCATCTCTAAATTGTCCGTAGTGTGTGATTACATGAGTGAATGAGAGTGTGTGTGTGTGCCCTCCGTCCAGGTTGTATCCTGCCTTGATGCCCAATGACGCCTGAGATAGGCACAGGCTCCAAGTGACCCGAGAATAGATCGGATAGGCGGTAGACAATGAATGAATGAATTAATGAAAATATCGAATATTTTGTGTAGAAGTCTGACAAGCTGTTTCTACGTAAAAGAGGATGAGAAGGCGATAGGCCAGATTTCATTTATACTGCTCTATACAAATGTGTTAAATAATCTATAATGCATTTTATTGTCTTTTTGGTGTTTGCGTTGCTATTTTTCATCGCTTCTATGAGCCAGGTCCTTTCCTCTGAGCCGTGGGTGGGTGTTAAAGCAGAACAGCTGATGAGTACTTTAGCTATCTGCACTCAGGAGACTTTACACAAGAGGGTTTACGGGTTACAGCTTCAGATTTAGTGAAGCTACTTGTGTGTGGGTGAGTGATATTATGATGGCTTTGAGAATTAACAGAATAAACAGCTGAAGAAATATTCACCTGTGCTTTTTTTTTGTTCCTGTTTCACCACGAAATTAGACAGCTAG
Organism: Hemibagrus guttatus; assembly: GCA_033459395.1. Lineage (NCBI taxonomy): Eukaryota > Metazoa > Chordata > Actinopteri > Siluriformes > Bagridae > Hemibagrus > Hemibagrus guttatus. Next base: position 24,786,747 of record JAUCMX010000008.1, read on the forward strand.
ACAAAATGTTTACACGTCTACACTTCTTGACAGTTTCCTGATTGACAGGATCACCTTATGGCTTTTGTATCAAACTCTGATGCGATTTTAACAGACATTTTAGATGTGCTCAAATCAGGTCTTGATGTGAAGGAAATGTGTGACAGGATACGAATAGATCACGTTAGATTTGATGGCAGAAAAACTCCAAAGTAAAGGTCAGATGCCTTTTAGATATGTGGAAAAATAATCTGACTTGACAGGCTGCTCACAGCAACATACTCTTTACATGCATGAACCCTGAGCTGAGCTTCTCCAGAATCAATTTCTTTTCCTCATCATGATCAAATCAATGCGACCTTCATCACTGATTAACGTGGAGTAATCCACATTTGTGTTGTTATTTCCTTCCAATTTTAAGAGGTAACAGTGCTGACGTTAATCACCTTTGGGTTGAACTGAGCTCAGATGAACTCTAAAACCAGTATAACTCCTAAAATCCCTTCCTCATAAAGCAAAGAGTAGTCATGGGGAGCCATTGGTAAAACCGTATATTACTTTCCTTTAGAAGCATTACACAGTGATGCTATCTTTCAAAGTGGTGTGGTGGGTGGAATTACCATCTTAAGACTCCAGGGTTCCCAGTTTGATCTTGAGCTCAGGTTCCTGTTTGTGTGGAATTGCAAGAGTGTTCCCCTTGTCTGTGTGGGTTTCCTCTGGGTTTCTGCTTTCCTCGCACCTCCTTCCTGCTGGTAAGTGCATCCGCTGATGTGATGAAACTGCCCCTAGATATGAATATGTGTATGTACAGCACACTGTCATAGACTTGTATTCCATTCCAGTGTTAATTTTTGATTTAGTCTTAGTCTTTATCTTCAGACGAAAATGGTTATTTGTCTTTCATGGTTTTGTCGGCGAAAAGTCATTGCATCTTTGACAAGTTTTAGTCATCAGTTTTAGTGAAACTGCAGTTACATGCTTTAATTTTGTTAATTTTCTATGTAGTATTTAGACAAAAATAGTCATTATAATTTTTCTCTCTTTAGACCAATTAAGCTTATGAGAAATTTGAATCAAGATGACAAGCTATATTGACACTGTACTCCTAGCACTTGTGCAGCTCTACATATCCCTTTTTCTTAGTTGGAGATCAGCCTGCTGTGCTGCCCTTGCTCATTTATAAGGTAGGATCGTACATTAAGGATAGGTAAGTGGTCTATAGTTCAAGTATTGAGTAAAAACCAAGAATGTTTTCTTTAGCTTTTATGGAAAAACAGCATTTATTTTCTGAAACTTCAAATAAATGTGCAATAAACAGACAGATGTTCACAAGCAGCTGAACATATATTACTAACATACCCTTGTCTGCTAACAGTATTTACTGTATAATAACCATTAAGGGTGTACATTTGGAAGCAAAATAACATTTTTATGAAATCTGTCAACTCAGATATGGGATCGTCAACTTCTCCAGAATGTAAATAGGGAAAAAATTGGGGCAAAAATCATGTAGTGTATTAGAGCCTTAAGCATATGTACATGGGCAATTCGTGGTATTAAGACACAGGGCTTCTCTCCATTTTCTGTGACAGTGCACAATGGGTTTTTTTTCAGAGGAATTATAATAGAAATGCTTCCATATATCAGTTCTTCATTTTCTTCCTAAAGCTTCAGGTGCTGAATCCACTGCAGCTCGCCAGGCCAGTTGGAGTTTATTTAGCCTACCCGCTAACTGTCTGAGATGGAAACACCCCTTATCCAGTCCAGTGACAGGGACACACATATTTAAAGACAGTTAGCCAATACAAAGAGATCATTTATTATGAATGTCCAATACTCCTAAAAAAGCATTTTAGTCCAGTCTCATCTTAAATTTTGTCATCGTTTTTCTCATCAGATATTAGTTTCATCTTAGTCTCGTCTCATCTTAGTCACAGAAAAAATGGTCATTAACCAATATTTTTCATCATCGTCTTCATTAACGAAATGAACACTGTTCCATTCAGAGTGCATTCCTACCTCATGTTTCCTAAACAGTTCATGGGGATAAGCTCTGGGTCCATGTTACCATGATAAAGTGGACACTGAAGATACAGTCAGCTTCATAAATATTCAGACATTGACAAAGTTATTGTTATTTTAGCAGTCCACCATAGTATATTGCTATGAGTTGCTCATATACACCCATTTTCAATTCAGTTCAATTTATTTGTATAGAGCTTTTAACAATGGGCATTGTCTCAAAGCAGCTTTACAGAAGCATAAAAATATAGTATAAAAATGAGGAAGTTTAAAGTTAAGTTACTATTTATCTCTAATATTTATCCCTAATGATCAAGCCTGAGGTGGCAAGGAAAAACTTCCTGAGATGATTATGAGGAAGAAACCTTGAGAGGAACCAGGCTCAGAAGGGAACCTCATTCTCATTTGGGTGACAGTAAATAATGTTGATAATGTCCTTTCTTCAGCAGTTTATATTCACATGCAATTGTGCAACCAAGAGCTCTTGAGGAACTAATAGGTCAGAGTAGTTTCTGAGTTCATTATTGACTTAGCACTAATATTTTCCTGCCAAAAAGGCAATGGCAGTTCAAAGATGGCATGATAGTCTCTAAGTGGTTCTATCCATACCAGTCCCCTGGGTCACAGGCCTATCCCCTGCAGCAGTGAGCACCACCAAGTGAAGAGACTCCAACCAGGGGTAGAACGTCTGCATGGCTCAGACAGGTCCATAAAGAAGAAGTGGTCACACTGTTAACTCAGAACACTGGGAGGTCGGGAGTGGGACATATTTTCTGTAGTACGTATCCTTAACAGGGTTGCAGGGAGTCTGAAGCCATTCTCAGGGAACTCGTGGCACAAGGTACAGGACACCCATGATCGGGTACCAGTCCCTTAGAAGGCACAATCACATATACTCACACACTATGGACAATTTAGAGATGCCAACCAACTCAAAACACGTCTTTGGACTGGGGGTTGGAACCAGAGTGCCCGAAGGAAACCCCTTAAAGCACACGAAGAACCTACAAACTTTGCATACACAGGGCAGGCGCAGGAATTAAAACCCCAACCCCGGTGGTGCAAGGAACCTCATAGCTAAAATAACAGCAGCTTTGTCAATGTTTAAATATTTATGGACTTGACTGTATAGGATGTTTTTTTTTTGTGTGTTCCATGTGCTTCTGGTTATGTTGTGTTTGCACATGTGCTTGCCCCATCCGGTTCTTCCTCCCTTTCCCCGCCTCTACACACCTGTTCCTCATGTTTCAATTATTACCTTCCCTATTTATACCTCCGGTCTTGTGCTTGTGTTTTGTTGAGTCCTTGTCTTTTGTTACATATTTTTGCCTCCTGGTTTTTGATGTTTGTTTTCTGTTGTGTTTGTGTTTTTTCCCCTAGTTTTTCCAATGTTTGTAGTTTTGTTATTTTAGTAATAAATTCCCCATTTTTCATCTTATCTCTGCATTTGGGTCTGGATTCTGTACCAGTGGAGGCACTTACCTCTGACGTACAGTCTGAATAGAATCTAAACAGAAAATGACCACAACGCACAACAAAAAGTGTTTTGAAAAATGAAATCTTTATATATCTCTTCTCTATAGAATATGTATATATCACGTATTTGTAAAAGCATAACATTTCCGAGTCCTCCTGTTTTGTTTGGTAAGGCTCTTACTGTCTCTAATTGCTTATAGATACAGGACAAATATTTTCTAAGGGATGAACCAGATACTCTAAGACATGCATAGTAAGTAAATCTATGGGGTAACATCTACAATTTGGCACAACTTTTTACAGACTGTCTCATGGTCATTCAACTATGCAAAAATGCAACAATTTGCATTTGAATAAAACAAAGTAAATGCCACAGAGAAATGTCTATCATTGCTCATGCCTGATATACCAACCCTATTGAGTTCGAGCTCAGTTTGGAAGTGTCAGTAGCATCTCTTGAACTTAATAAGCTTGTGGAAGGCTTGCTTGAACTCATCGTTGAAGGCCGTGTAGATCACAGGGTTGATGAGCGAGTTGAGATAGCCGAGCCAGGTGAAGAAGTCAAAGAGCACTGGGTGGAACCAGCAATCCTTACAGATAGCCATGACCAGTGTTCCTACAAAGAAGGGCAGCCAGCAGACTATGAAGGCTCCTAAGATGATGCCCAGCGTCTTTGTGGCTTTCTTTTCTCTTGCTGCACACAAACGTTTTCGCTCCAGGATGCTATCTGCTAGCTTCACCTTAACGCTGTTTGTGAAATTTGGAGACCCTCCTCCTCCACTTCCGGCCCCTCCTAGGTGAAGATGCCCCTCCTGGTTGGACGAGGAGTTGAGAGAGCAGAGGGACGAGCCAGCCGATGTTTGGATGAGCTGAGCCGTAGTGAATCGTTTTGCCCTGGACGCCGGGGACTTGAAGATCCGACTGCGGGCAGCCACATAGATTCGCCCATAAAGGATGATGAGGAGAACAGTGGGCACGTAAAAAGCACCAAAAGTGGAGTAGAGCGTGTAAGAGATCTGATCCGTGTTGACCAGACACTCGGTCAACTCCTCATGAGCTTTGGCTTGCCTCCAGAAGAGCGGGGGCATGGAGATAGAAATAGAGATCACCCAGACGACTGCAATCATGAGCACGGCCCGTCCAGTCGTCCGTCTCTTGGAGTACTCCAGTGCATCCGTAATGGCCCAGTATCGGTCCAGCGCAATCACACACAGGTGCAGGATGGATGCTGTGCAAAAAGTGATATCTGATGAGAGCCAGATGTCGCAAACCACCTGACCGAGAGTCCATGTCTTGCTCACTGTGTACAAGATGCTGATAGGCATGACCAGGATGGACACAAGTAGGTCTGTCAGGGCCAGAGAGCCAATCAGGAAATTAGCAGGTGTGTGCAGCTTGCGTGTCAGGAAAATAGTGGCAATGACAAAAGCATTGGACAGCATCGTAGCCAAAGTTACTATAGCTAGTATGATTGAGAGAGAGATCTGGACACCTAGTCGTGTTGCTTCATCCCAAGGCTCTGAAGTGTCCAAGCTGCTCGTGTTGTTAAAGAGGAAAACCTCGGCAGTGTTGTTGTACTTATCCATCATGCCTCTGTGTTCCTGCTCATAGCTACACCGTCACTGTGTACAAGAAAAAGTTCTACCATTGCTCATGCCTGATACACCAACCCTTTTGAGTTCGAGCTCAGTTTGGAAGTAGCAGTAGCAGGATTTCCAGTAATTTAGCAGTTCCATAAGCCATTATAAACAAGTTTTCCCCAATAAGAGATTGTTTCCCATCAATCTAGCTCATATCTCTAGATTAAAGGTTCTGTTAAGAAACTGTCTAAAACAGAAGGTATGGCTCTATTTAAAAATCTGTACCCAATACCGGATGACTTAGATGCAAAAATCGACCCGACCCTTTGGTGCTTGTTCCGATGAATAGTTCTGTCGTCCAGGAAAATTCTATAGAAATTCCTCCACTTTGCTCAGATAAATCACTAGTAGAGTCTCTTTAGTGAAAAAGAGATAAGAAGAAGAAAAACTTTCTGAAGCTGGTTGCTACTCCTGATGGAAGGAACTAGGGCAAACACAGGAATATGTCTTGTCTTGGATGAAGGCTGGATTCAATCCATGTCTGAGTGAAGATCTGGAAAAGAGTAAGAGAAGGAAAGAGAAAAAATTTAAATCAGGATGTGGCAGCATGAATAAACAAGCCCTTTTCAGGTCATGTAGCACAACCTCATATCTCCCTGTAATGTGTGTGTGTGTTAGTATGTGTGTGTGTCACTGCACTGAAGTAACAGCTGATTAGATGCACCCAAGGCAGCAATATAATGAGGGGCCAGACAACGTAAACACTTTAATCAAATGCAAATGGTGTGTGTTATTGCTATTCATATTTTCTGTCAGAGTGAACATACATGGACATGTGCAAACACACATTAAAATGCATCTTGATCTTTAAACGAACGATGCGTAACACGGCAGATTTAGATAGGTATATTTTGCGAATGGAATTCTTACCGCTGATTGGACGAGATATCTGTCACTCACGATATACAGGAAGTCCACTGCAACAGTAGAAAGTGGATTGGTGTATGTATGAACACAGCTCTGCTCTTATAGTGCTCCTTACATCCTTTAATCTGGAATAGTCTTCAAAACATACCTTCTTCAAGTGTGTTTTTAGAGATCGCAAACTAATCTTTATTCCATGATATGCTATAAGTATATCCAAAATCATGGCATATAAATGTATGTCCTCAAAGTAGCGTTGAATGAATTCCATTTTCTTATAAATATAAATAAATGTTTGTTATTTTCTTAGATTTAAAGTTGCACTACCGGAAAAATAAATGGTTTAAAGTGAATGCAGAACTCCACAAGTACAAAAAAAAAAATTAAGATGCACAATTTCCTGCTTCTTGTATATCCTGAGTGATGAGTCTCATCCAATCAGCATTAAGAATTCCATTCACAATCTATACCTACCTTTTCCGGTTTGTCTGAATTGTCCTTGTGTTTTCGGATTTGTTAGTTTGTTTTCAGATTTCATTCATTCATTGTCTACCGCTGAACTATCTGAACTATTCTCGGGTCACGGGGAGCCTGTGCCTATCTCAGGCGTCATTGGGCATCAAGGCAGGATACACCCTGGACGGAGTGCCAACCCATCGCAGGGCACACACGCACACTCCAGACAATTTAGAGATGCCAATCAACCTACAATGCATGTCTTTGGACCGGGGGAGGAAACCGGAGTATACAGAGGAAACCCCCGAGGCACAGGGAGAACATGCAAACTACACACACAGGAATCGAACCCCCAACCCTGGAGGTGTGAGGCAAATGTGCCAACCATTAAGCCACCGTGCCCCCCTGTTTTCAGATTTGTTTTTGTTTGTTTTCTCAGCCTCAGCAGATTTCTGTTTTGCTCTCCAGCCATTAAAGCTCAAGCAGGCTTCAGATTAATATTAGCCTTACTAACACACAAAACACACACACAACATATTCAGCATTATACCAATTAAAAAAAATTCCTTTGTGCACTTCAGCTCATAAGGCTAACATTAACGCTCTGCTGGGTAGCTAGCTAACGCTAGCTATCCTTCAGAAACTACGGTTGTGTTCTGAACTAAATTATTTTTAGTACCTGAAGTCTTGTTTAACAGATATGTTAACCTGCTTGTGTGTGTTAACATGAACTTTACATAGCAACAGATCATAACAGATTAGCCTGCTAGTTAGCGCATTCTAACATGATTACTTTAAAGGGAATTGCTAATTCTTGTAATCACTTTTTAAATGAAAATAAACCCACTATCTAAAGTTTAAAGTGCTATACAAACCAGATATAGACAAATTCTACATTTTTTAGCTCAAAGGTGTGCTTCTCATGTTTATTTTGTCTGGAAAACTAATTACCTCGGCTAAGGAATCCAAAATGTCAGAATGCCTTTGGTTAACAATCCGGATCAAAGCTGTTTTGTTTTCTCACATTGCATATAAATAATTTATTTATATATCTTTTCAGAAAAAAGATAATCTGCCTTGAACAAAAGCTAATTTTTTCACTAGTTTCTATGGTATACTGTATATTTGGTTGTTAGTAACAATACATCAGAGAGACAGCTCATGTTGGACGTTTGGGGGACAAAGTTAGGGAGGCCAGATTAAGATGGTTTGGACATGTTCAGAGGAGGGAGAGTGAGTATATTGGTAGGAGAATGTTGGACATGGAGCTGCCAGGCAGGAGGCAAAGAGGAAGGCCAAAGAGGAGGTATATGGATGGAATAAATGAGGATATGAAGCTAGTGGGTGCGAGTGTTGAGGATGCAGAAGATAGGGATAGGTGGAGAGAGATGTTTTGCTGTGGCGACCCCTGAAGGGAAAAGCCGAAAAAAGAAGAAGAAGTCTGTATATTTGGTTGATGTGTGTATTTTAGCAAGTAGTTTGATTCCAGAATGAGTAGCGCATGCTAGGAGTGCCTCAAGTCATCAGTGTATATATATATATATATGAAGTACATTACGCATTAATGTAAATATAACACAGAGCACTGAATTTATTTATCTGTTGGGTAACTATGAAGAAAAACATGATAACAGAAAATCCCTAGCCATAGAGCAACTCTACTGCTTGGCCTAAAAGCCAACGGATTCACATGATACGATATGTCCGTATACATTATGTCACCGTATCAGAACAGCAATAGCTTTAAGATACAGATTACTATGTACATTTGTTTGTACACCTGTGAAATAGAAGAGAAGTTAAACAGGGAAGGCTCAAATCTAGGAAGCAAAACAAGACACGGGTATATCAAGACGAAGGCATGAAAAGACTTCACAATAAACACACAGAGGATATAAATAACGAAGTAGTCAAGAAGTAACACGGAACACAGTAAGACAACAGTCTAATGACAGGACCGGGGTGGAGAAAGGACTGGAACTGAAGCCAAACCAAATACAAGCACATGGTATGTGTCAGTTTATACATAAACACACACACACATACACACATATTCGTATAAGGCTTTGTAGAATCAATAGCTTAGAGAATGACTCAAGCCATGCAGACAAAATATAGTACTATAGTACCATATAGTATAATACAGCAACAATACAGTGTGCATAAAAATGAGCACGTATGAACTAAATATTATTCATAGTACAGCAAATTGTATTTTTTTAATGAAGTACCACTACAGTATGTTGCATAATTTTTACATTTTGATATTCTGTATGTAAGAAAAGAGAGAGAGAGAGAGAGAGAGAGAGAGAGAGCACATTTAGTGCTTAAGAACACAACATCAACAGACTTATTAGTGAATGCAATTCCCATAACATTTTACTTCAATGAGGCAACCGAATTGGAATAACATGTGTAAAGTGACAGCTTGGCAGCTGCACTCATAATTCTGGGATGTTCTTTAAAGTGGATGAGGGTAATGTTGCCTCCACGGTGGCTCAGAGACCCACAGGGAGAGAGACAGACAGAGATAACACACAGTTCATTCACATTCGCCCGAATGCACGGCTGCCACCTGTTCCCCATCACACTGCGCCCTGGGTGTTGTGTGCACTGTAGGTATGGGAGTGTGTGTGTGTGTATGTGTGTGTTCTTGCCGGCTGGCAAGCTCAAATACAAAGGATGTGATGGTGACAGCCCCGCTTCACCTGTATGAATAATAACCTTATACGATGAGGCTGGCTGCCTTTACAGATGAGTATATAGGAGTGCATTGTTAAAACCATATATAGAACCAAGAACTCGAACTTTTTCCAAAAGAAAACCAAATCATGTCCACATGTGATTATTTTATTCCACAGCACATGATGTTATTATTAGGTTTGTGTATCCTTTGTGCATCAATTGTATATTTCACCGTATGACTGTGCACAATGCAATGTTCAGTTATATGAAATATACATTTAAATTAGCAAAAACATGTGATAGGATACAATTATTAATATTCAGTATTTGCATATTTGTAACCTGATTTTAACTTAACTATAAAAAAAGGTGTGGGTTTGAAGAGTGAGAGGCCACATCTGCTTGATTTCTGCAGATGCCACACCTAGAACTTATTCAACATCTCACTGTTTGGTAGTGACACACAATTTCAAGAGGCCACACCTCTTTCACTAGAAGTAATGGGTACAGAGGCCACACCTCTTTCACTAGAAATAATGGGTACAGAGGCCACACCTCTTTCACTAGAAGTAATGGGTACAGAGGCCATGCTTCTTTCTCTAGAAGTAATAGGTACAGAATCCATGCCTCTTGCACTAGAAGTAATGGGTACAGAGGCCATGCCTCTTTCACTAGAAGTAATGGGTACAGAGGCCATGCTTCTTTCTCTAGAAGTAATGGGTACAGAGACCATGCTTCTTTCACTAGAAGTAATGGGTACAGAGGCCACGCCTCTTTCACTAGAAGTAATGGGTACAGAGGCCATGCTTTTTTCACTAGAAGTAATGGGTACAGAGGCCATGCCTCTTTCACTAGAAGTAAGTGGTACAGAGGCCATGCTTCTTTCACTAGAAGTAATGGGTACAGAGGCCATGCCTCTTTCACTAGAAGTAAGTGGTACAGAGGCCATGCTTCTTTCTCTAGAAGTAATGGGTACAGAGACCATGCTTCTTTCTCTAGAAGTAATGGGTACAGAGGCCACGCCTCTTTCACTAGAAGTAATGGGTACAGAGGCCATGCTTCTTTCACTAGAAGTAATGGGTACAGAGGCCACACCTCTTTCACTAGAAGTAATGGGTACAGAGGCCATGCTTCTTTCACTAGAAGTAATGGGTACAGAGGCCATGCCTCTTTCACTAGAAGTAAGTGGTACAGAGGCCACGCCTCTTTCACTAGAAGTAATGGGTACAGAGGCCATGCTTCTTTCACTAGAAGTAATGGGTACAGAGGCCATGCCTCTTTCACCAGAAGTAATGGGAACAGAGGCTATGCCTCTTTCACTAGAAGTAATGGGTACAAAGGCCACGCCTCTTTCACTAGAAGTAATGGGTACAGAGGCCATGCTTCTTTCTCTAGAAGTAATGGGTACAGAGGCCATGCCTCTTTCACTAGAAGTAATGGGTACAGAGGCCATGCCTCTTTCACTAGAAGTAAGAGGTACAGAGGCCATACAGAGGCCATGCTTCTTTCACTAGAAGTAATGGGTACAGAGGCCATGCTTCTTTCACTAGAAGTAATGGGTACAGAGGCCATACCTCTTTCTGTAGAAGTGAGACATAAAAAGACCATACCTCTTTCACTAGAATTAAGGGGTACAGAGGCCACGTTGCTTTCATTATAAGTAATGGGTATAGAAACCACGCCTCTTTCACTAGAAGTAATGAGTACAGAGGTCACACCCCTTCACTATAAGTAATGAGTACAGAGGCCCTGCCTCTTTCACTAGAAGTAATTGGCACAGAGGCCACACCTCTTTCACTAGAAGTAATGTGTGCAGAGGCCATGCCTCTTTCCCTAGAAGTAACAGGTAGAGGCCACACTTCTCCCAGTACAAGTAAAGAGTACAGAGGCCATGCCTTTTTCACTAGATGTAAGGGGTAGAGGCCACACATCTTTCACTATAAGTAAAGAGTACAGAGGCCTCACCTCTTGAACTAGAAGTAATTGAGTAATTTCACTATAAGTAATGAGTACATTAGAGACCACGCCCCTTTCACTAGAATTAAGACATAAAAAGACCATGCCTCTTTCACTAGAAGTAAGGGGTACGGAGATCATGCCTCTTTCACTAGATGTAATTGAGTAATTTCACTATAAGTAATAAGTACAGAGACCATGACTCTTTCACTAAAAGTAAGGGGTACAGTGGCCACGCCTCTTTTACTAGAAGTAAGATGTAAAAAGAACATAACCCTTTCACTAGAAGTAATAGGCACAGATTCCACACCTATTCACTAGAAGTAATGGGTACTGAGGCCACGCCTTTTTCACTATAAGTAAAGAGGCCACGCCTCTTTCACTATAAGTAATGGGTACAAAGGCCATGCCTCTTTCACTAGAAGTAATGGGTACAAAGGCCATGCCTCTTTCACTAGAAGTAATGGGTACTGAGGCCACGCCTTTTTCACTATAAGTAAAGAGGCCACGCCTCTTTCACTATAAGTAATGGGTACAGAGGCCATGCCTCTTTCACTAGAAGTAATGGGTACAGAGGCCATGCCTCTTTCACTAAAAGTAAAGAGTACAGAGGCCATACTTCTTCCACCAGAAGAAAAGAGTACAGAGGCCACGCCTCTTTCAGTGAGACTGTTGAGCAGAAAGGCCATGTCACTTTCATTGGAACAAATAAGTACAAAGGCCACATCTATTTCAGAAGAACTCAGCACAGAGAAGCATTTAGCAGAGAGAAAGAAAATCAGCAATAAGAAATGCACAGGGCCAATGGAAATCAATCAAAATACCATGACTAATTGACAGCTGTAATAAAATTAAGTTGTACATGTGGTATTGGACTTTACTGAAAAAGAGACTTCTGCATTGATTTAGCATCACTGCTGTCCAGCTTTTTGGTCCCACCAGATCCATGCAGCTTTGAAATGAGAAGAGAAACACAAACTGCTGTGGTGAACACCAATCCCTAATGAAGCCAGGAGGTTGCTTATTAAAGTTAGTAAATCTTTCTGCTTCTGTTTGATTCGTTCTTTTCCAAAACAGGAACAAATCAGTTGGAGTGAAAACTTTAGTTATTAAATAGGAGCAGCACAGCATGGCAAGAATGGAAGGTGCGAAAGTGGCTTTGCTTTCACTAAAATCACTTGTGTGAAACGAAATGGGGTTTTATTTCTATGTGCTGCGTTCAGAAAAAAAAGAGGAATCAAGTCCAGCCATTTAAGATGAGACTAAAGCTTTTGCTTTCTTCTAGATGCCCAATCACATTTGATCTACAAAGCGTGTCACATACACAAAGGTGACTGATCTGTGGCTTATGAGATTGTTTTTGTAATCCAGAGACATTAGTTGGTCAATATGAGATTAGTGGGGTGGATTAGTGATTTGTATTTATTTATTTGTTTGTTTGTTTGTTTGTTTGTTCTATTTATTTATTTATTTATTTATTTATTTATTTATTTATTTATTTATTTATTCATTCATTCATTCATTCATTCATTTACCGATGTGTATTTATTTATTTATTTATTTATTTATTTATTTATTATTGAGTTTGCTAAAGTTCTCCTCACATCCTGGCAGCTTCAATAAAATAGAGGACTTTCTCAGAGGGTCTGAAGGTCTGGTATATTTAGTACCACATGCTAACAAGTCCTAAAACCTGAAAATTAGTTTGCACTTCGGGTTCTGTCATCCTGAAGGCTTTTTGAATGGGTTTTTGAGTAAAAACAAGCTCAGGATATTTTCACGTTTTATTCTACAACATAAAATCCATCAGTAAAACTCCACTTGCCATTTTTGAAGCTTTTACGTGTCTTATAAAACCTGGTTGTGACGTGAACAAACAGCTAAACAAGAGACGTTATCATCATCATGCCGAACAGGAAACTCATCAACTACCACAGCGTTTTGTTTCTACTAATAACACACACTTACACACTTTCCAGACTTTTCATTCAGTCAGATTCCTCCACTAAAAGAGCAGAAGAGCGGAGTGGAGCTGATCAGGAGAGATGATTTTAAATAAAGGTTGAAAGAGTTGAAGCTCATTGGAGGTGACGCTGAAGTCATGTGACTGTGTGTGAGGCGGAGCTCCTTTGCAGACTTCATCTTTTTACTTCTATTGATTGTATTTAATCTTCGGGATTCATAAGAGCTGTGATCATTTATGAAAATGATCTTGATCATAACTTTTGTTTTGTTTATTTTCGGTAATAATTTGAAAGCCAGTTAAGGAGAAGGGCTATTTTATGTATCTAAAAGGGCATTTAAAAATCCAAAACAATCAACGCCAATGAATGCACCTTTAAATACACAATAATTCTTCTACATTTTTTTTTATTAATGATCATTTAGCTCACACTAGAAAAGATCAATAGAATAGAAATCAGCTATTGATTACATTTGTATGTTATAACTGCAAACAAGAGGAGGAATGATTAGGAGGAGTCTTTAATCAATATCAAAGTGTGTGCTTTAAGCGATTAGCAGCTAATAACCACATGATTAGCGCTTAGGTTACTGAAGGAGCTCGGTACAGCTTTCAGACAGAAAAACCACCCAAAGAAAGCTATCATGCAGATACAGTTAAAGAACTTTATGTATTATATCAAACATCAGAACAAAAACATATTATATTTTAAATATAAATTTAACTAGATGTAGTTTAGAAACTGCTGGGATTTTCATAATGTGTATAGGTGCATAATGTGTATAGGTGTTCCTAATAAAGTGGACAGTAAGTATATCATTCTAATAAAATGTTTTTGCAACATATCTAACAGCCATCACCTCTGCTCTGTTATAAACTTTAGAATGGAATGAATGCTGATATTTAAGATTGTACAGTATATAATCATTGACTTCAGTGACTACAGGACTGGAGGAAATAAACTGACACTAAAACTCTACAGAGAGAGATTTGTGTTTTAAGTTGAATTTCTTTCTTTTGCAAAGTAAGCAAGTAAGCAATTTACAAATATAATCAGTATGTACAGATTGATGATTATAATAATAATTATAATATATTCATCTAATAATACGTTATCAGATTTTCACTATTTTTTTGTGTGTCACTGCAAGAGCTGTCAGAATCAATGATGTCATGATTGGACGCAGTGCTGCTGTCAGTCAAAACTGGGTTCTTCAAGCAGCATTACATTATAATTCATTTATGATTTCTAGGTAAGAGTTTCATTAGTAAAGATACATGGATGGGTTGATGGATTGATGGTTGGATAGTTGGTTGGATGGATAGTTGGATAGATGGATGGATGGATGGATGGATGGATGGATGGATGGATGGATGGATGGATGGATGGATGGATGGATGGATGGATAGTTGATTGGATGGATAGTTGGATAGATGGATGGATGAATAGTTGAATGGAAGGGTGGATGGATGGATGGTTGGTTAGATAGATGGTTGGATGGATGGATGGATGGATGAATAGATAGATAGTTGGATGGATGGATGGATGGATGGATGGATGGATGGATAGTTGATTGGATGGATAGTTGGATAGATGGATGGATGAATAGTTGAATGGAAGGGTGGATGGATGGATGGTTGGTTAGATAGATAGTTGGATGGATGGATGGATGATAAATAGATTAAATGAATAGATGGATAGTTGTATAGAAGGGTGGTTAGTTGGATGGATAGATGGATGGATGGATGGATAGATGGATGGATGGATGGATGGATGGAGGGATGGTTGGATAGTTGATTGGATGGATAGTTGGATAGATGGATGGATGGATGAATAGTTGAATGGAAGGGTGGATGGATGATTGGTTAGATAGTTGGATGGATGGATGGATGAATAGATAGATAGTTGGATGGGTGGATGGATGGATGATAAATAGATTAAATGAATGGATGGATAGTTGGATAGAAGGGTGGTTAGTTGGATGGATGGATTGATGGAAGGATGGAAGGATGGAAGGATGGATGGATGGATATTATGACCATGTTTGTTTTTCAAATGACTTTTGCTCCTCCAAATCGTTCACCTGATTCAAATGTAAATATCTCAAACTAAAGCTGAAAATTTACACTTCAAGTTCAGCTGCATTATTTAACTTCAAGTCTATGACTGGCGCTCGGATATTTTGACAAGATTTCTCAAAATCCGATTTGTAGAAAAACCTGGTAGAAATATGTCATGGTTTTGTATCAAAGTAAAGCAGTGATTTGAGTAGGTCAGGTTACTGCAGCAAACCAGAGACAATGCTGGAGCATCATCGGTGTTTCAGGTCTTAGTCTTCAAGCTGCAAACATTAGTCATTTTGAATCCTTCACTATTGAACTGAGCACAACGGTCCTCCCACAGCCACCATTAGGTATTACTCCTTACACAGCGTTTTTCATCTCAAGTGACCGTGGGAGGCTTTGAAAATAGAAAATGTACTTATTCAGTCTGATGAGGTTCTGTACTTCAGCTGGAAAAGTACAAGCTGTACAAGCTTTGGCATCCCATTATCTTGTCACAGAAGACACTGAGACACTGTTTTTAACTAAAGCAGACAACCTTCCATCATCTCTGAGGAAGAGCTAGCAGCTTACAGATGAGCATCGATCTGATCATGAGAATGAAACTCAACTCAGCAGGAGTGCTGAACTTTCTGTCCTTGGCTCTGACTGAACAGAAATAAAGCTCATTGCTGGCAAATAAGAAATGAAACAATTCACAGATCTTTATTATTTATTAGTAATATGGATAAAAACGTGTGTCGCTAAATTCACAGCTCCTCATTTCATATTACTGCTTATATTCTTCCATATTTGAGAATTATAAGGTCATTAATATTATTTTATGAGACATAAAGTGCATTGGCTGTGTCATATTTAAGGCTAACAATAGTAACTGGAATTATGTCACTACAGCTATTCGGTACAGTCACTGAGTGTCCATATAATTGCAGTGTGCATAATTGCACACTGTTTGGGATTGATTTATCTGTCTGTTTGTATGGATGGATGGATGGATGGATGGATAAATGATTGGATGGATGATTGGATGCATGGATGAATGTATAGATAGTTGGATGGATGGATGGATGATTGGATGGATGGATGAATGTATAGATAGTTGGATGGAATAATCGATGGATGAATGTATAGATAGCTGGATGGATAGTTAGATAAATAGTTGGATGGAGGGATGGATGGATAGATTGATGTGTAGGTAGATGGATGGATGGATGGATGAATGCTTCTTGAAATCGTAGCTGAAAGTAGGCTGAAACTGAAAGATTTATTAAAACCAATTAATGGATTACATAATTGCACATCTTTTTTCATCAAACCAATTAAAAAGTGCATGGTTAAGTAATGGGGGGGCATGGTTAAGTAATGGGGGGGCATGGTTAAGTAATGGGGGGGGCATGGTTAAGTAATGGGGGGGGCATGGTTAAGTAATGGGTGGGGCACGGTGGCTTAGTGGTTAGCACGTTTGCCTCACACCTCCAGGGTTGGGGGTTCGATTCCTGCCTCCGCCATGTGTGTGTGTGGAGTTTGCATGTTCTCCCCGTGCCTCGGGGGTTTCCTCCGAGTACTCCGGTTTCCTCTCCCGGTCCAAAGACATGCATTGTAGGTTAATTGGCATCTCTAAATTGTCCGTAGTGTGTGATTGTGTGAGTGAATGAGAGTGTGTGTGTACCCTGTGATGGGTTGGCACTCCGTCCAGGGTGTATCCTGCCTTGATGCCCAATGACACCTGAGATAGGCACAGGCTCCCTGTGACCCGAGAATAGATCGGATAAGCGGTAAACAATGAATGAATGGTTAAGTAATATGATAAGCTAACAGAAGCAATGCTAATTGATTTCTTTATATAATGCAGTTACAAAATACTACACATTATAATTCATTTATGATATCCAGGAATGAGTTTCATTAGTAAAGATATATTGATGGATGGATGGATAGATGGGCAGTTGGATGAATATTTGGATCGATGAATGGATGGATGTATAGTTGCATGGATAGATAGATGAATTGATGGGTGGATAGTTGGATGAATGGATGAATGCTCTTTAAAATCGTTCACCTGATTCAGATGTAAATACCCTCAAACCTTCAAAATACCTTCGTTTCACTGGGAATCCACTGTGCTTTAGATTCTTAAATCTGATTGGTCAGAAGGTGTTAATGCATTTTCTATAACGTAGCATAGTAATTTTATTTTTTTTTAGTAATTTAATAATGCATATGAGGATAATAATATTTTTTTCTTTCATTTCCATTGTCATTTCATTAATTTAAATTTTTAATCTGTTCATATAAATACTTAATAGCTACATTTGGCAAAGCCTTTATTTCTCATAGATACATTACAGCACAGTGAAATTCCTCTCTTTGGATGTCTGAGCTTCACAGGAAGTTAGATAGAGTGCATGGTCTGCCATGATACAGCAGAGAGGGTTATGGACCTTGCTGAAGGGCCCAGTTTGATAGTGCTGGGGTTTGATCCCCTGACCTTCTGACCAGTAACCCATAGCCTTAACCATTTACACAACCGCTTTTCTTACAGTTAACTATTTGCCTGCTTTTTTATCAAAAGCAACTGAAGATCTTGCACAAGGATCCAGTATGGTGGCGGTGGTCTTAAACACTTAACCAACACTTCCCCCTAATGAAGAATCTGTGCTAACTTCCCCAGTCATGCTAATTAGCTAGTTTATTGTCAGTGTCCATACTCCCCAGTGGATAAACAACTCTGATCTTACTTCAGTCACTTGAAGTTATCGCATTGTGGTCATAAATTCCTGGACAATTCAGAAATAACATTGTTAAAATGTTAATATTTTGAGTAGATACCGTTAAGAATGTGTTTTATTCAGAGGTAAATCACCATCAAGGCATCCCAAGAAACCATCAGCTTGATGGTTTGATGGATCCAACTTTGTCAGAGTAGATATAATAATTTTCACTCTGAACATATCTTCTCAGAGAGATACTTATTCCTAGTGAAAAGGCAACAAAGTTCAATTCGGTAAAGAAAAAAGCACGGACAGAACGATTCACACTGGCTGAGCTGATACTCGCTGACAGTTTGTCAAGATGCAAGAGCTGACCTTTCTGCAAAACCAGAGATGAGATGATGATGGATCCTGCTTGAGGGCAGAGAGACACACAAGAACGATGTGGGTTCAGACGAGGTAAGGGGACGTTTAAATGAAAACATCACCCAAGGAGACTTTAAATAAAACTTCTTTTCTGAAATAAGCTGCTTCTAACCATCACTATTCCAAACTTTTTTTTATTTTACACATCCATCTCCTTCTCACCTCTGAGTTCTTGTCATTAAAAGAGAAATGATAGCTCAAGCTGTCTTAATCCATCCTACAGCTTCAGGACAATGCATTTACACTAGTAAACAGTCATATAGTACTGGGAGAAAGATACAAAACAAACTATTGGTACAATCTCATTCATTAAAACTAAGCAGAAAAACAAAATTGCTATCATCCTTTCATTAGCCATGCATTAATACCAATTTTTTTAGACCAAGTTGTCATGGACTGCTGGACATTTCCTTGCCAGAACACCAGAGGGTTCATCTTTCAGGGCTTTGTTCACATTATTGTTACATTCCCATGTGCTTCTGTTCACATTTGCCATGTGTTTGCCTCGCCCTATCCTTTTTCCCTTTCTCCTCCTCCTTGTTCCTTATGTCTCACTAATTAACTTACCGATATATACCCGCTGTCTCGGGTTTGATTACTGCTGCTACATGCTGCTAGAAATGAATACCTCGTACTTGTTACCTCATAATGATTATAAACACCAGAGAGTGTGATTATAAATGATTATAAACACCAGAGAGTGTGATTATAAATGATTATAAACACCAGAGAGTGTGATTATAAATGATTATACACACCGGAGAGTGCGATTATAAATGATTATACACACCGGAGAGTGCGATTATAAATGATTATACACACCGGAGAGTGTGATTATAAATGATTATAAACACCAGAGAGTATGATTATGAATAATATCCTTTCAACAGTCATATACAGTCAGTTGGAGTTGTGTAACCAGGAGCTCCTGAGCAACTCATAAATCAGCTCAACAGCTGAGTTCATTATGAATTCAACACCAACTCCTCCATGCTGAAGCCCCATGTATATAGTACATGCTGTTTTTGTTTGGCATTCTGCTTTGCTCGGATCATTACTTGTGTCATGTTAATAATGATGGACACCAGCCTCCAAAACCTGATAAAGGACACTAGCCTTAAAATCCTCCTGCTTGTTTCCAGATAGCTAAACATTCCTACTTTTGTCGTCTATCACGGTAAACCTTTGATACTTTCCCACATGGACTTATGGGAAAAGAAGTAGCTCTGAAGCCGTTTCTCAGCTTATTCGAGATGTGTTATTAATTCCCAGCTATGAACCCAGCTATGTGACAAAATAAATATGTACTAAGTCACAGCCCCAGCCATCAAAGACAAGCCAGAAGGGATGTTTCTATTCAAATGAGCTTCACTAACACATGCGAGACACAGACTGGTGTCCTCGGGGATAACTGCATTTCTAATTACATGACCGCCTTGGGCTAATTGTTTATGATACAGTATTTAAAACTGAATCCGTGTCAGAGCAAATGAACGGCGGTTCGTCTAGGACAGAGTGAGAGGAAGGCAGGAAGTCAACAAGGGATGTTAAGTTATCTTTATTTGTCACAAATACATTGCTGGACAGTGAAATTCTTTCTTCGCATATCCTATCCTTGGGGGTTGGGTTCAGAGCATAGGGTCAGCCATCATACAGTCATACAAACTGCCTCTGTTGGGCCCCTGATCAAGGCCCTTAACCCTCACCTATATAAAATGAAAATGCTCTGGATAAGGATGTCTGCCAAATACCAGAAATGTAAAAAACAAACCCAACACAACTAAATCATTTCCTGTACATCTCCCTCAGAGTAACTCAAACATTTCCCTTCTGAAAATTCTACTAGATGAGGTCATCAGGTCCATATCGATGACCATTCCCACTCCTTACTATTCTTAAAATGGGCGGGTCCAAATGGAGTGTAGCCAGGAGTTTCGCAAACTATGAGTCAGGATGATACGTCGTGATCTTGAGCTTGATCTTTCTGTCATGCTAACCCCAAACAAACATGGTCGCCATGATCTCCAGCTCCACACACCAACTGCACATTCACCAGACACACACACACACACACACACACACACACACACACACTGTTTAAAAAGATTCATTCTTTCTCATTCATTCTCACAAACTTTGCGCAGTAATCTTCACCCATTTGCCTGAGTATTGATATCCTGTTTTTTCTTTTTGCTCCCAGGTTTTTGCATTCTCATCTCTGTCTGCTGATCGCTTGAGCTATTCTGCTGATGAGCCAAGCGTTTTTGACCCTGGTTCTGTCTTAGTGTCTCATCAGATTAATAAACTGCTGGAACTGTGTCTCATCTCAGCCTGTGTGGTATGCATATCAGAATCAGTGCTATTACACCATCTGCACTTCCTGTACGTAGTATAGTG
This sequence comes from Hemibagrus guttatus, assembly GCA_033459395.1. NCBI lineage: Eukaryota > Metazoa > Chordata > Actinopteri > Siluriformes > Bagridae > Hemibagrus > Hemibagrus guttatus. The sequence goes on from JAUCMX010000008.1 coordinate 24,807,386, forward strand.
AGATCCATCCCTGATATACAGTACATCTCCACTTCATTACTGAATCCAGTGTTAAGTTTTTGACTTTGAGCAGTAAGCACATAAACTCAGTAACTGACTCACATCTCTTCTTACAGAGCAGGAAGATCTCACAGAGTTCTCACACACACACACACACACACACACACACACACACACACACAGATCTGGAAATGAAATCCTCTTCATCTCTCTTATTCCCACTGACTGCCAAGTATCACACACACACACACACACACACACACACACACACACACCTCCATCTATCCTACACCTGCTGCTGACTGTCACCGAGTATCAAACACACACACAGAGATTCACTCTCTCTCTCTCTCTCTCTCTCTCTCTCTCTCTCTCTCTCTCTCTCTCTCTTTCTATCCCGCTCTTAAACACACACACACTCTCTCTCTCTCTCTCTCACACACACACACACACAAACCCTAACCCGATTCCAAGCCCTAACCCCAACCTCCTAGCCCTAACCCTAACCTTTAAACCACATCCCCTAACACCAACCTAGCCCTTAAACCCTAACCCGATTCCAACCTGTGATCCCAACCTCCTAACCTAATGGCTGCACTATCTGAACTCCCAACCTTAACCCCAGCTGTTTACTGCCTGGATTTGAACCCAATTTATGTACATCTCCTACCCCTGAAAATGGATCCTGAAGGCTTGACTCTAATACATACTGTATATGAACATAACATATGGAATAATAAGCAACAAAATTAAAAAAAAACACTCAGAACTTCAAAATGTACAGGTAACCAAAAAGAAGGAGAAAAGACCATTTGGATGTAGCCTGTGCAAAATAAATCCAAAATTGGAAACAAAATTTAAATAACATTATGCTCAAAACCTAACCCAAGGACTAACTCTAAACCTAGGACTAACCCTAACCCTAACCCTAGGACTGACCCTAACCCAAGGACTAATCCTTTTCAAGGAGTGTATAATGGAAAGACTCTGGACCCTTCTACGCCTTTGGATAGGCCTTTTGGCCTAGTAAATCTACCTAGATGTCCCCTTCTCTAAAACACCTCTTTACGGTACACTCAACAACTCGACAAGGTACAATCGACAAGGACTTGTCTCTGGCTGTTGCATTATTTTCTTATTTTCATTAACTTCTTTTTTTCTTTTTTTCTTCTTTCCCTCTTTTTTCTACTTTCTTTTTCTCAAAAATATTCTTTTTGGTTAACGAAACTAGTTTGGGTGCAGACACAGTGATTCCTTTAACAAACAGATTCACAGTGTTAGAGACTTTAGAACAGATTTTATGTACAGGTCAGAAACCACAAAAGATCAAATCTATCACAATTTTAGACAGACAGTTAAGGAAATGTTATTTTAAACTTTTACAGGCTGCATGTCACGAAGACATTGCTGTAACAGCACTACACACAGAAACCTTTCCAAAGGGCATGCCCACTATGTTCAAGTAAAAGGGGAATTGTTGGAACTAATAATAAGTGGGAGGATGTTGAGTGGGAGATAGTGATTAAATGGGCCAAAAGTAGATTTCGACACAAACTGAAGGAAGATACCATAGACAAGGCCAAAATTCAGACTGAACAGAATTTGGACAAAGCAAGCAGTGCGGGGAACTACATGTGTACCTCTCCAGACACAGTAACCTTCCTTCTTCTTCTTCTTTCAAACAGAGTCCAGGTAAAGAAGATACTAATGGTGCGGTATTAGTCATGTAATAGCTCCAACAACACTAGGGTTGTCAATGTACTAATGCACAAGGTTTCTCTGAATATACAGTGGGGCAAAAAAGTATTTAGTCAGCCACCAATTGTGCAAGTTCTCCCACTTAAAAAGATGAGAGAGGCCTGTAATTTTCATCATAGGTACACTTCAACTATGAGAGACAGAATGAGAAAAAAAAAATCCAGAAAATCACATTGTCTGATTTTTAAAGAATTTATTTGCAAGTTATGGTGGAAAATAAGTATTTGGTCACCTACAAAAAAGCAAGATTTCTGGCTCTCACAGACCTGTAACTTCTTCTTTAAGAGGCTCCTCTGTCCTCCACTCGTTACCTGTATTAATGGCACCTGTTTGAACTCGTTATCAGTATAAAAGACCTGTCCACAACCTCAAACAGTCAGACTCCAAACTCAGTTTGCTTATAGATCAAATAGGCCTACAGGGGATGCTATAGCCACAGCCCTTCATGCTGCACTGTCCCACCTGGAGCAGCAGGTGAGTTATGTGTGGCTACTCTTTGTTGATTTCAGCTCCGCTTTCAACACCATCCTCCCCTACAAACTGATGGACAAACTGGGGGACCTGGGACTTCCACACTCCACCTGCATGTGGATCTATAGTTTCCTGACTGGTCTCAGCCAGAGAGATAGAGTGGGTCATCACACATCTACAGTTCTCAGCATCAGTACTGGCTCCCCACAGGGCTGTGTGCTGAGCCCCCTGCTCTACACCCTCTTCACACACGACTGCACCCCCACCCACCACAGCAACACCATTGACGACATCACAGTGGTGGGACTCATTTCTGGGGGGGACGAGTCCAACTACAGGGACGAGGTGGAACGGCTGACAGTGTGGTGCAGGGAGAATAACCTGCTCCTCAACACCTCGAAGACCAAGGAACTAGTTATAGATTACAGGAGGAAGAAAACAGATATCATACCACTAATCATCAGCGGGGACTGTGTGGAGAGGGTGGACGACTTCTGCTTCCTGGGAGTCTACATTGAAGAGGACTTGACCTGGAGCGTGAACACCTCTGAGCTGCTGAAGAAGGCCCAGCAAAGACTGCACTTTCTGAGGGTGCTCAGGAAGAACATCCCCACCCAGAGACTGCTGGTGTCCTTTTATCGGTGTTCCATAGAGAGCCTACTAACATACTGTATATATGTATGGTACACCAGCTGTACAGTGGCTCAGAGGAAAGCACTGCAGAGGGTCATTAACACGGCCCAGAAGATCATTGGCTGCCCTCTTCTCACTCTGGAAGAACTGCACAGCTCTTGCTGTCTCAAAAAAGCACAGAACATAATAAAGGACACCTCACACCCTGGATACCATCTATTTGAACTTCTGCCATCAGGTAGACAGTACAGATCATTAAAACAAGGACAAATAGATTCAGGAACAGCTTCTATCCCACAGCAATAAACACACTCAATAGAACGAAAACATAACATGCTGCTAGTAAAAAACAAGGGATTGTTCAATTGACGTATGACTGAATGTATGGTTGTGTCTGAACACTACTTATTTTTATCTATCTTTTTATGCTCCTTTTTTTAAAGTTTTGTAATATAATGCACTGACAGGGTAGCATTTTTAATTTCGTTGTACATATTACATTGACAATAAAGACATTCACTCATTCAGATTGGGGTATATATGTGTGTGTATGTGTATGTATATGGGTTTGTTTATTGGTTGGTATGTATGTGGACACATCTCCTTATAGCCACCCACATTTTTTAAACACTTATGGGCAGTGGTGTCTCAAATGGTTAAGATGCTAAGTTGTCGAGTCCCATACGGATGTGTATGCATTGTATGGGGGTGTGTGTACATGTACGTATGTAGGCATGTGTATATATATGGATGGATTAAAATGTATATATGTGTATGTTTGTAGAGAGATATGTGTGTATATGTATGTGGGTTTATGTCTATATGTGGGAACATAACTGGCCCGCCCTTCCATACCCTTCCATACCCACCCACCATTCACCAAGTTTGTTGGTTGACCCTGGGCTGAGAAGGGCATTTAGATAACCCATGTCTATTTTTGTGTCGGGTGGAGTTATATTAAACACAAAGGTTGGTGTGTACTTAAAAATTAAAAAGAGATTTTGGATAAATAGCACTTATTTTGCATAGTTCTTTTTCTCTATCTTTTATTATCCTCCCAGACCTCAACTGTTGGACTTTTAACACTGCCTATTCATAGTTATTTTAGTTCAACCTCACGCCTAGCCACAACCTAGACCCTGGTCTCTAACCCTAACTCTAATCCCAACCCCAACCCTAACCTGAATTCCTTACCCAACTCTTAACCGCTAACTCTTCCCTTCACCATGGCCACCTCCCTGGACCTAATCCAAAACTAAAATTTGGACCCCATTATTTTCTCTGTCTTCCTGTCTTCTGTTCCTTCCCCTTTTCTCTCTCTCTCTCTCTCTCTCTCTCTCTCTCTCTCTCTCTCTCTCTCTCTCTCTCTCTCTCTCTCTCTCTCTCTCTCTCTCTCTCTCTCTCTCTCTCTCTCTCTCTCTCTCTCTCTCTCTTTTCTCTCTCTCTCTCTCTCTCTCTCTCTCTCTCTCCCAGTCTTCTGCTCCTTCTTTCACTTATCCTTCAAATGGTTTGTGTTATGGCCTCTCCCCAGGATCCCACATAGGGGTTGCTATGTTTTTTAACATGTTTATATAATTTTTTAAAGGTTTTAACATTTTTTTCAACAGGGTGTAGAACTGGGTTGGGAAAAGCAACACATCCAGATTACAACAAGTAATAAGCCTTTTAAAACAAACATTTCTATATTCCTCGGGATTTTAAGTAATTTATTTTTCTTATTTTTTTATTCATATTTTTTTTAATTAATGTATTTATTGTTTTTTTTTTATTTAATTTCTCTTATTTTTATTTATTTTTTAAATTTCTTTGTAATTAATTAACAAACTAATTAATTAATTGATCAATTAATTAATTAATTAATTTTATAGTCAACTCCCCCCCCAGTTTACAGAATCAAAACATGTAAGCAGTGTGTCTGTGCCCATAAGAGTAGTTACTCTATAAGATTAAAAAAATACTTTTCTCCTAACCTAACCCTAACCCTTACCCAAGGACTAACCCTATCCCAAGGGTCTAACACTATCCGTAACCCTAGGACAAACTCTAAAACTAACACTAACCCTAACCCAAGGACACTTGCTTTTTTTCATTGAACCCTAAAGAACCATTTTTAGTTCCATATATGAAGCAAGTAAGAGAACCATTTTAGGATCTATGTGGAACCATTCTGTTAAAGAGTGTATCACGCTGAGGTTTGAGCTCCAGAGAGAAATATTCAGGCTCAGGAGTAAGTTCAGCGTCACTCGGCTGCTCTCCTGAGTAGCGTGTAATGAAAGTGGTACAGTTCAGTAAAGCTACATCTGTCTGAGTCCTGGTCGCTCACGTGAGTCTCCATGTGATCCAAGCCACTTATGAACGTGTGACCGGTGTAGGAATAAGTGCTGTTGTGTCACGGTGTTAATGTGGAACCCGAGCTGCAGTTTAATGAGGTGTCCTGAGGTGCAAGAGTGAGAGTCATAAACCTGAACTGAGGAGAAAAGTCATTAATGAGAGGAGAGAAGGAACCCGTAGCAGACTGAGACTCTTCCTGATGCAGCGCAGCTTCAACGATCACACACTCCAACTTACACTTTTACTTTCTACTGAAGATACGAACACACACACACACACACACAACACACACACACACGACACACCACACACCACACCCCCCCACAACAACACACCCCCCCACAAACAAACACACACACACACACAACACAACACACACACACACACACACACACATACAGGTAAATGCAGTAGCCCTGAATTGCATGAAAGCAAACAAATTGATTCAACTGCAGCAGAATCAAGGTTATACTTATTGACATATAAATAAAAGAACAACACATTCTTTCTTTTTTGCTTCATTCCCTTTAGTACATCGTTCCATTTACAAGCACGGCTCTCTCCAGGACTCTTTTTTGCACACAAAAACACAAAAAAAAACCTCTTCAAAGCGGTTTGAAGTGATTGAAAGACCAAAGTGTGCTCCTTAAACATTTCTCTCCTCGCCTTCACGGCCATTTATCCTCCATCAGCATGTCCTCTAGAGCTTCACCCACAGGAAGTGCCATGTATTGAAGTCATCCAGACCTGTAGGAGGAAGATAAGCTGGCAAAGCTGCCCAGAGCTGCCTGAATGGAGAGCAGAAGAAAAAAGAAAAGGATAAAAAATTCTAGCTCACTGCCCGGGTCAGGCGTCGGCTCTGGTGGTGTGACACATTAAATAATAACGGGAACGTGCTGAAATGAGCGACTGAAGTAAATTTCTCGGACTCTCTCTAGACGTCACACACATCTGTGAATAAATGATAGCTGAATGAGGCTTCACCTGTGTCTGAACACGAAGAGAGATGAACGATATACGTCCTTATATGGTCATTTTGGGCTTAATTGGTTTGCTAGGTATTAGTCCTAGCTAGCATATAGAAATAATTATTACAAAGCTGATTCTCTGGATTTGTCTGTACAACCCCCACAACTTACTCAGCACACATTTGCATTTTTATACACTAAAAGCTGCACACAAATTCCATATATGCAAATTTAGTCATAAGTCATTTTATGTTCATATTATCGTATAAAAGCAGTCACTTTATTGGGTTTATACACTGCATTTTTAAATATTTTTTATTTATTTTCCTCTGGTCAAATGTACAGTTGATTATTTTATTTTATTTTACTTTAATTTACTTTATTTTTTACTTTATTTTATTGTATTTTATTTTATTTATTAATTTATGAATTTTATTTTATTTTATTTTATAGAATATGTCACTGTATTGGGTTCATAATCTGCATTTAATATTTTTTATTTATTTTCCTTTGGTTAAATTTAAAGCTGATTCCATTATTTTATTTTATTTTATTTTATTTTATTTTATTTTATTTTATTTTATTTTATTTTATCAGAAACTATATTGGGTTCATATGCTGCATTTTTTAATATTTTTTATTTATTTCCTCAGGTCAAATGGACAGCTGATTCCATTATTTATTTTATTTTATTTTATTTTATAGAAACAGAAACTATATTGGGTTCATATGCTGCATTTTTAAATATTTTTTATTTATTTCCTCAGGTCAAATGGACAGCTGATTCCTTTATTTTATTTTATTTTATTTTATTTTATTTTATTTTATTTTATTTTATAGAATCAGAAACTATATTGAGTTCATATGCTGCATTTTTAAATTTTTTTTATTTATTTCCTCAGGTCAAATGGACAGCGGATTCCATTATTTTTATTTTATTTTATAGAATTAGTCACTGTATTGGGTTCATATGCTGTATTTTTTGAAGTATTTTTTATTTATTATTCTCTGGTTAAATGTACAGCTGATTCAATTATATCTCATTTTATTTTGTTTTATTTTATCTTTTTTTATTTTATTTTATTTTATTTTATAGAATCCATCACAGTATTGGGTTCATACGCTGCATTTTTTTTTTTAGATTTTTTTTTTCTACAGTTAATTCCACTAGATTTTATTTTATTTAGTTAGTTTTTTCAATAAAATTGAATTTAATTGAATTATGAAGAAGCTCTTAAATGGCTAACTGTGGATGTCATGGCCATATTTTCTTTATAATAATTCAAATACAGACAGTAGCACATGCAGCAAAATGCTTCTTTACAACTGTCCAGGTTTTTAATGATGGATTCAAATAGAATAGGGTCAGAAAGGGAATAAAATAAAATAAAGGAAAGTTAAGTAAAATGAAATGAAATAAAAATATATAATATAATAAAAAAAAATGAATAAATAAAATACAATGTAAAATAAAATGAGATCTAATGAGCTGCACATTTGACTAGAGGAAAAAAAAAATAATTTTTTTTTTTTTAAAAATGCAGCGTGTGAACCCAATACAGTGACTAATTCTATATGATGATATAAATATGAAATGATTGTTATTTGTGTGCAGTTTTTAGTGCATTAAAATGCAAACGTCTCCTGCACAAAGAGTCAGTTGTGGGGGTTGTACAGACAAATCCAGAGAATCAGCTAGTAATAATTAATTACTATGTACTAGCTAGGACTAATACCTAGCAAATATCTCTATACAGCTAGTTTCTGGCTAATGCTAATATGTTAACAGAATATCTACTATTTTGGATGAGATTATATCACTTGAGAAAGTCCTGCTTGCTAACCGCTACACCAGCGGTTAGCGACAAAATTGAAAAATTGAAAAAGTTCTGATAACCGACCCGTTAGCAAGCAGCGCGGTTTAGCTCACAGCTCTGGGCTTCTGAGCAACAGATATTTAGGGAAATGTCAGAAGGATTGAAGTGAGATTTCAGTGTTGATTTTATTTCTTCTTCTGGAATGGAGGAAGTTTCTGTCGCAGATGCTGTCACTCGAATGTAATTCACAAATTTGCACCAATCTGGAGGAGATAATCACTGCTCCTGCTTCTAGAAAGATCCGTAGGATGGAGAATGGGATTTGACACTGATGGCGACTCTTCCCTCTCTCTCTGTCCCTCCCTCCCTCCCTCCCTCCCTCTCTCTCGACCTCCCTCCCTCTCTCTCGACCTCCCTCCCTCCCTCCCTCTGTCTCTCTCTGTCCCTCTCTCTCTCCCTCTGTCTCCCTCTGTCCCTCTCTCCCTCCCTCTGTCTCCCTCCCTCTCTCACTCCCTCTGTTTCTCCCTCCCTCTCTCCCTCCCTCACTCTCCCTCTCTCCCTCCCTCTGTCTCTCTCTGTCCCTCTCTCCTCCCTCTCTCTCTCCCACAGTCTCCCCCTCTCTCTCTGTCCCTCCCTCCCTCCCTCTGTCTCCCTTTCTATCTCTGTCCTTTTCTCCTTCCCTCTCTCCCTCTGTCTCCCTCTCTCTGTCCCTCTCTCCCTCCCTCTGTCTCTCTCTCTCCCTCTCTCCCTCCCTCTCTATGTGTGTGTCTTTCAGTTAAGGCTCCGCAATTAGCAAAACTGATGCTATTTGAAAGAATTTTATCTATCTATCTGTCTGTCTGTCTGTCTGTCTGTCTGTCTGTCTGTCTGTCTGTCTGTCTGTCTGGTCCCACAGCTTGTCTAACCTCAACCTTTAAGTGTTTGATTGCTGCTTGATGCCTGGAGTGTCTCTGTTCAGGGAGACTGACTGGCTGTCTGTCTCTCTGTCTCTCTCGGATCAGCTCTGGCATGAAGGAACTTGTGAAATATTAACAGCACAGTTCTGCTCGAGGCTCAAGTTTCCCCAAGACGACACACACACACACACACACACACACACACACACACACACACACACACACAGACTGACTGCTTTTGCCTCACCTTGTCCACCTCCCTATAGACTGACTGATGGCTGAATGTGTAAAATATAAGTTCAACTCAACATGTCCATTCAAAACATTTCCTATACGCACCGGCCACTTTAATAGGAATACCTGTTCATTCATGCAATCTGACAAAAAGTAGTGCAATGCATCAAACCAGGAGAAGAGGAGAAGAGCGGAGGTAGATTTGGTTTGAACATTGAAGGGAGGGTTAAAGTGTGAAAGCATATGTGTCCTTATATTTTTAATTGAAGAGATAAATAAATAAATAAATAAATAAATAAATAAATAAATTGGGAACAAAATCAGCTTTTGTTATATAATTTCCCATCATTTTTATCGATCTATCCACAAAGCCATCCATCCATCCATCCATCCATCCATCCATCCATCCATCCATCCAACCATCCATCCATCTATCCATCTTTCTCCCTATCTGTCTAATCTATCATCCAAAAGCATTTCCGTTAATATGATTGTTTCATTAAAACAAATTAGGAAAAGTCTAAATAACCGCACTGATTGTAATTGATTAAAACTTTTACTGTCAACAGAAGATGGAGCGATGTGACGTCCAGCATGATGACCTTGTTGTTGATAATAATAATAAAGATAACGATTAAAACAATCAGATTCCATCATATTGTCCTTCCTTCTGATTATTATTCATGTTTTATTATTTTTATTCTTTTTTTATACCAACTTGCGCAGGAGGGGGGACGAGGGTGTTAGTATTTTTATCAAATTCAAATCAACTAAAAATTGTATTGGTCAGATACACAATGTACACAATCATATGCTATGAGACATGCAACTGTCCACGTTAGAGAAATATTGTTAAAATAAAATTTTGAATTTAAAATGAAAATAAAATTTAAAAAATAAATAAATAAAACCAAATACAATAAAATACAGTAAAAATTAAAATCAGAAAAATAAAATAAAATAAAATAAAATAAAATAAAGCTGTACAGAACAGAGTAAAAATAAATAAGCAAAAAATGGAGCGTATAATAAGAATCCAATGACTAGTGATAAATGATAAATAAGGTTTCGATTCATCTGATTTATTATCTGACTGAGTTACAGAATGAATGAGTTCTACATCTGTTTCGGTTGATCAATGGTATCATTATTTGACGTGGATGTAATGGCTAGTTCTGGCTATTTGGGTGGTTACCAAACCCCAAATCTCTTCTGGAAGCTACTCCTTTGCTACAGAATCTCAAATAACTAAGAGTAGAGGATCATATCAGGGTCATATCCCATCAAGTGGACAGTTAAAGACTGAAAAAAGACCAAGTGACTGAAATATAACACAATTTACAAAGATGTACTATAATCACAAATCATGTAAATGATGGGTTATTATTAATTAAAATAAACCAGTTAATAATACCAGTGGTACCTGACGGTGTATTGATGCCGATGTTTCATGCTAATTTATAAATAAAATCAACTAATGCATTAAATAATCTCGTAATAAATGTTATGTAGTTCCACATTCCCTGAGAAGAAAACTACCTGATGTAAAACCTTGTAGATTTTTTTTATTTTTATCTTTAGGTAAATTAGTTTGTAACATTTCGTAATGCATTCATTTGCACATGTAATGGCTGACATCCTTGAAGTAAATTGCACTAAATTACACTGCAGGTGCTTAAATGAATTGATTTCCCCAGACGTCACCCTCTTTTAAGTACAAATCTCTGAATCAAACGCATATTCATTAAGACAAAAACACAGAATTTAACCTGCACCTCCGCAGAACCCGGGTCTATATTTAGCCACGTTCTGATTTTTTTTAACTGAATTATCCCGGCAGTTTTTGGATACTGCTAATTCACAAAATGGAGCTCCATTGGTGTGAAATATATAAGAAATTATAAAAGAACATATCATTTCCAAATGCATAAAAGGTGCACAGGGTCATCCGGGAACATAACAATAGCAGGAATAAAATTTTATTTACGGATTTTAGGTTCATTTTTAAGGCTATTGCTGTCGTTCTGATGGAAATGGCAATTAACCTACCGTGTCTGATATTTAATTTTTTTTTTTTTTTTTTTAAGATATTTTGATGAAATCAGTTCATTCTATTATATTTAACGAGTAACATTTTCACATTTCTTCTTAGTCTTATTCTCAAAGCCGTGATTGAACTGTTTATTGAAATTTTTGTGTATTTTAATTCTAATTAATTCTAATTCTAATTGTATGCTTAAAAAAAATGCAACCTGGTTGCTTGTTTAAGTTTGAATCATTAAATACGGATTTTCAAGGTAAAAATAAATAACTTTTTTCCTCCAAAAGCTCAGGGACCAAGCTTTAAAACTTTAAAGCAACTTCACCCTCATTACTTCCTCCCTCAAAGCCATTTTTTTCACGTTTTCCTGTCAGAATGTTCTCCAGACTTTAATAAATTATAAAAAAAAAAAGTGCTCCCAGAGTACAACAAATGTCCACTCACGTCACCCCGACCTTCTGAAATATTCAATACATAATCCTCGTCTTTCTCTTCCTCTCATCCTGTACACTACCTCTCTTTTCTCTCAAGTCACTGCTCTTATCTACAAGCTTTGTATATGATGACAATCACTATCCACTTTATTAGTAACGTTTATGAAAAGAAACCAAGTTCTTTCTTTCTGCTCATTTTGAGCCTGTAAACACACCCACAACTCCTGATGCTCCAGATACTAAACTAACCTAAAGATGGCCAGTACAGTGATTTCCAGCTGTGATAGAACAATTACAGAAGGGTTTTATTCAATTAATAATCGATTAACCTTATAAAATGATTAACTTGGATGAACAAACATGACATGAGATTGAAACAGAGCACTGATGGTTGCTGATAATGGACCTCTGTGCGAAAATATAGATCTTTCTTTAAAAATCATCTGATTCATTTTATGTTTTTTTGAAATGAATAAAAATGGGTTTTCTTTGGAAGACAAAGAAATTTCCAAGTGATCCCAAACTTTTGAACAGTGTTGCAGTGTACGATCTGCATGATTGAAAGCCACAGCAAATTAAAGGAAGTTTGCAAAACGTTAGCTGTTCTATCTGTTCCTCACTAGATATTTCTGTTATTCAATAATACACCGATTAAGCGATGTCTTAACTGGTGCATGAATGCTAGTGACCCGGCTTCGCTCCTCGGTTCAGATGAAAATGTCTGGTTTCGTGTTTGGTTTTTTTCAAGGCTTTGAAATTACATGATCAAAATGTGTTGGGACAAATTGCG
>JAUCMX010000008.1:24827258-24882258 GCA_033459395.1 Hemibagrus guttatus
GGGGGTGGGGTATTAATAATTGAAAGTGAGAGAAAATCCAGGTAGCACTGACTGTGAGTGCTGGTGGTGCGATTGTATGACGTGAATTTCCCCAGTTTCACTAGCTGATGCCTATCTGTCAGAAAGCTGGTGATCCACTGACAGATAGAGCTAGGGACAGAGAGCTGGGTTAGTTTGGTCTGGAGGAGTGTTGGGATGATGGTGTTGAAGGCCGAACTAAAGTCCACAAACAGGAGCCTCACATAAGTCGCTGATTTGTCCAGATGCTGTAGCTCCTCTTAGCCACCCTAATCTCATTATTCAGTGTGTTTCTGGCCTGATTGTACAAGACTCTGTCCCCATTCCTGAAGGCATCTTCTTTGGCTTGACGAAGATGTCTGAGTTTTGATGTGAACCATGGCTTATCATTGTTGAATGTTAAATAAGTCCTGGTAGGGATGCACATGTCTTCACAGAAACTGATGTATGATGTTACAGTCTCTGTGAGCTCATCCAGATCAGTGGCACCAGCTTCAAAAATACTCCAATCAGTGCATTCAAAACAGGCTCGTAGGTCCTGCTTTGTTTCGCTGGTCCATCTCTTTACAGTCCTTACTACAGGTTTAGCAGATTTAAGTTTTGGCCTGTATGTTGGTTGAAGATGAACCAGGCAGTGGTCAGAGAGTCCTAAAGCTGCTCTGGGGACAGGGCGATATGCATCCTTTATTGTGGTGTAGCAGTGGTCCAAAATATTTTTGTCTCTGGTGGGACACGAAATGTGTTGTTTGAATTTTGGCAGTTCATGTGAGAGGTTTGCTTTATTAAAGTCCCCGAGAATGATAATAACAGAGTCCGGGTGTTGTTGCCCTGTGTGTGTGATCTGATCAGCCAGGTGTTGTAGAGCCGAGCTCACATGCGCTTGCGGTGGAATGTAAACACTCACAAGAATGAATGAGGAAAACTCCCGCTCTCTTTTGTTGGGTAGAGAGCGGAGATTCGCCAGATGGATGCTAGGCAGCACCGTTCTAAAGCCGCGCTGTCTGAGCTTGACGAGTGCGCCGGCTCACTTCCCCCACTTGCCCTTCTTAAAGCGTTTGAACAGCACCACTGCTCCGCCAACTACAATGTCCAGCAAAACGTCTGAATAATTGAAAGCTGGTAGAATATTGTGTGGTGTGTTCTGCCGAATGTCCAGCAGTTCATCCCTGGTAAAACTGATCAAGTTTGAGAAACAAAAAACAGGAAAAACTAACAAAAACAGAACAAACACCGGAGGGCTGCACACTGAGGCGGCCATCTGTGGCGCCATCGTGATTGAGGATATGAAGCCAAGTTATTTTTTAATTCATTTAATGAAAAATAATTCTATCAATTATCCACTTTATTTAGCACTTGAGCCTTGATGCTCCAAAGTTCCATGGTGTTTAATGGGACATGGTGGCTCAAGCAGTTAAGGCTCTGGGTCACGGATCGGAAGGTCAGGGGTTCAAGCTAAGCTGCTTGAACTATGCTTGAGCAAGGCCCTTAACCCTCCCTACTCCAGGGGTGTTGTATCATGGATGACCCTGTGCTCTGACTGGGGCTTCCTAATAAACTGGAATATGTGAAAACCAACAGTGGGCAGTGGTAGCTCCAGTGGTTAACGTAGCTCTGGGTTGTTGATATGAAGATTGGGGTTCAAGCCCCTGCTGTATCATGGTAGCTCAAGTAATCAAGGTAGCTCAGGATTGTTCATCGGAAGATTCAAGCCCCCACTATATCATGGTCGCTCAGGTGGTTAAGGTAGTTCTGGGTTGTTTATTGGATGATCATGGTTCAAGCCCCAGCACTGCCAAGCTGCTACTGTTAGGTCCTTGTGCAAGGCAGCCAACCACCAACCCTCCCAGCCCACCCCCCGCTCCAGGGGTTCTGTATCATGGCTGACCATGAGCTCTGACCAGTGTTAATTTCGTTAATGAAGACGATGACGAAAAATTTTCGTTAACGATAATTTTTTTCTGTGACTAAGACGAAACGAGACTAACACGAAACTAATATCCGATGATAAAAACTATGACAAAATTTAAGATGTTTTTTTGTTAACGAGACGAGACTGGACTAAAATGCTTTTTTAGGAGTATCAGACATTCAAAATAAATGATCTCTTTGTATCGGCTAAACGTCTTTAAAAATGTGTGTCCCTGTCACTGGACTGGATAAGGGGCGTTTCCATCTCAAACAGTTAGCGGGTAGGCTACATAAACTCCAACTGGCCTGGCGAGCTGCAGTGACTTCAGCACCTGAAGCTTTAGGAAGAAAATGAAGAACTGATATATGGAAGCATTTCTGTTGTAATACCTCTGGAAAAAAAAACATTGTGCACTGTCACAGAGAAGCCCTGTGTCTATAAAATAGGCGGAAAGAATACCACGTATCTTAAGAGGCATCTGAAGGAGCGTCACCCTGCTATTTATGCAGCTTCTGTCACGGAAAGTCAACTATTTAGTCTTATTTAAGTACTTTTTCTGACTAGACTAAGACTATTTAAGACAAAAATGACTAAAATGACTAAAATGTGACAAAGATTAAGAACCATTTTTGTCTGAAGATAAAGATTAAGACTAAATCAAAAATGGCTGTCAAAATTAACACTGGCTCTGACCCCAACCCTCCAACCCTTCGATAACGCTGTGCTTAGTTACGAAACACAGATAAAGTTAAACTTAACAAAAACACAATCTACAGCAGAACTAAGTGACCACAGGACCACACAATCCCTGAAATGTTCAATACATCACCCTTTCCTGCAACTCAGCACTTCTGCACTGAGACTTTAATGGACTTTGATCAGGTTGAAGTAGCAAGTCAATGTGTGAGATAACGAAGATAAATGCACAGTCTGAGGAGAGTAAAGACAGCAAGACAGCGTCCTAAATAAGAAGACTTGACTGCTATTGTTTATAAAGACATGAAAAATGTAAGAGTTGAGCCTGATGAAACAGTGGTGTAGCACTGAGCTGATCTGTGTGCACATCTGAGGAGGATGGAATCTTTTTAATGAGCAGAACAACACGTTCATTTTTCTGTTTTTTTTCTGTTTCTGAATGACTGAATATGTAGCTTAAGCCATCAGTGCTAATTCATTCACTGCCTTAATTAACTGACTGGTTAAAATCAGTACCACTGAAGGGCAGGAGAGAGTCCAGGTGTATCCATCACTTATAGGAAAATGAAAACACACAGTCTTACTAATGACACAGTGTCTTGTTATATGATAGTAGTGTATATATATATATGTATGTATGTATGTATGTATGTATGTATGTATGTATGTATTTTTTTTCTTACCATATATACATATACATATATAATATAATATAATATAATATAATATAATATAATATAATATAATATAATATAATATAATATAATAAAAATTAACACATCTAAAATATCTTAGATATTTTATTTTATATTCAGCATTTAATTTACAATATAAATATTAATTAATAGTCTCAATTACTGATTTTTATATTTTTTAAATAATAATAATAATAATAATAATAAGAGGAAGAAGAAGAAGAAGAAGAAGAAGAAGAAGAAGAAGAAGAAGAAGAATTTGTATTAATGCAAATATTTTTAAATTAAACTTTTTTAAAATACTGGTTTTATATTTATATTTCTGATTTATTTAATATTTTTCCAACCAACCTTATTCCTAATTACAGAAGATGTATAATAAATATGACAATATAATATAATATAATATAATATAATATAATATAATATAATATAATATAATATAATATAATATAATATAATGTAATGTAAAAATACTAAAAAGTCATAATTTCACAAACATTTTTATCATTAAAAACATTTATTATATTATATTATATTATATTATATTATATTATATTATATTGTCTGTTATCTCTTTTATAATCAAATTATGATGTTTCGGTAGATTTTATGTACTGACATGTACGACCACTTCTACACTGTACTTTTTCATTTCTTTGTTTAAAATTGTTCCTTGCTGATGTTTTCTTATAGAATGAATAAATAGATAGATAGATAGATAGATAGATAGATAGATAGATAGATAGATAGATAGATAGATAGATAGATAGATAGAATAGATAGATAAATAAATAAATTAACTTTAAATTATATTTTCTCTTTTAACATGAAGCACAATTTATCCAACTTCACTAACAAATTTGTTCCATTTCCATTCCTATTTCTTTCGGGATCTTACTCCTAAATCTATTATCAAGGACTATATTAATTTACTCAATTATCACTAAATCACAGTATTTCACAAATCATTCTTATACCATTCCTCATTCTTATAATTTCATATAGTTTTCTTTTATTATCTGAAGGCAGCAGAGATAATAATGTACTGAGGTTCATATTATTTGAGTCAGTATCACTAAAGATACCAATTAAGAGAATATATGATAGTGTTTAAATGAAATATATACACATGGTTCCACCATTTGAGAATTTTCTTTTTCCAGAAAGATTAAAAGGATTTGTTCCAGGATTTATTTAAATAATATATTCTTGAATAATGTTGAAATAAAATAAAAATAAAAAACAGACCTTTTTTATTTTTGATCC
The DNA here is from genome assembly GCA_033459395.1 of Hemibagrus guttatus. Classification (NCBI taxonomy): domain Eukaryota; kingdom Metazoa; phylum Chordata; class Actinopteri; order Siluriformes; family Bagridae; genus Hemibagrus; species Hemibagrus guttatus. The sequence continues at coordinate 24,831,846 of JAUCMX010000008.1, forward strand.
CTTTCATTTTAAAAACTTCAGCATAACTCAAGCAAAGCAACAAAACCCCCTCTGACTGACTGATTGTCTTTGATGAAATATATATATAATAATTATATATATATATATATATATATATATATATATATATATATATATATATATATATATATATATATATATATATATATATATATATATATATATTTTTTTTTTTTTTTTTTTTTTTTTACCAAGAGCCGGAAGGATAATCATGTTCTGTAGGGTAATTTTTTTATGAATTTGTAATCATAAGAACTGTGAGATATGAGATGTGAGATGTGTATCGTCGTAGGCTCATAGAATGCAATGATAACTTGGGTGTGTGGAAATGATTGGAGTTGTAGATGAGTAAAGGGAGAAGACTGATGGCTAGTGGGAGGAAGAAAGAGGTAAAGAGTGTGTGAGAGAGATACAGTGAAACCAAGATGCTTTAATGGAGGCAGAGAGAGAGACAGTAAGAGAGAGAGAGAAAGGGGGGGGGCAGACTCAAAATGATAGACGGATAAAAGAACAAGAAGGGAAGGTTTTCGAGAAAATGGATGCAGTACGGTGGATTTAGACTGAAATTCAAGAGACCGTATCAGAATAAGCTTCCTATTTAATGTGTGCTTCCAATGCATATTTGATTGATGCTTTGACACAAGCATGACATTGTTATATATGGACGGATACACGCCATGGAGGAATTCAACTTTATCCATCATATTGGATAAGACTTCCTTATCTTGGATAAAGAGAAAAAAAAAGACAGTCCTGATGCTGCACTCCTGATTCACGTTCTGTCAGTGTGAAGACGTCCACCTGGAGATTTGGACTTTTATTCTTAGCTCAGGTTTTATCCTTAGCTTACTATGCTATAGTGGATCATCTCACCTGGATATTGTGGATTTGGATCTAAGACATGCTCCTGTAGGCTTAAAAACTCTCCTGTGCTTATCCCAGGACTCTAATTCTCTGTGGGCCATATTCAGAGTAGGAGACTTAAGTCCAAAGGTTACGCCAAAATTTAGCTATTAAAAATTACGTTTTCTGCTGTAGAAGAGAGCAAAACAGTTTTTTTTTTTTTTTTTAAAAACTAGCCAACTGACCTTTAAACACAGAAAATTGTCTTTACATTTTAAAATGTATATAATAAATAAATAAAAATAAATTAATTAAATAAATAATAAAAAAAATAAAATCAATCGATCAGTCAATAAAAAACTGGGATAGAAAATACGGACTGGAGATAGGAGTGTTTTTGCTTTGCTGTCAATGCAATTCTATGCAACATAAAAGGAAGCAACATTAAAAAAAAAAAGATTAATAAAATGAATGAGAATGCAAGATTTATTTGTTTTTTTTTTTAATGCTGAACTTATATGCTTTCAATTTGAATTTCAGTTAATGCACACAAATTTAATCAAATGTTTGTGAAACTCAATAATTTCATATTAGTGATATCAACTAAAGAAAGATTAGATATGAAAAAAATAAAAGAAAGCAAGCCAACATAAATAAAGAGATAGATAGATAGATAGATAGATAGATAGATAGATAGATAGATAGATAGATAATTTATTTATTTATTTGTTTGTTTGTTTATTTATTTATTTATCTATTTATTTATTTATTTATTATAATTAATTAATTAATTAATTAATTAATTATTTATTTATAATAAATAAATAAAAACTGGGATAGAAAATATGAACTGTAGACAGAAGTGTTGTTTTTTCTTTGCTGTCAAATGCAATTCAATGCAAATAAATAAATAAATAAATAAATAAATAAATAAATAAATAAATAAATAAATAAATAAGAGCAGGCATTTAATTAAGAACAGAGCTGGATAAAATGAGGACAGGGCTGCAACGAATAAATCCCCTCCTTCTGCTCTCCAGGACAGGGAGTAAGAAATTTCTGCAAATCAGTCAATTGATTTGCTCAAATTTTGCTTTAAAATAAATAAATAGATAAATAAATAAAATAAAATAAAATAAAATAAAATAAAATAAAATAAAATAAAATAAAATAAAAATAAATAAAATAAAATAAAATAAAATAAAATAAAATAAAATAAAATAAAATAAAATAAAATATAATAAATAATAGCAGGTTCTCTGTGTGATGCACTTGGTGTCCCCATTCAGAGGTACAATATAAACCAATCAGCCATAATATTAACCACCTGCCTAAAATAATGTAGGTCAGTCTTCTAAAACAGCTCTCTACAAGACCTCTGAAGATGTGCTGTAGTATTTGGCACTAAGATGGAAACAGCAGATCCTTTAAATTCTGAAAGCCAAGAGATGTGGCCATGGATCAGACTTGTTTGTCCAGCACATCCCACAGATCCTCAATCAGATTGAGGTCTGGGGAATTTGGAGGCGTCTTTGTCATGTTCCTCAGACTGTTACTGAACAATATTTGCCTTTCACACAAAGTCACACAGATCCTTACACTTGCCCATTTTTCCTTCTTCCAACACATCAGCTTTGAGAACTGACTGATAACGTGCTGCCTCATATATCCATATGTATAGAAGTTGTATATTAGTTGAGTTGAGTTTTTTCCTCTATTTTCTCATCTCTTGTTGACTCAGTGTTTCACATCTAAATCAACTTTCCTGTGATTCGGCTCCAAATTACATTTTATATAACATCTATATATAATTCTACTGTATATATAACATCTAGATCTGGGAAAGTCTTTTTGCCATTTACTTGAGTTTGCATTTTATGGAGTTTTGTGGGCGTCACCAAAAGATATTCATGACATGACATTCATGACCACATACAGTAGAACCTCAACATATGCTTTTGAACACATGCCAAAGGCAATGTTTGTATTGTGGGTTGACTCTTTCGAAACAGCTTTCACTGAACGAAAAAAAAATCGTAAACTGGCTTCAATTGGCTTCGCTTGGCTTTCCACTGATGCAAAGAAGTTTTGAATGGCTTCCAGACGAACACGCAACTTAGCCTCCATTCAGTTCGGTTTGGTTCGGTTTGTTCGTATGCCGAAAATGCTTCCCATGCCAATGCAAATTTCTTGCAAAATTTCAATTCTTAATGTGAAAATTCATAAGCGAGGGCATTTGTATGCCCAGGTTCCACTGTACGTGCAAGTGAGAAAATCTGCATCGAAACATTTTTCTCAGCCCAGCATTTTCTGATATTATTGTTTGCCTAAAAAAGAAGGTCAAAGGCAAGTAGAAAAAGAAAGAAAGGGAGATAACGATTAGATAAGTACCACAACCACTGGTACAGAAGCAGAAAGTCTAAAAGTGAAGGACAAACAAAAAGCAAGATAAGAAGGAAAGAGTCAGAGACCGTAGTGAGTGAATAGAGCAAGTTTAGTATGAAAATGATTGAAAGGGAAGAGAGAATTAATCAGCATTAGAGGATGAGAGACGGGATTATGTTTGCTTTACTGCCACTGAGAATCACAGATTAAACCTCAATGAGATTACGGATGCAGTTTAATTCTTCGTGAGGCATCAAGCACAAAACCGTCCATTCATGTGGATGCACTTTAGATTGGACAGGTGTTTGCTATGGGAAAAAAAAAAAATTGGGACGGAATAAAAGAAGATTATATCAGATTAAACTGACAAAACACTAAAATGATGATTTCTAATATATCAGATACTATAAAACATGTTAAATATGCAATGAACCCCTGTTACTCAGATACTATAAAACATGTTAAATATGCAATGAATCAAGCCCTGATCATAAACAGAAGCTAAAATTGATTAGCCACCTGAGAGCACTAATTAGCATAGAGTGGCACTCACTTCCAAGATACACTACACATTCAATTACAATAGTATACAATACTGCAATTCTACTGGCAAGAATAGATTCAAATGAGTCAATTAGACAAACAGAGAAGTCCAAATCCTTACTTAAGTTTAAGAACACTACTACTTACATTTATGGCATTTGGCAGACACCCTTAACCAGAGCAATTTACAATTCATCCCATTTATTCACCTGAGCAATTAAGGGTTAAGGACCTTGCCCAAGGGCCCAGCAGTGGCAACTTGGGGGACCTGGGATTCAAACTCACAACCTTCTGATCAGTAGCTCAACACCTTAACCACTAAGATATCCCACACACTTCCTTCCAAGCTTTATTTTTCTTCATAATGAGTCTACACACATTTACTGAGAGGTTGCATATTAACAGAAACCAAAACAGGAACTAGCTGTGAATGGGGAATTGAAAAAACTTCAGACCTCGGGTGCAACAGAATCTTTATTTTGATTTGTCTCTATATTATGTCCTGGTGTCTAATTCGCAAAGAACTGGGAAAATCTCAATTTAAATGATGCTTGTCGTGCTGTAGGTGTTTCACATGCACTAAAAATCCTCTGAATGAGTAAAGGACAAAGACTGAAGGATTTTCTGAGCCACACGGGCCACTGTAATTATTCACCGTAATATGTATCTGTACAGGTAATATGAATATGTAGATGTAGATTCCCTAAAGGTATGAAATCCCTGAGATACAGGATAATAATATTCATTATGTAGTATGCAGTATGTACTGTCTTGGTCATGGTTCAGAATCAGCTCCGGGGTACAAGGTAAGGATAAAGCAGATTTTGAGTCTAGTGGTTCAACCTAAGCAGCAGTAACAAACATAAATAAACTTAACTCAACCAGACTGCAGCTTTTACTCTGATAACTCTTACATAACAGAACGTGGTGTGTTCGGATTCATGTCTCTTTAGCATTTTTGCTTTTCATGTTTAAAATCAATTAAAAAGTAAGATCTCAGACATACACATGTATGGTAGGTTTCTTTTATCCAAAGCATAATGAAGCAGAATTTCGAACCCAGAACTTTTTGCCGGGTCTTGCTCAAGGGCCCAACAGTGCTGCTGTTTGATATTATAACCTTCATGAATACAAAAGGAGTTTACAACAAAGCAATGATTTGAACTAAAAGGAAAAGTTATGATAAGTTCAAATCTGATACAGGCAGATTCCTGTGAGTTTGCATCCAGGAAATAATGTGGGAGTTTTGTCTCTGCCTTAGTGCTTGCTATATGTGGAGGAATATAAATCTTCCCCCGGATGAAAGATTAAAGAAGGCTTGCAGCTTGCAAGCTGGTGGAAACCATCCTCAAAACATTGTCCTGATTCAACAAATGGAAATCACTAGACATTTTCCATTCTCACCCAGAGCACCATCTCAGTGATTCTGTTTATAACAACAGTAGGGATATGGGAAAGCAAAGACATAATGGTTACTTGTAAGCAGCATTCATCATTCATCATGGGATTGATGGATGGCATGAAAACAATGACTGTAACAGTCCCAGATGGACCGTGGAAGGCCTGGTATAGTTCGGCAAGAGTTTAAACCATTAGAAAACTCTAAGTTCTACTTCAGGTTTAGAAATAATACTATCCCTGGCATAAATGAGAAGCCTGTTAGGACTCTGAGAAAGTGTTTAGGGCTGAACTCATGAAGATGCATGAAGATGCTTGCTCAAGCAGAGACCTGGATGGCATCCCGGGAGAAGATTGTCTGGCAGGTTTAAGGTCTGGAGCTACTGATACCAAAAATTCTCACAACCTTTCCTCAGGAGATGCAAAAGAAAGGACGATATACTGCTGCAAGAGTTTCTGATCGATTGGTCTACAGATCAGAGAAACTAAAATGCAGCCACTGCTAAAATCAGTAAACAGAATCGAGGGTTTTCATAGCAAGCCAGGTCATGACCCTTTGACAGATCAGGGATGAGAGAGAGTCCACCGTGCAGATGCTGGCATCTTGACCAGCAGTTAGCAAGATAGTAGTAATGGAAGTAAAGCAGAAGCTGAAACATGGCACCGGTTTTGGGATGATGGACAAGAACAAGCTGGTGTTGGATCCATCATTAGGTCAAGCTGGAAGAATACAAGCCCAATGGAGTACTGCATCATAGTGCAGAATGAGAGCTGAATGGCAAAAGTCTGAAGTCTTAAAATCTTAGGGGGATGACATTAACAAATATTAGATGTAGAATATAACATTAGATTCTATTTGCTGTGCTTTTCCTGCTCCTCCAAGCCAACTCCATTAAACCCCTTCAGATGAGTCCGAGTGCAGCAGCATGCCTCGTTTTCAACCAGCCCAAAAAAGACCCATGTCACACCCATGGTTGTTTCTCTCCACTGGCTTCCTGAATCAAATTCAAGGTCTTGATGTTCACATACAATACCTTGTCTGGAACAACACCCCCTATCTCAATACTATCCTTTATGCTTAGGTTACTTTAACCTTTTCATTACCTCCAGGAATCTCTGATAGTTAACAACCAGTGAGGCATAAGATCCCTTTCCAGAACCTTCAAACTGACAGTCCTTCAGATGCCCTTATCCAGAGAGACTTACAACTGAGCAAGTGAGGGTTAAGGGCCTTGCTCAACTGCCCAGCAGTGGCAGTTTGGTGGACCTGGGATTTGAACTAACAACCTTCTGATCAGCCCAAAGCCTTAACCACTAAGCTACCACATCCCCAGCTACCACAAGCCATACCGCAGAACCCGTTACTTTATTTTCAACACCTGTGTACTGGTAAAAATGGAAGGCAACGGTAATCTAGCACATTAATAATCTTGTATGGTAGCACTACTTGTTCTTGATATATTGCTTAGCTTGTGTTTCCTCATTTGTAAGCAGCTTTGGATAAAGGTGTCCGCTAAATGAAGAAACGTAAATGTAAAGAAATGTTCTAGGATATTCTGCTGAATCAAAACTACACAGAGAATCATGGCTGAGCATACCTTTTCATCTTGTAGAGTATGTTTAGGTGGTGATATGACCGAGTGCCTGGCCATTTAGCTGCAAGACTAAAGAAAGAGTCAAAACATGAAACACCAAGCCAGAGAAAGCACCTTCTTCTAGCTGCAGTGAGTGACAGGGAGATACAGGTAAATCTCAGGATATTCCGGAGACTTCCCAAAGGAAATTGCTAGCACATACTTTTCACCAGATATCATCCTCTCGATTGAAGCACACATAGCTGTTGGCCTTTATTATGTTGCAATTTCTTTGTAAAAGATAACGGACAACAGAAATGATTGCAAGCTTAACAGATACGAGTCTGTCATCCCTGAGATCCAACACAGGAGGAAAGCCTGGAATTCTGAAAGCAGGTTTGCTGCTGAGGCTTTTCAGCACCGAGCACTGAGCTGAGCTGTGGACAGATGTACATGACTGAGGGATCAGCTGACAAAGCACTGATGAAAATAACCCAGTGCAAAGCCTAGCACATTTTGGTGCTGCAAGCTTCAAGTAGTCTGAAACAGGGCTAAACTTTAAACTCAGTTTTGTTGGAAATGCTGGCTGCATGTTGTTTCATATCCAGTGAAAAGCTTAGCAAAATTGGCATTCCCAATGCCCACTGGCATGTTAGGCAGCTTCTTCTGTCTTTTATGCCAAGAACCTAGCACTGTCCCTGTGATAACCCAGTGAGGCCAAAATTCCAGGGAAGGACTGCCTCATAGAAGGAGAGGTAAATGGTTTTAAAAGAGTTTCATCCAATGACTGCTCATTTACATTTACAGAATTTGGCAGATGCTGTCATCCAGAGTGACTTTTGTGACAATAATTTCATTATACAACTAAGTAATGGAGGGTTAAGGACATTGCCCAAGGTCCCAGCAGTGGCAGTTTGGGGGTCTGGGATTTGAACCTTTTAATCAGTAGTACATGTAAATTTATTTTTTATTATATTTATAATCATATCATTGACCTTCTTTCTCTGGGGCATGATTAGCAGCTGTTAGATTTCTTCAAGAACTTCAACAAGGACGTTTAGGTATATCAGTCTTAAAGGTGCTTTAACATAACCAGCCTTCAGCCAGTTCAGACAATGGTGTATGAATACTCAAACCACCAAAGTGGATTTCAGAGATGAAAAATAAAAGGTAATAATATGAGCTGTTCATATACAGTGACTGATCATTTGTATACTGACTGTATGTACAGTACACACATTTTAGAATGATCAAGAATATGTCAAAAAGCTATAAAGATAGTCATAAAGGTAGATTTAAGCTGTAAATGTCAGATTAGTTTTATTAAAAGACCCAAATCTCCAGAGAGGGTCAAAGTTTAAAACAGGAATTGGACATCCGGTCTGGAAAATAGCACAATGAAGGAGAATAAGGATCAAATACCAGGGCAGAAGTAAAAGACAAACCAGATATCACAAATAGAGCAAACAAGGAACAAACCTCACAAAGGAAGGAGCTGAGTGAAATGGTTTAAATATCCTGAGTGATGCGAACAGATACAGTCAGTAATCAGATGAGTTAACTCAATAGTTAGGTCAGTAAACGTTTATGATTTCTTATATTACCTGCTTTTCAAATGTAATCCTAAAAATAGCTAGTTTGATAGAATTACTATACATTCTATGTGACAGAGTTTCTGTCTAATTACCCCATCCTGCTGTGCAATTGTAGCTTGTCCACTGGGGTATAGCTTTCCAGTTTGGGTGCCTGCTGTTGTAGCCTCAGATTTTCATTCTTGGTTGAAAAGAACAAAATCTGATGTGGTCTTTATTTTGCTGTTGTAGCCCATCCAACCTTAGGATTTGACATGTTCCACTTGCTGAGATGCTTTTCTGCTCACCACGGTTGAAAGAGTGGTTGAGTTACCATCAGCCTTGCTGTCAACTATTGCAGGTCAATCATGCGGCAGAGTGATAAATTACCCCCGTAGCTTCCATGGAATTACTATTGACCCTAATGGTCAAAAATGGAAAGTGCAATGAATATTACAAGAGGACCACTGGGGCAGGAATTCCTCTGAAGCATGCTTGCTCTATAAACATTTTATTTATATGTGGGAGGAGCAGGATTTCATGATTTTGCAATCAAAGAAATAAACACAAATCAAGCAAAGTCTGTAATATTCAGAGGAGTTTGTGATTTTTCAAAATTACCGACAATTTTCCTCAGGGGCATTGGTGCCTCAGTGGTAGGTTGGGAGGGTTGTGTCAGGAAGGGCATCCGGCGTAAAACATTTGCCAAGTTGTTGTGCGGACCAGTTGGCCCGTTGTGGTGACCCCGAACAGGGAGCAGCCGAAAGGAACTTACTTACCGACGATTTTCCGCAGATTTTTGCCGAAACACGTCATCTGACATCATCACAGTACGCATGAGTACAGCGTGAACTCCAGCCAACTCCCTCTTCCATTCATGTGCATGAGTACAGCTCATAGAAAGTCATTACAAGTGTGTCTTCAGTGCTAGGAGTTTCAAAGAATAATCCTGTGCTTGTGATTTCACAAAAAAAAAAAAACACGAAAAGAGAGAGTGTTGAATAAACGAGAGAAAAAGTGTGTGAGAAATGTTTAAAAAATGTGAAAAATTTGAGCATTTTTGGCTGTTTTGGGTTTGAATGGCAGTGTGAAGAAACACACTTTCTGTATCACACAGTGTAGAACACTTCCTTCCAGCAACCAGAAATCTGCGTAATCGCAACTGTTGTTACGCAAATTTTCTTACATCTGATTGCACCAAAGGCATCAAAGATCTAGGAACTAAATGTCTTTACAAATACAGAAAAAAACAACAACGCAGTGGTGATGTTATGACAGAGTTGTTCAGACTGAAGGAAGTGTATTGTTTGTTTTTTAGCGGCCTGTATGTGTGTGCTGGAGGGCGCTGGCTCTTAGACTAGAGTCTATCTTACTATATTCTCGTTAGTTAAGTAATTTGTTCATATCTTGACTTCATTTTTGTTTGAGGCCAAAATCCATAGTCAGAAGCTGCTCCTGCTGTGGGATTGTGGGATTATTCATAAATTCACTGGCTAGTTAGAGAAGTACGGTGCTTTAGATTGCTATCAGCTAATGATCCAGGCACTTCATCAGCGCCTCACTTGGGCAACTGTTATCGAGCATGATCGGAGTGTGCGAGAAAGAGAGCGAGAGAGAGAGAGAGAGAGAGAGAGAGAGAGAGGGGGCACCATAGATAGTGGAGAGAGAGAGAGAGAGGAGAGAGAGAGAGAGAGAGAGAGAGAGAGAGAAAGAGAGAGTGTTGAATGAACGAGAGAACAAGTGAGTGTGAGAGAGGGAGAGAGAGAGAGAGAGAAATCAACCATAGAGAGAGAGAGAAAAGGAGAGAGAGAGAGAGAGAGAGAAAGAGGGGAGAGAGAGAGAAAACGAGAGAGAGAGAGAGAGAGAGAGAGAGAGAGAGAGAGAGAAAGAGAGAGAGAGACACTGTAGAGAGAGAGAGAAAGAGAGAGAGAGAAAACGAGAGAGAGAGAGAGAGAGAGAGAGAGAGAGAGAGAGAAAGAGAGAGAGAGAGAGAAAAACGAGAGAGAGAGAGAGAGAGAGAGAGAGAGAGAGAAAGAGAGAGAGAGAGAGAAAACGAGAGAGAGAGAGAGAGAGAAAAGAGAGAAGAAAGAGAGAGAGAGAGATCACTGTAGAGAAAGAAAGAGGGAGAGAGAGAGAGAGAAAACGAGAGAGAGGGGACAGAAGAGGACAGGACAATGAACTATTCTCTGTTAAAGTAAATTAGTTTTTACACAATGCAGTAACTAACTCTGCAGCAAGGATGAGTGACACGGATTCTCAAAGAGATTTGTGTATCCTCATTCAAACCACATACACATACACACACACACACACACACACACACACACACACACACACACACAAAAAAGTGATAATTCTCATTGCTCTGTCAGTGAATCCAGAGTCACCCATGGGTTCAAAAACAAAGTGACTTCTGAAACATCCGCAGTGACGGACAAGTAACATGCTTCTGTTAATTACAGCCTAGAGAGAGAAGAAAGGGAGAAATGATTTAACCCAGCTTCACCTGCATCATGATGATAAAGCCAGTGTTTCTCCCAGTGCTGCTTTGCACCAAAACATCAAACCTGCGTAACACTAACGCATGAAGCCTTTCTACTAAAGTAACAAGGAATGCATTGTTACAGAAAAATAATCAACGATGTAAAGAAGCAGCTGGATATAAAGCACATTTCCTATTACAGCACACAGTAAAGTGTTTCATTCCTCTTGTAACATAGTGATGTGTAAATTATCCATTAACAACACGTCATATTTATCTTTCTGTTTATTGTTACCTTTGTCATGAAACGCATGTGAACAAAGTTATGGCTAGAAAAAAATATCCTCACCACTAAGGCTGTGGTTAAAGCTCTGGTTTGTTGATCAGAAGGTCAGAGTTCAATCATAGCTGCCACTGTTAGGCCCCTGAGCAAGGCCCTTAACCCTTCTTGCTCCAGGGGGGCGTGGCATCATGGCTGACTCTGTGCTCTTACTGCAACTTCACAAGAAGGGATATTTGAAGAAAGAATTTCTGTGTTGTAATGCATATGTGAGAAAAATAAAGGCTCCTTCCTTCCTCATTTGTCTCTCTTGACATCAAACAAACAAACAAACAAACAAACAAACAAAAAAGCTAAACAAAAACAGCTTGTTGTGCTACAGAGAAACTGGACAAACCTTTACATTCTGAAGACTTTCCTGTGGCACTGACACTGGAGACTCCTTCCAGAAAACCATCACAGGCGAAACAATAAGGTGTCTTAACGAGTTCATTAATATAAACCTGGTACAGCTGATGAAACAGGAACCTACAGAAATCCGTCTCGAACAGCATCACTTTCAATACAGAATCGCAGGCGAGATGTATACCTGTATCACTGCTGCACTCAATAATCAGTTAAACATTAAACACTAGAGTTGAGCACACTTAATGAGTTTTTCCTGCTCTAACACACCTACTAAACATACACATTAACTGAGCTGAATCAGGCATGGGGAGGTATAGAAAATCATTCATTCATCACCGGTCAGTCACACCAGGCACGGGGATAGATGCTCTGTATTCATTCAGACAGATACGGAGCAAAACATAGCAATAATCTTTACAGGTACGGGATTTACACAGCTTAGGATTTCAGCTGATTTGTCAAAATTGTGCACAAGAATATCTCTGAATATCTTTTCATAAAGGTTATAATAATCTACACAAACACATCCTTATAACATATGGATATTTTAACACATGGGTTAAAATGCATGACACTTTCTAGCTGTCTTTATTGTTATATCAGTGTTAATTGCAACACTTTAATAACACTAATACCAAAGAAATCAGGCAAACAAGAAAAAACAAAAACTAGTGTATACGTAAAGCATGAACTCACCTGGGGCTGAATTTCTTTGCTATTGGCATTATAATGTTTAATTAGCAGTACTAATTACTAATTACTAAATACTTTTAACTTAGGTCATTATACATATTTCATGGATTTTGTGTAGAAAGGATGTAAAGCTCTAGCAGGAACATGCTGATGACATGCATTCCAGAAAGCAGTCCAAATCACAGTAATGTTAATGTTAAAGGGTTTATCTTAAATTTGGAGGTCAGCTTATGTTTTCTGGTTTTCTTACAAACACAATCTTACAGCGATTGATTTTGTGCATGAAAGGGTTAAACATTACGCTCTGTATTTAAATGTCTACTATATTATTTACTACAGACTGGGGATATTTTTTAGTAATATGTACACAGACCGGACACAGTAAAGGTCCAAGCTGATATTAATAATACTCCAACTTGGAGTTACGTTCAAGTTCTAACTTATTATAAGAAAAATAATGAATACAAGAAGTCAAATAGTTGTTATAACTTCTATCTGATCACGGCGGGTGAGAAGATAAAGATCTCCATAATAAAATGAAATGACAGACCCTACCTCCTCGGTTATGCTGCACTTTGAGACCCAGTGGTCTACAGCAGGACGCGTTTTACTCACTTCCTTCCTCACTCCATCAGTCTGAAGCCTCGCTCACATTTTTCACTTCATCAGTGAGTCCATTTCAGAGAAATATCCAGAGCATCAATCACACTGACGGGTGTGTTTTTTTTTTTGTTTTTTTTTATATATATATATATATATATATATATAAGGCTGTGCGTAAACGCCACGCTCCTGCGCCGCACTTCCGAAAAGCGACTTTAAGAGCGATTATTAGCGCTCACAAACCTCAGCAAGAGGAAAGTCGTTTTATAGGTGAAAGGACAGAGGGGGGGGGGGAGAGAGAGAGAGAGAGAGAGAGAGAGAGAGAGAGAGAGAGGAGTGCACAACGTCCCGTCTGCGCGCTCGCTCAACGCCGCCGCAGATCGACACCGGGTTGCGCGCACAGCCTGAGTTTCGGGGTTTACCCAGTCCCCCCCCCCCCCCCCCCCCCCCCCCCCCTCCCCTTCTTCGCTCTTTGCGTATTTAAGAGAAATAAAACGAAAAGTTGGAAGCGTAATCCGGTTTAAGCCTGGCTGAGACAGATGTGTTCCAGATGTGTAATTACTCGCAAGCATTTGGTGAGAAGAATCACTTAATCAAGCTCCAAGAAAGAAGCGTGCTGATTCACGTCTTCGTGAAGTGTCATTCAGCTTGATCTGTGGAAATACTGAGGGTATGATAAGCTATGATTTGGACAGACATCACATTCCCTGCACTGAGAAGGAACACACTACAAACTCAAACAGAAGTCCTTCATCTTCATCTTTGGATCTCTAGGAAAACTGGGCATGAGGTAGGAATACAGCCTGGAAGACACACCAGTCCATGGGTAGGTAATTTACCATAGCTGATCTGCCTACTGGTATGTTTGGGGGAACCCAAGAACCAAGAGGAAATCTACACAGACATAACCTGAAGCAACAATGCTAAAAGGTGTATCACTGAGCCACCTGGAAGAACCTAAAGACTCCTTTATGCACTTTTGCATAAATGCCAAGCCACACACTCCTGTTAGCTGCATATAAAATGAAACCAGCTCCAACATGCATGAAACATGTTGAAACCCAACATATGCTTTATTAAGGGCGAACCATTATTATTAAAGCTCTAAGCAAGGGTTAGGACGCAGGCAGAGAGCACCAAACTAGAATGATCCGTAATTATAAAACAAGAAAGAAAATAAAAACAAGGAAATAGAACAGGGTTTAAACTTGAAATGCATGATGAGTTTCACATTGATTCTATGAGACAGCAAACAAATATACAAGCTAACAAAGGATTAAAACAGTAAAGGTGCACACTGTAGGGCAACGAACTAATAACAGTACAGAGCTGGAGACAGGAACGTAACAGAAGACGTATTGAAAATTATTATTGAAACACGTACATATGACACGTTTGAAAGCCATGAACAGAAATGGGTTAATGTTGCAATCCATTTCCAAGTCCTAAATGTTTCCTGTCAGCTTCATCGCATTTCATCATATATCAACAAAATTCTGTGTGTGTGTGTGTGTGTGTGTGTGTGTGTGTGTGTGTGTAATAATCCCCCGAGTAGACGAATGTCCATCAGAGATGTGATGAAAATGGTCAAAAGTTTAGAGATTAGAAAATTAGAAATTTAAATGATTTCATCTCACTCTACAAAATCCATTTTGAAGTGTCTTATAAACAAAAAACAAAACAAAACAAACGATCTAAGTGCACAGCCGCACACACTGCACCAACCGAATCAATTTTCACACTGTGCTCACCTTTTTTTCCCCTCTAGTAATTGAACAGCGAAGATTGTCAAGTGCTCACATGCACATACATGAAGAGGAGAGCTTAGTTACTGGCCTTGATTCCCTTTCCTCTTCTTCCTTCTAATGAAGAGACGCCTCAGTTCCCCTGTGTGCTGCAAACAGGAATTTATTTTTAATGGGATCGTTCTTTAGTTTTCGTGGGAACACAAGGACCTCTTTGTCGGAGTAATTTAAATGTAAGGAACAATGTGTGATCTATTGTAGTTAGCCTGGACAAACCAAAGACCAATCAGCAGGTCTTTAAAGGTTATTAAGGAAAGAGCAGCTGAAATAAAATGGGGGCCAGAAGCAGGTTAATGTAAGTACAGAACCTCTTTAATTAGAGCAGACAAAACCCAGAATCACGATCCATGCTGTACCAGCAAAACATGTAGGGAATGCAAATTGAGTGAATCATTACCGTTATTCCTTACAGTTAGAGTAAGGAATGGTTTTATCTCATCAGAAGGCAAAATAAATCAAGAGTTTGTTATTAAAGCACAACAAATAACATAATCTCTTCTGTCCTCTTCTGTATCTTCAGTTGCACTGGGGACTCCTTCCTAAATGGTTACTATAGAAACAATAACCTATACTATAATATATATATACATATATATATATATATATATATATATATATATATATATATATATATATGAAGTTCTGAAGTTCTGAAAAAGAGCCTGAAATAATATGAAATTAAAAGAAATATTTTAATATCTGAAAATGTTAAAGTTTGGGTCTAAAATATATATTGTTGAATTAAAAAAATGTTTATTTATTTATTTGTTTATTTATTTATTTATTTATTTATTTATTTATTTATTTATTTATTTATTTATTAAATGATCATTTCTGAACACAGAAAATGTCTCCAGTTAAGGACAATTACATGAAGCATGGAAGAAAAAATAATAATATAAGTAAATCTTTCCAAAAAGTGATAATCTGGCATAATTTATTAAATTTTTATTATTTATTTTTATTATTATTTTATGTACAGAAAGTCTGTGTATGTGGAGAGAAATGTAATGCATAGCTACAGTATTTTACATTACATTATTGTCTGTTACTGTTGTTTTCTCAGATACACGATCCACCATTTCATCCACGAAGACATCATTATGCCCACGATATCTTAGAAAAGTGTGTTGCTTAATAATTCATCACAATATAGACGTACAAAGCATACGACGCATCAGATTCAAATTAAAAGTGAACATATCCAGGCAACATGTACTGTGCTCATCTACTTCTGTAACGTTTAAATCAGTTTTAACTGATTTACAGCAAAAGAGGAACTGACATGAGACTAAAAGTATAAGTTTTAAAATATGTCGATGGATTTGGTTTGATGAATTTAGACTGAAATGTAAAGAAAATGATAATTGTATTGCTGTATAACATACAGTCATTGGCTGGATGAGAGAAAAAGAGACTGTGTTTGAATTTGTCTAAAGATATAAATAAAAATTTAATGAATAAATAATTCTATTTTATTTCATGTAAATATAATTAGTATCCATTTTCAAATAACACTCTAGTGAAGTACAAATCCGCCATAATAATGCTTAAATAATGCTTAAATAATGCTTAAATAATGCGAAGTAACAAAGTACTTACTAATTACTCCAGCCATTTCTAACCCTGAGTTCAGTATTGTGCAGAATTGTTTATGAAGAAACAAAAGCTGGAGTTAAAAGCAGGCTTTGCTGTGAGAGTGATATCCTTGGCAGACATAGGGAGGCATGAAAGTGAGAAAGAAAGAAAATCGAGAACTGTCAGCATGATATCTGCTGTTACTGATAAAAACCACTCCTGCACCGAATCAGCTCTGAACCTTTACCCCAAACTCGAATCTTGAGACCAGTGAACCGATTCGAATCAGTGAATCAATACGGTGTACATCTTGTTTCGACAGGTTTTAAATCAACAACCCAATATTTCGTTCAGTGCTGGTACCAGTTTTAAGAAAAATGAATAAAATAAACATAATCTTCTTACAAAGAAAGCGCTTCGGGGTTTAATCTTACGGCTAATTTGCACAGTTGTATTTTAACGGTCGAGATGCTAGTTTGCTGTGGTCAATTAGAGGATAATGAATTTCTAGATTCTTTTTACATCATTTAATTTTAAACAGATAGACAGAAATTTAATAGAAATTTCTTTTGGGCTAAATTGAAGACTCGTTCGCGGTGTTACGTTTTTTGGTCGATCCTCTTCGTGCCTACCGAATAAATTTGGCTTATTAAAATATACTCTATATATATATATATATATATATATATATATATATATATATATATATATATATATATATATATATTTGGATTATTAAAAGAAATATATTTCCCTGAAGACTCTGCATGTCTGAAGCTCGATCACAAGTGGACTCGTAGTCTCTTTGCCATTTGTTTGCTTTTTCGATGCTCATGTGCATTGTGAACTTCATTCCGATTTCACCTCTCTCTTGAGGAATCCTTTCCAGAATTTTCTTAATTTTTCTTTCCCTTTTACTGTTGTGTTAAAGCATTTTGTGCATTTAAAATCAATCCCTTGGCAAAGTTTGGATAATGAATATTTTATACAGTATTTGGCTCGCACGCTGGATAATAGCCCTTCGGGATTGTACAGGTTAGAAAGAAACCTACAGCACACAAAGTGAAGACAAAATGTGAATTTTTTTTGCAGAGTAGTAAATGAGAGGGGTATGCACAGTATTGATTTCTCTCCCTTCTCTATAAATATCAATTCACAGAAGGATGTTAGTGGTACTGCATACTTTATGTACATATTATCATGACAGCCTAGCATTTGGTATGTGTAGGTTAGCATAAATAAGAGTGGGGTCTGAGTGTGTAAAGCTAAAACTGGCAATTGTTTTCAAAATATTTAGATAAAAAAATTAGAACATTGGTAATTCTGCAATCATAAACCGGAAAACTGGACATAACAGACTCGGAAACACACATAAGCAATTAGCAAAACTTTGTAAATTGATTTTCTAAAAGTAAGCAATTTGTATTTAGCACACTAGGAAACTGACCCACGGACCAACTGATCCGCTGTGGCGAACTCCAATAGGGAGCAGCCAAAAGAACAACAACAACAACACTAGGAAACTGACCAATGACAGGACAAAGGCAGATACAAGACCAGAAACCAAAATAAAAATCCAAAAGAACACACTGCATTCTTGGGAAAGCTACGCTGGAAAAACCTGAAGGACATGAAGAGAGCATCTTTAAAAGAATGGAGAATTGAGATTGAGAAAGAATTAGGACCCTTTAGGATTCTTAAGATCATTCCTGTAAATTACTGTAAAATTCTCTATCGCCCTAGACTCTTTGTCATTCTCAGGGTTTACAAACTTCCTACATGCAGTAAAAAAAAATTATAAAAATTCAGAGCACAGGTAAGCAACAGCAAAGAAAAGAATTCTGTAATCACAAACCGGAAAACTGGAAATAACAGATTCGGAAACACACACAAACAATTAACAAGACTTTGTAATTTGTTGTTGTTCTTGGTGGCAGTGACGGTGGCTCAAGTGGTTAAGGCTTTGGGCTGTTGAGTAGAAGATTACACTATGGGAGCAAGACTCGAACCCAAGACGCATGAGGTGAACATGCTAACCACTAAGCCACCATGCTGTCACTTTGTAAACTGATTTTGTAAAAATTATTCATTTGTAATTAAGGCCTAAAACTATGAATTAAAAGCAGGAGCACACACTAGGAAACTGACCAATGGCAGCACAGAGGTGGAGCCCACTGGGGTGGTGGAGCCCACTGGGGTGGTGGAGCCCACTGGGGTGGTGGAGCCCACTGGGGTGGTGGAGCCCACTGGGGTGGTGGAGCCCACTGGGGTGGTGGTGGCTCAAGTGGGGTGGTGGTGGCTCAAGTGGTTAAGGCTTTGGGCTGTTGATTAGAAGATTGGGGTTCAAGCCCCAGCACTTCCAAGCTGCCACTGTTGGGCCCTTGAGCAAGGCCCCCAACCCTTTCCCTCCTGCTCCGGGGGACTGCATCATGGCTGACCCTGCATTCTGACCCCCAACCCTCCAAGGATGGGATATGTGCAGTAATGTATATGTGACAAATAAATGCTACTTAACAAGACTAGAAATCAAAATAAAGATCTTGTGAAGGCTACCCTGAAAAAATAAACTTTGTACTAGAGGAGGATGTGAAGAGAGAATCTTGGGGGAAAAAATGAAGAATTGAGTTTGAGAAAGAATTAGGACTCACTTGCTCTTTAACGTGCATGACTCATAGCTCACCTGCACGTTAAATTCAATTCTTTAATGATTGCACTGAATTCTGAACCTTTACTACATGTAACACATCATGCTACTCCATGTAACATGTAACCTCTTGCTATCACATTCTATTCTATCTTGTCTTACTTCTTATTATTTCTATTTTTAAACCTAGTTTCTTAAATTTTGTTTATTCATATGCAAAGTATAGGCAGAGTCACATGTTTTCATTTTACTGCAAGCTATATACAGTAATTGTCTACCTGACAAATAAAAATCTTTGTGAATCTGTTGGATCTGCTGTGAGTCCTGGTATTATTGGGACAGGACCACAGAACAGATAATAAATTCACTTCTTCAGTGCTCCCTAGGTAATATGTTTCACCTGATTAAACATGTTTTAATATAGTAAGCTCGCTGTTCACAACTGCGACCTCACGTTAAATAAATATTAAGCTAACGAGTTTAGATTTACCTTCGATATGGATGCTAGCATACAGTAGTTTAATTAAGGTACTACGGAGAGATCATTTTGACAACTCAATCTGAATCATATATCAAACTCAGTCTTTTTAGATGCAGGTTTAGTTTTATTTAGTTTAGTTAGATTTCAAGCAGGTTTGTCACACTGAAATTCATCCTCGATATTAGGAATTTCCTGAGTCCTTGGTACTTGACTATTAGAATCAACAGCAGTAGGTGATGATGTAGAACGAGTACACACAGTGGCGAGATCACATTTTGAGAAATTTCAGAATAGTTTGATGGTGAAGACTTACACGTGCCTTCTCCAAGACGTATGAAGTGAACCTCAACCCTCTCGAGAGGGTAACACCAGCACATCCAATTTATTTCTCATGACTCCAAGCTTTGGAGAGCTGTCACATCACTGGGAGTCAATCTCCTGATGAGCGTGTTTCTGTTGGGAGCCCGTAACATGATACGTATAACTTTAAGTATCTAATAATTATCTAGTGCAGAGATTCATAAACTTTTTGAAGCTATCTGTCCTTCCAGCCATCCATCCATTTTGTGTAGAGCTTATCCTGTAGAGTCTATCCGGAAGATGGTGGACACCCCAGACAGGGCACAATCACACACTTGTTGACACACTACGGACAATTTAGAGATCCAAATTAGCCAATTAGTCCTTGGACTCGGGGAGAGAACCGGGGAACCCAGAGGAAACCTGGAGGAAACCCCCAAAGCATAGGTTTCACAGAACATGCAAACTCCTTCCCTCTTTTTAAAGCTAGTCACTTTTTTAACTTTAATACTTCTCACTACGGTAGCTCTCAGAATCATAGATGATGCAGAAATTTCCACAGACAGAAAACAGCAGGTCCGAGTCAACATTTTTATTTTACTGATTGCTTCTTTTTTACATCATCGAGGTTTGGATTCAATCCATTTAGATCATCTGAGCAGTCAAACAGACTCCCTGAGTGTGGAGTAGTGACGCTTTGGGTTGTGCGCCACTTAGATTTCACAAAAAATTCGTCCAAATTGAAATTTGACCCAGTTTTTCAGAGCCAACCTTTTCAGAGGACAGGCAATCAGACGTGTCCTTTTAGGGTATGTGATGCTTTGTTTCTCCCAAAACGTCTGCTCCAAATGATAATCAAAGCCAGAACTGTTTTGGTTTGAGATTTAGATACATGATTAGATGAATTAGAGATATTTAAAATGGAATAGACTAATGAACGATCAATGTTTTATACTAAAATATAATCACTTTTTAATAGTGGCTTATAATTTCCACTGTTACATCCAAATCAGGAAAATCACAGACTCCACTTTTAGACCCACTCTCCTTAGGGTTTCTTGGGGTTCTAGGGTTCGGTACTAGGCTAATAGAAACCTTTCCCCCCAAATACGGATCTATGTAGAACCCTCTGAGAGCAACGAACCGTTTAGATAAAAACAGTTCTATAATCCAAAGAATGAATCATTACTGTAACATTTCTACTGGCAGGTTTGTAGTTTCTTATAAAGGAATTGAGCTATACCTCTATGAAATTTTAGTCATGAAAATGTTACTGTAAATAATGTCCATTTTATTGCACAATATAATGTACAATTAATCAATTTTAAAAAATATATTTTAGGAAAATATAATCAGTTGAGGGGCAGCACGGTGGCTTAGTGGTTAGCACGTTCGCCTCACACCTCCAGCGTGTTCTCCCCGTGCTTGATGTGTTTCCTCTGGGTACTCCGGTTTCCTCCCACAGTCCAAAGACATGCTTCTAGGCTGATTGGAGTCTCTAAATTGCCCGTAGTGTGTCATTGCTTGAGTGAATGAGAGTGTGTGTGTGCCCTGTGATGGGTTGGCACTCCGTCCAGGGTGTATCCTGCCTTGATGCCCGATGACGCCTGAGATAGGAACAGGCTCCCCGTGACCCAAGAATAGATCGGATAAGCGGTAGACAATGGAAAAAAAATAATCAATTGAGAGCATTACTGTAAAGTACTGTAAAATTCTGTAGCTCTAAACTCTTTGTCATTCTCAGTGTTCAAAAACTTTCTAGATGCACTAGATGCACAGTTCACTTAATTTAAAGCTACAATGCTTTACAGGTATAGGGAAAGAAGAGCTGTATAAACTTATCACCACGGCTAATTCAACAACATGTTTGTTAGATCCAATTCCTACTAGATTACTGAAAGAAGTGATACACACAGCTGGAGAGCCTCTCCTCAATATTATTAATTCCTCGTTATATTTAGGTCACGTCCCTAAACCTTTCAAGCTAGCAGTTATTAAGCCTCTTCTTAAGAAACCTAAACTAGACCCTAATGACTTATTAAATTACAGACCGATTTCAAACCTTCCTTTTATATCTAAAATATTAGAAAAGGTTGTCTCTACTCAATTATGCTCCTTCTTACAGGAAAACTTTATCCTTGAAGAATTTCAGTCAGGTTTCAGACCCCATCATAGCACAGAAACTGCACTAGTTAAGATCACAAATGACTTGTTTTTAGCTTCGGACCAAGGCTGCATCTCAATATTAGTCTTACTTGATCTTAGTGCTGCATTCGACACTATAGATCATTACATTCTCGTAGACCGCTTACAAAATCACGTAGGTATTCAGGGACAGGCATTAAAATGGTTTAGATCCTACCGGTCTGATCGATACCATTTTGTAGATTTAAATGGAGAACTGTCCAGTGTAATGCCAGTGAAATATATATTTACTTTTTAATATTAGATATTTAAGCACAATTCATATATCATGCAGTTTAAAGTAAAAATAGAAAGAGAGAAAGAAAATATACAGAATCTGGTTATGTGTATAAATAGTTTCTGCATGAAAGGATTAAAATAATAGTTTTAGGAAATCTCAGGCGCCTTTCCTGTACATGTCTGATATGCTCTTGATCTGTTTCCACTGAGCGTGTCGTACGGGGGCAGACTGATCCAGCTGGAAGGCGAGATTACATCTTCAGGTCCTCAAGGTCATTAGGAAGCTCCCTGGTCATGTTTGCTGCATTCAGCAGTTTTACACAGGAAACTAATCTTGAGGTTAGAGAAGAGAGAGCTGGTGAGGTGTGTTTGACAGTGTAAATGTGTGTGTGTGTGTGTGTGTTTTTGGTATGTGTAGATGGTGAGATGGCTTGTGTAAAAGAACGTAGAAAATAAAATAAAATGAAAATAGAGTGAACTTAGACACAGGTCAGTGTTTAAAAGGTTGGAGCAAACAGTACAGATGTTGCGTTGAGAGACAGAGGTTACGTGAGTAGGTGTCCTGTTTACACAAAGCACTTTCCCTTAAACACGTTCTCTCTCTCTCTCTCTCTCTCTCTCTCTCTCTCTCTCTCTCTCTCTCTATCTATCTATCTATCTATCTATCTATCTCTCTGACACAAATCATAGTTTCCAAGTAAAACTTTTTCATGCTATAAATCATGTTATACAATACTCTGACTGAATTCTTAATTCTGATTGGTTTTCTTTTCTGTGATATTATTTCCTACAGTGGCTGAGAAGTGCAAAACAAAATAATAAATTTGAAAACAAAATAACCAAACCAAATTTTGTTTCTGGATTTGTTATTGTGTTTTTAAATTTGTTATTTTGTTTTTCAGATTTGTTAATCAGATTTCGGGTTTGTTATTGTGTTTTTGGATTTGTTATTTTCGTTTCTGATTTGTTATTTTGTTTTGCACTTCTCGGTCACCATAATTTCCAGCCAGAAAACCAAACACATGGCTCTAATATGCTATCGTTTCTACTCTTCCATAGACCGCTACTGCCGCAGGGCGCTCGGGCAAGGCCCTTAAGCCTCTCTGCTCTATGATGTATCATAGCTGACCCTGTGCTCTGACCCCAAAAAATTTTAAAAAAAACCTTTTTTTTCTGGGGTTTTATCCAAAGGGAAAAGAATTTCAAACTTTCTTTGTTTTTTAACCTTTTTTATTTTTTTAATTTTTTTTTTGAACAAATAAAAGCTCTGTTTGGGGGGGATTAAACCTCCCGGGTTTAAACAGAAATCCTTTGGGGTTTCTTTTTAAGGTTAAAAAAGGAGGTTAATAAACTTTCCCCCCTTTTAAAAAAATAAAAAGGGGGAAAAAAAGCCATGCTTCATAACCCTACTTCTATATTATAGTTGTGAAACCTTTCTCTACCTCTGGGTTAAAAGTCAGGTTTAGAATAACCAGAACACAGGGTTAAGCTCAGTTTCAGTATGTTTTCCTCCATTTGAAAGTCTTCAGGATGGAGAAATTATTTTTTTCTGGTTTCATTTTCGGCTAAGATGACAATGTTTTTTTTTTACTTCAACACAGATCAAAAAGAGAGGGTGATGAGATGAGGAAACGAATTACTGGACATTAAATGTAACTATAAACAGATAAAAAGTATAATGTGCCTAATAATTAAGAAAATAATGTTTTTGCTATCTAGCAAAGGAAAGTTTTCAAACTTTAATGTAGTGAAGATAAGGTAAAAATGAAGAGATCTTATTTCATATTTACATTTATTTATAGCATGTATTACTCTTCCTTTATTAACTTGATATCTATATAATGTTACATTTAATATCCATGAAACAAGTTTCTATTCCCATCGACTTTAAAGCGGCTACAGGCTGTCATTCCCTCACTGGAAATCTTATTAAGAGATTTAAGACTCAGCACTTTGAGAGTTTCTTTTGTTTTTGCTTGTTACGATTACATTATGAATATGTCGGCTTATGTACTTATGTACAAATAGGGAAGTCACTGGCTTGATAAATGAGGAATAATCCAATATATGTATATCATTTGAAGAGGAAAAAAATACACAAAAAGCCATTTTGTTCTGTTAAATGCCTGTTTTATGTCTCTAAGCACTTACTGTATTGATATTTAATAATTTCATTAAATTCATCTCTCTCTCTCTCTCTCTCTCTCTCTCTCTCTCTCTCTCTACCTCACTCACACACACACACACACACACAAATACCCAAATTGCTTGTTTCATCCTGTATAACTGAACACCGTCGATTTAAAGAGTGAGCGCCGCTTTTTATGAGTCTTCAAAGCCTCCAGAATAATCTGGACGAGGCGAGATGAAGTTAATAAGCACCGAGCTGAAGATCTCCCAAACTGAGCATAATGTGACTTGCTGCTCAGTATGTATTACCACACACACACACACACACATAGCCCGCCACTGGACACTGTTCCACCAAATTAACTAAATGAAACTTTCCTCTCGTACCTCAGAGATTAATAATCAGCTGAAACGGGAAAGCGTTTGAACTTGATCTCGCATGTTTCAGATTCCTAATTAAGCTGATGTAGGTTTCGCTAATAGGAAGAGATCTTGTACAAAATTTAACTCTGTGTGTGTGTGTGTGTGTGTGTGTGTGTGTGTGTGTGTGTGTGTGTGTGTGTGTGTGTGTGTGTGTGTGTGTGTGTGTGTGTGTGTGTGGAGAGAGAAAAATAGAGACATGAGAGAAATGTGAA
Organism: Hemibagrus guttatus; assembly: GCA_033459395.1. Classification (NCBI taxonomy): domain Eukaryota; kingdom Metazoa; phylum Chordata; class Actinopteri; order Siluriformes; family Bagridae; genus Hemibagrus; species Hemibagrus guttatus. The sequence goes on from JAUCMX010000008.1 coordinate 24,856,644, forward strand.
AGGAAAGTCAATGTGGCACGCTTTAGAAAGCCAGAGAGATCCTCTGTGGCTGTATTACACACACACACACACACACACACACACACACCCCCCCCTACCCCCCTACCCTCACTTACCAGAAGTAGACATTCCAGATCTTTTTTTATATAAAAGCTGCATTTTTGTTTTAAAAAAAAAAGTTTAATTCATGGGGACCAGCCAAATGTGCCCAAAAAGATCAGACCTGTCCATTCTTCATAGCTTTCTGGGACATTCTGATATAAAAACAAGCAACAACAGCCACCCACCCACCACCATGTCTCATTACAACCAACCATCTACTTAAGTTAATGCTTTCGGCTGCTCCCTGTTCGGGGTCGCCACAGCGGACCAACTGGTCCGCACATCAACTTGGCAAACATTTTACGCCAGATGCCCTTCCTGACGCAACCCTCCCATTTTTCCAGGCTTGGGACCAGCACTGCATCCAGTGCCTGGGGTTGAGGTATTGGCTGGGAATCGAACCCAGGCCTTCCGCATGGTAGGCGAGAAACCTACCACTGAGCCACCAATGCCCCACAACCAGCCATCTACTACAACTAGGATTTTATACAATTGAAAACTTTAAATGTAATCACTAACCTCACCTCTGACACGATTTTTTCTAAAAATTCACAGCTTTCAATATCAGACCTCTAGCTTCAGAGCTGAATATAGAATCTAGTATGTTTCAGTATTTTATTACATTGTATAAAGTCTATGTACTGTAACAAGAACGAATCAGAAATATTGCAATCTAGACCGACCAAGAACACTTCCGGGATTACCGCCATTTAAGCAGCATGCTCGCTGCATGCTGCATGAAGTATCGTTTCCCGTGAACATACCAAGCCTTGGATTACTATTGTTACTTTTGGATTACAAAAGTAATCCGGTTTTGACCCTTTGCCGGTTCTTTTACTACGTCTTTGCTTGTTGCCTTTTCAATAAATCTGCATATCATTACAGGATACGTCGCCTCCTATGAATCCAGCAGATCTTCAGGCTGTGATAGTGCACCAAGGGGCGATCATTCATGCATATCAGGAGGAAGTCACAGCACTACAAACCGCCAACCAACTTCTTCAACAGCTGCAATCGAGCTTTGCTGCACCTCCCCCTCCCCCACCGGCAGCGCGCACCAATCTACCATGCATGGCACTTCCTGAGAAGTTTGACGGTTCCACAGATCGTTGTCGCAGTTTTCTTCGGCAGTGTGACAATTTCTTCATGCACCAGCCCAATGTCTACAGGGAGGAGACTACTCGGTGTGCTTTCACTTTATCGCTGCTCACTGGAAGAGCACTGGACTGGTCTTCGGCAGTCTGGGACAATACCCATGGGTAAAGTCTTCCTTCTCTTACTTCACAGGGCTAATTCGAGAGGTTTTTGAATATCCAGCAGGGGGAAAGGATGTTTCTGTGAAGTTATTGGAATTACCCCAGGACACGGATACTGCTGCGGATTACACGGTGAGGTTTTGCATATTATTCAATTCAATTCAATTCAATTTTATTTCTATAGCACTTTTTAAAAAGAGCATTGTCTCAAAGCAGCTTTACAGAACATAAGAAACAACAAACATACAGACAAACAGTCCTAGATGTTAAATAAAATTATCCCTAGTGAGTAAGCCTGAGGTGACTGAGGCGACTGTGGCAAGGAAAAACTCCCTTAGATGGTATGAGGAAGAAACCTTGAGAGGAACCAGACTCAAAAGGGAACCCATCCTCATTTGGGTGACACTGGAGAGTGTGAACAATGACCTTTCTGCACTTATGTATAGTCAATTGTGTGATGCAGATACAGCATGTGTAGAAAGTTATGTGTAAATTAATTAGGAGGTTGTTGTCATGTTGCTTTGAATACCCCAGTCCTTACAAAGAAGAACCTGGCTGGAGCTGACACAATCTCTATATGTCTCAGGATGGGTAGAAGAAGGGAAACAAATGGAAAGTAATTAGCGTAGCTGCTGTTGAAATGATGAATGAAATGAAATGATCTTTTCCTCGTCCTATGAAGAGCATGTATGTCATATCGACTCAGTGCTCACTCGTCTTCTACAGAATCACATATACGTCAAGGCAGAAAAATGCAAATTCCACCGAGAATGAAGGTTGAAATGATCCTGCACTTCTGGCTATGTTTTGAGAAGGACTCTGCCCAACCCTCCAGTCAGAGATGGTGTGCCATGATACTGACACCACCCTATTCCGATACATCTCCACCGCCATTCGCTTGGGTAACCTCCAGTGTCAACACCACCCGAGCCCCCAGGCATGCCCCAGCCACCACACGGAATCCACAAGCCCTAGGGAGGAGGGACCTGAACCCATGCAGCTGGGACAAACCTGTATATCAGAGAATGAGCGTCGGCGCCACTTACAGCAGCAATTATGTTTTACTGTGGGAATTTCGGTCACCGGGTGCACTCATGTCCCGAGACTCCGTCCAAGTATAGGGTGGGGAGAAATAGCGTTCATTCCAGTTTATCCCTACCGGCTCTGATACATTATGCTCAAAAAACTTTCTCTGTTACTGCATTGGTAGACAGAGGAGTGGCCATTAACTTAATTGATGCATAAATGACCAACCCATCGGGAAGGGGTACCTCACTTGGCAGACTAAGCCACTCTCCCTCCAGGTCGGACTGTTTCATCTGGAAACACTCACATTCTATAGCATTTCCTCTCTGTCTAACCTCATTATTCTGGGCTTCCCTTGGATTCAATGCCACAAACCACAAATCTCTTGGAAGGAGAGGGAATTCCAGCGCTGGTCCCCTCACTGCAGAGACATATGCTTTCACAACCCAGTGCCACATCCCTGCTGAACCACCTCTGAGGAGAATCCCGCCTCTGTTATTTCGGCGGCAATCCCTTGGGAATATCTTGATGTCATGGGAGTGTTCAGCAAAGAGAAAGCAACCCTTCTTCCCCCTCACCACCCATGGGACTGTGCTATTAATCTCTTACCCAATGCCATGCCTCTTAAGAGCCATATCTACCCACTGTCTCTCCCAGAAAGCAAGGCCATGAATGAATGTATAGAGGAAGCCCTCGCTGCCGGCCATATCTGACACTCGACTTCCCCTGTGGGGGCTGGTTTTTTCTTTGTCGAAAAAAGATGGTGGACTCCACCCTTGCATTGACTATAGAGGATTGAATTCTCTCACGGTACTTTACCCATACCATCTTCCTCTCATTCCAGCTGCCTTAGAACAACTGAGAGAGGCCCGGTTCTTTACAAAACTGGATTTAAGGAGTGCGTACAGTTTGATCAGGATTAAGGAGGGTGATGAGTGGAAGATGGCAATTCACACTACCAAGGGCCATTACAAATACCTCTCATGCCGTTTGGGTGAACCAACACACCAGCTATTTTCCAATCCCTGATCAATAAAATCTTTAAGGACTTAATGGGTAATTAAGTCATAGCTTTCATCGATGATATACTGATCTTTTCCTCATCCTATGAAGAGCATGTATGTCATATCGACTCAGTGCTTACTCGTCTTCTACAGAATCACATATACGTCAAGGCAGAAAAATGCAAATTCCACCGAGAAACTATGACATTTATAGGCTGTGTTATCTCGCGCCATGAAGTTGAAATGGATCAGAGCAAGGCCCAAGCAGTCACCAAGTGTCCAGAACCTACCACTTTCAAGGAACTAAAATGCTTCTTGGGGTTCGCCAACTTTTACCAGTGCTTCATTCAAAACTACAGCACCATTGTCGGCCCTCTCACGTCCCTGCTATGAGGAAAGCCAAAGAAACTGCTCTGAACTGATCATGCTAGAACTACATTCCAAAGGCTAAAGAATAGCTTCACTACAGCCCCCATTTTATGCCATCCTGACCCTAATCTACCCTTTGTAGTGGAAGTTGAGGCCTCCAGCAGTGGTATAGCTGCCATCTTTTCACAGCGCCACGGTAACCCAGGGAAGCTCCATCCCTGTGCCTTCTACTCACGTAAGCTCACCCCCACGGAGTGTAACTATTATGTAGGCAACAGGGAGCTGCTATCCATCAAAGCCTCCCTGGAAGAATAGCGACACTGGCCATTGAAACCTGGAAAACCTCCAAGGGGCTAAACGCCTCAACCCTCGTCAGGCCTTGTTTTTCACACAGTTACAGTTTTCCGTAACCTATTGACCTGGGTTCAAGAACAGTAAGGCAGATGCCCTATCCAGACAGTTTGAGTCCATGAGTCCTCCCTTTGTCCCCGACCCGATTCTCCCTCCATCAGTCATTCTAGCCCCAGTTCTCCCTCCATCAGTCATTCTATCCCCAATTCAGTGGAATCTCTTGGAGGACATTCAATGGGCCCACACTGGGGAACTCCTACCACCAGCGTGCCCACCATCTAAACTCTATGTTCTGTCCATGTTCCACATTAGGGTCATACAGTGGGTTCACGAAGCCCCAAGCTCAGAGCCCTCCGGTATTCATAGGACTGTCCAGCTTGTTCAGAACAAGTTTTGGTGGCCCACAGTATCACGTGATGTTAAGGACTACGTAATGTCATGTACCACTTGTGCACAGTCCCATATCAGCCTTTAACTTCTGGAGGGCCTACTCAAACCTCTACGTATCCCTCAACAACCCTGGTCACACCTGTCCATAGACTTCCGGACTGACCTGCCCATCTCCCATGTATTCACCACCATATTGGTGGTTATCGACTGTTTTTCCAAATCTTGCGGATAGATACCTCTAGAAGGATTTCCCACTGCTATGGAAACCACTAAGGCATTGTTTCACCACATGTTCAGGGCTTATAAACTCCCAGAGCATATCGTATCCGACTGAGGGTCTCAATTCACGTCTCGTGTCTGGAGGGCTTTCTGCAATCAACTGGGCATCGATGTCAGCCTGAGCTCAGGTTACCACCCCCAAACCAATAGCCAAGCAGAATGACTAAATCAGGAAATCGGAAGGTTCCTCCGTACTTATTGCAGTCGAGAACAGCACCGCTGGAGTGAGTTCCTCCCCTGGGCCGAATGTGCCCAGAATTCTCTAATCCACTCTTCCACCGGCATCACTCCCTTTCAGTGTGTTCTCGGGTACCAGCCACCACTTTTTATCTGTATCCAAGCCAATCCACGTTGACGCCAACACCCCACATACCAAGTAGGACAAAGAGTGTGGCTGTCAACCAAGAACCAAGAATCGCCTCCATCTTCCTTCCTCCTACCACATATCCCCTCGTTCCATGTGTCCCTCCATAAACCTGTCCATGATCGCCTGGGGGATAATCCCATAACCACTGAACCACTCCCTCCTTCGGATACTGATGAGGCCCTCACTTACCTGGTACGTTCCCTTCTCAACTCCCATCGAGTCAGAAACTGCCTGCAATACCTGGTCAACTGGGAGTATTACGGCCCAGAAGAACGTTCCTGGGTCCCTGCCACTGACACTCTCGACCCCTCTTTGATAGAAGAGTTCCATCGTTCTCACCCCACGGGGCTGACCATGTCGTGGAACACACTGAGGTGTTCATAGAGGCGGGGACTATGTAACATCGCAGCAACAGTCAGAAAATCAGAGGGAGCCCTCTCCTGAGTTTTGAGTCCCACCCACAAAGAACACTTCCGGGATTACCAGAATTTAATCAGCATGGGTGCTGCATGCTGCACGAAGTATCATTTCCCGTGAACATACCAAGCCTTGGATTACTATTGTTACTTTTGGATTATTGTGTATGACCTTCTGCCTGCTTGTTTCCATGTTTAGCTTAGTGTTTTTCCAGATTTGTTTGTTCAGTGTTTGTTTTCCAGTCTTGACCCTTTGCCCATTCTTTGACTTCGTCTTTACTTGCTGTCTTTTCAATAAATCTGCATATGGATCCTACATCGTATGTCTCTGGTGCTTCATTACAGTCCAGCACATCCCACAGAAGACTGCTGATCTGACAATTGTCCATCATTGACACCCTTCACAAGGAGGGTAAGCCACAAACATTCATTTCCAAAGAAGCACAGCCTTATGAGGATTGTCAAGCAAAATCCATTCAAGAATTTGAGTGAACTACACAAGGAATGGACTGAGGCTGGGGTCAAGGCATCAAGAGCCACCACATACAGACGTGTCAAGGAATTTGGCTACAGTTGTTGTATTCATTCTCCTGAACCACAGACAATGTCTGAGGCATCTTACCTGGGCTAAGGAGAAGAAGAACTGGACTGTTGCCCAGTGGTCCAAAGTCCTCTTTTCACATGAGAGCAAGTTTTGTATTTCATTTGGAAGGTCCTAGAGTCTGGAGGAAGGGTGGAGAAGTTCATAGCCCAAGTTGCTTGAAGTCCTGTGTTAAGTTTCCAAAGTCTGTGATGATTTGGGGTGCAATGTCATCTGCTGGTGTTGGTCCATTGTGTTTTTTGAAAACCAAAGTCACTGCACCCGTTTACCAAGAAATTTTGGAGCACTTCATGCTTCCTTCTGCTGATCAGCTTTTTGAAGATGCTGATTTCATTTTCCAGCAGGATTTGGCACTGCCCACACTGCCAAAAGCACCAAAAGTTGGTTAAATGACCATGGTGTTGGTGTGCTTGACTGGCCAGCAAACTCACCAGACCTGAACCCCATAGAGAATCTAAGGGGGGTATTGTCAAGAGGAAAATGAGAAACAAGAGACTAAAAAATGCAGATGAGCTGAAGGCCACTGTCAAAGAAACCTGGGCTTCCATACCACCTTAGCAGTGCCACAAACTGATCACCTCCATGCCACACCCAATTGGGGCAGTAATTAAAGCAAAAGGAGCCCCTACCAAGTATTGAGTACATGTACAGTAAATGAACATACTTTCCAGAAGGCCAACAATTCACTAAAAATGTTTTTTTATTGGTTTTATGAAGTATTCTAATTTGTTGAGAGAGTGAATTGGTGGGTTTTTGTTAAATGTGAGCCAAAATCATCACAATTAGAAGAACCAAAGACTTAAACTACTTCAGTCTGTGTGCATTGAATTTATTTAATACACGAGTTTCACAATTTGAGTTGAATTACTGAAATAAATGAACTTTTCCACGACATTCTAATTTATTGAGATGCACCTGTATATCATATTCTCTCTCTCTTTCTCCCTCACCCCCCTCTCTCCTCCAAACTGTCTTCCTTCAACCAAATGATTCCAAAGTTTTTCCTAAAACGTGGTAATGAAACTATAAACTGGACACCTGAGTAGACTTTCAGCTGAAATTGTTGAAATTAACATATTTACAATGAAATTATTTCATTTCATTGTAAATATGCTCAGATTTTCTCTTTATTTCATTATGGTGTCTGCTGAACTGTTCTGAAATCTGCTGAATTGTTCCATTTTGAATGTGTTTTTAATCGTTTTAAAGCTCAAGCATTTGAGAAATGGGCTGCAGATATCTAGTGCAGGTGACGGAGCATGAATGACAAAAGAGTTCATGGATTTTGGAAGATCATTGGTCGTTGAGTGGATTTGTTGTCATGATAAATGATCCTCTGTTCTGTATAGACTCACTGTGTGAAGAGTTTTTCCAACTTAAGTTTTTAAAAATTGCAGGTTATTTGAGTTAGAATTGTTTTTTATTCACCTTAACAGTGTGAACATCCTCATGCTCCTTCACTAGCTCAGGAAGTAAGATTAGCATTAAGAACATTTTCAATCATTTGATATTACTGATGTTAAAATGGTGGGGGGTTTTTTTTTAATGGAAGTCCCATTCTCTTCATACAGTTGTCGAAATAGACGTCTGTGCAGAACAAACTGAGAACCATTTTTCACTGCTTTCACAAAAAATCTATTCAGTGATCAATGATCTTCCAAAATCCATGAACTCTTTTGTGATGAAGAGTTCGGAAAAAAGTGGCTTCATTATTAAAAAAAAAATGTAACGATTTTGAAAGCAGTGTGTTGAATGACAAAACATGGATGTTCATGGAGTTCATGAATTTCAGAAGATCATTAAATGGATTTTGTGTGAAAGCAGTGAAAATGATTGACAGTTTGTTCTGCGCAGACGTCTGTTTCGGTGACTGTGTGAAGAGTTTCGAGACTTCAGTTTTAAACACGGCATGATAGCAAATGAAAAAAAAACTAGAATGAAACACACTAGCTTCTATATTCAGCTCTGAAGCTAGAGGTCTGATATTGAAGGCTGTGAAATGTTAGAAAGGTTCATGTCAGAGGTGAATGATTATATTTGAAATTTTCAGTTTTTCAATTCAATTTATTTGTATAGCGCCTTTTACAATGGACATTGTCTCAAAGCAGCGTTACAAAAGTAGAGAAACAGAAAGGAGAAAAAAAGAATTTTTAAATTAAATTATTAAACTATTTTATCCTTATTTATCCCTAGTGAGCAAGACTGAGGTGATGGTGGCAAGGAAAAACTCCCTGTGAGGATATGAGGAAGACACCTTGAGAGCAACCAGGCTCAGAAGGGAACCCACCCTCATTTGGGTGACACTGGACAGTAAATAATGTAAATGTAAATAATGTCCTATCTACAACAGCAACCAAGGGCCCATGAGGAACTATTAGGTCAATGTAGTTTCTGAGTTCATTATAGACATTAATTCCTTGCTGTCACAAGCTGACAGGTGTAATGGCAGATCTGTGATGGTGTTATAGTCCCCAAGTTGTATTGAATCCTAGTTTTACCAGATGGTTGGTTAGAATGGGAAGAGGGATGGGTTTGTATGGTTTTTATATCAAATTATACAGTGGAACCTCAGCATACAAATTTTATTCATTCTGAAGGGGAAAATTTGTATTGCAAAACAAATTTTCCCATAAGAAATAATGTAAATGCATTCCAGCCACCCAAAAAAATGACCAATATTACCAATACGAAGTGTATGTAAACTGTATGGCTGCTTACAAAGAACTGACCCAAGCCAAGCGTTCCATGTCAATGGTCCTCACAGGAAGTCGTGCCCCCAAGCTTGGGCTAAAAATAGAACAGACCACCCACATCGCCAATCTCTCAACAAAAAAACACCTGAGAAATCACCTAGCTTTTCAACGCATGCCGAATGCAACGTTGGTATCTTGGGTTGATTCTCTCAAAACAGCTTCCGCTGTCTGAAAAAAACCCCGGAAAATTTGTAAACTGGCTTCGCTTGGATTTCCACTAATGCAAACAAGTTTTTAACGGCTCCCGGACATTCACGCCAGCATTTGGTTTGGTTTGATTCGTCCAAATGCCGAAAATTCTTCGTATGCCAATTCAAATTACTTGCAAAATTTCAGTTCTTAAGGCAAAAATTTGTAAAGGAGGGCATTCATATGCCGTGGTTCCAAATGGAGTTCGTGGTTCGTGAATATCAAATTTGCTTTCTGAGTGAGAATTGTTTCCAGTGTTTCAGTGGAATGAGTTTATTTTGAGACATGAATATGAGATGAAATGTGTTGGTGGTTTTTGAGCGAGTTTTGGAGATAAGATAACTGTTTAAACAAGATTCATGCTAATAATTCAAACTGTGTGAAAAGTTCAAGAAAAAGTGGCTTCAGTATTAAGAAATGCTGAAATAAATATCACGACTAATCACTAAATCTTGGATTTTGTGAACCAAACACAGACCTTGAAAACCACGTGAGAGATCTGATTCCACACCTATATGTTCTCTAAAACCTTTAACGGACCTTTAAATAAATTGATTCTGAAATCCAGGGACTACGTCATGCTCTGAAAAGCTTACTGGGTCACAGTGTTGAAAAGTTTGTCCTCCTGCTGGAAATCAGGGCATGGAGAGCTGAATGAGTGCCAGTTTTATTATCATGAAGATAATGGCCAGAAAAGTGTACAAATAGTACTAAATATAGTGCAATGTATCCTTGCATAAAGATTCAATTGACTTGTCACATGTTAAGTTATGAAGGTTTCCCAGCTTGAGCTCCTCAAATAGCTTTAAAATCTCAAAAAACAATCTAACATCCAGTGCATTGTGCCAGTAATAAGCAAGGAGCATAATATCAATCGAATACCATTGAAAAATATAGAATCTAGCCATGGGGGTCACAGTCCAGTGACTTCTGTGCCGGTCCCAAGCCCGGATAAATAGAGAGGGTTGCGTCAGGAAGGGCATCCGGCGTAAAACATTGCCAAATTTAACCATGCGAATCGTCAGTACGAACTACAGCAGAAGTGATCAGGGAGACAGGGAGAAAGGTGCTGGGTGTTTTCATCTGGAAGGAGGAAAGAAGATAAGGAGACTTGGTGTGGAATGAGGAAGTTCAGGATAGTATCCAGAGGAAGAGGTTAGCCAAGAAGAAGTGGGACATGGACAGGACTGAAGAGAATAGGCAGGAATACAAGGAGTCACAGCGCAGAGTGAAGAGGGAGGTGTCTAAGGCCAAGCAGAAGGCATATGAAGAGTTGTACACTAGGTTAGACACTAGAGAAGGAGAGAAGGACTTGTACAGGTTAGCTAGGCAGAGGGATCGAGATGGGAAGGATGTGCAGCAAGTTAGAGCTATTAAGGATAGAGATGGAAGGGTGCTCACAAGTGAGGAGAGTGTACAGAGGAGATGGAAGGAGTACTTTGAGGAGCTGATGAATGAGGAAAATGAGAGGGAAAAAAGAGTAGAAGGGGTGAATTCTGTGGAACAGAAAGTAGATAAGATTAGAAAGGATGAAGTCAGGAAGGCTTTGAAGAGGATGAAAAGTGGGAAGGCAGTTGGTCCTGATGACATTCCGGTGGAGGTCTGGAAGTGTCTGGGAGAGGCAGCTGTGGAATTTTTAGCTAATTTGTTCAACAGGGTTTTAGAGAGTGAGAGGATGCCTGAGGAATGGAGAAGAAGTGTGTTAGTGCCGATCTTTAAGAATAAGGGTGACGTGCAGAGTTGCAGTAACTATAGGGGGATAAAGTTGATGAGCCATACAATGAAGGTATGGGAAAGAGTAGTGGAAGCTAGGTTAAGGAAGGTAGTGGAAATTTGTGAGCAGCAGTATGGCTTCATGCCCAGAAAGAGCACAACGGATGCAATTTTTGCTCTGAGGATTTTGATGGAGAAGTATAGGGATGGTCAGAAGGAGTTGCACTGTGTGTTTGTAGACTTGGAGAAAGCATATGACAGGGTGCCAAGAGAAGAGCTGTGGTGCTGTATGAGGAAGTCAGGAGTAGCGGAGAAGTATGTCAGAGTGGTGCAGGACATGTATGAGAGGAGCAGGACAGTGGTGAGGTGTGCTGTAGGTCAGACAGAGGAGTTCAATGTGGAGGTGGGACTGCATCAGGGATCGGCTTGGACAATGATGTTTGCAGATGACATTGTGATCTGTAGTGAGAGCAGGGAGCAGGTGGAGGAAAACCTGCTAGTCTGTTTATATTTGTTCATTTTACTGCAATACAAGTTATTCCTGATCTGATGTCTATCTATCTATCTGTTGTTTTAGTCTTGTTTGACTTGTTTGAGTTTTGTTTCTTCTTGTGCTACGTTCCCACTCAGCACTCAGTGTCTGTTTAGACATGCTAGGTTGTGCTTATTGTTTACTAGACAGGACCGTCTGGTCTAGATGTCTTCTTCTTCTTCTTCTTCTTCTTCTTCTTCTTCTTCTTTCCCCTTTAGATTAAGACTAGCCTATTTTTTTATTTAGATTTTGCTCTTATTTTGTCTTTGGCGTTGACCCAGTTTGTTTTCCCTCAGCACAGACTTTTACACAGTCCATCTCTAGCTTTTCTTAGCCTTGAATCTACAAAGTCTCTGGGTGTTTTCTGCTTCCTCACAACCCTCATTTGTAATCTTACTCCATCTTACTTCATCACTACTGCTACTGATCTCCTTTCCTGGAACATACCATTAGTAGGAGAGGAATTGTAAAGTGTCATTTGCAATGTTGCTAAATAAACTGCATGTGACATGAGAGGAAAAAATAGCCCTGGGATTCTCTGAACACATCCTGAATATTTTAGTGCAAACATATTTTATGTGTTTCACAGCCCCTACAGGATTATGTAGCATATTCTTTATGATTTCATTCATTCATTCATTGTCTACTGCTTATCTGATCTATTCTCGGGTCACGGGGAGCCTGTGCCTATATCAGGCGTCATTGGGCATCAAGGCAGGATACACCTTGGACGGAGTGCCAACCCATCGCAGGGCACACACACACTCTCATTCACTCACACAATCACACACTACAGACAATTTAGAGATGCCAATCAACCTACAATGCATGTCTTTGAACTGGGAGAGAAAAACCCGGGGTACCCAGAGGAAACCCCCGAGGCACGGGGAGAACATGCAAACTCCACACACACATGGTGGAGACGGGAATGGAACCCCCAACCCTGGAGGTGTGAGGCAAACGTGCTAACCACCAAGCCACCATGCCCCCCCTATAAAAAAAAAATAAATAAAATAAAATTATGATTTTATTTATTTATATATTTATTTTTTAAAAATGCAACTTGATTTTGTCGTTGTGTTTTATTTATTTTTATTTATTTATTTATTTTCAAAAAATGCAACTTGATTTTGTTGTTGTTTTTATTTATTTTTATTTATTTATTTATTTTTTAAAAATGCAACTTGATTTTGTTGTGGTTTTTATTTTTTTTATTTTTAAACAAATCTACTTGATTTTGTTGCCCCTTTTATTTATTTATTTGTTTGTTTGTTTTTCAAAAAATGCAACTTTGTTTGAAAAACTTTGTGTCTTTCATTTGATTTTTTTTTTTTCCCAAAAAATGCAACTTGATTTTTTTGTGTGTTTTTTTTTTTATGTTTCTTTAATTTTTATTTATTTATTTAGAAAACTACTCAAATTGGTGAAATCACAAACACATGATTTTTCTTTTAACCTCCTACCAGTGAAGACACATACTTATTAAAATGACTTTCTATGATATATGTACCCGTGTTCCATGCACATGATGTCATGTCACAAAGTGTTTAGGCCCAAAGCTGCAGAAAATCCTGGCAGGACTGATTTCAAGGTGGAATTTTTTCTAATGAAATAAAGGTAATGATCGAGTACAGCTAATTAAGCAGCAGCAGTAATAGAAGGAAGCAGTGTTCCGTTCAAAAACAAGGCTTAAATAAACCACTTATCTCTCGGGAGCGTGGTTATGCAGTAATTACAGCAAATTAGTGTTCTGTAGACTGAACAGGCAACATTTGCTTTTGTTAATTACATACAGAGTAAATGTATTTCTCTCTCTCTCTCTCTCTCTCTTTCTCTCTCTCTCTCTCTCTCTCTCTCTCAGTTTGAGTGACTCTCTCCGGCCATCCATCGGCATGTCTCATTCCCAGGCTCTCCATTTCAAGTGCTTAATTGTCTTCGCTGCCATTCTTGCTGCTGATGAGTCCGTTTTTTATAAGCGATTAGAAAACAGAATGAGAAAAAAGAATCAATTTGGAGATTATCACACAACAGGCAGGTTTGTTCATGAAACTGGGGCAGATAAACCAATAAGGAAACACAATCAGGCTGAAATTCGGACCATCAGCAAATGGGCAGATCAAAGCAGAGAAGATAATCAGCAAACAAATATAGCAAAGTGGGAGAAATAAATCGAGGAACGTTAGAGACACACATGAGGTGGTGTGTGTGTGTGTGTGTGTGTGTGTGTGTGTGTGTGTGTGTGTGTGTGTGTGTGTGTGTGTGTGTAAGGGATTCTGGGCTGTGTGTGTTTGCACATCTGAACACATCTAGATGCTTGGGGTATGAAAATTATATTTAGTACACAAATGTAGAATTACACAAAATATTAAAATTGTCTGATTTTCTTTTTTTATTCTGTGATCAATATGCTTCCTTCCTATTCCCATCCCTTTTTCTTCTTGAACTGTATCTGTATGAGAAAGGTACCTTCTTCTTAAGCTGTGATTAATCTAAGCTTCATCTTTGCTGTACATATAATTTTTTTTGCATCTGTCTTTCTTTTAGGGGGGGCACGGTGGCTTGGTGGTTAGCACGTTTGCCTCACACCTCCAGGGTTGGGGGTTTGATTCCCACCTCCGCCGTGTGTGTGGAGTTTGCATGTTCTCCCTGTGCCTTGGGGATTTTCTCTGGGTACTCTGGTTTCCTCCCCCGGTCCAAAGACATGCATTGTAGGTTGATTGGCATCTCTAAATTGTCCGTAGTGTGTGAATGAGACTGTGTGTGTGCCCTGCGATGGGTTGGCACTCCGTCCAGGGTGTATCCTGCCTTGATGCCCAATGACTCCTGAGATAGGCAAAGGCTCCCTGTGACCCGAGAGTAGATCGGATAAGCGGTAGACAATGAATGAATGAATATTTTTCTTTTAAATCATGTTTATAACACAAAACAAAGGCAATAAATGACTATTTTCTTCTTCTAACCTGATTTAATGTACATTAATGTTTTCTGTCTATTTGGATGAATTTGAATCATCTGTGTTTTCATCTCATTCCGCCATTTTTAATTTCTCAGACATCATAAGGATGAACTCGAACAGTTCTAAACATTGTTTATCTCGCTTTCATTTCATCAGGTTTGCTGTTTCTTTGTTACTCCTTGTTTAAATTTGCTGGCCTTCTTGATATCTGGTGTCTGTGTGTGAGACATCAAACATCATAAGGCCAAACTTACACAGTTTTGCACTTTTTCTTGTTTTCATTTCATCAGAATAAAGTCAACCCAACTACCAATGTTGAAAATCCCTATTTAATTCCAACCAAGATACAGCATGGAGATTAATCCAGTTATACAGGACATGAAAGGACTTTTTTTTTTTTAAATTGGAGACATTCAGGTAATTTTTTTTTTTTTTTCCTAAAGATTTGTGTCAAAATTCCTTGTTCAGAGCATGCGGCATGTCCCAGTGAGTCATTTGTGTGTTTTTCTTTCTGTTGTTACCTGATTTACCTGTTTCGAGTTAATCACTTTGTTTTTCCCCTTTTTATCCCTTTTCCCCCATTTGTTTTCAATGTGACGTCTATGAAATCTGACCTTTATGGAGTTCCTCTTTGACTCTTAATCTTGTTTCCCTTTAAATTTAAATTTTGCTAGGGCAAATTCTTAAACACCTCAGCCATTTTTAGTTCAAAATTTTGGACCCCCGTTTTTAATTTCCCTTTAATGTCAAATCCGTGCTGGTCCCAATTGGGGTTTTTACACCTTTCAAACCTTGTTTTCTTTTCATTTCACGGTCACCCCACGCCCCCCCCCCCCCCTAAGAAATGCGGCGTGTGAATTATGTACCTGCATTAAATATAGATGGATGGTGTGTAGCCTAAAACTACATAAGAATGCATGTGATGTGATGTAATGTAGATCCTTGAAACCAGATTGACCAGGAAGCAAAGTGCAGGTTGATTGTTGCCTTTTTCACCTATAGATCCTTTACCCTATAGAGTTAAGTAACAGCTAGATTTCGGCTAGAGAAATAGCTTTATCAGTGTAGCTCGTGTGTGTGTGTGTGTGTGTGTGTGTGCGTGTGGACCCCCAGGTCTGAAAGATCAGTTCCTTCTCCATGTCCAACAGCGATGTCAGAAAAGCGAAGCTGAAAACAAGGCAGGATTATCGATCTGTCCATGTTAGCACACAGGCTATGACCTTGAAATGTTGCAGTGGAAAGTGTGGGAGTGTTTCAAGCACGAGTGCTCTTTTACTGCATCGTAGGTGGGAGGAACACACATAGGTTTTTAACATACCTACCAAAGAGAGAGATAATAATAAATCCTTACATAAACCACAGCCAAAACAGAATGGTGGAAAAAGTGTAAAATGTATAGTGTTGAAGAAATGCCAGTAAAAACAAGACGACGTGACGGCTTGAGCTGAAGGATTTATAAGATATCTATAAGCATGTGTGGTGGGGCATTGGTGGCTCAGTGGTAGGTTTCTTGTCTATCATGCGGAAGGCCTGGGTTCGATTCCCAGCCAATTTCTCAACCCCAGCCACTGGATGCGGTGCCGGTCCCAAGCCCGGAAAAATGGGAGGGTTGCGTCAGGAAGGGCATCCGGCGTAAAACATCTGCCAAGTTGTTGTGCGGACCAGTTGGTCCGCTGTGGCGACCCCGAACAGGGAGCAGCCGAAAGCAACTTCTTCTATAAGCGTGTGTGGTGTTATAAAAGATCAGTAGCGACCATTTTCACTTTTAGTGCAGTGAGATTTTGTATTTGTACTCCAGGAGTGACCGATCTTATCCGCAAAGGGTCGGTGTGGGTTCAGGTTTTCATACCAATCAAGCAGAAGCCACCTGTACTCTGTGTTGTGTTCTTTGTGCAATGTTTTGTGTGCAGGTCCAACTGCCAACCATAGTTTCCCACCTGCCCTAGCCTGCCTTCATCCCACCTCCACCATGATGACAAGGAAGAAGAGGAGGGTGGTAGAAGTGGTTATTTTTGGGATGAGGTAACTCAGTGGTCAAAGTGTTGGACTACATTTACATTTCTAGCATTTCACAGACGTCCTTATCCAGAGTGACTTACATATGATCTCATTTTATACAACTGAGCAATTTAGGGTTAAATTAGAGCATCAAGCTGTCACCACTGGCCCTCTGACCAAGGCCTTTTTTGGTGTTGTTAGTAGTAATTTCTAGTACTTAGTAGTATTATAAACTTCTGTTCTGGTTTTGACTTGTGCCTGTTGCTTGACTTAGAGCTTAGTTTTCTGTTTTCTGACTTGACGTTTGTGTCTATACCAGGGGATGTGGTAGCTCAGTGGTTAAGCTGTTGTGTTACTGATAGGAAGGTTTTGAGATTGAATCCCAAGTCTACCAAGCTGTCACTGCTGGGCCCCTGAGCAAGGCCCTTAACCCTCAACTGCTCAGTATAAAATTTGATGTTAAAAATTTAAGTCGCTCTGGATAAGAACGTCTGCCAAATACCATAAATTTATATCATTCTCTATTTATATTTATCACTGTACTTATTGTCAACACACACTGTTGTTAGTCATTTGTTTATGTTTTATTCCTTACTGAAGTATGATGAAATGTGACTTACTGGTGTGTAAAGCTGCTTTCTAGGTTCAGCTGGATGCTTTCTAGATTTCAGAGGTCAGAAACTCTTTTGACCAGTATACAGGTGTATCATTGCACCAGAACAATGGAAATGGACTAATGGGATGTTTTCAATCAGTTTAAAGAAATGAATGATGTTCTGGCTGTGAGTTTGATATAAAAGGAGTCAGGACTTCAGTGTTGGTTTTCAGTGTGTTTTATCCCTCTGTTGAATAACCTTACACAGAGTTTTACTGGTTGAAGATCAACTTTGAGCTGTTTTTTAGATGAACAAGCATTTGGAACATCTCAGAGAGCAGAAATGGGTTTGATATCAGCATTTACTTTGAAGATACAAACTTTGCACTTGAACACAAATAGAAAATACACACCTTCATATGGAGTTAATGAAGTGGAATAGATGAAGTTTAAGAGAGAAAATTCTTTGCTAGTTAACTTCGTTAGCATGACTGAACGCTGAGACTTGGGCCGTCGTTTGATTGTTTGTTTTTAGCAGCTGCCTGTGCTGCAGTGTAACACTTGCAGTGTGCGCACTGAACGATGTGTTTGTTTGTTTACTCTCTGCAGACTTACTGTGAGCAACCTTTCACCGGGAGTGGATTGAGAATTCAACTCGACTAGCGCTAACGTGTGAATGTGAACGGAATTTGAAATAGAGCACCATGCTGTGGAACAGACGCACACCGACTGAACCGAGAGAGTGTTTAGAGTGTGTGTAGAATCGTCTTCACTCTTTTAGCGTACTGTACGTGTGTAGAGATGTAATGCTCAAAGTGTTTTAGCTTTATAATAGTTTTATACTGACTTAATTATCCACCACTGATATATGAATAGCATGTTATGAATCTGTTTGGTATTCGGTCTTTCTTTTTCTCTCTCTCTTTTATTTTTTTCTTATACACTGTATATACTGTAAAAAGTCGCTTTGCTCTGTAAAAAATAAGCTGACCTTCCAGAAATCCTTAGTAAACAAATAAATTAAATATTTATTAAAATAATTACTATTAATTAATTAATAGTAATACTATTAACTACAATAAAATTGTAAATTTTTATAAAAACGTTTTATTAATTTAAAATAATACTTTTAAATAAAATAGTAAATGACGAGGTTTAAATTGTTTTGTATAAATCCAGCACATGAGTCATAAAAACTGAGTAATATATGAAGTCAACTTATATAAACAAATTACTCATAGGAAGTAAGGAATAATTCTAAACTCTAACATTTCCTCAAACTAAGTAAAGAAAAAAAACAGGTGAATTTGAGGTGAATTCTTAAAGGAAACTAACCCAAAGTTGATTATGTTCCTACAACTTAAGGCCTCAAAGTCTTTTATTCCTCTTATATCACTTACAGCAACTTGCTAAAAAAACATTTTTTTATTTATTAAAGAACAATCGTTCATAATTTTTATCCAGTTACGCTTATCTTAAATGTTCGACAAAACAAGCTCCTGTTTTCACTACACATTTGTTACTTCACTTTCTCTTGAGGTTAAAAAGACAGGAAATGCAGCTTGCTAAGAAATCACAAAAAACACACTGGAGAGACACTGAAGAGTCCTTTCATGCTCCTCAAACACTTTCACAGTCCTGGGGCATAATCTGATTTGAAACACAGCACTTATTATAATGGGTTTAAAAATAATAGAAGGCTTGAAAGTAGTATTTAGTGTGAAACAAAATGCTTGGGATCAGCTAAACAAAATGATTGGGATCAGCTAAACAAAATGCTCGGGATCGGCTAAACAAAATGTTCAGGATCAGCTAAACAAAATGCTCGGGATCAGCTAAACAAAATGCTCGGGATCGGCTAAACAAAATGTTCAGGATCAGCTAAACAAAATGCTTGGGATCAGCTAAACAAAATGTTAGCGATTGGCTAAAAAAATGTTGGGGATTGGCTAAACGAAATGCTTGGGATTGGCTAAACAAAATACGCAGGATCGGCTAAACAAAATACTTGAGATCAGCTAAACAAAATGGTTGGGATCCGCTAAACAAAATGCTCTGGATCGCCAAAACAAAGTGCTCAAGATCAGCTAAACAAAATGCTTGGGATTAGCTAAACAAAAGGTTAGGGATTGGCTAAACAAAATCCTCTGGATCGCCAAAACAAAGTGCTCGAGATCAGTTAAACAAAATGCTTGGGATCGACTAAACAAAATGCTTGGGATCAGCTAAAAAAATGTTAGGGTTTGGCTAAAGAAAATGCTTGGGTTCGACTAAACTAAATGTTGGGTATCAGCTAAAAAATGCTCGGCATTGGCTAAACAAAATGCTTGGAATCAACTAAACTAAATGTTAGGGATCTGCTAAACAAAATGTTAGGGATCAGCTAAACAAAATGCTCAGGATTGGCTAAATAATATGCTTGGCTAAACAAAATGTTAGGGATCAGCTAAACAAAATGCTCAGGATTGGCTAAATAATATGCTTGGCTAAACAAAATGTTAGGGATCAGCTAAACAAAGTGCTCAGGATCGGCTAAACATGGTGATCAGGATCATCCCAAGCAGGATGTTGTAGAGCAGCACAATGGAACTGGACTCTGGTTTATTCAGTCATAAATATATGTTTCTTGCAAACAATTCTTGGCATTTCATGTTTATAATAATAAACTGTATTAACTGAATTATATTAATAAACATTTTAATGTTCATATTATAATGAATGTTAAAATCTACATGAATCTACCGTGGAGGTGAGTTTGAATCATATGACTATTGTGCATCAAATCAAAATCAGCTCAGAATGCCACGAACAAATCAAAGGTATTATTACTTCTTGATTTTTATTCCTTTTCATGTGAAGAGGAAAAGGCTTTATTGGATTCCTCCAGCCTAAGAGACAGATTCAGCACTGAACTGATACACATCGATTTGTTAGTCCCTGAAGTGGGGACTCACACATCTGAACTTCAGAAGCTGCAGCTTCTCACACACAGCAGAGATGGTGATGTTTCTCTCTCTCTCTGTGTGTATGTGTGTGTGTGTGTGTGTGTGTGTGTGTGTGTGTGTGTGTGTGTGTGTGCTGTTTAATTTAAGGTTTAATTTAAGCAGGCAGATCATTAAGAACTAATTCTTATTTACGGCGGCGACCTGGCAAGCAGCAAAGTAAATTAAGAGAAACACAAAGTGAGAGCAGAGGAAAAAAAAAGCTTAATAAAAGAGCAAAAAAAAAAGCGCAAACAATGTACATAGAGACACATGCATTAAAAAAAAATTCATAATAATAAATTGATTAAAAAAAGTGCTTAATTACAGAAAAAATTACAGGTAAATATTTAATTATATTATACAGACACAGTATTTAATTAAAAAATATATATACAGTGGTGTGAAAAAGTGTTGGCCTGATTTCTTATTTTTGTGCATGTTTGTCACACTTTAATGTTTCAGATAATCAAACACATTTAAATATTAGTCAAAGATAACACAAGTAAACACATCATGCAGTTTTTAAATGAAGGTTTTTATTATTAAGGGAAAACAAAATCCAAAACTACATGGCCCTGTGTGAAAAAGTGTTTGCCCCCTAAGCCTAATAACTGGTTGGTCCACCCTTAGCAGCAACAACTGCAATCAAGCGTTTTCCATAACTTGCAATGAGTCTGTTACAGCGCTGTGGAGGAATTTTGGCCCACTCATCTTTGCAGAATTGTTGTAATTCAGCCACATTGGAGGGTTTTCGAGTATGAACCACCTTTTTAAGGTCATGCCACAGCATCTCAATGGGATTGAGGTCTGGACTTTGACTAGGCCACTCCAAAGTCTTCATTTTGTTTTTCTTCAGCCATTCAGAGGTGGACTTGCTGGTGTGTTTTGGATCATTGTCCTGCTGCAGAACCCAAGTTCGCTTCAGCTTGAGGTCACTAACCTACCGATCTATCAGTCTGGAAAAGGTTATAAAGCCATTTCTAAAGCTTTGGGACTGCCGTGAACCACAGTGAGAGCCATTATCTACAAATGGTGAAAACATGGAACAGTGGAGAACCTTCCCAGGAGTGGCCGGACGACCAAAATTACCCCAAGAGCGCAGCGGCAACTCATCCAGGAGGTCACAAAAGACCCCACATCAACATCCAAAGAACTGCAGGCCTCACTTGCCTCAGTTAAGGTGAGTGTTCATGACTCCACCATAAGAAAGAGACTGGGCAAAAATGGTTTGCATGCCAGAGTTCCAAGACGAAAACCGCTGCTGAGCAAAAAGAACATAAAGGCTTGTCTCAGTTTTGCCAGAAAACATCTTGATGATCCCCAAGACTTTTGGGAAAATACTCTGTGGACTGACGAGACAATAATTGAACTTTTTGGAAGGTTTGTGTCCCATTACGTCTGGCGTAAAAGTAACAGCGCATTTCAGAAAAAGAACATCATACCAACAGTAAAATATGGTGGTGGTAGTGTGATGGTCTGGGGCTGTTTTGCTGCTTCAGGACCTGGAAGACTTGCTGTGATAAATGGAACCATGAATTCTGCCGTCTACCAAAAAATCCTGAAGGAGAATGTCCGGCCATCTGTTTGTGACCTCAAGCTGAAGCACTGTATAAATAAAAAAAAAGTATATTGTACATTTTATTTGTTTATAATTACATTTAATATAGTTTTGTAAATTTCTCCATTTAATTCAGATTTAATACATCTCATTATCTGACAAATGGTCCACTGACTTCTACATGTTGTGCAGTTGTGTGACAATTGTGAGTCCTCACTGCCCCATTAAACTCCATATAACTATTATTGCCTAGTGGTCACAATTGGAACTGCAAGATGTGCTAATATGGTAGGTGTATTGAGGTGGGAAACCCAAATTTATATTAGAAATAATAATACCAACAATATTAATAATACTAATAGTCATAATCTGATTGCAGGTGCTGTGTGGATGATATCCAGATGTTCAGAACCTTCTAGAAATTTCTATTTTCAGATATTTTCAGTGCAAAGATTATTAAAAGAAATGCATGTGCACCATGGTGGCCTTGATTCTAGAAGAATCTTTGAATCTTCTCTTTCCATCTCTTTCCGTCATACAGGTAGCTGCCTGCCGAAGGTGTATTTTGGACCACGCTGATGATTTCCTGTGCTCTTGCTCTGTGAGAGGAAGCGGGGTGGTCCTCAGGCAAGAACAAAAAGTGCCATCATTAAATGTGGCAGGACAGCAAGTGCACAGACACACAGACAGAGACACCCATTTTTAGGAATGTCTACACAGAACACAGCATGCCAGTGCTGCCCCGGTGCTGATTCTGTCTTACGCAATTTAATCCACTTCCTGTACAGGGACTGCTCTCGCATGTACATGACTAACTCACTTTACCTGTAAGTGCAGGCTCAGACGTTTGATGGTATGGTGTTAGATTCAGGAATATTTTCATCGATTATTCCTTATTATTACATAACAAAGACGCATTTTCAGAGATAACAGGTTCTTTAAACGGAAACAGATATTTTTTAACTAATAATAACACTAATATTCAATCTACACTGATCAGCAATAACATTATGAGCACTGACAGGTGAAGTGAATAACACTGATGATCTCCTCATCATGGCACCTGTTAGTGGGTGGGATATATTAGGCAGCAAGTGAACATTTTGTCCTCAAAGTTGATGTGTTAGAAGCAGGAAAAATGGACAAGCATAAGGATTTGAGCGAGTTTGATGAAGGGCCAGATTGTGATGGCTAGCCCACTGGATCAGAGCATCTCCAAAACTGCAGCTCTTGTGGGGTGTTCCCAGTCTGCAGTGGTCAGTATCTGTCAAAAGGAAGGAACAGTGGTGAACCAGCGACAGGGTCATGGGTGGCCAAGGCTCATCGATGCACGTGGGGAGCAAAGGCTGGCCCGTGTGGTTTGATCCAACAGACGAGCTATTGCTGAAGAAGTTAATGCTGGTTCTGATAGAAAGGTGTCAGAATACACAGTGCATGACGGGTCAGGTTTATTTAAATTCCTTTTTATATTTTAGATTCTAGTTTTACAGTTTTATTTAAATTATTTCTTATATTTTATATTCTAGTTTTACATTTTTATTTAAATTCTTTCTTATATTTTATATTCTAGTTCTACATTTTTATTTAAAGTATTTCTTATATTTTATATTCTAGTTTTACATTTTTATTTAAATTCTTTCTTATTTTATATTCTAGTTCTACATTTTTATTTAAATTATTTCTTATATTTTATATTCTAGTTTTACATTTTTATTTAAATTCTTTCTTATATTTTATATTCTAGTTCTACATTTTTATTTAAATTATTTCTTATATTTTATATTCTAGTTTTACATTTTTATTTAAATTCTTTCTTATTTTATATTCTAGTTTTACAGTTTTATTTAAATTATTTCTTATATTTTATATTCTAGTTTTACATTTTTATTTAAATTATTTCTTATATTTTATATTCTAGTTTTACATTTTTATTTACATTTTTTCTTATATTTTATATTCTAGTTCTACATTTTTATTTAAATTATTTCTTATATTTTATATTCTAGTTTTACATTTTTATTTAAATTATTTCTTATATTTTATATTCTAGTTTTACATTTTTATTTAAATTATTTCTTATATTTTATATTCTAGTTTTACATTTTTATTTAATTTATTTCTTATATTTTATATTCTAGTTTTACATTTTTATTTACATTTTTTCTTATATTTTATATTCTAGTTTTACATTTTTATTTAATTTATTTCTTATATTTTATATTCTAGTTTTACATTTTTTCTTATATTTTATATTCTAGTTTTACATTTTTATTACAATTTTTTCTTATATTTTATATTCTAGTTTTACATTTTTATTTACATTTTTTCTTATATTTTATATTCTAGTTTTACATTTTTATTTAATTTATTTCTTATATTTTATATTCTAGTTTTACATTTTTTCTTATATTTTATATTCTAGTTCTACATTTTTATTTAATTTATTTCTTATATTTTATATTCTAGTTTTACATTTTTATTTAAATTCTTTC
This sequence comes from Hemibagrus guttatus, assembly GCA_033459395.1. Classification (NCBI taxonomy): domain Eukaryota; kingdom Metazoa; phylum Chordata; class Actinopteri; order Siluriformes; family Bagridae; genus Hemibagrus; species Hemibagrus guttatus. The sequence goes on from JAUCMX010000008.1 coordinate 24,880,575, forward strand.
TTATATTTTATATTCTAGTTTTACAGTTTTATTTAAATTATTTCTTATATTTTATATTCTAGGTTTTACATTTTTATTTCCATCATAGAACAGTCATAAAAAACATTTCACTACATGTCGTATTGTGTATGTGACAAATAAAATTTCTGTTTGAATTTGAATTGTTTACATCTGCTAATTTCCACTGTGGTCAATTACAGACTGCACAATTACATCTTGACTAATAAACTTAATGTATCTGTCTTAAGGTTGCCATGTTTTCCACTGCTTATCTCTTTCCAATCTTTTTACACTCACACTCATACAGCACACATACAGTACACACTTTTTTATTAAGTTAAGTAGTCTTTATTTGTCACTTATACATTACCGCACAGTGAAATTATTTCACATTTCACATCCTTGGGGGTTGGGGTCAGTGCACAGGGTCAGCCATGATACAGCGCCCCTGAAGCAGGGTGGTTTAGGGGCCTTGTTCAATGGCCCAGCAGTGGCAGCTTGGTGGTTCTGGGTCTTGAACCCTGATCTTCCGGTCCACGACGCTGAGCCAAGTTATTATTAAGTTTTGTTCAGGGTCCCTGGTTCAATCCATTCGTTTGAGCAACAGTCTAAAAATCAACAGTAATCAACACCCAAATGCTGGAACGTCAGCCATTTAAACACAATTTTGCATCTCTGTGCTAAATTGTACCTTGTACACTACCATTGTTTACTATATTAGAGGTTTTATGCACTAAATGGGCAAGTTATAATAGCTAACAAGTGTTTAAATTCTCAATTCTGATTGGTCCAAATTTTCCATAAAGCAGCTTAGACTATAGTGCATGTGCGCTTTGTACAGAATCTAAGTCTAACAATAAAGAATCAAAAATATGAATAATGGTTAAGATTTATGGGAACTGATGTTTATTAAGCATCTGTTCAAGAGCTATCAGAGTGAGAAAAACTTTTAGAGCTATAATGGAACTGACTACACCGTCATGGTGGCGAAGATGGATGCAAGTGCAGAGGGTTTTAAAATATTAATAACTAAACGAGCAAACAGAGACTGGGAAAGATTAAAAAAAAAATGATGATGAAGAGTTAACTAGGTTAAGAAAACTTAAACATGAAAACAAAAGCTAGTCACAGCGCAAACCGTAAGCACAAGCACGGATAAAACTAAGCATGTGACATCCATTCATTCATTGTCTGCCGCTTATCCGAACTACACTCGGGTCACGGGGAGCCTGTGCCTATCTCAGGTGTCATTGGGCATCAAGGCATGATACACCCTGGACGGAGTGCCAACCCATCGCAGGGCACACACACACACACTCTCACGCAATCACACACTACGGACAATTTTTTGCCAATCAACCTACCATGCATGTCTTTGGACCGAGGGAGGAAACCGGAGTACACGGAGGAAACCCCCGAGGCACAGGGCGAACATGCAAACTCCACACACACGGCGGAGGCGGGAATCGAACCCCCAACCCTGGAAGTGTGAGGCAAACGTGCTAACCACTAAGCCACCGTGCCCCCCCCATGTGACATCCAACAATTAAAAAAAACAAAAAACAGAGAGCTTAAATATGCTGATTAAACAGGAAATGCTAAACAGATGAGAATAGCGAAGGGAGAAAATGGCGCAGACGATAAAAGAAGCTTAAAGAATGAATGAGAACGCCCCCTTGTGGTC
>JAUCMX010000008.1:24889758-24897258 GCA_033459395.1 Hemibagrus guttatus
ACACATACACAAACACACACATAAACACATACACAAACACACAAACATACACAAACACACACACACACATTTACAGAAACACACATACACACACGCATACAGAAACACAAACACACACACACACAAAAAACACACACTTACAGAAACACACACATAAACACACACAAACACATACACAAACAAAACAAAATTTACAGAAACACACATACACACACGCATACAGAAACACAAACACACACACACACAAACACACACACTTACAGAAACACACACATAAACACACACAAACACAAACACTTACAGAAACACATACACACTCACATATCAATACTCAAATACACACGCATACAGAAACACATACACACAAACACACACTTGCAGAAAAACACACACACAAACACACACACATACATGCATACACAAACACACACACAAACACATACACAAACACACACACAAACACACACAAACACATACACAAACACACACACAAACACACACACATACACAAACACACACACACACATACACATACACAAACACACACACACACACACACAAACACAAAAATACACAAACACAAACACAATCACATACACAAACACACACATACACACACACACACACATACACAAACACAAACACATACACAAACACACACACAAACACACACATAAACACACACACATACACAAACACAAACACAAACACATACACAATCACATACACAAACCCACACACACAAACACACACACATACACAAACACATACACAATCACATACACAAACCCACACACAAAAACACACACACATACACAAACACACAAGTAAAAAATGTATGAATATCTAATATGGCTAATGAGTGAATAATTGAATGAACTGATGGATGATTGATGAAGCTGTTAAAATGTACACAAACACACACACACACACACACACACACACACACACACACACACTAACACACACACTTACACACTTACTTACAAACACACACACAACATGCATACACAAACACACACACAAACACAAACACATACACAATCACATACACAAACACACACACAAACACACACATAAACACACACACATACACACACAAACACACACACTTACAGAAACACACACATAAACACACACAAACACATACACAAACACAAAAACATTTACAGAAACACACATACACACACGCATACAGAAACACAACACACACACACACAAACACACACACTTACAGAAACACACACATAAACACACACAAACACAAACACTTACAGAAACACATACACACTCACATATCAATACTCAAATACACACGCATACAGAAACACATACACACAAACACACACTTGCAGAAAAACACACACACAAACACACACACATACATGCATACACAAACACACACACAAACACATACACAAACACACACACAAACACACACAAACACATACACAAACACACACACAAACACACACACATACACAAACACACACACACACATACACATACACAAACACACACACACACACACACAAACACACACACACATACACAAACACAAACACAATCACATACACAAACACACACATACACACACACACACACATACACAACACAAACACATACACAAACACACACAAACACACACATAACACACACACATACACAAACACAAACACAAACACATACACAATCACATACACAAACCCACACACACAAACACACACACATACACAAACACATACACAATCACATACACAAACCCACACACAAAAACACACACACATACACAAACACACAAGTAAAAAATGTATGAATATCTAATATGGCTAATGAGTGAATAATTGAATAAAAAAAAAAAAAAAAAAAAAAAAACCCCCCCCCCCCCCCCTAATATAAAACTAAAAACACAAACACACACACACACACACACACACACACACACACACACACAACAACACACTTACACACTTACACAAACACACACAAACACATACACAAACACACAACAAACACAAACACAACACACACATACAAAACACACACACAAACAAACAAAACACACACACAACACACACAAACACACACACTTACAGAAACACACACATAAACACACACAAACACATACACAAAACACACACATTTACAGAAACACACATACACACACGCATACAGAAACACAAACACACACACACACAAACACACACACTTACAGAAACACACACATAAACACACACAAACACAAACACTTACAGAAACACATACACACTCACATATCAATACTCAAATACACACGCATACAGAAACACATACACACAAACACACACTTGCAGAAAAACACACACACAAACACACACACATACATGCATACACAAACAACACACAAACACATACACAAACACACACACAAACACACACAAACACATACACAAACACACACACAAACACACACACATACACAAACACACACACACACACATACACATACACAAACACACACACACACACACACAAACACACACACACATACACAAACACAAACACAATCACATACACAAACACACACATACACACACACACACACATACACAAACACAAACACATACACAAACACACACAAACACACACATAAACACACACACATACACAAACACAAACACAAACACATACACAATCACATACACAAACCCACACACACAAACACACACACATACACAAACACATACACAATCACATACACAAACCCACACACAAAAACACACACACATACACAAACACACAAGTAAAAAATGTATGAATATCTAATATGGCTAATGAGTGAATAATTGAATGAACTGATGGATGATTGATGAAGCTGTTAAAATGTACACAAACACACACACACACACACACACACACACACACACACACACACACACTAACACACACACTTACACACTTACTTACAAACACACACACAACATGCATACACAAACACACACACAAACACAAACACATACACAATCACATACACAAACACACACACAAACACACACATAAACACACACACATACACAAACACATACACAAACACACACACAAACACACACATAAACACATACACAAACACACAAACATACACAAACACACACACACACATATACAAACACACACACAAACACACACATAAACACACACACATACACAAACACAAGCACATACACAATCACATACACAAACCCACACACACAAACACACAAGTAAAAAATGTATGAATATCTAATATGGCTCGGCTAATGAGTGAATAATTGAATGAACTGATGGATGATTGATGAAGCTGTTAAAATGTACACAAACACACACACACACACACACACACTAACACACACACTTACACACTTACTTGCAAGATGCATGAGGATGAAAATGGAGTAATCATCATTCAAACTTAACAAACTCACTAAATCAAAGAACTAACTGAATAAACTAGCTGATTACACACCTGCCCCAGCCCTGCCTTCTACACAACGTTTACAACTACACAACGTTCTCCTCATCTCCTCTCCAACTCTCCTTCCTACACACGACACGTGAGCGTGGGACTGCAAGAAATGTGTTCAGATTTACAGCAGGTTACCTCGCCCTTTTAAAAAACGCTCTTCTTGCTGGTTTCTTCTCGCCGGACATCGTTGACAAGCGGTCACTAAACATCTTCCCGCCAGCCGACAAGTTCCTGATGAGTGGACAAACTGAATTACAGTCAGCGAAGAAGCGCCACGTGCCGGGATACTCCGGCTCGGAACACCGAGAGATTAGATTCCAGCTCTTCTACTGGATCTTCAGAGGGATGGTGGGATTAGACTGATAGTGTTCTAGGAAAGCGCTGGGTTTTAAATCCGGAAAAAAATGATTTATTGAAGCGGGAATCACGATTAGCAAATCCTCAAGGAGTCACACAAAGGAGACAAATTTTGTGTGTTTCAGTTTCTTAAAAATGTCGGAAAATGATGATTATCGTTAGAAATGATCTATTTATTTATTATTAATTATTTATTTTCATATAAAGTGATTATTGTTGGTGTAAGTTAGTATAATTGCCACTTTTGTTGTAGTTCTTGTTAGTGTTGTTGTCGTTGTTGCCATTACTCTCGTTAGTGTTGGTGTTGTTGTCACTTTTATTAGTGTTGGTGTTGTGGTCGTTGTCACTCTTGTTGGTGTTGTGGGATACAACCCAGACAAAAACACATACACAAACACAAAGACACAGACACACAAAGACACACACAAATGTACAAATGTACAAGCACACAAACACAAACAAAGGCACACACATGTACACAAACATAAAGGCACACACATGTACACAAACACAAAGACGCACACACACACACACACACACACACACACACACACACACACACACACACACACAAGTAAGCAAGCACATTTTTAAAATTTAAAATAAATTTTAAGATTCAATAATCTCTCTTAGGAGAAATTATACCACTGCAGATTTTTCAATATTTCTAATTTTTTTTATTATTATTATTTATCTTAAATAATTACAGATTTAAAAAATAAAAGTGAAAAAAATAAAAGTGTCATTGTTGATACAGTGAGAGTTTTTAAATAAATAAATAAATCAATGAATGAATGAGTGAATAAATAAATAAATAAATAAATAAATAAAATGAAGACATATTTCTTAGCTTTTGGTGTCTCTGTCTTTCTATTTCGAGCTATATGTCTCACTCCCGAGCTCCCAGTGTTATGAGTTCCCAGTGTGACCACTTCTTCTTTCCGGACCTGCCTGATCCATCCAGACGCTCTACTCCTGGGTGGAGTCTCGTGGCTTGGTGGTGCTCATTGCTGCTTGGGATAGATCTGCGTGGACAGCCCATGACCCAGGGGACTGCTGTGGACAGAACCACTTGGAGACTATCTCTGAACTGTTGTTGCATCAGTCAGCTTCCAGCAGGAAAGAATTAATGTTTTATATATATATATATACATAAGTTTATAATGAACTCAGAAAATACACTGACCAATTAGTTCCTCAAGAGCTCTTGGTTGCTGCTGAAAGAAGGACATTATTTACATTTACATTATTTCCTGTCCAGTGTCACCCAAATGAGGATGAGGTTCCCTTCTGAGCCTGGTTGCTCGCAAGGTTTTTTCCTCATATCATCTCAGGGAGTTTTTCCTCACCACCGTTGCCTCAGGCTTGTCATTAGGGATAAATATTAACTTAACTTTAAACTTTATAATTTTTTCTGTTTCTATACTTATGTAAAGCTGCTTTGAGACAATGTTCATTGTTAAAAGCGCTATACAAATAAATTGAATTGAATTGAAATCATTGTTCTGCATCCCATCCTTTCATCGTCGAATAGTTTCTACAACCTCATGTTTTTCAGTGTTTTATTCTTTACAGGTCAGATCTACCATCAGCTGAACCACTATTCAGTCACTGACAGTTAGTTACGTTAGCGTTCGGAGGGCAAAGATTTGATTTTGCAGGAGCAACAACGTACGTGACCTCGAATAAAAAGCAAAGCGCAACCTCATCCCTCCTCTACCTCTACCTCCACCTCCACCTTTCACTTTTCTCTTTTTCTCTCTCTATCTCTGTTAGACTCGTGGGCATTGAAGCGATGAGCCAGAGCGCGAGAGCAGGTTGAAAAGAGAAGATCTGATCCTGCACCTGCAAAACCACATGTAGCTGTAAGTATGTAATCCTGAAAACACACACACACTCACATACACACACTATAGCGGTCACAGAACCCATGCACACTCCAGAGTAGGAGTACAGGGAACAGATGGAGCTGTGTAGATGTTTGAGTTACACTTTTGCTTTTTAATCATTCAGGATTTCATTGTGCTTATTATTAGCCGAGGAAAAACCAAGCGAAGGCTAAGAATGACGGCAACTATTTAGAATTTCGTATGAAATTTTAAGAAAAAATATAATTCCAGCTGACAATGTTCGTTTAGGTTTTGTGAACCTTCAGGTTTCTGGATTGTTTTTGGACGTGAATGATCCCCAGATCTGTTTCTAATTTTAGTGTCTATAATCCTCCTCAAATATTCAGTACATTTTTTCTCTACCTTTTTGTAGAAAATTCACAAATTCCACTTCAGCAAAAGCACTGGTCTGGGTCTCCATGTACAACCTCCAGCGTCAATGTTTTCATCTATTTGTTTGTTTTCCTGCAGGTATAACTGGACACTTTGGAAAAGAACTGCTACAGACTCATGATAAACCTGTTCTGGTTTAAACACCAGCTCAATTATAAAACCAACTCACATGTTAAGTTAAGAAATACATGGATATTGCTGCAGCTCCCTGGGGTTACGTCGGTCCTCCATGGTGCCATATTTCTTTTAAGACATTAAGAAGAATTTTTATATATAAAAATATATCGAGCTGTTTCGATACTAACTGAAAGACATAAAGTTAGATATAAATATTAAATGAAGAATTCTACATGTGTTAAAAGTGTCCACATAAAATGTCCATTTTAAAATTTGACATTTTTATTTTTAAATTCTCAAACATAATTGGTTTTGAATACTTAAATATATATAAACATAAATATATAACATTTGAATTTTAATTTTGGATTTGTTGTTTTCTTTTTGTATTTGTTATTTTGTTTTTGTGTTTGTTATTTTGTTTGCTGATTTGTTGTTTTCTTTTTGTATTTGTTATTTTTTTTCTCTGATTTGTTATTTTGTTTACTGACTTATTTTGTTTTTGTGTTTATTTTGTTTGCTGATTTGTTATTTTGTTTTTGTGTTTGTTATTTTGTTTGCTGATTTGTTGTTTTCTTTTTGTATTTGTTATTTTTTTTCTCTGATTTGTTATTTTGTTTTTGTGTTTGTTATTTTGTTTGCTGATTTGTTATTTTGTTTGCTGATTTGTTATTTTGTTTTTGTGTTTGTTATTTTGTTTGCTGATTTGTTGTTTTCTTTTTGTATTTGTTATTTTTTTTCTCTGATTTGTTATTTTGTTTACTGACTTATTTTGTTTTTGTGTTTATTTTGTTTTTGTGTTTATTTTGTTTGCTGATTTGTTGTTTTCTTTTTGTATTTGTTATTTTTTTCTCTGATTTGTTATTTTGTTTTTGTGTTTGTTATTTTGTTTGCTGATTTGTTATTTTGTTTGCTGACTTGTTATTTTGTTTTTGTGTTTGTTATTTTGTTTGCTGATTTGTTGTTTTCTTTTTGTATTTGTTATTTTTTTTCTCTGATTTGTTATTTTGTTTACTGACTTATTTTGTTTTTGTGTTTATTTTGTTTTTGTGTTTATTTTGTTTGCTGATTTGTTGTTTTCTTTTTGTATTTGTTATTTTTTTTCTCTGATTTGTTATTTTGTTTTTGTGTTTGTTATTTTGTTTTTGTGTTTGTTATTTTGTTTGCTGATTTGTTATTTTGTTTTTGTGTTTGTTATTTTGTTTGCTGATTTGTTGTTTTCTTTTTGTATTTGTTATTTTTTTTCTCTGATTTGTTATTTTG
>JAUCMX010000008.1:24902258-24949284 GCA_033459395.1 Hemibagrus guttatus
TCTGTCAGCCTAAAAACTCTGTTGGTTGTGGAGGTAATATAGTAAGAAAGGCCCAAATTTTTATATAGGCAAAACTCCATGGTTTGTCTTTGGAGTTTGTATGTTCTCCCCATGCCTCGGGGGTTTCTTCTGGGTTCTCCAGTTTCCTCCCCAAGTACAAAGACATACGTTGTAGCCTGCTTGACATCTCTAACTTGTGAATGGGTGTGTGAGTGTGTGTGCATTTATTCCATTTACATTTGCCAGACGCCGTTATCCAGAGTGCCTTGGGGTGTGGTAGCTTAGGGGTATTGGACTACTGACTGAAAGGATGGTGGTGTTGGACTACTGACTGAAAGGTTGTGAGTTTGAATACCTGGTCCACCCAGCTGCTGCTGCTGCTGCTGCTGAACCCCTGAGCAAGGCTCTCAATTAACCCTCAATTATTCAGTTGTATAAAATGAGATGAATTGAAGTTGCTCTGGATAAGGGTGTCTGGTAAATAACAGAAATGTAAATGATTTACATTTATCTTATTTTTATATAACTGAGCAAATAAGGGCCTTGCTCAGGGGGCCAGCAGGTAGTCCTGGGATTCAAAGTCATAACCATCTGATCAGTAGTCAAACACCTTAACCACTGAGTTACCCACCTTCCTAGCCATAGAATGGTATCCAGTCCAGTATGTATCCTACCTTGTGCCCCTAGTCTCCTAGGGATGGGCTCCAGGTTTCTCATGGCCCAGGATAATCAGTGTAAAGAATGGATGGTATGAGGAAAGATATAGGTTTTTAGACATTGTTTAAAGATTCAGCAGTTCAGACATCTAGACAAAATTCCTTCCACATCTACACCATGTGCCAGAACAGAAGAGTCTTGATGCCTTGTTCGCTGAGAGATGGTGGGATCAGTCAAGCAGTGCTGGAAGATCAAAAGGAGCATGGTGCAATGTACTATGTGGTGTGATAAGCACTTTAAGGTACATCCATTTTTGACTTAGTAGGCAAGCATTAGTGTTTTGCAGCAGAAAGAACTCAGTGGAGGCATTTCACTGGGGGTTTGTGGGAGGACCTAGTGGGATAAAGGCTGAAAACAAGACCTCTGAAACTGCATTTTGGATTAGCTCTAAAAATGCTTACACTGCATCATGGGTAATGCAGACCGCCATAGCCATTGACCTCCTGTTCCGAAGGGCACACTTTTGTGGAGACATTATTGGTCCCCAAAGCCATGAGTGCAGTCTTTCATGAGTGCAGCCTTAATCCATTATAGATGTGTTTTTTTTTCGTTTGTTTGTTTTTTTAAATAGTAATTAAATAGCATTGGAGTTGGCACTTATGTAAAGAAAATAAATATTATATATCATATTAGTGCAAATAGGAATTAATTTGTGATCTATGCAAATATAATTTGGACGCATTCATGCATTCGGGTGGATTATACAGCAACAGAAGCACAACCAGTCAACAGTCTGAACAACATTAACCAGAGATAAGAGGATAAAACACGTTTATGAGCGTTCCAGTGAAATTATATGCTAGTAATAGAGCAGAAATGATATCTGACCTTATAAAGACAGAGCTACTGAGAAATTGTAACTCCTGTTCCTCATCAAAGCAGCTGGTTGCCAATTAAATATGATTAAATATACAATAAGGAAAGGATTCATTTGACATTGACGTTTTACGAACATCAGTGTTGAGCGATTGCTGAAGTTGTTTTGATATGTAGATAATCAGCTGTGTTGTATGTGTGCTAGGTTTAAGCATTTGGAATTGAAATGAAGTGTTACAAAAGGGAGGGGGGTTCAATTCCATAATCCCCCCAGGGCACCTACCGGGACATGGCTTGAACCTACATGGTACAAACAGTTTAAAATATCCATTAAGTCTAGCAGGAATGGATTCTATGTGCTTCACTGCTTGGGAACATGAACCGCATTAATTCCAGTATTTGGAATGGAGTGTATGTTTCTATAGACTCAGGACTTATCTTCTCTTTAAGCTCAGTAAAAATGGCTACAGCAAAAAAAAAAAAAAAGGATTCAGTTAAATGAATTCCCGCTGATCTAAATTAAATATTGTATAAGAAATACCTGAATGAGCAGAGGAGCGAGTACATGGAAGTTCTCTCTTTCCACATTCACTTCTTGTGGTTAAGGTCACAGGCAGACGTTTATTTTAACATCAAGTGGAACCTTGCAAGAGGAACGTACGTCACAGCACAGGCGTAATGAGTGATCCATTTGTTTCTTCCTTGCATACATTATATCTGACCTCTCGCATCTCAGTGTGGAAACATAATGTGCTTAATTGCTAATCTTCTTTAGGTACCAACTTACAGAGTCCTGCATCTGAAGAAATCTTTTACGCCACAACCTGCATGATTAGTGTTGACCTTTTGACCAGGACCCTTTTATACACCGTGCATTTTATATCATATCAGGCTCTTAAAGCTCAAGGGCCATATTTATAAACGTGCATGAAGAAATTGTGCACATCTATTGTTACGGCCGGTAGTGTCCGGCTGGATATAACAGACCCAACGCGAAGCTTAACGTGGAAATGGGGTTTTATTTAACAAAAAGCACGAGACATGAACATCAAACAGAAAACTGCGACACTACATCAGCCAACACACGAATGAGGACTAGCAACTAAAGCAGACAAAGACAGGACTATAAATAGAGAACATAATCAGGAAACATTGGAAACAGGTGAACATCACTCAAGACACAATAGGACAGGGCGGGGCTTAACTGACATATGGCCGACATAAACAAAAACAGACACGACATGACAACCCCTACTGAGAGCCCCCTAGTGGTCCAACCTCAGCCCTGCCACCCGTAACATCTATATTCAGACTTCAGTTGTAACTATTACAGACTATTCAAAAGTTACATACATGGGGTGGAGTTTACCTAAAACAGAGGTGTGTCTCAGTTACATGCGATTGGCTTGAATGTGTATTATGTCCTGTGCAACTGTCTGAATGTTTGATCTTGAGACTAATATTAAATAAATAAATAAATTCCATCTGGTGCACTTAATGGTCCTTTGGGGTAGTGGTGGCTCAAGTGGTTAAGGGTTTAGGTTAAGGGTCTATGTTGTTGATTCCAAGGTTGGGGTTCAAGCCCCACTACTGCCAAACTGCCACTGTTGGGCAATTGAGCAAGGCCGTTAACCCTCTCTGTTCCAGGGGTGATGCATCATAGCTGCCCTTGTGCTCTCACCCCAACTTCCTCTGCTTGAATATGCAAAGAAAAGGATTCCACTGTGTTGTAATGTGTGGCGATAATAAAGGCTTCTTCGTCTCTGGGGAATCCATTAAAGCTTCAAAATCCAAGATTGTGGAAAATCAAATTAGGTGGAAGTGGACACACAATTCAAAAGTTATGACCAGAAATGTATTTTCAAATTTAACCCAATGGTGGCGCTATACTGTTGGCAGAATTTAGCCCAATTTTGGTCATGATGTTCCTTAGAACCTTCGCAATCAATGTGCCAAATTTTATAACTTTTTACCAGACAGTTCTATGGGCATCCTAGCTAGAAGAAGAAGAGGAAGAAGAATAAGTTGAATAACAATAGGGGGCCTACGCACCTTGACTGCTTGGCACCCTAAAAATAAAAATGCAATCCTGCCACGTCAGCCCATTGAGTATTGACGCATTAAGTGGTAGGTCTGGCGGTTATGGATGGCTGAGAAGTGCTCGGTGGGAGCACTGTGCAGAGGAGTAGAGAGGAAAGGTGGATAATCGGAACAGCGTGTTGTGAAAATTAGACAGGTTCCATGCTACTCTGAATTTTAATTTCACACCGCGCTGTACAAGCACAGGAGCAGAACTAACAACTCAGGCTGATGGCTTTGCTGCGGCGGTTTATGTTTCTTAATGTTTAATGTGTGTTTAATGCAATGCTCCGTCTCTTCCTCGAGATCGGCTTTGCTAATCTGAAAGCTCGGCTTACATCGAGGCTAATCCTCCTTCAGCGTGTAGCAATGATGCTTAGAGGAGCCATAATTCCGCTGATCCTGATTAACCGCCTATGACATATTTGATTCTGTCTTTATTTCTATTATTATTTACAATGATTATTTTTTAATTCATGGAAATAGACACACACCGCCACTTCATATGTTTATTTTTCACTTTAACTTTTACAGTAATTGTTTCACATTTACTCAAACTGCAGTATTAAGAGATTACCCACAAGCCAACGGGGTAATTATTCCCTGCACCAAAACTCCGGGACTAACCTGTGTGACGGGAGAGACTGGTCTCCAGCACTTTCAACAACCGGATCTCATGCCAGGGAGTGCTGATGAGCGTCAACAAAGTCACAAGAAGCTGAAGTGAGAACTCCTCCAACTCCAACCATCTGTATATCATTTTTTCATTGTCTATCGCTTATCCGATCTATACTCAGGTCACGGGGAGCCTGTGCCTATCTCAGGCATCATTGGGCATCAAGGCAGGATACACCCTGGATGGAGTGCCAACCCATCGCAGGGCACACACACACACGCACGCACGCACACACATTCACTCACTACGGACAATTTAGAGACACCAATCAACCTAGAACGCATGTCTTTGGACTGGGGGGAGGAAACCGGAGTACCCGGAGGAAACCCCCGAGGCACGGGGAGAACATGCAAACTCCACACACATGGCGGAGGCGGGAATCGAAACCCCAACCCCTCCAGGGTTGGGGGTTCGATGGGTGCCCCCCATCTGTATATCAATTCAATTGAATTTCTTTTTGTTTTTATAGACTCTTCACAGCAGATGTTGTCACAAAGCAGCTTTACAGATAATTTAAAGAACAAACCAAGTGTCAGTAGCAAACCAAATCAAAACAACTTTCTGAGATGAAATGAGGAAGATACACTGACTATAGCTTAGCAACTAGAGATTCACGAGAGTCTTTTATGTACGCTTACTAATGGAGTCATGACAACATATGTAGTTCTTTTAGCTGTTCCCTGTTCAGGATAACCACAGTAAATCATCTGGTCCACATATTTAATTTGCCAGAGATTTTTTGCACAGTGCCCTTCCTGATGCTCCGATTTTTAATCCTGGCTTAGGACTGGCACTGAGAGTTCACTCTTCATTTACATTTCTGGCATTCTGAATTTATCTCATTTTATACAACTGACCAATTGAGGGTTAAGGGCCTTGCTCAGGGGCAGCAGTAACAACTTGGTAGTCCTGGGGTTCGAACTCACAACCTTCTATTCAGTAGTCCGATGCCTTAACCACTAAGCTACTACATCGCAGTGGCTGGGTTAGCTCCATGCCCAGAAGTGTGCAGGATGGTCCTACCACTGGACCACCAGGTGACTGACCGTGGCAACATATAAAGATGAAAAAAATTTTGTTGGGAAATTGGTGGTAAATTGCTGAGAAATAGAATATTGCTGTTATTGGAAAATAATCAACTTTGTGGTGATATCTGGGTTTGGTGTTGGGCTGCATCACAAAACATTGATTATTTTCCCATAACAGATAGATAGATAGATAGATCTAGTACTCTTAATACTCATTTGTTTCTCTGGAGAATCCCTTAAAGGTTCTCTCTAGAACTGTATAACAGACCTATTAGAGAGTTCCAACTAAGTAAGTAAGGCTAAGAACCCTTATCTATCTTAAAGAAAACCCTGTGAGTTGTTGTTGTGATTATTCCATTTATTTATGACACATTTATGGCTGTGTCTCAATCAGCTCCCTAACTAACCCTGGATCACTACACACTGGGACACTGATATTAAACGTCACCGCTGGCATTTATCAACAACCTGCAGCACCCATATCTTTGACTTTTTTTTTTTTTTAATAATTTCTGTCATGGTACTTCAAGCAGGAGCATAGGTTTGTGTATTGGATATTTAATATCCATAGGCTTAAACAAACCATATACAGAATATCAAATAAAGTTAAAAATCTGTAACATAAAGAATCATTGGAGAGCTACAACAACGATAACAAGATGCTGATATTTGTAGATGAAGTTGTCTGAGATTTTGGTGAATCCGGCGGGGTTTTTTTCGAGCTGAGAAGCTTCAGAAAATATGATGTCATTTCCAGTAATTAAAAATAGTGAGCATCGAAGCTACCTGGTTTTTACAGTGCATTGTGGGATTTTTTTTTTAGGGATAGAACGTTTCAGTGCTCTGGAATAATTTTGTGAATAAGAAAGAAAGAAAGAAAGAGAGAGAGAGAGAGAGAGAGACAGACAGACAGACAGACAGACAGACAGACAGACAGACAGACAGACAGACAGACAGCATGTAATATAGCCGCCTCCCTGGTCAGTGCCCTGAATAATGAATGAGGGAGCTGATTGAGGCAGCCAGTGTAGTCATGTTTGTTGTGTAATATTTCCTCAGTCTTATGATAAGATTAGGTTATTATAAAAAAACATGGTTATTACTTTAACAATATTATTTAATATAGTGCAAGGGAAAATCTATAGTTTATAGCTTTTGGTTTGTGTTTATTTTTTAATTTATTTTTTTGCCATTTCTAGATGTAGCTTGAAAAAGTTTTAAACTCTGGCAGTTCTTCAGATAGTGAGCCGTGTGAATCATAAAGGGTTTACTCAGAGTCTCTCTCACACACACACATACATACACACACACACACACACACACACACACACACACACGCATATACACACACAGAGGCACAATCACACACGCGTCCGGGAACCTGAAGTTTATTTGGGTGTTTTTTTGTTATGTAAAATAGAACCCTGAGGCTACACACTTTCTAACTTCCTCAGTGGGACAGACTGCATTCAGACTGAGACCATGCGCATAAATACACCGCATCTTTTTTCCTGACTGACAATCCTCTAGGAGCTGAGCAGAGTGGAAAGGCAGCGAAGAGAAAAGGGACAGCGCTCGGCAGAAAGATTGACAGACAGAATGTGAGAAAGAGAAAGAGAGAGTGTACGTGAAAAAATAACACATTAGAACACAAAATTATTATATAGGAATTTTCTCTGGTGAGAGGATTACGGGGCTCCAGCAAGCTGCTCCTGCTCCTGTTCCAAATTCCTGCCCATTCTCCTGCTCCTGTTCCTTTTCCATCTCCTTCTCCTGCTCCTGCTCCTTTTCCTTCTCCTGCTCCTGCTCCTGCTCCAGTTCCAGTTCCAGTTCCTGCCCCTTCTCCTGTTCCTGTTTCTTTTCCCGCTCCTTCTTCGGCTCCTGTTCCTGCTCCTGTTCCCTACTCCTTCTCCTGCTCCTGTTCCTGCTCCTTTTCCTGTTCCTGTTCTGGCTCCTACTCCTTCTCCTTCTCCTGTTCCTGCTTCTGATCCTGTTCCTGCACCTTCTCCTGTTCCTGTTCCTGCTCCTTCTCCTGCTCTTGTTCCTGATCCTGTTCCTTCTCTTAATCATTCCCCTTCTCCTGATATTCTCCTGTTTGTTTGTTTTTTTTTCTTCTCCTTCTCCAGCCCCTTCTCCTTCTGCTGCCTCTTCTCTTGCTCTGGCACCTTCTCCTTCTCCTTCTACTGCTCCTTCTCCTGATCTTGTTCCTGAACCTGCTCCTTCTCCTGTTCCTTTTCATTTTTCGTCTCCTTCTCTTTCTCCTTCTTCCCCTGCTCCTACTCCTTCTCCTAGCCCTACTGCTGCTCTTGATCCTTTTTCTTGTCCTGCTCCTTTTTACTCTTTTCCTTTTACTTGTCCTTCTCCTGCCCCTTCACCTGCTCCTGCTCATTCTCCTGCTCTTGTTTCTTTACATTTCCCTTCACCTTCTTCTTCTCCTTCTCCTTCCCCTTCTTCTTCTCCTTCTCCTTCCCCTTCTTCTTCTCCTTCTCCTTCTCCTTCCCCTTCTTCTTCTCCTTCTCCTTCCCCTTCTTCTTCTCCTTCTCCTTCTCCTCCCCCTTCTTCTCCTTCTCCTTCTCCTTCCCCTTCTTCTTCTCCTTCTCCTTCCCCTTCTTCTTCTCCTTCTCCTTCCCCTTCTTCTTCTCCTTCTCCTTCTCCTCCCCCTTCTTCTCCTTCTCCTTCCCCTTCTTTTCCTTCTCCTTGTCCTTGTCCTTCCCCTTCTCCTTTTTCTTCTCCTTCTCCTGCTCTGGCACTGACCTTTTATATTTTCAACATCAGAATATTTTGTTGCTGCTTTAAATTCCTTTCCTCTCACATTGGTCAAAGGTTATTGTGCAGTTATGTGTTTTAGCTGTTCAATCTCCTTCTTGCATTATCTCTCTTTTGATAGCTTTAAAAAAACATTTTTTTAAAGGGTTTATATTTGTCGACTGCAATGTCTTTATCAGAAAAACAAACAAGAGGTCACATAAAGATTACATTTTACTTTCATAGTTAGAAAGACTGTGTAACTATATTCTCCCTACGACTCCACCTACTCATGTCTGTCTTCAGTTCTGGACATTTCTGAATTTGCATCTCTCCATTTAGTAAAGTAAGAGAGAGAAACAGACACTTTCCTCTTTCTGTCTGTACAAAATGAATTCGGTTGCACTAAGCACATTTTTGTCAAGAGAAAAAGCAAGAAAAGAAACACAAATAAACAAAGAAAATAATGGTCTGGAATTTTAATGGTTTTTGCTCAAATGTTTTATTAAATATTTTCTGCTTATGATAGATAGATAGATAGATAGATAGATAGATAGATAGATAGATAGATAGATAGATAGATAGATAGATAGATCACAGAATCGGCAAACAAAGACGCGAGTCAAAAACATAGCGTAAGGTCAAAACCAGAAATCAAACAGAAATTAGGGAGGGATCCAGGATGGCCCCTGTCTATGTCCAGTGGGAAGGTGGTTCATCGGCTTGAGGAGCGATACATGGAACGTGGGGGAAATGCAGTAAATGGAGGGGAGCTGAAGGTAGTAAGAGACAGGGTTAATCCATTGAATTATTTGGGAGGGGCCGATGAACCGAGGGCTGTGTTTTCAACATGGCAGTTGTAGTCTCAGGTTTTGCATGGTTTTGCACAACACCCAGACTCGTTGTCCCACTTGGTAGTTTGGGGGTTGGCGTTGACGCAGATCCGCCTGAATTCTTTGCCTTCTTATGACCCACTGGAGGTGAACATGTGCCCTTTCCCAGACTTCCTGGCTGCGTCGGGCCCAATCATCAACTGCGGGTATGTCCGAAGGTTCACCGGACCATGGAAACAGCAGTGGTTGGTAGCCCAGGATACACTGAAATGGTGTGAGTCCAGTGGATGAGTGCGTGAGTGAGTTCTGGGCATATTTGGCCCAGGGGAGGAACTCACTCCAGCGGTGTTGTTCACGGCTACAGTATGCCCGGAGAAATCGCACATTAACACATTAGAACACAAAATTATTATATAGGAATTTTCTCTGGTGAGAGGATTACGGGGCTCCAGCAAGCTGCTCCTGCTCCTGTTCCAATTCCTGCCCATTCTCCTGCTCCTGTTCCTTTTCCTTCTCAGGAGATGGAAATCATCCCATCTCCTGGTTCAGACTTTCAGTTTGACCATTAGTCTGTGGGCGCTATCCTGAACTAAGACTCACATTGATTCCTAGTTGGTTGCAAAAGGCTCTCCAAACTCGTGAGTTGAACTGGGGGCCCCGGTCAGATACAATATCTTCTGGAAGTCCTTAAATCCTAAACACTTGGTTGAAAGGTTGTTTCCATGGCAGTGGGAAGACCTTTGAGTGGGATCAGCCTGCACTGCCTTACTTAAGTATCTTAAGATCCCAGAATTGTTCTTCATGGGTGTTTCAGAATTTGGGTGAAGGCTCCCTCTGGCGATCTGAAGCAAGACAGACAGACAGACAGACAGACAGACAGACAGACAGACAGACAGACAGAAAGAAAGAACCATACAAACAAACAAACAAACAAACAAAAACAAAGAAAAAAAATAATGGTCTGGAATTTTGCCAAAATTGACACAAAATATCAGACTTTATTGCCAAAATGTTTATAAAATATTTGGACACTTCTACTTTAAAAAAAAGGTTGAAATGCTTGTATTTACTTTGTAATTAGGAACTGGTTCAACTAACACGACTAAAAACAGCCTTAAAAATGTTTTAATTGCTGGCAGAGTTTCATGGTCACTATGGAAACTAGTGAACTAAAACCATTCTATTCCATTCCACTGTCTGTACCGCTTATCCGATCTATCATCAGGTCACGGGGAGCCTGTGCCCATCTCAGAGCTCAGTTAAATGCCGCATGGCTTCCCTGACTGATTAACGCTGAGTATGGAAGTCATTTCAGTGTCAGTGTTAACTTTGAGTAACGGAGATGTGTTTATTTTTATTTCTCAGTGTTAAAAGAAAGGCCATCAATGTATCACTATTAAACACTTAAACAATATAAAAATATAGTTTCATCACTGGAATAAAATGCCCTGCATGAATATTCTGATGTAATTCAATAGAAAACCTCACTTATTTAACCTTCTAGCAGAGCAGTGTAGTGCAGAGCACACACACACACTCCCCACACACACACACACACACACACACACACACACACACACACACACACACACACACTCAGCATCAGGTATATCACACATTGCTCATCAAAACCCCACCAGCATCACACAAGGTTCAGCAGCTACAACCAGCACAGAAGCATTTAGATCAAGCTTCTATATCCTTCTCAAACACTTCCTTTAAATAATAATAATAATAATAATAATAATAATAATAATAATAATAATATTAATAATAATAATAATAATAATAATAATAATAACAGTTTAAAAATAATAATAATAATAATAATAATGAAAAATAATAATAATAATAATAATAATAATAATAACAATAACAATAACAGTGATAATAATGATAATAATAATAATAATAATAATAATAATAATAATAATAATAATAATAATGATAATAAGCTGGAGCAAGTTTATGACCCACTGCTGCTGGGTTTGCATCATTAGGTTGCCGTGCCCATGTTATTAATGCTTTATTAATGAGCTCCTGTGCCAAGCGTTTTGCTTTTAATAAGCTGCTGGGCTTTTCTGAGACATGTTAGAATATTGACTGCTGGATATGTGTGTGTGTGTGTGTGTGTGTGTGTGTGTGTGTGTGTGTGTGTGTGTGTGTGTGTGTGTGTGTGTGTGTGTGTGCGAGATGCTTAGCCTATTTGTCGCACTGGGCTTCGTTGAGCTCCGAGCACTGCAATGCTGAAGTGAGAAATGATTTCCCATGTGTAAGCTATACTGCATTGCCGCAGGTGTTTGTTTTTGCCGTGTACGATTAACTGTACGCTGTATGTGTAACTGTGTGGTTTGATTCGTTCCAACATTTGTCCACACAATTTTACGAGTCACAGCATCCCATCTCTGTATAAGCAGCTCCTGTCTCTGACCCTTCAACACCACCCGTTTTCATTAAAGGTGCAGTGTGTAGTTTAGACATCTTTATAATCCAACAATTCATTTAGCAAGCGCTTAATCCTGCTCAGGGACTGTGTTGGATCTTGGGAATTACAGTCTACATTTCTGGCATTTGGCAGACACCGTAATGCCAAGTTCACACTGCATGAATGTCTGTGGGAGCATTCAGTCACTGCTGTGTTCACATTGCACGATGGATCGGTGACAGGAGTTTTCACACTGCACGATTTCATGATAGGAAGAATCGCCGACGACTCTGTCTGGTCCACAAACTGCGTTTCACAAGCGAACATACGCGAGAAATAATAAGGAAATAACGCAAGATCACACGTGAGATCAGAGTTCTAACGTGAGACCGGAAATGGAACCCTGCAAGAAGTTCACGATCCGAATGGTCTGTGCGGGGAACAAGGATTGTTCGTTCTGCGTGAATGAACAAATGAACCATTTTCCAATGTGCTGCTGCTGATGCGGCTGGTCAAGCAAAATGTTTCTTCTTTATTTCAGTTCGATGCCATCGTAAAGATTATTTATTCTGATATAACTATATTTAAGACATTTTTTCTGGATTAAAACCTATAAACTATAACATTGTGCTCCAACCGAAGCCATGCTTGCTGATATTGTGGTCAATAACTCCTCTCCGAATTGCCCTCTGCCCTGTATCTCGCTCTCTCATTGGCTGTAGGTCAGAACTCCTTTCACTCTGCAGGATTTTGATCTCTCTCAGATGGCGTCTTTGGTCATTCACACTGCGTGATTGTCACTCGCATGCATGAGCTCCAATTTGCCTTGATTTTGGTCATTTGTCGGTCAACTTTGCAATACTAGTCGCCGACTGAAAATCAGGGCTACGATCGTGCAGTGTGAACTCAGTATTATCCAGAGCAACTTACAATTTATCACATTTTATACAACTGAGGGTTAAGGGCCTTGCTCAGGGGCCCAGCAGTGGCAGACATGGGATTCAACACCTTAACCACTAAGCTACCACATCTTGGGCATGAGGCTGGAATACACCCTAGATGGAATTCCAATACACACACACACACACACACACACACACACACACACACACACACACACCCCTTTGTATTGTACGTACAGCATTCCAATACAGTGCACTATGTACTCACTACATATCTACTAACTGGTGGACACGGTGCCTTAGTGGTTTGTGGTAGTGACTCTGATTGCAATTCCTCATGACTTCAATATCAACTCCAATGAGCTTCAACTCTTTCCCTCTTTATTTAAAATCATCTCTCCTGATCAGCTCCACTCAGCTCTTCTGCTCTTTTAGTGAATGAATCTGACTGAATGAAAAGTTGTGAAAGAGTTGAAGTGTGTAAGTGTGTGTTATTAGTAGAAACACGACGAGGCTGCTGTAGTAGTTGATGAGTTTCCTGTTCTTGAATGTCTCTGACGTCCACTGTAGTCCTGTTTAGCTACTTGCTCTTTTACACGCTTCAAAAATGACTTTTATTGAGGAATTTTACATCATAGAATTAAACATGAAAATATCTTAAGGTTGTGTTAAACACAGACCCGTTAACTTCAGGACGATGGAACCGAAGGTTTAAGACTCATTCCTGCAGCACTCGAAGGATAAATCCTGTCTATTTATTTTTTATAGGTCCCGAAGGAGCCACATTCTCTTTATACTGCAGCACTGGCTAGCTAGCTCATATTGATTTGTACCTTCCTGCTAAAGGTGTTTCATTTTCATCTTCATCTGACACACTGTAAGTGAAAAAAATGTCTAGTACAGTGGAACTTCTGCATACAAATTTAATTGGTTCTGGAGGCGAGTTCTTAAGTTGAAAACTTGTATTGCAAAATGAATCTTCCTGTAAGAAATAATGTAAATGCAGATAATCCGTTCCAGCCGCCCAAAAATATGACCAATATGACCGATACGAAGTGTATATAAACTGTATGGCTGCTTACAAAGAACTGACCCAAGCCAAGCATGTCAAGGCTCCTCACAGGAAGTCGTGCCACCAAG
Organism: Hemibagrus guttatus; assembly: GCA_033459395.1. Taxonomy (NCBI): domain Eukaryota; kingdom Metazoa; phylum Chordata; class Actinopteri; order Siluriformes; family Bagridae; genus Hemibagrus; species Hemibagrus guttatus. Next base: position 24,915,620 of record JAUCMX010000008.1, read on the forward strand.
CTTGGGCTAAAAATAGAACTGACCGCCCACGCCACCGATCTGTCAACAAAAATACACCCGAAAAATCACCTAGCTTTGGCACGCATGTTGAAGGCACCGTTGGTATCGTGGGTTGAATCTTTCCAAACAGCTTTCACTGACTGAAAAAACATTTGTAAAATTCGTAGACTCGCTTCGGTTGGCTTTGCTTGGCTTTCCACTGACGCTAACAAGTTTCGAATGGATCCTGGACATCGCCGTTTGGTTCGGTTCGTTCGTATGCCGAAAATGCTTCCTATGCCGATACAAATTTCTTGCAAAATTTCAATTCTTAAGGCGAAATTTGTGCATACGTCCAGGAGCCGTTCAAAACTAGTGAGGTTCCTCTCAAGGTTTCTTCCTCTTACCATCTAAGTTTTTTCTCGCCACAGTCACTTCAGGCTTGCTCATTATAGATAAATACAAATGAAGTTAAATCTAAGTCTAATATTAATTCCTTTCAGCTGCTCCCTGTTCAGGGGCACCACAGCAGACCAACTGGTCCACACAACAACTTGGCACAGGTTTTACGCCAGATGCCCTTCCTGATGCAACCCTCCCATTTTTCCAGGCTTGGGACCGGCACTGCATCCAGTGGCTGAGGTTTGAGCATTGGCTGGGAATCGAACCCGGCCTTTCTACATGGTAGGCGAGAAACCTATGCACCCAAGGCTAATATTAATCTTGTTTTGTAAATCTGCTTTGAGACAATGTCCGTTGTTAAAAACGCTATACAAATAAAATTGAAGCACAAACGACCCCCACACACACCAGCAAACAGCTCAAACTTCATGTTTATATCTCATGAATAGAAAAATTCACAAGGCCATTTTCATCTGATATATCGTAAGTGAAAAAAATGAGTGAAAAAAGAAACATATCGGTTGCCATCTCCGCTGATGATGACCGCTAGATCTACTGTAGTAACAGCTTCAAAAACAGGAAGTGGAAGGTTATGTGGCGAACACGTGCGAGTGGAGTGATACACACGTTGAAACGTCTCAGCGTGGTTATAGGAAGTACGAGCACGCCCGGAAACTACTAAGCAAATTAGTGGAGCAGAACTAACTGTTGTATAATGTTGTTTAATCACATTACTTGAGTTCCTCATGATGGCAAATTTGCAGCATTTCACACAAGCCAAAGCTCGCCCACGCTCATTAGTTCAGCCATGAATTTTACATGAGAGCGTGAAGGAAAAAATGAGTAAGAGAAAGTAAATGAAGTAGGCTGATTTTGTGCCAGTGATCCAGCGCGAGGTGAGAGAGACGTGGAGGACGTGGAAGGTACAGAGACACAGAATAGACAGAAATCACACTCTGTAAACGAGATGGAGAGAGAGGAGGTCACAGATAAATAAATGTTAGATTTTGTTTTTTTTAAAAATGGAAGATAGACAGATAGATAGATAGACAGACAGACACAGACAGACAGACAGACAGACAGACAGACAGACAGACAGATAGATAGATAGATAGATAGATAGATAGATAGATAGATAGATAGATAGATAGATAGATATACTTTATTGATTAAAGAAGAAGAGAAAGAGGTGAGAGGTTTTTCATTCTGTTACAGCAGGAGAGACAAAGAGAGACACAGAGGGAGTGAGAGAAATAAAAGATGAGAAAAAAGTCAGAGAGAGAGATAAAGAGAGAGAGAAAATAAATAGTCAGAGAGAGAGAGAGAGAGAGAGAGAGAGAAAATAAATAGTCAGAGAGAGAGAGAAAATAAATAGTCAGAGAGAGAGAGAGAGAGAGAGAGAGAGAGAAAATAGTCAGAGAGTGAGAGATAGATAGAGAGATAGAGAAAATAAAGTCAGAGAGAGAGAGAGAGAGACAAAATAAATAGTCAGAGAGAGAGAGAGAGAGAGAGAGAGAGAGAGAGAGAGAGAGAGAGAAAATAAATAGTCAGAGAGTGAGAGAGAGAGAGAGAGAGAGAGAGAGAGAGAGAATAAATAGTCAGAGAGGGAGAGTGGGGGAGAGAGAGAGAAAATAAATAGTCAGAGAGTGAGAGAGAGAGAGAGAAAATAGTCAGAGAGTGAGAGATGGATAGAGAGATAGAGAAAATAAATAGTCAGAGAGAGAGAGAGAGAGAAAAAGAAGTAGTCAGAGGGAGGGAGAGAGAGAGAGAGAGAGACAGACTTTGACTTTTACAGTTCTTTATTTAAACAAGTCACATTATACGTAAATCATGGCGACTCAATAAATAAATAAATAAATAAATAAATAAATATTAAAACCATTTCAATACATTAGGTTAAGTGTAGCAGTGGATAGTTAAAAGTAGTGAGGATTAGTTTAGCTCTGGTGCAAAGCAGATCTCTCCTTCCTCAACAGAGCATGGAGCTTTCTCACAACACCACACTGTCTCAAACATCAGCAAATCATTCATACTCATAAAAATTAAAATCAATTAAAATTCTTGATTTAACCAGTCTGGAGAAAATCCTTTCAGTATCACAGTCTGTGTTTTGTGCAATTTTGTTTTTTCTGCTCAGGTAAATTGCCATTTTAGCTTGACCAAAAATAAAATTAATCAGTTTGCATTTGAATCTGTGTCTCTTGGCATATTTAAAACCAAGAATAAAACACTGAACAGTAAAATAGCAATTATTAAGCCTCTTCTTAAGAAACCTAAACTAGACCCTAATGACTTATTAAATTACAGACCGATTTCAAACCTTCCCTTTATATCTAAAATATTAGAAAATGTTGTGTCTACTCAATTATGCTCCATCTTACAGGAAAACTTTATCCTTGAAGAATTTCAGTCAGGTTTCAGGCCCCATCATAGCACAGAAACTGCACTAGTAAAAATCACAAATGACTTGTTTTTAGCTTCGGACCAAGGCTTCATCTCAATATTAGTCTTACTTGATCTTAGTGCTGCATTCGACACTATAGATCATAACATTCTCGTAGACCGCTTACAAAATCACATAGGTATTCAGGGACAGGCATTAAAATGGTTCAGATCCTACCTGTCTGATCAATACCATTTTGTAGATTTAAATGGAGAACTGTCCAGTGTAATGCCAGTGAAATATGGGGTCCCACAAAGATAAGTTTTAGGACCTCTGCTTTTCTCAATATACATGCTTCCCTTAGGCAACATCATTAGAAGGCATGGGATTAGTTTCCATTGTTACGCTGACGATATACAGTTATATATCTCATCAAAACCAAATGAAATATCTAATCTGTCCAGATTAACAGAGTGTGTTAAAGATATTAAAGATTGGATGACTGATCATTTTCTATTACTAAATCCTGATAAGACAGAGATATTACTGATTGGTCCAAAAACCAGTACACAGAAGCTCTCACAATTCAACCTGTACTTAGAAGGATGTTCTATTACTAATAGCTCTACAGTGAAAGACCTATTAGACAACAATTTGTCCTTTGAAAAACATATTTCCGATATTACAAAAACAGCCTTCTTCCACCTCAGAAATATCGCCAAGCTTAGGAACATTTTATCTGTATCTGATGCAGAAAAGCTAGTTCACGCATTCATGACCTCCAGACTGGACTATTGTAATGCATTACTAGGTGGTTGTCCTGCATCTTCAATAAACAAGCTACAGTTAGTCCAGAATGCAGCTGCTAGAGTCCTTACCAGGTCAAGAAAGTATGATCATATAACCCCAATATTATCATCCCTGCACTGGCTACCTGTTAAATTTAGAATTGATTATAAACTAGCACTACTTACATACAAGACTCTAAATGGTTTAGCTCCCACGTATCTAGCCAGTCTTCTAACATGTTACAATCCATCACGCTCCTTAAGATCTCGAAACTCCGGACTTCTGGTAGTTCCCAGAATATCACAGTCTACAAAAGGGGGTAGAGCTTTTTCGTATTTAGCTCCTAAACTTTGGAACAGTCTTCCTGACAGTGTTCGGGGCTCAGACACAGTCTCCCAGTTCAAACGTAGACTAAAGACATATCTCTTTAGCCAGGCATACACGTAATACATCCCATAACTTTGTGCTCCAATACATCTGATTAAATGCACATCATCATCTAGTGCCTGCCAATATTATGAATAGCAGCTACGCTAATTCCTTTCCATTTGTTTCCCTTCTTCTACCCATCCCCGAGTCACACAGAGATTGTGCCAGCTCCGGTAGCATCCAGAGATGGACCAGCTCCAGCCGGGTTCTGCTTTTTGAGGACTGGAGATTTCAAAGCAGCACTGCCGAACACTATGTGGACATTTTACACATAACATTCTACATATGCTGTATCACACAACTAATGCAGAAAGGACATTGTTCATATCACACTCTCTGGTGTCACCCAGATGAGGATGGGTTCCCTTTTGTGTCTGGTTCCTCTCAAGGTTTCTTCCTAATACCATCTAAGGGAGTTTTTCCTTGCCACAGTCGCCTGAGTCACCTCAGGCTCGCTCACTAGGGAAAATTTTGTCTAACATCTAGGACTGTTTGTTTGTATGTTTATTGTTTCTTATGTTCTGTAAAGCTGCTTTGAGACAATGCTCTTTGTTAAAAGTGCTATACAAATAAAATTGAATTGAAATTGAATTGAATTAAAATCAACATTAAAAGACCTTAAAATGCTCCGTAAAAACACAAACAGTAACTGTAACCTGGAGCAATGAATAAAAGCATGAAAAACAGTTTCTCTCTTTGAACAAAAAGGACAGTCATGTAAAACATCAGGGTTTAAAACAGAGATAAAAGAGTTCACAGAGATATACCATGTAAAATCCTCCATTGGAGGTCAGCAGCTCTTTTGGTTAACGGTGGTTTATACAGTGCCCTCCACTCTGGTTTAATATCACCATTAAAACCCAGAACACTTCTCCATGGGGTGTCTACCCTCCCACTCAGCTTCTTCTTATTTAAAACCTTAACACACACTCTGTAGAGCAGCTTCCCCGACACTGACCCAAAGTCCATCTCCCTTACACCCCAGCACTCCAGGAGCGGACCTTCCAACTCGTCAAGGTCGGGAGCGATGTCCAGCTGGGGAAAAGATACTTCTTCTGCAGGGTTGGTTTCAGTAATCTGATGATCTTTGATGTTAAGACAGTCCTCCAGAGATGTAAGAGCTGATTGACAAAGTTCGGTCTAGCCCCAGTCCTCCGACCTTGTGTAAAAGTACATGGGCTACTGGTCTCCATATTAAGTCTTTGGGACCAGTGAGGAGTCTCTGGAGGAACTGGAGGCGGAAAACTGCAGTTCTCCTGGCTAACTGGACCAGCCCCTGTCCCTCTTCTTCTTTGGGCAGGTGCAGGACGCTCTGAGGAATCCAGTGTAGACCGTCCCAGAAGAAGTCCACCAGCAGGGCCTGGATGCTTGCCAGCAGGTTTGGCAGCGGATCCACACATACCAGCTTGTGCCAGAGGAACGACGCAGCTAGGTTGTTGATGACCAGCGTTCCCCTGTAGGACATCCTTGGGACCAGCCGCTTCCACCTGCTCAGTCTGCCGGTCACATTCTCTACAGTGCCTTCCCACTTTTTGTTTAAAAACTCATTATTCCCCAGGTAGACACCCAAGTATTTAAAACTATCTTTTTTCCACACTAGACCCCCTGGTAGTGTAGGTCGCTCTCCTCCCCACTCCCCAACTAAAATTGCTTCACTTTTTGCCCAGTTGACTTTTGCAGAAGATAAAACCTGAAAGTCATTTAAAAAGTCAGTTAAAACATTCCAGTCTTTCTGTGAGTCTATCATTACTACCAGGTCATCTGCATATGCTGACAGACAGATAGAGGCATTAATGTGTGGAACTTTAAAACCAGAAAGATGACTTCTGAGTTTATTTAAAAGAGGTTCAATTGCTAATGTGTAGAGCATGCCTGACAAAGCGCAGCCCTGCCTGATACCTCTCAACACTTTAAAAGGAGCACATAAACCACCATTAACCTTCAATACACTCTCAATTTCACAGTACAACACCTTGATCATGCCTATAAAACCTGGGTTGAACCTGAAGGTTTCCAGCACGTTCCACAAATATTCATGCTCAACCCAGTCAAAAGCCTTTTCCTGATCTAGGAAAATCAGACCAGTCTTTAAGCCCAATAGCCTGGAGACGTCCAAAATGTCACGGATCAAATACACGTTATCGAATATGGACCTATCAGGCACACAGTACGCCTGGTCCTGGTGAATGAGCCACTCCATTACCTTAGTCAGTCTCAAGGCTAATGCTTTTGAGAGCAGCTTGCAGTCAGTGCACAGTAGTGAGACGGGGCGCCAGTTCTTCAGGTGTGTCAGGTCTCCCTTTTTTGGCAGCAGGGTCAGGACGGCCCTCCTGCAGCCCAATGGGAGCTCACCTCTCCGTACAATGTCCCGTAGGACATCCAGCACGTCCTGCCCTATGACAGCCCAGAAAGCCTTGTAAAACTAAGCTGCACTTTTAAAGCGTGAGCGGACCAGCGCCCCCTGTGCTGTAATGTCTAACAGGTCGTTCATTTTGGCTTTTTTACTTTTGAGGGCTTCAATATGCCCTCAATTTCCGGTGGCCTCCAAACGCTGGAGTTCCACTACTTCTATCTCCAGAGCTTTCAGAGATCTAACAATGTCTCTTGTGACATTGAGAGTGTACTGTTGACAAAAAACTTTGATTTGTGTTTTAGTCACATCCCACCACAGCTGAAGTGAGCTAAAAGCTGCCTTCTCTGATTTAAAACAATTCCATATATAAATAAAAGACTCTCTAAAATTAGCGTCTTCTAAAAGTGCAGTGTTAAAATGCCAGTAAGCACTCCTAGGTTTAACGTTCTCTTTAGTGACCGTACACTGTACCATGCTATGGTTAGAGATACTTACTGGAACAATAAAACACTGTGTAAAAAGCGTTAGCTGGTGTTTAAAACCATAAAAGCAATCTAAGTCTTGCCAGGGAGAGTGAGTTGTCTATGGCATGGGCCCACATGTATTGTCTCTTGTTCTTATTAAAGGTTCTCCATATGTCACTTAACTTGTGGGCCTCCATCACCTCCCACAGACGGGAAGCCACGTGAGGTTCTGCGTGGTTCCGATCCAAATCATCCGTAGTACAGTTAAAATATCCACCAAGAATTAAAATATCTGCAGTGTCGCAGTCAGCAATAACATTGCTCAATGTGTCTAAAAAAACCATTGTCTCCACTGTACTGGTGGGAGTGTACACACAGATAAAAACTAAAACCTCATTCTCTTAAAAAGCTTTCACTTTTAAAAGCCTCCCAGTTAAAATCTCTTCAACTGAATAAGAACAAGGGATAAAATTGCAAGCAAAGAGCAAGGCGACTCCACCACTGAGTAATGTGTTATGGCTTAAAATCACCAACCCATCCCACTCCTTCACCCAATCAGCAGCATTGCTGATATCACTGTGGGTTTCCTGCAGCATGACAACATCAATGTGCTTCTGCTTTAAAAGTCCATATAGTTTAGCTCTCTTGCTCTGCTCTCTTGCGCCATTAATATTTAAACTCGCAATATTAATTCCAATCATTAAAATAAATAAAATAAATAAAACCAAACAGAGGGTAAAAACCACTCTAACAAAACACGCCACACATTACTCATCGTCAGAGTTTTCCCTATTCACTCTCGTTATCAGTTTCTTCAGACGGAAAATTTCTACATCGACAAAAGCTCCTTCTCTTCTGAAGAACTTATCATGAATGATCTGTTTGCGGTCAGGGAAAAACTCTTCTAATGCCACATTCTTCTGCCATTTGGTGTTCCTTAAAAACTCTTTAATGTCCTCTGCACTATAAACGACATTAATCTGTTCCTCCTGAGAATCAAAAGTTAAAACCGAGTCTGAGATGCAGTCATCACTGTCCGATTCTCGTTCCTCCACCTTCATCTCTTTTTTAGCCTGCTTTTTCCCTTGTCCCTTACCTTGGTTTTTCCTTTTAGTTGGTACTTTAAAAACGGGCTCATCTGCCATGTCCACGTCTCCCCCGTCTCCCTGCACTGGTGTAGTGTCCGGTGTTTCCATGCGGTCGCCCTGCACCTCCGTGCCCGCCTCTGTCAGCGCAGGCGGCTCCAGCACTGCTCCAGAACCCACTGAGCTTTTCTCAGTAGACCACAGCTTCTTCCGGTCCGGTTGAGCCAAGAGTGGCTCTGCCACGGCCGGTCCGGCCGTGCGTGGCTTTTCCGGGGCTGACGTAGCTCCAGTGGGCTTCTGGGCTGCAGGCTGGGCTTGGGGCTCACTCTCTGTCAGGTCTGGTGCAGCGGCAGCTCCGGGGCCCTCGGCCGTGTCCCGCCCCGGTCGCTCAGAAACACCGGGGTCACTCTGCCTCTCAGGGCAGGCCCGAGCAAGATGTCCAGTCTGACCACATTTAAAACACTTAATGTCTGTATCAGAAGAATCAAAGATGTTGTAGTCGAAGCCTTCAACGGTGAATTTAAAAACAACGTTCAGCTCACCGACACCTTTAAACACCATAAACACCATTCTTCTGAAAGAAACCAAGTGTTTCACCAGTGGGGGCTTACAGCCAAGGGGGATTTTCTTAATGGGGGAGACCATTCACCCGTACTGAGACAGCTCTTTACCGATAGCCTCATCAGAAATAAAAGGAGGGACATTAGACAACATAACTTTCTTAGCAGGGGAACTGAGGGGAGAAACCAATATCGTCTCATTATTGATGACAATACCATTCTGGGTCAGTTTCCTCACTTTCTCCACATCATTCAGGAACACCACAATAGCACTGTTCATTCTTGAGGCAGAGACAATGTTCTCATGCCCCACCACGTTACCGACTGCAAGACAACAATCTTCTACACTCGCCGCACACACTATACACACACTATACACACACCGTGCCGGCGAGTCAACCTCTCACACACCGTCGCGCTCGGATCCGCCATGACCATGCTTCACCGACACGCTGCTCGCACACACACACACTCACACACACACACAAAAAAAAGTAAATAAATAATCCGAGATATTACACGGAAAAATTAGACTTTAGTGGCGAAAAAATTGGCAACACGCCAACTGCTCTCCCGCGCTCTACACACCACACTCGTTTCTCCGCCGCGCATGCGCAGAGAGAGAGAGAGAGAGAGAGAGAGAAGTAAAGGGCAAGAATAAAGAGAATATAGAGGGATAGAGAGAGGGAAGGTAAAGAACTAAAGGGTGATAAGAAAAGAGGTAAACAGAGAGAGCAATTTACAAAAGGAAACTGTGTGTGTGTGTGTGTGTTAGCTAGTTCCAGGAGGTTCTGAGGAAAACAAACCCATGGGAAGTGCAGGCAGCTTTTAACAGCTGCTTTACTAAAATGTCTCATTTTCCCTCGGTTTATTTAACATTTAGTTTTTTTCATAATAATTCTCCGTTAAGTTTGGGAGATATCTAGCTAATGACTAGATTTTAACGACTTTTTTTCAAAATCCGTTTGGCACTTGGTTGTTATATCGCCTTAAAGTCGGAAAAAGATGTCTGGCAAGATTGATTTCATTTTTAATACAACAAAACCCGGCCACTTTAACAGGAGCATGTGGCCTTTTAATGTCCTCAATACGGTGCATCTGAAACCTGATCTGATTTAGTCAACAGTCCCGGGAACTAGTGCTGAAAAATAAATATGAGAAACTTTCAGTTTTAAAAGCATTTTGTTGCACGGTTGACAGATGATGAAGATCTTCAATCCTAAAAAGTCTAAAAAGTCTCTTTTTTTGGATCTATTAAACTCCCTGTAGATGTCTGGTTTAATCTGCAGATAACAGGAACGTGGGCTATAACTTTGTGCTGTCACTTTCTTCTGTTCTATGCTTTCTGTCTGTACTTTCTGCCCTGAGGTCCTGCGTTAAGGGGAAAAGAAATAGAGAAATGACATGAAGAAATGAACCTCTGTCTTCAGGGGAAAAAAAGATGCCTCAAGGCTGGTGTGTGAAATAACATTATACAAGAGTTAGTTATTTCTGTAAAGCTGCTTTGAGACGACGTCCATTGTTAAAAGCGCAAATTTGAATGGAATCAAATGAAGTTCCAGTCCACAAATTTGATCGGACGAGCAGCGTTCTGAGAGTGCTTGTATTTGGTGTAAGCACATTGGCTAGTTTTCAGGAACACACTATACTGACAAAAGTTTTGGGACACGCCTCCAAATCATTGAATTCAGGTGTTGTTATTAAGGAGTTTGGGCTCGGCTTGTTAGTTCCAGTGAAAGGAACTCTTAATGCTTCAGCATACCAAGACATTTTGGACAATTTCATGCTCCCAACTTTGTGGGAACAGTTTGGGGATGTCCCCTTCCTGTTCCAACATGACTGCACACCAGTGCACAAAGCAAGGTCCATAAAGACATGGATGAGCGAGTTTGGTGTGGAGGAACTTGACTGGCCTGCACCTGAGTCCTGACCTCAACCTGATAGAACACCTTTGGGATGAATTAGAGCGGAGACTGTGAGCCAGTCCTTCTCGTCCAACATCAGTGCCTGACCTCACACATGCGCTTCTAGAGGAATGGTCAGAAATTCCCATAAACACACTCCTAAACCTTGTGGAAAGCCTTCCCAGAAGAGTTGAAGCTGTTATAGCTGCAAAGGGTGGGGTTGCATTCATGTGCGTGTAAAGGCAGATGTCCCAGTTTTGGTCTGGCTCACAGTCTCCCATATATATATATATATATATATATATATATATATATATATATATATATATATATATATATACAGTGGGGCAAAAAAGTATTTAGTCAGCCACCAATTGTGCAAGTTCTCCCACTTAAAAAGATGAGAGAGGCCTGTAATTTTCATCATAGGTACACTTCAACTATGAGAGACAGAATGAGAAAAAAAAAATCTAGAACATCACATTGTCTGATTTTTAAAGAATTTATTTGCAAATTATGGTGGAAAATAAGTATTTGGTCACCTACAAAAAAGCAAGATTTCTGGCTCTCACAGACCTGTAACTTCTTCTTTAAGAGGCTCCTCTGTCCTCCACTCGTTACCTGTATTAATGGCACCTGTTTGAACTCGTTATCAGTATAAAAGTATTTCACAGTGGTGTGAAAAAGTGTTGGCCCCCTTCCTGATTTCTTATTTTTTTGCATGTTTGTCGCACTTTAATGTTTCAGATAATCAAACACATTTAAATATTAGTCAAAGATAACACAAGTAAACACATCATGCAGTTTTTAAATGAAGGTTTTTATTATTAAGGGAAAACTAAATCCAAAACTACATGGCCCTGTGTGAAAAAGTGTTTGCCCCCCCCCTGTTAAAACATAACAAACATGCAAAAAAATAAGAAATCAGGAAGGGGGCCAACACTTTTTCACACCACTGTATATCAATTCAAAAAATGTGATACACCTCTCCTGGAAATCCTGTAGACTCCAACCAATCAGATGATGACTTTGAAACTCCTGAAGTGTTTCCAATTTCGTGTGCCGTATGCATCAGACGTTCATCCAACGGTACATGGGCATGACATCTGAGGCTGAGACTACATCACCCCCATTGTGGATTGCTTTAGAGTGCCAGAGTGTTTTAATCCATACCTGTAAATGAGATATACTGAACCAAACACTGCAAGCCACACATCAACATGACACAGCTGAATGAACTTGCTCATATTGATTGGAGACTCATTTTAGCCGTGCTGACTCAACATGAGCTCTGATTCCTCTGAGATGTAAAGCAACACTGATGATGCTCTCTGTGCACACGTACACCAAACATTAGCTAAAAGAAAAGCTAAAAATAAACAAACTGTACAGATTCACTGACATGAATCAGTGCATCAATTCAAAGCGGTAGAAAGTTGGAAAGGAATCAAAACTGAATCAATAAAAGCATCTCTATATCTGTACAATAGCGAGACACACACACACACACACACACACACACACACACACACACACACAGAGCTGTTTTTGTTATTAGTAGATCACTAAGAAACTTTCATCAACACATACAATAACTTTGGTGCCGTAGAATCACTTCAGATGTCTGTGCCTGTCAATCAGACTGAAGGAGGTGTGGCTTCTGTGTCTGTTAGTCTCAGTGAAGGAGGAGTGGCTTCTGTAGTGTTAATTTCAGTGAAGGAGGCATGGCCTCTGTGCCTGTCAATCAGATTGAAGGATGCGTGGCCTCTGTATCGGTAAAGGTGACGTGGCCTCTGTGTCTGTCAATTCTAGTGAAGGAGGCATGGCCTCTGTATGTCAGTATCAGTGAAGGAGGCGTGGCCTCTGTGTCTGTCAGTACCTATGAAAGAGGCATGGCCTCTGTGTCTGTCAGTATCAGTGAAGGAGAAGCGGCCTCTGTGTCTGTCAGTATCAGTGAAGGAGGTGTGGCGTCTGTATCTGTCAATACCTATGAAGTAGGTGTTGCCTCTGTGTCTGTCAGTACCAGTGAAGGAGGCGTGGCCTCTGTCTGTCAGTACCAGTGATGGAGGCGTGGCCTCTGTGTCTGTCAGTACCTATGTAGGAGGCGTGGCCTCTGTGTCTGTCAGTATCAGTGAAGGAGGTGTGGCCTCTGTGTCTGTCAGTACCAGTGATGGAGGCGTGACCTCTGTGTCTGTCAGTACCTATGTAGGAGGTGTTGCCTCTGTGTCTGTCAGTACCAGTGCAGGTCACTGTAGTGTCAATTCTAGTGAAGGAGGTATGGTTTCTATATCTGTCTGTCTCAATAAAAGCGGTGTGGCCTCTGTAGTGTTAGTTCTAGTGAAGGAGGCGTGGCTTCTATGTTTGTCTGTTTCAATAAAGGAGGCGTGGCCTCTGTAGTGTCAGATCAAGTGGAGGAGATGTGGCTTCTATGTCTGTCTGTCTCAGTAAAGGAGGTGTGGCCTCTGTGCCTGTCAGTCTCAGTGAAGGAGGTGTGGCTTCTATGTCTGTCAGTCTCAGTGAAGGAGGCGTGGCCTCTGTAGTGTCAGTCTCAGTGAAGGAGGTGTGGCTTCTATGTCTGTCAGTCTCAGTAAAGGAGGCGTGGCCTCTGCAGTGTCAGTTCTTGTGAAATCCCAAAATAAGACACAAAAGAACATATCTACTCTGTGGTCCTACTTTTTAGCTGCCAAGAATATGACATCTGTTAAATGTCCAGTTTATAATATTTAACAGATATGATAACCAAAGATTTTTTTTATGCTGTGTGAGAGAACTAGCCTTTCAGATCCTCTCCTTCCATCCGGGAACATCCACTGAAACAACAAACGTTCTCACTTTCTTTTCTGGAAAGTCAGAAATTACAACCCAAAGACTTTTTTCATATTTTTCATAGAATTATTTATTTCAACCCAGATGGCTCTCTGTTTTGGTTTTATCTGCCAAAATGAACTGCCTCGTCCCGGATCTGTGGCGTCGGCTACAATGAGTCAGAGCAGGAAATTAAAAAAAGGTCCTGATAATTTGAAATGACACAGCAAGTGATTGCTGTGTTATTGAAGAAGCACCTGAGAGACGAACATCTGTTTCTGACACCTGCACGAAGAAGGGAGGATGAAGAGCATGAATTCAGCAAAAAGATCTTTTAAACACGATAATAATACATTTAGTGGCTATTATCATTTCTCCTTTATAAATTGTAAAGTTTAAAAAGTGGTTTCATATTTGTATCTTTTTGACAGATAAATGTATTTTCAGCATAAGCCAAGTCACGTTGTAGACTTTATCACCAAATACAATGTCAATCAAATAATTAGTCATTTTCTCATGATACAAGATGAACAATCTGATCACTTGTACAATTTGTAACAAGCAAAATCAATTGAATTAGATTCCATACAAGTCATAAGAAAAGCAAAGAAGTATTCTATAAAAAGTGAGCTTCAGCTGTCAGCTCTCATACAATTTAGAGCAACTTTTCCCAAACTGTGCGTGACATCAGCCTGAAATCTTATATATCAGCTCCGTCACTGAAGAAGCATTGAACGAGATGAACAGCAACTGATCGTTAATATTCTACAGAAGCCTTAGCATCTTTCACAGGCTATATCAAACAGTCTGATAGGATGTTAACCTTCTGTTCATTCTAATTCTGTGCTACTTCATACAGAGTTTAGTAAAAGCTAAAGATGGCACTTCCACATAAGTCGTGATGTGACTTTCAAAATGAGCCTTTTGTCAGCAGGAAACCACTTTTCTGGATTGCCAGCTCATTAATATGCCACATTAATGTCATTCGTAGTCAGTCACACATAGGCGGCTTGTGTCTAGGGACAGATGGTGAAGTTAATGAAATTTTAAAGAAGGCATTAAAATTCGTTAGCACAAATAGAAGGATGTAAGAAACGCTTGGCTTTTGAGGTGTTCACATGAAATGAACATAAAAGGATGATTCATATTTTAAAAGGTTAGCACGATAACAGATAAACCCAACCCAAATGAATTTAAGAAATGGAGAGAAATTTGGAGTTTTTATAAAAAAGCAAAAAAATAAAAGTTACAACCTCTCCCATCATCCTTTTAGCCCAACTGTAACCATCCGTAGCTTTTTTATAAATGGGAATTTTATACATTTGCAACTCGCAGTCGCAAGACCAGGCTGCTATTTTACAGGGCATACAGTACATGTCCTAAGATTTTCAACCACATCATCTTCATCTACAGAAAGAAGATGCTTTATTCTGGTCAGGCTTGTTGGGAATCCCAGGAATACTGGACACTCTGGATGATGCAAGGCAAGTCCATTGCAGAGTGGATTAACAACCGCTAGAGTTAAAGATTTTCCCATTTATAGCAGTGCAGCAACCACAAATAATCAGCACTACAGTGCATGTCCATTAGTGTACACTCTTTAAAAAAGGAAGGTCTTCGGGGTTCTTGACTCCAATAGAACCTTTTCCCAAAAAAATGGTCTTATGTAGAGCCATTGGAGAGTGATACAGTATTTCTTTTAATACAGGATATATTTATAATTTAAAGAATACATGAGGTGAAATAGGTGCCAATTTTTTTTTTTCTCTATGTAGATAATGCTGCCAGATGTTTATGAATGAAGTGGCGTATTTATGAATGATATATTTGGAAAAAGATCAAAAGAAATGTGTAAAATAACTCTTCAGTCTTCAATATTGCTGTTATAAATGCTGTAGACAATTTACATTTAACACAAAGTTGTTGTTTTTCTTGAAATAAATTTATACTGGCTTTGAACTTGCTGTATTTTCTTGACTATATTTGTTCATTCAGTAAAGAACCATTGTGGGGTTCCATATACGAAACAAGTGATAGAATAATTACTTTTAACATGTATAATTGGGAAATACAACAACAGCAACAACATAGAATCACAAGACTTTGATGAGAATTGATTGTCATTTTCCATTAGGAAGTTTGGCCACATTCAATGTTAAGCATTTAGAGAGTTAATCCTTAGACAGTTGCACGGGAGATACTTATGCAGGCTGGAGCACAACAGAAGCATGTCTCAATTCTCACATTAAACATTTAACAACCTCTGTGAGATTTCAGAGCTATGTGTTAGAAAGCACTCCACTCTCCAGCACCATTATTAACACACCAAGTGAGGGAAAATCTTTTGGCTGCCCAGTGTTCATCACTTCAGTCCAGTTCCAAACATCTGTGTCCAAGGACATACTAACCTAATGTTGGATTGTATTTTTTTCTTTTATCTTCTTCATCTTTCTATCTATATATGGAGACAGGATTATATATCCTGAACCAGTGAATGGCATGTTTCCGTTCATATATAAACCACCAAAAGTTCAGCACCTGGGACAGCAGCCACAACATCCTCACCATCCCAAGCAATCCAAGCAAAAGGTTGCATCTCTCTCTCTCTCTCTCTCTCTCTCTCTCTCTCTCTCTCTCATTTTATTTCTGTGTCTTATATATTGTCTGACTGTTTCTCTGTTTCTTACACTCTCTCTCTATCACTCTGTCTTTGTTTCATTCTCACTCTCATATACTGTTTAACAATTTCCCTTTCTCTTATTCTCTCTTATTTTATTTCTGGTTCACTCTCATATATTTTTTTACTTTCTCTGTCTCTCTCACTTTGTGTCAACCTCGCTCTCATATACCATCATACTGTTACTCTGTCTATCTATCTATCTATCTATCTATCTATCTATCTATCTATCTACAGTGGGGCAAAAAAGTATTTGGTCAGCCACCAATTGTGCAAGTTCTCCCACTTAAAAAGATGAGAGAGGCCTGTAATTTTCATCATAGGTACAATTCAACTATGAGAGACAGAATGAGAAAAAAAAAAATCCAGAAAATCACATTGTCTGATTTTTAAAGAATTTATTTGCAAATTATGGTGGAAAATAAGTATTTGGTCACCTACAAAAAAGCAAGATTTCTGGCTCTCACAGACCTGTAACTTCTTATGGACAATGATCCCAAACACACCGCCCGGGCAACGAAGGAGTGGCTTCGTAAGAAGCATTTCAAGGTCCTGGAGTGGCCTAGCCAGTCTCCAGATC
Source organism: Hemibagrus guttatus (assembly GCA_033459395.1). NCBI lineage: Eukaryota > Metazoa > Chordata > Actinopteri > Siluriformes > Bagridae > Hemibagrus > Hemibagrus guttatus. The sequence goes on from JAUCMX010000008.1 coordinate 24,932,030, forward strand.
TCAACTCCATAGAAAATCTTTGGAGGGAGTTGAAAATCCGTGTTGCCCAGCGACAGCCCCAAAACATCACTGCTCTAGAGGAGATCTGCATGGAGGAATGGGCCAAACTACCAGCAACAGTGTGTAAAAACCTTGTGGTGACTTACAGAAAATGTTTGACCTCTGTCATTGCCAACAAAGGGTATATAACAAAGTATTGAGATGAACTTTTGTTATTGACCAAATACTTATTTTCCACCATAACTTGCAAATAAATTCTTTAAAAATCAGACAATGTGATTTTCTGGATTTTTTTTTCTCATTCTGTCTCTCATAGTTGAAGTGTACCTATGATGAAAATTACAGGCCTCTCTCATCTTTTTAAGTGGGAGAACTTGCACAATTGGTGGCTGACTAAATACTTTTTTGCCCCACTCTATCTATCTATCTATCTATCTATCTATCTATCTATCTATCTATCTATGTATCTATGTATCTGTCTATCTGTCTGTCTGTAGAGCAAGCTAGCTCTGTCTGTCTATCTCATTTTGTCCCTGTTTTACTCTGATATACTATCTGACTTTCTCTCTCTCACTCTAAATGTTTCTGTCTCACTCTCATATACACACACGGGCCAGTAGAAACCAGAGAACCCAGAAGAAGCCCTTGTGTACACAGGGAGATTATGTGAAACTCAGCACCAACAGTAATCTGAGCTCATATTACAACATTGAAGACCAGAAAACTTGATTGTTAATTAATAGACTAGTCTGGGTTTATTTGTTGGAGGATATGAAAAAAATTGCAACTTTTTCTTAATTTCACAGAGTAAATTTGGTCTTTTCTGCAATTTACCCTCTCCTTGGACAAATATGTTTTCTGCCTGGAACTTATCTGCAGTAGCATGCAGTTGAAAAAATGACATTTGCATTTTTCTGTTTTTTCCCAAGTTCAGACTATTTTAAACAACAGTTGACTGCAGTAAAGAAGACGCCATTTTCTTGGTGAACTTGGTGAACTTGTTTTCTATGTTCAAGTACTCCAAATTAGAAACAGTTGAAACTTTTCTAGTTAGAAATACGTCTACATCTTAATGTGTGTAAATCTGAGGTTGACTCCAATACATAGTAAGCATTTGAAAAAAGCAGCATGGTATTTTTACAGTAGCTCTCAACTTATGTTGTTTCACATAAGGTTTGGCAACAGTAGTTATAAATTTAAATGTTATTGAACTTTTTTGGACCCTGAAGCTAATGTAATTTAATGAATAAAACAACTGATTTAACTTTGAAAAGGTACATCCCCACTTTTAACATTAGCCTCATTTATTGCCCTGTTGTTTTTTGTTCAGACACATTGCAGTGCTTTGGAAATGCAAGTACTGCCCTGTTATCTGTGTGAAGAGAGCACAACTTTCTAAACATTATAGGCTAAAACATGGAACTTATGCAAGAACTGAGCCCTTTCCCTGCTTGCATCAGGAATGTCTGTGTACATTCAAGTCTCTCAGTGCACTCCATATTCATTCATCCCACTTTCACACCAGAACCATGAATCAACCGCAAACTGATTTGCAAATTAAGTTTCGCTGTTTGTCCTGCGAGTTTCTTGAGCCCTGCACTGAAACTGAATACTTTGCTCATCTGCGGAGTACACACTTAAAAGTAAACCACAAAGTTGATTGTCCATATAAAGACTGTAACTTTCAGAGTAGTGTATACTCCACGTTCAATGCACACAAAAGTAAAACACAGAGAGAGCATACTTATAAGAATTTCAAGTCTGAAATCATTGTCAGAATTGCAGGTGATGCTTGCGATAAAGTAGCCCATGAAATTCAGGTTGAACAAGAGTGACTGGCAACTTCTGACACAGAAGATCTAGAGGTCAGTGAAGAAGCCAGCGACAATGATCTTCGTGATTTAGGAAAACAGCTCGAGCACAATCTAGCATCTCTGTTATTGAAAATGCAAACTATTCTGCATATCCCAGAGAGTGCTGTACAAGAAGTGATGCAACACCTTTGCCAAATACATGGCCTGTCACAACCACTGCTGCACAGTAATGTCACGGCAGCACATAAGAAATATTATCCAATTGTGGATGAATTGGTTGTAAAAGAGCTTATCTGTGCTGTTTCAGAAGGTAATGTGATGACATCACTGTGTGGCAAACGTGGATCTCTAGGAACTGTAAAAAGGAGAGCAACCTATGTGCGGAATCAGTTTCCCCTGGTAACCCCTATAGAATATGCTGTTGAGAAAGGCAGAAAAACAGTTGTATATGTTCCCATACAGCACATGCTACAGAAACTGTTAAACAAAACTGACATTTTAGATAAAGCAATGTCAGAAAAGGTGTATGTATTCCACATGAATACAGATCCTATGCCGATGGCGAGCACTTCAAGGAAAATCGCCTTCTTTCTGTGGATGAGTTCACAATTGCACTACACTTTATGTGGATGACTTTGAAGTAGCCAATCCTTTGGGAACATCAAAGCAGAAACATAAAATGTGTGCAGTGTATTGGGTTATTGCTAATATACTTGCAAAATCTAGCTCAACACTAAACTCTATCCAGCTTGCTTTACTCTGCAACACCTCTCCAATCAAACAGTGTGGTTATGAGAAAGTGCTGCAACCTCTTATCCATGATCTTGTCTAATTAGAACAACATGGCATTTACATAGAACAGCTAGGTGCAAGTGTGAAAGGAACAGTCTTGTTTGTAGCAGCTGATAACCGTGCTGCCCAGTCAGTTGCAGAATTCTATGAGAGCTTCACAGTGAACAAATTTTGTTTTGAGTCTGTATGGCATCCAGAAGTGACGTCCAGCTACAAGAGGTACGTTCTGGTTTCTTCCAACTCGGAGATAAAACCTGTCATGACAGGCATGTGCAAGAGGTGATAAAAGACCCAAGCTTAAGTCAAAACTCTGTGGTGAGAGGAGCATGTCCTCTTACTGAAAGTCTGAAACACTTCCATGTGGTCACGGGTTATCCTCCCGAAGGCATTGTCCCAGTTGAGGTGTCTCTGTGTCTGTCAGACCTGATTGTCAAGAAGTATTTTACTCTAGATATGCTAAATCATGCCATCAGATCTTTTAATTACACATCTACTGACAAGACTGATCAGCCTCAGACAATTGGAAAAGGATTTTCATCCAAAGGGACCATTGGTGGAAATGGCCATGAGAACTGGTCTGTCATCAGGCTGCTTCCACTTTTCATTGGTCACTGTGTCCCTGAGGGAGACAACATTTGGGAAATTCTCATGCTTCTCAAAGATACTGTGGAGCTTGCTGTGGCACCTAAACATACAGATAAGACACTCTATTTCCTGGACTGCAAGTTGGCAGAGCACAGAGAGCTGCTGCAGTCAACATTTCCAAGTTTCAGGTTGCGGCCAAAACATCATTTTGTGGAGTATTACCCTCACCTGATAAAGAAATTTGGTCCTTTGACTGATGTTTGGACTATGCGCTTTGAGGGTAAGCATAAGTTCTTCAAAAAAGCAATCCAAGAGTCCCAGAATTTTAAAAATGTGGCAATGACACTTGCTACTAAACACCAGAAAGCACTAAGTTACTATTTGGACTGTAGCTAATTTTTCAGGCCAGCAGTTGAGATGACAAAGGTAGCAATGGTTTTGGTCACATCTTTTCCCAGTGATGTTCAGAGAGTACTCCCTCAAAACATAATCATTATTTTTTTCTGCAAAAAAAATGACAGCATGGCACCAAGAGCACTTTCGGTCCTACCAGCTTTGCTACACTGATGGCCCCTTTATATGTGTGGTTAAGTTGTCTGATTTAAAGGATGTCTTCCCACTGTCGGCATACAAAGTTCAAGGGAAGCTTATGGTAACTCTCAAGCAATTTGTTATTTGCTAAAACTGTCAATGTTTCTTTCTTCCTCAGATAGCTACACAACAGAAACTGACCATGAGAGTTATTGTTTGTGAGGGGGACATAAGAAAGATGACGATGACACCTCGTCCAAATACATTTGATGGCATAATAGACTGGATCAAGAGATCAGTTGGAGCTGATTACAACTTCACTTTACAGTATGAGGACCCTGAATTCAACAATGCGCTTTGTAACCTAACAGACATTTCTGACCTCCCAGAGAAACCAACCATCCAAATTATTCCTCAACCCAGTGCCACAATGTGAAATAAGCAGTGAGGCAAGCATCCAGCCTGACAGAGAGATCTTGTCTACCTCATCCCTGCAGAGGTGCAGAGAGTGACCTGAGGTATTTGACATTCCAAAATTTTCTGTAGATGTGGAATACAGACTACTCCAAGGCAACCTGATGCATCTTCGTGATGGAACTTACCTCAAAGTGACAAAGAAGCATGACATCCTTGAAGCATGACATCCTTGAGAAATTGGCGGAGACAATCTATAGCTGTAAAGCCTACCCAACAAATGAGAACTTTGAAGCTGTTGCAAAAGCACTGGTAGCAGAACAGCCATGTCTTAAAGAGCAAGGTTCATCATCTGGCTGTCAGGGATGGAAGAACAGTTTTTAGTTGAAAATGGGCAATTACAGAACCAAAATGCGCCAGCTGGGACAGCCTGATGTCACAGTTAATGGTGTTAAACGTGGAAAAAACAGTGCTGATGGAAAGCCTTCACACAAAAACATAAAGAAGCCGAGGAAAGGGGAAATAAATCACCTACCAGACTTTCCAGAGGGAGTGATCAACAAAATGCAGAAGAAAAACCCAAATGATTCATTTATTAGAAAAAACATAGACATCACTTGGAAGAGATGAGGTTGTAAAGGATAAGCCTGACATTAGCCAGATGGTCCAACGCTGGCCAGAACCTTTCACAGAAAGCCAGGTTTGTGGATGTTTCCTCTAAAAATGTGTTGTTTTTTTTTACTTGTCTTACATACAATACATAATTGGACAACAAGTTAAGAGAGGTTCATTTGTGTTATAAGTAACTTTGTCTGCTTTCAAAAATGTGGCTTGTTTTGTATTTTTCAGGTTTATTTGGAGTTTAACAGGGCTGTTGGAAGAAATCTTAAAGAAGAATTTTTTGGTGTGGTTAATGGGTTGTGTCCAAACTTGATGGAAATCTTCAAGAGGAAGAAAGGTCGGATTAGCCAGCAGTTAGCGGAGCTACTACAACAGACAAGGGTGGGTTGATATTACTGTTTTTTGTTGTAATAATATTGAAGGTTGATTCATCCATATTACAAAAACACATTCTCTCCATAACAAACTAATGGAAGTGTAAATGTCAGAGGCAAAAACCTCAACTGGACAAATAAACCCAAGGCTCTGCATGGACAGATGCCACCAAAGTAAAGAAAGAAAATATGTTTATTTGTTCTACATATAAGTGTGCTATACCTCCTGAGCACTGAGCCAACAGCCATTAGATGTCTTGTCCTGAGGGGACTTCCAGGCATTCTTGGGGATGATTCATCTATGTTCTTCAAGCTCTGTGAGTAACTTTATTTGAATTATTATTGTTAGTTACTTAATATTGCCATTTTGCTGTATGTTGTTGTAGGTAATGACAATTAGCATTTATTAAGGTGTTTCATTGAATTTAAGTTTTTAAGATTTTAACTTGATTTGTCTGATAATGTGCCTTGAGGTAATACATTACTGTATAAATTATGTAAAAATTCAAAATGCCTATTTACACAACATTTACAAAAAATAAAACCACAGTGAATTATAAAAAGCAAACTAAAAGACATAATAGTATATAGGCATGTATAGACAAATTGCAGTTTACCTGAATATCCAATTTATTGTCTTGTCTCTCACACAATGAAGAAGCTTAATGATGGAGAACCCTTGGACATTCCAGTGGGAATTCTCTGCTATGAGGACAACAGAGCCACAAGCACAGCATCACCACAACTGAACCCCTCAAGAGTGGGGATCATCCTAGAGGGCAGCCTTGTAATGGATGCACTCACCAACCTGCCTCAAGCTATGTGCCTCTTGTTTGGCTTTACCTACGCACTCCACTTCGTACCTGAAGTGCATGAAAAACACTTTCATCTTCATTCAGCAGGTAATGCTAAACTTAGGTTGAAGTGAGCTACCACCAAAGGTTCAAAAGCTGAAGAATGACCTTGCAGTGCAAGACTTATGACAAGACATTTATGATCATGGCACAATTGCAAATATTCTTGCAGTTTCTCATTTTGTAATATATGTTTCTTCTTGTAATATATGTGTTGTATAAATGTATTGTATTTAATATTTAATACAATATATTGTTGCTAAAAATGTTTAACCAGAACTGAAATTGTTTAACAGAGGTCACATTTTAGAAAGTTGCAGTTTGTGTATTTTGCAGGTGAAGCAGAGTTACAGTCTTTAAATTTAAAGAGAAAAAAAAAAAAAAGGGTACAAAACCCTGGTCCTCAAGGCCCAAAGTCTTGCTTGGTTTCCAGCTACCATGCCTGATTGAACACCCAATCCAGGTAATCAGCAGTGTGCAGGGCAGAGTTAGTTGGAAAACAAGCAGGGCAGCGGGACTGGTTGGGGAACCCCTGCTGTAAACAAAATGGTTTCATGTTGAATGTTGTAACATATTGTGAAATTTAAAGTTTAAGGCAGCTAGCACCCAAGATTCAAAGATTCAAAAGCAGAAAAATTAGCTTGAAGTGTAAGACACATTTGTGATGACTACACAGTTGTTCTTAATGCTATCAGTGTCTGCTTTGTTGTGTGGCAAATATTAGACTGCACTGAGAGGTATAAATAATCATACTGTTTCTCTTTTTGTGGAGGGCATTGGTGGCTCAGTGGTAGGCTTCTCGCCTATCATGCGGAAAGCTTAGGTTCGGTTCCCAGCCACTGGATGCAGTGCCGGTCCCAAGCCCGCAAAAATGGGAGGGCTGCATCAAGAAGGGCATCTAGCATAAAGCAGTTGCCAAGTCGTTGTGTGGATCAGTTGGCCCGCTGTGGCGACCCCGAACAGGGAGCAGCCAAAAGTAACTTTTACTGTTTCACCTTTTGTATGCAATTATATTCTGCTACATGGTAAATGTTAAAAATGTTTTTATTTTCCAGACTTGAAATTTATTTACTGAGCAAACATTTAAAAAACTATTCAATTTTATTTGTATAGCGCTTTTAACAAAGAGCATTGTCTCAAAGCAGCTTTACAGAACATTCATTCATTGCTTATTCGATCTATACTCGGGTCACGGGGAGCCTGTGCCTATCTCAGGCGTCATTGGGCATCAAAGCAGGATGGACACACACACACACAAAACGGACAATTTAGAGATGCCAATCAACCTACCATGCATGTCTTTGGACCGGGGGAGGAAACCCCCAAGGCACGGGGAGAACATGCAAACTCCACACACACGGCAGAGGCGGGAATCGAACCCCCAACCCTGGAGGTGTGAGGCAAACGCGCTAACCACTAAGCCACCGTGCCTCCCCTTTACAGAACATAGGAAACAATAAACATACAAACAAACAGTCCTAGATGTTAGACAAAAATTTTCCCTAGTGAGCGAGCCTGAGGTGACTCAGGAGACTGTGGCAAGGAAAAACTCCCTTAGATGGTATTAGGAAGAAACCTTGAGAGGAACCAGACACAAAAGGGAACCCATCCTCATCTGGGTGACACCAGAGAGTGTGATATGAACAATGTCCTTTCTGCATTAGTTGTGTGATGCAGATACAGCATGTGTAGAATGTTATGTGTAAAATGTCCACATAGGGTTGGCAGTGCTGCTTTGAAATCTCCAGTCCTCAAAAAGAAGAACCCGGCTGGAGCTGGTCCATCTCTGGATGCCACTGGAGCTGGCACAATCTCTGTGTGAATTAGGAATTAGCATAGCTGCTGTTCATAATATTAGCAGGCACTAGATGATGAAGTGCATTTAATCAGATGTATTAGAGCACAAAGTTAAGGGATGTATTACGTGTATGCCTGGCTAAAGAGATATGTCTTTAGTTTACGTTTGAACTGGGAGACTGTGTCTGAGCCCCGAACACTGTCAGGAAGACTGTTCCAAAGTTTAGGAGCTAAATGCGAAAAAGCTCTACCCCCTTTTGTAGACTTTGATATTCTGGGAACTACCAGAAGTCCGGAGTTTCGAGATCTTAAGGAGCGTGATGGATTGTAACATGTTAGAAGACTGGCTAGATATGTGGGAGCTAAACCATTTAGAGTCTTGTATGTAAGTAGTGCTAGTTTATAATCAATTCTAAACTTAAGAGGCAGGCAGTGCAGGGATGATAATATTGGGGTTATATGATCATACTTTCTTGACCTGGTAAGGATTCTGGCAGCTGCATTCTGGACTAACTGTAGTTTGTTTATTGAAGATGCAGGACAACCACCTAATAATGCATTACAATAGTCCAGTCTGGAGGTCATGAATGCGTGAACTAGCTTTTCTGCATGAGATACAGATAAAATGTTCCTAAGCTTGGCGATATTTCTGAGGTGGAAGAAGGCTATTTTTGTAATATCGGAGATATGTTTTTCAAAGGACAAATTGCTGTCTAATATTACGCCCAGGTCTTTCACTGTAGAGCTAGTAGTAATAGAACATCCTTCTAAGTACAGGTTGAATTGTGAGAGCTTCTGTGTACTGGTTTTTGGACCAATCAGTAATATCTCCGTCTTTTCAGGATTTAGTAATAGAAAATTATCAGTCATCCAGTCTTTAATCTCTTTAACACACTCTGTTAATCTGGACAGTTTAGATATTTCATCTGGTTTTGATGAGATATATAACTGTGTATCGTCAGCGTAACAATGGAAACTAATCCCATGCCTTCTAATGATGTTGCCTAAGGGAAGCATGTATATTGAGAAAAGCAGAGGTCCTAAAACTGATCCTTGTGGGACCCCATATTTCACTGGCATTACACTGGACAGTTCTCCATTTAAATCTACAAAATGGTATCGATCAGACAGGTAGGATCTAAACCATTTTAATGCCTGTCCCTGAATACCTATGTGATTTTGTAAGCAGTCTACGAGAATGTTATGATCTATAGTGTCGAATGCAGCACTAAGATCAAGTAAGACTAATATTGAGATGAAGCCTTGGTCCGAAGCTAAAAACAAGACATTTGTGATTTTTACTAGTGCAGTTTCTGTGCTATGATGGGGCCTGAAACCTGACTGAAATTCTTCAACTATGTTGTTATACAAGAAAATTGCTTCATTATTCAATACACACATTGTTCCAGTTGCTAAAACAAAGAAAGGTAGTTTCAGGATATTTCAGTGATTGTGAGAGAAAATGTCTGCAGCAAAATGTAAGAATAGACTGTAGTATCTGGTGGTAAAAACACCAGTTTTTATAATATATAAGTTATATAGTAACTGTTCTTACTGTTTAAAGCTGTTTAAAGTTCATAAAGTGCATCATTATCAATCATATTTGTTGCTTTGTAATATGTTTCAATAAAATTAAATAAACTGTACTGCATTGTGTGGTCGTTCCCAAAAGAAAAAGCAAACTGAACTGGAATTTTCCTATCCCAATTATTTTAGTACAAATGTGGTTTTAAGTGTATTTGACTTAAAATATTAGTTTCTGATTTTTTGCATTTAAGTTGACTACTTAAACAGTTACATTTTTTTCTACTGTCGATTACGTAAAGTAATTAAGTGTATATGACTTTAAATATTACGTTTGGACTGTTTTACATTTAAGTTGACTCTACTTAAACAAATGAATTTTTTCTACTGTGGATTACTTAAACAGACAGTATTGTTTAAGTACAATCAACTTATCCGTGTTTACGGAGCTGTGAGACAGCAAATTAATTTTCCTCAATTTTATTCATTCATTGTCTGCCGCTTATCCGAACTACACTCGGGTCACGGGGAGCCTGTGCCTATCTCAGGTGTCGTAGGGCATCAAGGCAGGATACACCCTGGACGGAGTGCCAACCCATCGCAGGGCACACACACTCTCTCATTCACTCACACAATCACACACTACGGACAATTTAGAGATGCCAATCAACCTACCATGCATGTCTTTGGACTGGGGGAGAAAACCGGAGTACCCGGAGGAAACCCCCGAGGCACGGGGAGAACATGCAAACTCCACACACACGGCAGAGGCGGGAATCGAACCCCCAACCCTGGAGGTGTGAGGCAAAACGTGCTAACCACTAAGCCACCGTGCCCCTTCCTCAATTTTAGTCACAACATAAAAACATGCATTAAAACGTTTTTCTGCTCATGAATAATGAATAGAATGATTTTACTAACAAAAAAAAATTTACCATCCGTTGTTTAAACGTGTGAGAAACAGTTGCCCCCATGGCATTTATCTGGAATAAATTATCTGCAATAAAGAAAGCAATCGCTTGTCTTTTGATCTGTACGCATTTCCCTCTAGAAAGAATATGTTTGAACATGAAACAGACGATGGTGGATTTATTCCCAGTATCAGGGAACCGTAATCACAGAGAGAAACTTGAGGGTCTCTTTATCTGATCAAAATCAAAGATGTATTTTAGACAGCTTTTTGAAAAGGGCGAAAGTTCAAACAAAGTGGATTCCGTGACATTGAGTGAGAAGATCTGACACAGGCCAAGATAAAGGGTCTGAAATATTTTGCAGATAGTCCATCCCTGTACTGAACACAGTAAAAAGACAAGGTGATAGATAGATAGATAGATAGATAGATAGATAGATAGATAGATAGATAGATAGATAGATAGATAGATAGATAGATAGACAGACAGACAGACAGACAGACAGACAGACAGACAGACACTTTATTGATCCCAAGGGAAATTCCAGATATCCAGCAGCAATACTGACAGTAACACAAAGACAGGTTGTAGATTGCACTCTGTATGTATATCTTACATATAGTCAGTATACACAGGGTAATGTGATAACTGACCAGAAGTTACTAGTGCAATGCTAAGAACAAAACTACAGATATATAAGAAACATATAAATAAAGCATAGAAATCACAGTTTAAAAAAGGGGGGAGTAATTGTGCAAATGACAATGAAATTGAGTCTGTTTGTAATGGCAAGATATGCAATAGTGAGACTAACTGAGCAGACCCTGAGTCTAACGGATGAAAGAGTTTACATGTAGCACCGTGATGCATATAGCAGACAAGCCTTAGCCTAGATCTCCCGGTCCACATTACCGTGTCCCTGTTGAGAGGTGTTGAAGAGCCGAATGGCTCTGGGAACAAAGGATTTCCTAAGTCTGTCCATTGAGCAGCTTTGTGACAGAAGTCTTCCACTGAACACACTCCTCTGCTTGCAGAAAACCATGTGCAGTGGGTGGTCAGTGTTGGCCATGATGGACAGCATTTTGTTTAATGTCCTCCTCTCCACCACTTCCTTGAGAGAGTCCAGCTCAACACTGACCACCGAACCAGCTCTTTTGGCCACCTTGTCCAATCGCGTGGCATCCCCGCTTTTCAGGCTACCTCCCCAGCACACCACCGCATAGAAAAACACACTGGTGATTACTGATTGATAAAACATCAGCAGGAGCTTTTTGCAGATGTTATGGGATCCTAGTCTCCTCAGGAAGAACAGCCAGTTCTGACCTTTCTTATACAAATAGTCAGTGTTCACTGACCAGTCCAGCTTGTCATCCAGCTGTAGCCCCAGGTATCTGTATGACCTGACCCTCTCAACATCCACTCCCTCAATGGAGACAGGTAACAGGTGAGCCCCGGACCTACGAAAGTCAATAACCATCTCCTTGGTTTTTAAGATGTTCAGTTGTAGCTGGTTAAGATTGCACCATGCCACAAAGTCCTTGACCAGGCCTCTGTATTCACCCTCCTGTCCATCCCTAATACACCCCACAATGGCAGTTTCATCTGAAAACTTCTGGATGTGGCATAACGCCGAGTTGTAAGTAAAGCCCGAGGTGTAAAGAGTGAACAGGAAGGGGGCTAGGACAGTCCCCTGTGGTGCTCCTGTGCTGTCCCTCATCCTGACATACTGTGGCCTTCTGGTGAGGTAGTCTGTGATCCAGGTCACCAGGTGTGAATCCACCTGCATGTCAGTCAGCTTGTTCCTCAATAAGAGAGGCTGGATTGTATTGAAAGTGCTGGAGAAATCAAAAAACATGATTCTCACAGCACCTTTACCCTTATCGAGGTGGGAGAGGGTCTGATGGAGCAGGTAGAGGATGGCGTCGTCAACACCTACCTTCTGCCTGTAGGTGAACTGTAGGGGATAGAGTGCATGAATAACCTGGGGTCTTAGGACATGAAGAATCAGATGTTCAAACGTCTTCATGATGTGAGACATCAGTGCACAGGCCTGTAATCCTTAAGATCTTTCAGACCATTTTTCTTCGGAACTGGGATGAGACATGATGTTTTCCAGAGTTCAGGTACTTTCCCTAGTTCCAAACTCAGGTTGAATATAAACTTGAATGGCTCACTCAGTTCACTGGCACAGGTTTTCAGCACTCTTGGGGTTATCCTGTCTGGACCAGCAGCCTTGTTGGGGTGTAGTCTCCTCAGTTCTCTTCTGTCCTGTCGTGCTGTGATGGTGGGGGGGGGGGGGGTGGGGGTTTTGAGACTGAGACAGTAGTTGAAGGGGAGGGGAGGTGCTGACAGGACAGTCATTGGTAAAGTAGTGAGGCAAACCTGTTGAAAAACTGGTTGAACTCATTTGCCCTCACTACATCCCCAGCTATTACACGGCAGTCCTTCTTTTTACAGCCTGTGATGGTTTTCATACCGTCCCAGACCTCCCTCATGTTTTCCTGCAGCTACTTCTCCACTTTCCTTTTGTATGTCTCCTTGGCCTCTTTCAGACTAGACTTGAGTTCTTTCTGAATGCGCTTGAGCTCAGCCTTGTCATTGTCCTTAAAAGCCTTCTTCTTCGGGTTCAGTAGAAGCTTGACTTCACTGGTAATCCAAGGCTTGTCGTTCAGGAAGCTGGGCACTGTTCTGGCAGGCACAATGATGTCCATACAGAAGTTGAGGTAGACCGTCAAGCAGTGTGTGATATCCTCAATGTTACCATTATGGATCTCCTGCAGTACACTCCAGTCAGTACACTCAAAACAGTCCTTCAACATCTCCTCAGCCTCAGGAGACCATTTGCTGAATGTACGTGTTGTTGTTGGCTGACTCATGACACGAGGCTTATACTGTGGCTTCAGGAAAACAAGATTATGGTCTGATTTTCCTAGTGAGGGCAGGGGGGGGACACTGTAAGCTTCATTCACATTAGCATACAAAAGGTCTATTGTTCTGTTTTTCCTGGTAGCACAATCCACAAACTGATGGAAAGTAGGGAGTGTAGCATCCAGGGTAATGTCTCCAGACAGCGCGACAAAGGCATCCGGGTGTTGATTTTGCAGTCTTGAAATAGTTGTATATATGACGTCACACGCCGTGCCTTTGTCTGCACGTGGTGGAATGAAAACAAAAACAATAATGGCGTGCGAGAATTCCCTCGGAATATAGTACAGAGACTCACCGCTAGCAGCTCAATTTCCTGGCAGCATATAACCTCCTTCACAATGATATGCCTCGGGTTACACCACCTGATATTGATATATATACTTCATCGATTTCAGATTTCCTAAGCATTTTAGCAATTGCTACCAATTAACGATTGCTGAGAGTCGCCCGTCGCTGTGCTATGAAGTCGTCTGTAGGTGTTCCTACTATTGGTTGCCATGGTAATAATGTTTCTCAATGTGTGGCGTTAATAGACACTTTACTTCAAATTAGTTTTCTTGCTGTTAAAATGAAATGTTCTGAAGGGAGATTTGGCATTTGTGTATAAAATTCAGCAGGGTACATCTGCATCATATCATACCAGATGAAGGAGAAGCATCACATGCACTCTACTCTCTTCACTCCCATTGATTGTCGCTCCACTGAATCACCTTATATTTGCATAAAACTAGCTAATATTACTTGCTAGAATTGTGCAAAGTTATATTCACTTAATATCATTTTTTGTTGTGCAAAAGTCACAATGTTTATACAATGTTTATAGCTGGGCGTATTATAAATTGAAGATGAGGAATTAGTGTTCTCTGTGGAAGAGATAAGGCAACAAAAATAAACCCCACCAAAACAGAAAGATTAAACTGAGCTGAAGATCCTATACAAACTGACTACTAGGAGAAGAAGACCAGTATTAATTTAACATGCTAATGATTTGTTAAAGATGCTCTGTCCTGATCTGGTTGTCTGGTATCTCTTGATATCATGAGTTGGAGCTTGCCCTTCAATCAAAGAAGCAACAGCGTGAACCAATATCCAAAGAACATGTCTCTCTCACTGAATCATATGTCTCTCAGGAATCAGAGAGAGCTGTGTGGATGTGCTGAAAGAATGCCAATCATTTTCTTGAAGTTTGCAGCTTTAGATGTACACACGCAACCAGCAGAACCAAGTAGTGAAGAGCAAAGCAAACACACTTGCCAAAAAGCTTGCAGCAACTGTGAATTAGTGATGAGAGATACACTGATGGAGCTGTCTCTAAAATCGTTCACACACCTTCGTCACTCACAAATGAAAGTCTTTGAAAGCTGTGTCAGATGAAGATCTGGAGATCTGGAGATTAAGCACTGCCTGGGAGACAACAGAGGAGCTCAGTTTCTTGCTTTTACCTTTCAGAGCGCATTTAAAAGGGGGAAAAAAAAAAAACATGGACATGTGTCTTTTGTTTGCTCTGTCAGAACACATAACACTCATAAAAAGCTAAGGATATTTTTACAGATACAGGACTGAGTGGCTATAAATGCAGTACTAATGTAGTGAACTTCAAATATTCAGGAAACAGTTTGGACTGAAATTGCAGCAGAGCAACAACAGCAGCAAGAGCGAGTAGCTTAGCAACAAGCTAGTCAGTTAATGTTTGAGAATGTTTCAGCAAATGATGATAATTAGCTTCTCAAAACAGCAATAAATATTGTCAATATTATAGATTCAACCGATTGCCCTGTACGTCTCTGTGGAAGCGAGGGCGTGCACGAGCGCCGGTTTGTGAATGGGTGCAGAGCCTGAGAATGTGAAAGGTAAGAACTACACACCTGCGAGAGAAAAAAGAGAGAGAGAGAGAGAGAGAGAGAGAGAGAGAAAGTGAGAGAGAGAGAGAGAGAGAGAGACAGAGAGAAAGTGGGGGAGAGAGAGAGAGAGAGAGAGAGAGAGAGAGAGAGAGAGAGAGAGAGAGAAAGTGTGAGAGAGAGAGAGAAAGTGAGAGAGAGACAGAGAGAAAGTGGGGAGAGAGAGAGAGAGAGAGAGAGAGAGAGAGAGAGAGAGAGACAGAGAGAGAGAGAGAGAGAAAAAAGTGAGAGAGAGACAGAGAGAGGCACAGAGAGAGAGAGTCATGTTTTTCTGAAGCTCCAAACATTTTTACAAATGGGAAAAGTTTTGAGATGAGATAAACCAATATAAACCAGCAAAATTGCTAGAAGATAAGCAGAGGATTACTTTTTTGGACAAAACTTACTTTTATTGCAAGAAGAAAAGTGAGATATTTAAGATTTAACCATCAGCTAACTGGCTAACGGAAGAGGAGCAGGTGCAGCCAGAGTAAGAAGACAAAAAAACAGAGAAAATATAAAATTGACCGAGGACATCAGAGACACTTTGTGTTCATATCTCCTGCAGAAACCAGTGAGGTAAGAACCTCCAACCAAACAAAAAACATTTCTTTTTTCTAAATATTACATTTTAGCTTCTTCTCTGCTAACAAATCTAGCAACAAAGTGTAGGCCATGGATGATGCAACACAGAGAAAACTCCACCCCCCCGCCATATCCTACCCAAATGAAGTAAAAAAACACACATGCTAAAAAAAACCTATAAACACAAACTACTAAAAGAAATCCCAGAATCTCTTAGAGCAGATTTTATTCAAACAGGAGCCAAAATCACCATCACAAATCTCCTGTCCTACACTGACCACACTGAGGTGTGCCACAGGGCTCTCTGTTCCCACTACACTCAACATAAAAAGAGAGGAATATGTAATGGCAGGCAGATTGTCATACAGGAAAAGGACAGTGACAGCACATTTCTGACTGTAAATGTCTACCACAATGGGACAGTCATGTTTCAGGGCAGTGAAGCCAGCCTCAGCTCTGTACAGGATGACTTTAACACCATAAACATCCTGAGAGACAGTCATGAGGAGAAGGAGGGGGAGGGGCAGAGGACAGTTACAGTTACACACAGTGAGGAGGAGGGGCAGAAGACAGGAACAGGCAGCAGTCTAGACTTGAACTTGGAGGAGGAGCAAGAAGAGGAGCAGGGGGAGGAGCCCTCAACACACTACAGTCTAGAACAGACCAGACAGCTGGAGAAGACAGTGTCCCAAATCAAAGAGAACCTTTCTCTACAAGTGGTGGAGCTGACAGAGCTCAAAGAGATGGTACTCGCCAATCTTCATCCTAAACAACCTTATCTATGTCTAAAAGATCAGCTGAGCCTTATAAAAACTGAGCTCAACACTGCCATGCTAGAACTGGAAGTAGAACTTGAAAAGATACGAGAAGACAAAGACACGCTGAGGACCGAGCTTAATAACATAAGAGAAGAGCTCCACCTCAGGGATCAGACAATAAATACCCTGAGAGAGCAGCTAAAAGAACTCAAAGCCAGTCAGGAGCCACCCAAACTAGCAGAGGACAGGCCACCTCACATCCAGGACCATCAAACCCTCAACCACAGCCACCAAACACCACAACAGAGCCACCAAGACCCCAGACAGAACCACCAAGACCCCAGATAGAACCACCAAAACCCCTGACAAAGCCACCAAAACCCCAGAGAGAACCACCAAGACCCCAGATAGAACCACATAATTCTGATGGGAAAACAGGTACCACCTCAGAAAAACCTCCCACAAAATCCCCAACACACACATACACTAATGCAGACTTTGTCATATTAATTGACTCAAATGGAAAATTCCTAGCTGAAGAAGAGCTCTTCCCCGGTCGTCAAG
Organism: Hemibagrus guttatus; assembly: GCA_033459395.1. Taxonomy (NCBI): domain Eukaryota; kingdom Metazoa; phylum Chordata; class Actinopteri; order Siluriformes; family Bagridae; genus Hemibagrus; species Hemibagrus guttatus. The sequence continues at coordinate 24,948,959 of JAUCMX010000008.1, forward strand.
TCACTAAACTGTGGTGTCCTAGGACCAGCAACACACTTGAGCTCATCACCAAGCCCATCTCCAATGAGCCAAGCCACATCATTATTCACACCGGTACTAATGATCTAAGATCACAACAGGAAAGAGTGGCTGAATCTATCAAAAGAGTGGTTCAAGCTGGTATAAACAAATTCCCTTCCTCCAAAATAATAATCTCTACCCTTCTACCCAGGAGAGATTTTCACCTTGCCACCATCCAACAGGCCAATGCAGAGATCACCCGCGGCTGTGCATCAATGGCAAAAGTTCACCTGGCACACCACCCCAACCTTAACATCCACAGCCTC
>JAUCMX010000008.1:24949784-25024784 GCA_033459395.1 Hemibagrus guttatus
ACACACTCCTAATCCTTGTGGAAAGCCTTCCCAGAAGAGTTGAAGCTGTTATAGCTGCAAGGGGGGGGGACAACTCCATATTACATTCATGTGCATGTAAAAGCAGACGTCCCAAAACGTTTGGCAATACAGTGTAGTTGTGTGTGTGTGTGTGTGTGTGTGTGTGTGTGTGTGTGTGTGTTTTATTGGGTGCAGGTGAAGGTGATCAGAAGTCCTACGGTTGAGGACGTGGTTTTAAAGTTGCAGAGTTTGCATTTCTTCTGTTTGAAATAACACTTCTACTCCACTTCCACTTGTCTCGCCCAAATCGAAACGAGGCTGAGCAACGTCTGGGTTTTTCATTCTTTCTTTCCTTCTTTTCGCAGAGTTATTTGTAATAACATTACGTTCTCACATCCTCTTCAGAATATCCGCCCTGTCTGAAACGTACAGCAAAATAAAGCATTTGCATTTTTATGTGCTGAATCTGAATAAATCTTTTTTTTTATTTTCATTCTCACTGCGCTTCTTTTATCCATCTGTAAATACTCACTCGCCGGGCTTCCAATTCTCTCTTGGCCTGTTAGAAAAAAACATCGCTTCTTTAAATCGATGTACTGGTCTCTGCCAAAGGGAGAAAAGCAGACAGATAAAATTCGGTACAAAACTTTAGAGACGTAGACATAACTCGATGGAACAATTTGAACATGAATTTACTGATGAATTCTTCTTCATTTTGTGTGTGTGTGTGTGTGTGTGTGTGTGTGTGTTGTGTGTGTGTGTGTGTGTGGTTTGAAAGCCGAAACTATCTAAACAAGGTTATTCTAATAAACCCAACTATTCTCAAATCAAGAAAGAAAAAATTCCTGGCTTTAATCTAAAGGGTTGCCAGATTTGGGCGGAATACACCATTTAACTCGTATGGATGAAACAGCGACACTTCGGACACTTTTACATGCAGTTATATGTTTTCCACGTGCGATTTATATGTGATTACATAACGACGAACAGGGTTCAAGGTTCAAGGACCTTTATTTGTCGCATAGATATGACATACATGTGATGTCATGTAGTGGAATGTTTTGCTTTCTTTCTTCTTTTTTTTTAATGGGTTTTTACAGAACACAACAGTTGCGAAACACAAACATTAGTAATAAATAATTAGCATTATAGATATATTTTATATAAGATCAAATAAAAAGAAATAAGAAGACGAAAAAAATAAGTAAGAGAAAGAAAGAATAAATAATATCCGTAATAGGCAAATAAACGACAAGACCATCACCACCGCTATACCAAACATGATATTAGCACTCAGCCAATCCGAGAATCATGTTAGCGACTGAAGGATGCGTTAGCTTAGTGATTAAGGTGTTGGACTACTGATTGGAAGGTTGTGAGTTGGTCCAAGTCCACCAAGCTACCGCTGCTGGGCCCCTGAGTAAGGCCCTTAACCCTTAGTTGTATAAAAAATGAAATAAATTGTAAGTTGCTGTGGATAAAAGTGTCTACCAAATGCCAGAAATGTATACGTTAGTTAAAGGAGGGTGAAAAATCTATCCTCTTATGCAGCTGGAAGAAAAATCGAATCTTTTATAATTATATCTCTAATCCATTGAGAAACAGAGGGAGGTTTTAGTGATTTCCAATTGATCCGTATTAGTCTTCTAGCAAATAGAATAGCAAAGGCCAGTGCACCCTTTTTGATTGTACAAAGGAAAGGCGAAGAGAAAAAGACCCCAAACAATACAATAAGAATGTTTAGTTCTATTTTACCCTCAATTAATTCAATTCAATATTCATCCATTTTCTCCCTCTACACTCACTCTCTTGGCAAAGTTATATCCTCACATGGGTTTTCATACCACTGCTATGCCGATGACACCCAACTTATCTTCTCCTTCCCTCCCTCACATACCACGGCTTCTGCTCGGATCTCAGCGTGTCTGGTGGACATTTCATCTTGGATGACGGCTCATCAGCTGAAACTCAATCCCAGCAAAACTGAGCTGCTGGTCATCCCAGGTGATCCATCCCCGGCCCAGGACCTTGCGTTATCTTTGAACAACTCCATGATTTCCCCTTCAGCCACTGCTCGCAACCTTGGGGTAACCATGGACAATCAACTGTCCTTTTCCTCCCATGTCACTAATGTGACACGCTCATGTCGATTTCTTCTGTACAACGTCAGAAGGATATAACCATTTCTATCCACACAGGCTACTCAGGTGCTTGTTCAGTCTCTGGTCATTTCGAGATTGGTTTACTGCAACTCTCTTCTGGCAGGTCTACCTCTGAACGCAATTTGTCCACTGCAAATGATCCAAAATGCAGCTGCACGACTTCTCTTCAACCTGCCTAAGTTCTCCCACACCACCCCTCTGCTGCGTTCCCTCCACTGGCTTCCCGTAGCTGCACACATCAGATTCAAAACACTAATGCTTGCCTACAAAGCCAAGAATGGACCAGCGCCATCTTACCTCAAAGCTCTCGTCACTCCTCACACTGCACCTCGCTCACTCAGATCCACTAGCACTGCTCCACTGGTCCCACCATCTCTCAGGGAAAAAGGTAGGTATACATCTAGACTCTTCTCTGTTCTGGCACCAGGGTGGTGGAACGAATTTCCCCTAGGTGTCCGTACGGCCGAGTCTCTGACCGTCTTCAAACGGCAACTGAAGACCTACCTCTTCCTGAAGCACTTAAACTAGCTCTTATTTTTCCCTGTTTATGTATTATGTTGTATCAACAAAAAAAAAAATTAAAAACCCAACTCAATTTTTAGGCTAATGGCATCCCGAGTTTGTGTCCTATTGAACCAGTGTTAATGTATTTATTGATAGAGAACTAAAGCACTTTTATACCTCGCTCTGGATAAGAGCGTCTGCCAAATGCCAGAAATGTAAATGTCTGTAACTCCACCCATATTATAACTCTTTACAGGCTGTTTTTTGCACATTTACTTAATTGCTGTTTTGTACACATTTCAAACCGCCACCAATACGTATATGTTTAAAAGAACCTTCTTTGTTTATAGTTCTATTATTTTTGCACATTGTACTGTGTAGTATAATATACAGAATGTATACTGATCAGCACTATTTTGTGTATTTTGTGTATCTGTCCTGTACTGTTTTGTTTTGTATTGTCTGTTTGCTCTGTTTTTTTGTCTTGAACTTTTTGTACTAGGTTGCACATAATGCACTTTACACCAATCAGGCATAACATTATGAACACCTGCCTAATATTGTGTTGCTCCCCCATTTGCTGTCAAAACAGCCCTGACCCGTCGAGGCATGGACTCCACTAGATCCCTGAAGGTGTGCTGTGGGATCTGGCACCAAGATGTTAGCAGCAGATCCTTGAAGTCCTGTAAGTTGTGAGGTGGGGTCTCCATGGATCGGACTTGTTTGTCCAGCACATCCCACAGATGCTGGATTGGATTGAGATCTGGGGAATTTGGAGGACAAGTCAACACCTCAGACTCGTTGTTGTGCTCATCAAACCATTCCTGAACCATTTTTACTTTGTGGCACGGCGCATTATCCTGCTGAAAGAGACCACAGCCATCAGGGAATAGCGTTTCCATGAAAGGGTGTACATGGTCGGCAACAATGCTTATGTAGGTGGTACGTGTCAAAGTAACATCCACATGGATGGCAGGACCCAAGGTTTCCCAGCAGAACATTGCCCAAACCATGACACTGCCTCCGCTGGCTTGTCTTCTTCCCATAGTGCATCCCGGTGCCATGTGTTCCCCAGGTAAGGGACGCACACGGACCCAGCCATCCACGTGATGTAAAAGAAAACGTGATTCATCAGACCAGGCCACCTTCTTCCATTGCTCCGTGGTCCAGTTCTGATGCTCACGTGCCCATTGTTGGCTCTCTTGACTGTTGGCTTGATAAGACTCCCATGCAAAAGTTGTATAACGATGGACAAAACCAAAATGTGTGTATGAGATCTGCAGGAGACTGAGACGCCTATCACATGCTGGGGAAACATCGCCGTACATCTTAGATAGTCATGCTTTAGTATAACACATAGAATGTAGTATTTTATAGTGAAATGTTTTTCATTAGATCTCTAAATTGCCCGTAGTGTGTGATTGCATGAGTGAATGAGAGTGTGTGTGTACCCTGTGATGGGTTGGCACTCCATCCAGGGTGTATCCTGCCTTGATGACGCCCAATGACGCCTGAGATAGGCACAGGCTCCCCGTGACCCGAGAGTAGATCGGATAAGCGGTAGACGATGAATGAATGAATGTTTTTCATTAGTTCCAGGTTGCACCAACGAACAGAATCAGCAACAAACTAATTAAAGACATATGCATACACAATAAAAATAGAATATAATGAAATATAATGAAGAAAAGTATCAATAAAATCTAGTGTAATCTTATAGACTAATGTAAATAAACAGAAACTATACCATGTGCAATGAAAAAATAATTATAGTGCAAACTGTTACAACATTTCAGCATGGTAATAAATGCAGAAGGTAAATGAAATAATATAAAATATATATATATGTAATAGAATATTCTGTGAAAACTCACCTCTTTGTCACCTGGCCCTGGAGCTAAGCCCTGGTCTGATTCTAGCCTTCAGCAAAATACCCCATAGAAGTGTGTGTATTTTGGATAAACAGAAGAGCATCTGCTAGAAAGGTCGTGATAAAACTTTTCAACAATGATGTTGGAATCCAGTTTTTCAGACCATAAGTAGCTCTGATGTAGTATTTCCGAACTGCTGAAGTTATTTTCTGGGTCCGAAACAGCACATTGACAACCTCTGAAAACTAGAAAAGACAGAGAGAGAGAGAGAGAGAGAGAGAGAGAGAGAAACAGAGAGAGAAACAGAGAGAAGGATATATATATATATATATAGAGAGAGAGAGAGAGAGAGAGAGAGAGAGAGAGAGAGAGAGAGGAGAGAGAAAGAGAGAGAGAGAGAGAGAGAAACAGAGAGAGAGAGAGAAACAGAGAGAGAAACAGAGAGAAGGATATATATATATATATATATATATATATATAGAGAGAGAGAGAGAGAGAGAGAGAGAGAGAGAGAGAGAGAGAGAGAAACAGAGAGAGAGAGAGAAACAGAGAGAAGGATATATATATATATATATAGAGAGAGAGAGAGAGAGAGAGAGAGAGAGGGAGAGAGAGATTTTGGAGTTGGTGAATATTGAGAAAAGAATTGAGAAAACTAATTTTTTCTTTATTTGTATTTATTCTTTTTCATTTTTTGTTCCTGTTTTTTCATCAAATTGTGTTTGCTCTTTGATTTGATTTCTTCTATTTCCTCTTATTTTCTATTTGCTTTCTTTTTCTTAATCCTCTGAAATTGTCTTCTTTCATTTTCTCTCCCTCTCATTTAGAAGTGGCGCCATGAAAAGAACAGTCCATGAAAAAAAAAAAGAAAAAAGTTTCTACACACACCATCCACTTTATTAGGAACACTGTACACCTGCTCCTTCATGCAGTTATCCAGTCATTCGCAGTCTCTAAACACGACAGACCGTTGTGTGAGAAGATCCCAGGAGATCACACTGTTTCCCCAGTCTGATGTTTGAGGTGAACATTAACTGAACATTAACTCTTGATCTGAATCTGCATTATGATTGGCTGGTTAGACACCTGCATGAATGTGCATGTGTACAGGTGTTCCTATTAAAGTGGATGGTGAGTGTTGGCCTGCAGAAAATTGGGTTACGCAGCTGCGCCAATCGATTTTTCAGGGGATTAAACTCACCTGTGTGTAGTTCACACGTCCGAGGTTGTCTTTATTTTTTAGAAGCACCTGGGGGGCTTGAAAAGGTGGACTTAATATACAGATGGGGGAGGGTAGAAAGAAAAAAAAGAAAAGAAAGTGAGAAAAAGAAAGGAGAGAAGAGACAGAGAGAGAGAGAGAGAGAGAGAGAGAGAGAGAGAGAGAGAGAGAGAGAGTGGGCTGAGTATCGATTGGTCAAATGCATGTTATGTGTTCTCCTTTACACACTATAGCTAGCTTGACCTTTTCCTGAGACCCAGTCCACTAAATAATGTGTTTTCCCCTCATTCATCTTTTCCCTTTGTGGACTTCTCTGTTCCTTAGTCTCTCCCGCAGTGTCGACGAGACGCCAGGACGTGTTGTAGCTGCTCCTGGAAAGTGCTTAGCTCTAAAATGGAAGCTCCGATATTTACTTCATCGACAGCGTTCATGTACATTCAATAACGTTCACGCTTTTGCTGCAGATTGTCTCTTCCACTTATACTTATTATTGTAATGAGCTGCCGGACAAAGCTCAACTAAGAAGCATCGCTAAAACAATGTACTTACTCTTTTACTAGCAAACCCTACACACAGTTCAGCTCAAACACTGGCTTTTGGTTAGTGCTTTATTCCTCTTATACCCCAGCAAGCCCATTTTTATTAATTATTTATTATTATAATATTTCATATTCTAGTGGGTTTCTGTTTTGAAAATCCTTTTCATCTTTGACGTTCGCCTTCATTGACAGCAAAAATGATCGGATGGAATAAACATTATTTTTTTTACATATACGGTGTACAGGGCAAAATTATTGGCACCCCTAAGGAATATTAAATAAATAAGATAATAATAAATAGATAAATAGATAGATAAATAAATAAATAAATAAATAAATAAATAGAAATTTAAAATTGATAAATAAAAAAAAACACCAAAGAATTATAATTATAATAATTATTATTAGTAGTAGTAGTAGATAGATTTGTGATTGAATTTCAGTACACTGGTGTGTGTGTGTGTGTGTGTGTGTGTGTGTGTGTGTGTGTGTGTGTGTGATGTTAGCATGTCCCATACATCTATGTAGAAACACATCTCCAACCCTGTGTGTTTTTCTCACTCTGAGAGTCTCACATCTAATTGAAGCTGCGATCTGCATACATGTTAGTTCCAGAGAGTCTGACGAGCATGTTAATGCCACATTTCCTTCAAGAAGTGGAGTCAAGACCTCTGTCCTTTCTAAAAACGGGTTCTCTTGATGGGATTGTCCATTGGTTCACTGCCTCCGGGAACTCAGAGAGAAATGAGCTACAGCCCGGGGCTATGAACTCTTTCCCACATGCCCTTCTTCTATCATTTGTTTTTCCAGGCCTTTTTTCCCCTTGAGGTGCAAAGCCACATCCCTAATGGCTCTTCTGAAGTGTGAGGAGGGGCAGAGATGAATGTTCACTCATTTACAATCGTTCCAGTCCTATCGTCTACCATCATGAAGTCCACACACCAAATCCATCACATGTACCGTTCGCCTCCTTCGCCCTTCATCCAACATTTCACAGGCTTCAGTGAGGACAGTCATTTATTGTAGTGATTGACCTTCGCTTATAGTTAGCACTAGCAGCTTGAGCAACAGCTAAACAACTTGTATATATTCTGTAGAAATCCTAACAAGCAAGAGCCTTTTTTTTATTTCATCGGAATGTAGTTGTAGAAATGCAGAAATGTAGAAATTGTTGGATCTGAATCTGCTCTGAAAATATAGAATTTTCAATAGAAGCAAAATTTACAGTCCCAGGATTAATGCACTCTTTTTAATACGTTATCATTCCTCATCATGAGCGACTGATATGTCAAACACTCATCACAACCATTATGATATTTACCAATGAACAAAGTCTAATGCTTGATATTCCTGTAAGAAGACATTTATTTAACATTTATGTCCGTCTCCTCTGTCACTGCTTTGTAATAGCCAGTTTTCTGAAATCTTTTTTTAATGCATTTTTTAATCATTCTAATTCCATAAGAGAATAAAAACTAGCCTCACCTCTGCCTCGAACCTGTCTAACATTTCACAGCCTTCGATATCAGACCTCTCGCTTCAGAGCTGAATATAGAGTCTAGTCTTAGTGTTTCATTATTTTTTTTCCACTTGCTATAAAACTGAAGTCACATTCTCAGAACTCTTCACACCGTCAGCGGGACAGACGTCTGCGCAGAACAAACTGTCAATCACTTTTCACTGCTTTCACACGAAATCCATTCAATGATCTTATAAAATTCATGAACTCCATGAACATCCATCTTTTCTCATTCAACACGCTGCTTTCAAAGCTGTATATATATATATATATATATATATATATTCTCTTCACATATTTCATCCATTAATTCACATTAATTTAAATTCTATTTGAAATCCTTTTTTAATCGTATCTTAATTTCTTTTATATACACACTTTCACTTCATGTCCTACTGTGTACACTGGTCAGCTATAATATTCTGAGCAGTGAGAGGTGAAGTGATTAACACTGATGATCTCCTCATCATGGCACCTGTTAGTGGGTGGGATATATTAGGCAGCAAGTCAACATTTTGTCCTCAAAGTTGATGTGTTAGAAGCAGGAAAAATGGACAAGCGTAAGGATTTGAGCGAGTTTGAAGAAGGGACACATTGTGATGGCTAGACCACTGGATCAGAGCATCTCCAAAACTGCAGCTCTTGTGGGGTGTTCCCGGTCTGCAGTGGTCAGTATCTATTAAAAGTGGTCCAAGGAAGGAACAGTGCTGAACCGGAGACAGGGTCATGGGCGGCCAAGGCTCACTGATGCACGTGGGGAGCAAAGGCTGGCCCGTGGGATCCGATCCAACAGACGAGCTACTGTTGCTCAAACTGATGAAGAAGTTAATGCTGGTTCTGATAGAAAGGTGTCAGAATACACAGTGCGTGATGGGTCAGGGCTGTTTTGGCAGCAAAAGTAGGACCAACACAATACTAGACATTAGACATTAGTCATAATGTTATGTGTATGTGTTATCGTATGTGTCAAAGAAAATTTTAATTTAAATGTGAAAAGCAGCAATTTTGTCCGAATTCAGGCCATCAATTTAGGCTATAAAGAATCAAAACTGATATTCCTTATATTAGTGAAATATCAGGTGAGCAAATAATACAGGTAAGCTTACTAAAGGTACATCTCTCATCTTGTCTCGTCTCGTTTCGTCTCAAATGAGCAAGGAAGACGCAAAAAAGTCGGAGAACATTAAAACAGCTCCTGAAAGCTTTTAATGTGCCTTTAGACAAACTATCAGTGAGGGATAATCCTTCTATGAAACACTTGAATTTGTGTATGCACGTGCCTGCAATGACAATTCAGAGGTACGTTCCATGCTTGAGGGCTACAAAAAAGTATGTGTGTCTCTCTATCTGTCTCTCACACACACACACACACACACACACACACACACACAGTGAAGCCGTGTGGCCACTGACTGCAATCCCGCTGTGCTATAAACGGCTGTGAATAAAACACTCAGCAGGAGGCTGCTGGCCCTTACAGCTCATTACACACACACACACACACACACACACAGCATGAGGAAAGTGATTTTTTTTCCTAAGTTAATATTAATTTTAGTTTTAAACACACAGAGGTTCTCTGCAGCTTTGATAAAGCTCAGCTGTGGTGTTTTTTTTTCTTTTCTTTCCTTGCTCGAGGGGTAACACAAGTCAACAATATGATGAAATCAAGACACTCTTCTTCTAAGCTTCAGGGTGTTTTCCCAGCTCACTACACCACAAAAAAGATGTTGAAAAATGGATTTTGAAGAAGATCGTGGCCTGAATTGCAGCTACTACGTCAAAGGGGCCCTGAGTGTGCGTGCACGAGCGTCGAGATTAGTTTAAAGTGAAAACGCTTACTAGGGTGATGAGTCCATAATAATTACATTCATGGAACTGGAGTTAATTTCAGATAACAGGAGTTCATTTCCGTGGCTTGTGGCTTTGCCTTATGGACAGAGCAGGGGTCTCCAACCTTTTTTCCTCTGACAGCTACTTTGACAAAATAAAGGTGGCCAAAAAGCTACGTTATATTATTAGTAACATTTATTTACATAGCTTATTGCCATAATTCGAACCAGCTGAATAAGCTACTTTTGTATGAACTCTTAAATGTATGTCAATATCGAACAGTAATATTTTGCAATAAATCATTTTAAATTCACATAAGCAGCATGATAACTGTCAAGTCGAGTTAATTGACAGAGTGCCAACCCATTGCAGGGCACACACACACCCATTCACACACTACAGGCAATTTAGAGACTCCAATCAGCCTAGAAGCATGTCTTTGGACTGTGGGAGGAAACCAGAGCAAACCCACCAAGCACGGGGAGAACACTGTTTTGGACTTTATGTGATTAAATAATAGAAAATAATATTTTTATGGCATTCATATGCATGTGCAATTGGAAATATTAAACAGTACTTTACTCCGAAACACCACCTGCACTAATAAGAAATGTCTACAGCTCACTCGACCTGCATCTTCCTGCAGCAGGATAGATTCATTCAGCGCTTTTACTTTGGCAGCATCGTAGCTTTATTCCTAACACTGTCCAAATCCCAACAGCTTCCAAGTTGAATGGATCTGCCATGTGTTTTCTTTAGCCTTTATCCAAACTACTTCAATTTGTGCTTAAAGATTTAAGTTTGTATAACGCTTCCATGTACGGTCTTGGTGCTGTGTGTGAAATCGTCCAAGAGCTGTATTAAACTGTGTGTTGCGCGTGCACACGTGGAGGAGTGTGATTTGCCCGGGGAGTCAGATTTCGGTAAAGAGGCAGGACGTGTGTGAGTTTGATTGGAATAAAATTTAAACATGTTTATTGAGTTCATTTGATTTGATCAATTTTGTACAAATTCTATGAAACTTTAGGTGAGCTACTCAGAAGTGGAGCGACGTTTTGGAGACCCCTGGCTTAGGATCTTTACAAAAGCAAAAAATGTCTATCATGTAATTTAGAGGAAATAGGTAGACTGTGAGAAAACTCTTCACCATTTCAACAGTTGAAATGCCATGTGATGTAGAGCGTCACAGGAACAAACTTGCTTCACAGGCTTATACGATAAAAAATGATCATATAAATGGATAAAATGAATGGTTCATTCCTTAATTAATAAATTGTATTGACAAATCAGTGTAGTATAAGAGGAAGATGATGGTTTAAGGAAACAATCAAGGCCAGGATGGAAACTAACTCCGCTTCATCACGCCACTCTGTCGTTCCTCACTTAAAATCTCACTACATTTAACTTTACTGAATTAACTGAACACACAGAAGACGTATCGTATCATTAACATAATAATGGATGGATGGATGGATGGATGGATGGATGGATGGATGGATGGATGGATAGATAGATAGATAGATAGATAGATAGATAGATAGATAGATAGATAGATAGATAGATAGATAGATAGATAGATAGATAGATAAGAAATAAACCATTCTGGCCTAAATTCAGCACTGTCCTATTTCTCTGCTTTTAAATGGGTCAAACAACATTTTCTTCCCAAATCATGCAGGTGAAGACGCAGTGTGTCATTACAGACTGAAAGCAGATAGGACAATAAGAACCGAGCAGCTACTGAGAGACGGTAATGTGAAAAGTATAGAAATCTCTGGGAATCAAAACTATATTAGAAAGTGTGTGAAGTGTGAAAAAAACCCCAGGGAATTGGTTTAACTGTATCATCCTGTGTGTATACGTGGGACAGGCTGTGCTTTCAGAACTTTCAGAAGAAGCTGATGAGATGTGAATGGCACTGCTGCACTCAGATTTGAGACCTTTGTGATTTAAATTACCCATAATGCACAGCTTATCATTAATACTGCATTTATTTTTCAGTACTTGTGACTGAAGTTCTGTACGCTCTGACTGTAGAGAATTTTAAAACTAGCATTAAAAAAAGTCAGAGAAGATATGAACAGTTCGTAGACGGCTTTTTTTTTTTACGTCTTTTTATAACTTTGGTAAAGAAATACTCAAATATTTTTAAACTAATTGTGTATTATGTGATAAATTTCAATACATTTTACTTTACATGTCAGAAAATCTTTACTTCAAACTGACTCATGGTGGAAATCTAAGAGCACACACACACACACACCCACACACACAGCACAATCTCACTTTTTCTGTCTACACACGACACACTACAAGTGAGTAAACGATGTCCGTCTCATTATATTTACAAAACAGATTGACATCAGATTAAATTGCCAATGAAATAAAGAAGCATGTTAACAAACGTCCCAAGATCCAAGACAGTGTGTGTGTAATTTATTCATTTTCTCATCCCTAATCCATGTTATATCCTGTTCAAATGTCAGGCTGTTGACTTTTCATTTACATTTACATTTACAAAAGTGCTTTAGTTCTCTATCAATAAATACATTAACACTGGTTCAATAGGACACAGACTTGGGACACCATTAGCCTAAAAACTGAGTTGGGGATTTTTTATTATTTTTCGATACAACATAATATATAAACAGGGAAAAATAAGAGCTAGTTTAAGTACTTCAGGAAGAGGTAGGTCTTCAGGTGCCGTTTGAAGACGGTCAGAGACTCGGCTGTACGGACATCTAGGGGAAGTTCGTTCCACAACCTCGGTGTCAGAAGGGAAGAGTCTAGATGTATACCTAACTTTTTCCCCTGAGAGATGGTGGGACCAGTCGAGCAGTGCTAGTGGATCTGAGGGAGTGAGGTGCAGTGTGAGGAGTGACGAGAGCTTTGAGGTAAGATGGCGCTGGTCCATTCTTGGCTTTGTAGGAAAGCGTCAGTGTTTTGAATCTGATGCATGCAGCTACGGGAAGCCAGTGGAGGGAATGCAGCAGAGGGATGGTGTGGGTCGTGCAGCTGCATTTTGGATCATTTGCAGTGGGCGAATTGTGTTCAGAGGTAGACCTTCCAGAAAAGAGTTGCAGTAGTCCAATCTCGAAATGACCAGAGACTGAACAAGCACCGGAGTAGCCTGTGTGGATAGAAATGGTTATATCCTTCTGATGTTGTACAGAAGAAATCGACATGAGCGTGTCACATTAGTGACATGGGAGGAAAAGGACAGTTGATTGTCCATGGTTACCCCAAGGTTGCGAGCAGTGGCTGAAGGGAAATCAAGGAGTTATTCAGAGATAATACAAGGTCCTGGGCTGGGGATGGATCGCCTGGGATGACCAGCAGCTCAGTTTTGCTGGGATTGAGTTTCAGCTGATGAGCTGTCATCCAAGATGAAATGTCCACCAGACACGCTGAGATCCGAGCAGAAGCCGTGGTATGTGAGGGAGGGAAGGAGAAGATAAGTTGGGTGTCATCGGCATAGCAGTGGTATGAAAACCCATGTGAGGATATAACTTTGCCAAGAGAGTGAGTATAGAGGAAGAAAAGGAGAGGACCAAGTACTGAGCCTCATGGGACACCAGTAGAAAGTCTGCGTGGAGCAGATGTCAATCCCTTCCATGTTACCTGATATGAATGACCATCCAGGTAGGAAGCAAACCATTCCCATGCTGTTCCACAAATTCCAAGACTCCTGAGGGTGGACAAGAGAGTCTTGTGGTTTACCGTGTCAAATGCTGCAGACAGGTCGAGGAGGATGAGGACCGATGACAGTTTGGCTGATCTAGCAGCATGTAGTTTCTCAGCGACTGCCAAAAGTGCAGTCTTTGTGGAATGTGCTGCTTTGAAGCCAAACTGGTTGGGATCATGGAGGTTACTCTGCAGGAGATGTCAGACAGCTGATTACAAACAACACGTTCGAGAATTTTTGAAAGAAATGAGAGAAGTGATACCGGTCTGTAGTTGCTGATGTCTGAGGAATCCAGAGCAGGTTTCTTCAGGATGGGGATGACCCTGGCTTTCTTAAAGGCAGTTGGTACATGACCAGATGTTAAAGATCCATTGATGACTGTGGTGATGAAGGGTAGGAGAACAGGTGAGATGGTGTGGAGCATAGTTGAAGGGATTGGATCCAGTGGGCAGGTGGTAGGATTGCAGGACCGGATAATTTGCAAAACTTCTTCTGCTGCTACAGTTGAGAGATGCTTCAATGAAGGAGTAGCAGAGTGCTGACTGTGTGATGTAGATGAAGTTGGGGCAGAAGTGAAGGTCTGGCAGATCTATTCGATCTTCTCTGTGTAAAAAGTGGCAAAATCTTCGGCGGTCAGGGAGGATGGAGCAGGTGGAGCCGGAGGGTTGAGTAGTAACGAGATGTTGTGGAGCTTTCAGGGATCTGGTGCAGAAGCTTCAAGCTTTTCTTTGTTACGTCCAAAGCCATGTCCAAAAAGAATTTGGACAGGAGCGTATGATAAGAGATGAGATCTGTGTCGAGTTGAGATTTCTTCCACTTCCTCTATGCTGATCGTAGTTCTCTCCAATTGTTGCGAAACACATCTGACAGCCAAGGAGCAGGAGAAGAAGTCTTCCTGCGGTTAGTGGACAAAGGGTAGAGAAGGTCCTTGGTTGAGGAAAGAGAGGAGAGAAAAGTGTCTGTCGCTGAGTCCAGGTGAAGGGAGGAAAAGGAGTCATGGTCAGGAAGAGATGAAAGAGTGCAGGAAGCTACAGAGGAAGGGGGGATAGAGTGGAGGTTTTGGCGGGTGAGAGAGAGGTGCTGGGAGTTACATTTAGGAAGGACAGGGAGAATGATAGTGAAGGATACCAAGTGATGATTGAAGATATGAAGTGGGGTTGCAGTCATGTTTGTAGCTGGGGAAGGATGAGTGAAGACTAGATCCAGGACGTTTCCTCCCTTGTGTGTGGGAGGGCAGCTGTTGAAAGACAAGGACAATGAATTCAGAAGAGCTAGAAGGCCAGAAGACTGAAGCTTGTCAGATGGGAGGTTAAAATCTCCAAGAACCGTCAGAGGGGTGCTGTCAGAAGGGAAGACACTGAGGAGTGTGTCCATTTCTTCCATGAAGTCTCCTAGGGGACCAGGAGGGCGGTAGATGACAATGATGAAGAGGTTAATTGGAGAGGTAACTGAAACTGCATGGAATTCAAAAGAAGAGGTGGTTAGATGAGACAAAGGGAGAGGTGAGGAACACCATCTCCGTGACAACAGCAGACCTGTACCACCACCCCTGCCTGATTCTCGTGGTGAGTGAGAGAAAGCGTAGGCAGAGGATAGAGCGGCTGGTGTAGCGGTGTTCTATGGGGATATCCAGGCCTCGGTTAGTACAAGAATATCAAAGGAATAGTGGAAGGCTAAAGCTGAGATGAAATCAGCCTTCCTTACAGCAGACTGGCAGTTCCAGAGCCCACCTACCACCACTGTTTGAGACTGAGACACCAGGGGAGGGTAGATGAGATTGCTGGAAACATGACCTCTGCTTCATGGATGAGAGTGCCTGTGCCTGTGGCTGTTGAGCCACACTGATGCGTTTAACACAAATAGCAGGCATGAGATAGAAAATTCAAGTACTGAACCACAAAACTGAAGGCGGTTTGGTGTGTGAGGAAGTCGAGATTTTTTTAATTAGAACTTCGGAAATGTTCACTCCTCTAAAGTAAAATCCTGAAGTTCACTGTACTATAGCGCTGTTTAGTTCTCGATTCTGATTGGTCGGTAGCTCCAGCTGTTTTTCAAGTGTAATGACAGGATATTATTAATGAGTATATCGTTTCTATAGTAACCGCTCATTCAATATGATCTAAGTGTAATATTAAACCGGTTTAGAAAGTGTTGTGTTGTTCATTAAAAAGAGAAAATGTGTAATTGTTGATATGGTGAAGTTTTGGAGTTGTATCTGTCAGAGAGAAAGCGTTACAGTGGGGAATATACTGTATGTAGCTGCTGTGGTGTAAGTGATAACAGGAATGAACTTGTTTTGTGGCTGTTCTTCAACTAAGGTAGTCTCATTTCTAACACAGTGTCATTGTGAATTACATTTACATTTCTGCCTTTGGTCCAGAGTCCATTAAGGGCCTTGCTCAGGGGCCCAGAGGTGGCAGCTTGGTGGACCTGAGATTCACAACCTTCCAATCAGTAGTTCCTCAGAGTTCTCCTGTTTCCTCCTCCAGTCCAAAGACATGCGCTGTAGGCTGATTTGCATCTCTAAACTGTCTGTAGTGTATGAATGAGTGTGTGAGTGCCCCGTGATGGGTTGTACCACCCTGTCCAGTGTCTCCCCTCCTCCCGCCTTGTCTCTAGAGTCCCCTGGGATAGACCCCAGTCTCCCCTTGACCCTGTGTAGGATAAGCACTGGCACAAAGCTGTGAAGCTATGAATCGAGTCGGATGCTGATCTGTAAGCCAAAATTAAACGATTTAAAGTAAATCTCTACGTCTCATGCTCCCTAAATGAACAAGCACGATGTCAGACATGATCTTTCACAGACTTGTAGTGATGTTTCTGAAGAACAGAACTGGATCTTAAGGTCTGTTTTTGTAGCAGAGAATACATTTACATCATTTCTACTTATGGCTGAGAACAAAAATGTGTTTCTTCTCTTTACCTGCCTGTACAACCTCTATAAATTATACACAGAGTAAGAACAACAGTAATAAATACAATAAATAAGATACTTTTTCTTGGGATACTTTTTCCAGGATAAATCTTGCATAAATGGTTATGTAAGCCTTAGACAAACACTAGAGGATTTGTGTAAGGCTTACATCATATGGCAACATTTTGTTTTGTTTCGTTCCATGAAGGTTTGTCTTTATGTTAAATATAAATAATATAAATAAATAATATAAAACATGCAAGATGCCGCTTTAATCTCAGTAATCGTTAAGTGTCCACTGTTATAGATTGCTGTCTCTGTAATATTTATGCTTTATTTGAAGTTATATAGTATTTTACTGTACAGCATTTGACTGTATATTTTTCTAGTACTGAGAAATCTCCAGTCAAGTGTCCACTTTCATAATTTATTGTTTACACACGTTTTCACACAAAGTCTAAGGACAATACTTAAAACATATTCTAAGGACAAAACTCTTCTCTTCATATCCTCTTCTCTTCTCTTCTCTTCTCTTCTCTTCTCTTCATATCTTCTTCTCTTCTCTTCTCTTCTCTTCTCTTCATATCCTCTTCTCTTCTCTTCATATCCTCTTCTCTTCTCTTCTCTTCTCTTCTCTTCTCTTCATATCCTCTTCTCTTCTCTTCTCTTCTCTTCATATCCTCTTCTCTTCTCTTCTCTTCATATCCTTTTCTCTTCTCTTCATATCTTCTTCTCTTCTCTTCTCTTCTCTTCTCTTCTCTTCTCTTCTCTTCATATCCTCTTCTCTTCTCTTCTCTTCTCTTCATATCCTCTTCATATCCTCTTCTCTTCTCTTCTCTTCATATCATATCCTCTTCTCTTCATATCCTTTCTCTTCTCTTCTCTTCTCTTCTCTTCTCTTCTCTTCATATCCTCTTCTCTTCTCTTCTCTTCATATCCTCTTCATATCTTCTTCTCTTCTCTTCTCTTCTCTTCTCTTCATATCATATCCTCTTCTCTTCTCTTCTCTTCATATCCTCTTCTCTTCTCTTCATATCCTCTTCTCTTCTCTTCTCTTCTCTTCATATCCTCTTCTCTTCTCTTCTCTTCATATCCTCTTCTCTTCTCTTCTCTTCATATCCTCTTCTCTTCATATCCTCTTCTCTTCTCTTCTCTTCTCTTCATATCCTTTTCTCTTCTCTTCTCTTCTCTTCATATCCTCTTCTCTTCTCTTCTCTTCTCTTCATATCCTCTTCTCTTCTCTTCATATCCTCTTCTCTTCTCTTCTCTTCTCTTCATATCCTCTTCTCTTCTCTTCTCTTCATATCCTCTTCTCTTCATATCCTCTTCTCTTCTCTTCTCTTCATATCCTTTTCTCTTCTCTTCTCTTCTCTTCTCTTCATATCCTCTTCTCTTCTCTTCTCTTCATATCCTCTTCTCTTCTCTTCATATCCTCTTCTCTTCTCTTCTCTTCATATCCTCTTCTCTTCTCTTCATATCCTTTTCTCTTCTCTTCATATCATATCTTCTTCTCTTCTCTTCTCTTCATATCATATCCTCTTCTCTTCTCTTCATATCCTCTTCTCTTCTCTTCATATCCTCTTCTCTTCTCTTCTCTTCTCTTCATATCCTCTTCTCTTCTCTTCTCTTCATATCCTCTTCTCTTCTCTTCTCTTCATATCCTCTTCTCTTCTCTTCTCTTCTCTTCATATCCTCTTCTCTTCTCTTCATATCCTCTTCTCTTCTCTTCTCTTCATATCCTTTTCTCTTCTCTTCATATCCTCTTCTCTTCTCTTAATATCATATCTTCTTCTCTTCTCTTCATATCCTCTTCTCTTCTCTTCTCTTCTCTTCTCTTCTCTTCTCTTCATATCATATCCTCTTCTCTTCATATCCTTTTCTCTTCTCTTCATATCCTCTTCTCTTCTCTTCATATCCTCTTCTCTTCTCTTCTCTTCATATCCTTTTCTCTTCTCTTCTCTTCTCTTCATATCCTCTTCTCTTCTCTTCTCTTCTCTTCATATCCTCTTCTCTTCTCTTCTCTTCATATCCTCTTCTCTTCTCTTCTCTTCTCTTCATATCCTCTTCTCTTCTCTTCATATCCTCTTCTCTTCTCTTCTCTTCTCTTCATATCCTTTTCTCTTCTCTTCATATCCTCTTCTCTTCTCTTAATATCATATCTTCTTCTCTTCTCTTCTCTTCATATCCTCTTCTCTTCTCTTCTCTTCTCTTCTCTTCATATCATATCCTCTTCTCTTCATATCCTTTTCTCTTCTCTTCATATCCTCTTCTCTTCTCTTCATATCCTCTTCTCTTCTCTTCTCTTCTCTTCTCTTCATATCCTTTTCTCTTCTCTTCATATCATATCTTCTTCTCTTCTCTTCATATCCTCTTCTCTTCTCTTCTCTTCATATCATATCCTCTTCTCTTCTCTTCATATCCTCTTCTCTTCTCTTCTCTTCATATCATATCCTCTTCTCTTCTCTTCATATCCTCTTCTCTTCTCTTTTCTTCATATCATATCTTCTTCTCTTCTCTTCATATCATATCCTCTTCTCTTCATATCCTTTTCTCTTCTCTTCATATCATATCCTCTTCTCTTCTCTTCATATCCTCTTCTCTTCTCTTCATATCCTCTTCTCTTCTCTTCATATCATATCCTCTTCTCTTCTCTTCATATCATATCCTCTTCTCTTCTCTTCATATCCTCTTCTCTTCTCTTCTCTTCATATCCTCTTCTCTTCTCTTCATATCATATCTTCTTCTCTTCTCTTCTCTTCATATCATATCCTCTTCTCTTCTCTTCATATCATATCCTCTTCTCTTCTCTTCATATCATATCCTCTTCTCTTCTCTTCATATCCTTTTCTCTTCTCTTCATATCCTCTTCTCTTCTCTTCATATCATATCCTCTTCTCTTCTCTTCATATCATATCCTCTTCTCTTCTCTTCATATCATATCCTCTTCTCTTCTCTTCATATCATATCCTCTTCTCTTCTCTTCATATCCTCTTCTCTTCTCTTCATATCCTTTTCTCTTCTCTTCATATCCTTTTCTCTTCTCTTCATATCCTCTTCTCTTCATATCCTCCTCTCTTCCCTTCATATCCTCCTCTCTTCTCTTCTTTTCTCTTCTCTTCATATCCTCTTCTCTTCTCTTCCCTTTTATTTTTTTTATCTTCCTTTCTCTTCTCTTCTTCTTCATGTTTGAAATCCATAAAGAAATAAGAGAAAAAAAAAAATTATAACTGACACATGCATTCAAAAATAACAAGCAATTTCAGGAAAAGAAAGTAATGAATAATATTTTAATAGAAAATTTGATAACGCCAACTTTGTGGTCTGAATAGGCTTCAGTGTGTCTCACAGTATGATTCCTCACAGAGTAACAGATCTTAAAAAAATATTAACTATACTCTGGTTAGCAACAGCTCTCTTTCATAGACAGTTTTTTTATTATTATTTATATTATTTATATCATGACTAGTTCATTGATCTTGATCCTATCTACTTCAGCAAAAGTCTAGTTAGAATACAACGAGCCCTAAAACACTGCCAAAGTGGGCAAAGTTAGGGTTTAATTACATTCCCAGCATGAGGGCAGACCAACTTACATTTAGGTAAGGTTTGATTGAGGTCTTGCTCAAGGGCCCAGCAGTGTCAGTTCAGGGATTTGAGCTCAGGACTTTTCAATCAGAAGTCCACTGAGCTACTACCATAAACTACCACTTACTAACCAACCCATGCTAATGCTCATTGGGTTCGTAGTTCATTCATTCATTCAAACGTTCATCGTCTACCGCTTATCCGTCATTGGGCATCAAGGCAGGATACACCCTGGACGGAGTGCCAACCCATCGCAGGGCACACACACACACACACACTCTCATTCACTCACGCAATCACACGCTACGGACAATTTAGAGATGCCAATCAACCTACAATGCATGTCTTTGGACCGGGGGAGGAAACCAGAGTACCTGGAGGAAACCCCCGAGGCACAGGGAGAACGTGCTAACCACCAAGCCACTGTGCCCCCCTTAGGTTTGTAGTATATTACATAAATTTCTCTCCATATGTCTGGTTTAATTTGTCTTGCTCACCTTTCCTTTATATTCCCTGATTTACTTGCTCCCAGTGAAACACTACTATTACATTCATTGTCTACCGCTTATCTGATCTATACTCGGGTAACGGGGAGCCAGGCGCCATTGGGCATCAAGGCAGGATACACCCTGGACGGCGTCACTTCTATTACATGTTCTAAATAAACATCATCATCATCCTTGTACAACCAGCAGAAGTGAGACTCTGGGACTACACTGCACCCTGGTGGTGACATCAGGAAGCTGCAGGTTTCTAAGTGTTGTAGCAATTGAATTTAATTTCACCAGCACACTGATCTTCCATTACGAACGGAAATGGCCTTATGAGACATTTTCACTGAACGATTTTATGGCCGCAAGTCTGAAATGAAATGAGTCAGGAGTCTTTGTTTGGAACTTATCTATGAACATATTGCCCTCAATAGACTAGCAAAAAACAAATAAGCCTGCAAGTCCTGAGTGTCTACTTTCATAAGATTCATATTAACCACCACTGTGTGAGTGGGACATGACAGACATTCACTGCTGAACATGGACACAACAAAAACAAAAGAAAAGTCCAGTTTTTGACCTTTGGGGAAAAGAATTAGGGTCAGATACGATCATTCATGTCACTGAAAACCGAAACAAAACCCACAAAGGATAGAACAAACACTAAACATTCAGTTGAATCACAGACTGCAAAGAAAAACAGGAAAATACATCAACCAGGCATAAGATCATGGCCTAATACTATGTTTGTCCCCCTTTTGCTCCCAAAACAGCCCTGACCCATCATACACTGTATTCTGACACCTTTTTATCAGAACCAGCATTAACTTCTTCAGCAATCTGAACAGCAGCTGGTCTGATGGCTCGGATCACACAGGCCAGTCTTAAGCCACTTCACTTCTTAAGCTTTAACAAAGTTCTTCTAATTGATAGAGAATCCATTAAATCATGCCACTAGCTACAGACACTAAAATCCATTAACCTGCACAATTGTAGACCTAATTATTCCTACAGATAATGGCATTTTAAATCAGCTTTTATTCAATATAAACAGTGACGAATGGTTTCTAAGGTGAAATAATCCGCTTTGTTAGAAGTAAACCCTATTTTGCATTCAGCTGCATCCCAGCACCCCATCCTTATCATTAAAACAGCAGTTACTCAACACTGGTTTTGGAATCACAGCTAAGCTTTCCCAGTGAACCAATAACCCAGTGAGGGGGGAAAATGCTGATATGCGGTCATATTTTTGTATGACAGCATAGTGGTTTGGGACACAACTATGAAACTAGAAAAGAAAATAAAAAAAAAACTATGAAACTTAAATGCAGGCGAATGTCCTACATCTGGTAGGAAACCAGAGAACCCACAACTTCAAGCTCCAGACAGTAATGAGCTCAGGATTGAACCCAAGACCCCAGAGATGTAAATAAGCAACAACCCTTTATATCTGTGGCTTTAATTTATAAAATATTTCATGGGGAATGTGCTTGTTTAACTGCATATTGGAAACTGCCCTTACACTTTTAATGTATCAGTAATTATCATCTCAGGAAACCTCAGACTTCCAAACAAAAGCACCAACACACTGTAGTTTCTATAAACATTTATTAGATTAGCCAGGTGGACAGCTCAGACCAGGACACCGTACTGTTTGAGTACAGCGGTGTATTTTGCGATCTTGCTCTCGACATTCTTCTCTGCCTGCTTGCTCAGCTTGATCTGCACTTTCTTCTTGTTGTAGTGCATCCTGGCCTTCTCTTTGCGGCGCTCCTCAAGCGTGGCTGTGATGGCCTGGTACTTCCAGCCCACCTCATGAGCCAGACGACCCAGCAGGGCAAACTGAGTGAGAGACGTGCACACATCAGGAAATATTAATACAACAAATCTTAATTACACCTTTTAAGAGTAGAAATGTTGCTCGTCTCAGATGGTAGTGCATGTGAAGTATTCTCATGGTCATTAAACTCGAATACTTCTGTGGAATAACATCACTGACGAACAACTTTGCTTTTTAAAATACACCAAAACCCACACCCCATGTAATCGTGCACTGTGCAGTAGTTTAACTTTAAAAGAAAGTAGGCGGAGCTATTGCACCCTTGTGTACACTGCCATGCTAAAATACTGTACCAAGTACACAATCTCACCGGATGCACCAGTGATATTTCCAAACTATTTTCTTCATAACGTCTCTATACACAAGAGGCGGCATAATACTAGACGAGATAAACCCCCTGCTCCAAGTTATTCTAATTTTTGTTAACAGAACCTGTGACCACACAATAGGACCAATCCAAAGGAACCATTAAAGCAAATCACTTTCATTTCACTCACAACTCATTTACACAGAATTGGAGGTGGGGGATAACCTCAAATCCAAGGTCATGCTTTATGGCATAATGCTGAAATCGAGGCTGTAACTTGCATGAGCACATGATGCTTGGTTCTTTTTATTTCAATACAAGACTAAAAAAGCCTAGGGTCCTGCTCCACCAACAACCACTGGACAAGGAGAGTCGTGCCATCTTAAGTTGGAGAAAATTAGACATTGAGGGTCTACTGGAACATTTTATAATATCTGACAGCCTTTCTTAACTTTTGTTGAGGAAATGGAAGCAGACAAACTTGGCAATGTAAAAGGGGAACTTGAAGTACATACACAGATCATCCATAACATTTTAAGCAGTGCCAGGTGAAGTGAACACTGATGATCTCATGGCACCCGTTAGTGGGTGAGATATTAAGCAGTATTTTGTCCTCAAAGTTGGTGTTAGGAGCAGGACACGGACAAGCGTAAGGATTTGAGCGAGTTTGACGAAGGGCCAAATTGTGATGGCTAGACCACTGGATCAGAGCATCTCCAAAACTGCAGCTCTTATGGGGGTGTTCCTGGTCTGCAGTGGTTAGTATCTATCAAAAGTGGTCCAAGGAAGGAACAGGGGTGGCCACGGCTCATTGATGCACGTGGGGAGCGAAAGCTGGCCCGTGTGATCTGATCCAACAGACGAGCTACTGTTGCTCAGACTGCTGAAGTTAATGCTGGTTCTGATAGAAAGGGGTCAATACATTGTGCATCGCAGTTTGTTGCGTATGGGGCGGCATAGCTGCAGACCAGTCAGGGTGCCCAGGTGGCAACAACGTTATGCCTGGTTAGTGTATGATTTACTTTATGCTTTTTACTTTTCTTTATGGACGTTTTATATATTATCTAAGAAGTTTATTAACAAAAGAGTGGGTCAAAAAAAAAAAACTAGTGTGAATTAAAATTGTAGCTACAAAAAGGAAAAGAAAGGAATAAAGCACTGCTGGTCCATTGCTCTCCAAAACCTTTTGGCTATTTCATTTAAATAAATAAACCTAGGATTCTATTGGACTCACCACCTAAATTATTTTTATTTCTAAAACTGCACTTGAGTTCTCGTGATTTGCTAGGTGTAATTTCTAGCCATGCGAAACAAATACAGAGTGCTCCTACCTTGCGAGTTGGCTTCAGGCGCACAATTTTCAGTGCAGCTGGAACCACCACACGCTTTCTCTGCAGAAAAACAAGCAATGTATTTAAAAAAAAAGAAAGCCTTGTCCCTAATGAAGTCTACTACAAAGATTATAAACATGTCTCAGTTAGATTTAATGTTCTCAGAGAAAACTCAAACAATGTAGGTAAAGAAATTAGCATCACAGACATGTTTGCGTCAACAGCAAGTTTGAAATGAAAAGCATCGTTACCTTGTCGTAAGGAGGAGGAATGCCATCAAACACCTTCAGCCTCTCTAGAGCGGCCTGACCACGCTTGGTTTTGTGGGGAAGCATGCCTGCACGATTAAAGACATTTTGAAGTTAGATTTCTGTAACCGAACAAATTAAAAGTCTTTCGAGTCTGATCGAACTCAGTAGTCAGATCCGTAGTTTGTCTCATCAAAAGACTCAGATTCGGGATAAAAGGTGTTCATCATTGTTCGTTAGGTAGCTAAAATTTGAAGAAATCAGTGACTGTTCACCTCTGACTGTCCTCCAGAAGATCCTGCTGGGAGCTCTAAAGTGGTACGGACCGCGGGAGGGGTTCGTGTTCATCCTCTTACGCAGGAAAGACAAGTACTTCACTACAAACACAAGACACAAACAGGAGTTAACAAGCTCACACACAAGCCAGTCACCTTTAATAATGCAGTTTAACAAGTCTACAATATGACCTTACACCCCAATGTCATGTTTCTCAAGAGCATTATGGCACCATCTTACACCGACTTCAAAGTGGTGACATTAAAACCAATATTAGAGGTGCAATTTAAACATATGCATCCTAATGGTTCCCTAGAAACTTTACACAAAATTATACAATAATCACACCTTTGTACACTGCGCTCATCCCCTGAATTCTTTCCAGCTTAAAAACCGAACACTTTCTCCCTTGAACAACCAAGTTTACTCACGTTTGTTACGGTAGAAGTTGCCGGAGATGTTGATGCCCTCACATCTCACAACTACTACTTTGTGGCCTGTAAAAGATTAGACAAAAAAACAACAGATTTAGTTAAACACCAACACAATATTGAGAAGTCTTATACAAAAGGACTTAGTTTATCTAATCTAAAACTAAACCCACACCACCAGGCTTCAGTGCCAAATCCAGTTCTGCCGCAATTTGATCTCATGTGGACTGTGAATATAAAATCTGATCTTTGCCAATGAGACCTGAGCCACTTTTGTGAAAATAAAAGCAGTGATTATACAGGTACATCTCAATAGATTAGAATGTCGTGGAAAAGTTCATTTATTTCAGTAATTCAACTCAAATTGTGAAACTCGTGTATTAAATAAATTCAGTGAAGTAGTTCAAGTCTTTGGTTCTTTTAATTGTGATGATTTTGGCTCACATTTAACAAAAACCCACCAATTCACTCTCAACAAATTAGAATACTTCATAAGACCAATAAAAAAAACATTTTTAGTGAATTGTTGGCCTTCTGGAAAATATGTTCATTTACTGTACATGTACTCAATACTTGGTAGGGGCTCCTTTTGCTTTAATTACTGCCTCAATTGGGCGTGGCATGGAGGTGATCAGTTTGTGGCACTGCTGAGGTGGTATGGAAGCCCAGGTTTCTTTGACAGTGGCCTTCAGCTCATCTGCATTTTTTGGTCTCTTGTTTCTCATTTTCCTCTTGACAATACCCCATAGATTCTGTATGGGGTTCAGGTCTGGTGAGTTTGCTGGCCAGTCAAGAACACCAACACCATGGTCATTTAACCAACTTTTGGTGCTTTTGGCAGTGTGGGCAGTGCCAAATCCTGCTGGAAAATGAAATCAGCATCTTCAAAAAGCTGGTCAGCAGAAGGAAGCATGAAGTGCTCCAAAATTTCTTGGTAAACGGGTGCAGTGACTTTGGTTTTCAAAAAACACAATGGACCAACACCAGCAGATGACATTGCACCCCAAATCATCACAGACTGTGGAAGCTTAACACTGGACTTCAAGCAACTTGGGCTATGAGCTTCTCCACCCTTCCTCCAGACTCTAGGACCTTGGTTTCCAAATTAAATACAAAACTTGCCCTCATCTGAAAAGAGGAATTTGGACCACTGGGCAACAGTCCAGTTCTTCTCCTTAGCCCAGGTAAGACACCTCTGACGTTGTCTGTGGTTCAGGAGTGGCTCAACAAGATGAATACTACATACAACTATATACAACTATAGCCAAATTCCTTGACTCTTGATGCCTTGACCCCAGCCTCAGTCCATTCCTCGTGAAGTTCACTCAAATTCTTGAATGGATTTTGCTTGACAATCCTCATAAGGCTGCGGTTCTCTCGGTTGGTTGTGCATCTTTTTCTTCCACACTTTTTCCTTCCACTTAACTGCCTGTTAACATGCTTGGATACAGCACTCTGTGAACAGCCAGCTTCTTTGGCAATGAATGTTTGTGGCTTACCCTCCTTGTGAAGGGTGTCAATGATTGTCTTCTGGACAACTGTCAGGTCAGCAGTCTTCCCCATGATTGTGTAGCCTAGTGAACCAAACTGAGAGACCATTTTGAAGGCACAGGAAACCTTTGCAGGTGTTTTGAGTTGATTGGCATGTCACCATATTCTAATTTGTTGAGAGTGAATTGGTGGGTTTTTGTTAAATGTGAGCCAAAATCACCACAATTAAAAGAACCAAAGACTTAAACTACTTCAGTCTGTGTGCATTGGATTTATTTAATACACGAGTTTCACAGTTTGAGTTGAATTACTGAAATAAAGGAACTTTTCCACAACATTCTAATCTATTGAGATGCACCTGTATATTCCTCCTCCTTTTGCTGAATACAATCAGAAGCTTTCTAGTTTGGTGAATTGATTTTAAACAAAAATTAAAGCCAAATGAAACAGAACAGTGCTCAAAACATGCTTCAGAAAATGGCTGAATTCAAATTCAAGGCAGATACGGATCACTTCATGGTTTATCCAATGTGAGGTCATAAATAACAAAAAATGTGACCACAGCCTAAAACCCCATAATTGAAGAACTTACATTAAATGTGAAGCTCAGTAACAACAAGCTGTAGCAGTAACATCTCGCTAAAAGACCGTCTCAGATGGTAGTGCATGTAAAGTTTTCTCATGGTCGTTAAACTCAAGCAATGTAGGTAGAGAGACATCACTGACGGTCAGGTTCATACAGGCCCTGACTTTATAGCCCAAAAAAATAAAAATTACACATTACTTACCAAGCAGCACTTGCTTGGCCACAATAGCGGCAAGGCGAC
This sequence comes from Hemibagrus guttatus, assembly GCA_033459395.1. Taxonomy (NCBI): domain Eukaryota; kingdom Metazoa; phylum Chordata; class Actinopteri; order Siluriformes; family Bagridae; genus Hemibagrus; species Hemibagrus guttatus. The sequence continues at coordinate 24,976,858 of JAUCMX010000008.1, forward strand.
CGAGGAGATGGCCTCGGCCATCAATTACCAGAACCTGAAAACACACAACAGCAGGAAGATCAATTTGTTTGAGCATTGAGCTGGTTCTTCTAATGGCTTCTTAAAGGGTATACAATGCTCCAAGCTCTTAATATTAACTAGGTGCAGATGATTCTCAGCAAATAAGCAGAAATGATTAAGGAGTGATCTTTAAGCATGGTATAAAGCTGGCAAAGATCACTTTAAAGGGTTTAAGACAAACACAGCTCACGATCTGAAATATTGCAACCTGAAGACCAGATTTTCGCCCAAAATAAACGTGACTAAAAGATCAACAAGTACTATACAAGTGAGGTGAATTATTCATAATACAGATACAACTGAAACATCCTGAGAGATCAATTCAGCTCCTGTCTTCTGTAAAATAAGCTTAAAAGTTTTAAGCCTCTGGATTACACGTGATTTCTTTAAGTCCATGCTTTTAACGTGTACCGATGGTCAGGACGCTACCGCATGGATGCCGGCCTGCTCGTGTTAGCTAACACACATCCACGTTTACACAAAAATATCATCTCTACGTGCTTTTTTAACGGCTTGTACACGTTGAAATGCTGAGTTTTACTCATTTACTAACCACAAACGGAGCTCCGAGTCAAGAACAAAGTACGAAGATGGACATGTGTCATGCACAAGAAAAAACTAGCTGGTGAGCTAGAAACGCTAGCATCGTGCTAATCACGGACACAGCGGAACAGCCCGATTAAAGCTTCGCTTTAAAAACGAATTTACAACCAAAATTACATTTTATATACACAAAGGACATTGTTATGTGTCTGATGTTCTATTCGCGGTTCTTAGAAAACGTGCAACTAAATTATTTTTAGCCACTTTTCACAGCGCAGAGACACGCACCTTATGGAACCGGTCCGCCATGATGTGGGGAAAAGAAAGAGACACGGGTTGACCAGCGGTAAAAGGCAGGGGCGTGGGTGTGGTTATAGCAAACGCGGAAGTGACGAACAGAAATAAAACGGGAAGTGAATGCTTCAGCCTTCAAACTTTTTTATTTTTTATTTTTTATTTTTTGGATTTAAGGGGCTTTTAATTTTTTGTATTTTTTTTATCAACAATTTGTTTTATAAAAACAGCATGACAACAATACAATACACATTGCAATTATATTGCAAAGCAAGAAACAGTCGCATACAACAAATAAAAACAGAAGGAAAATAAAATAAAATAAAATAAAAAAATATTATATATAAATTGTTATATAAATATTATTATTATTACTACATAAATATTATATATTAAATAAATATTAAATGTATTTAATTTGATTTTAATCAAATTAAAATAAAATAAAAACACATTTTAAGAGCTAGGGCTTCTGATTTAAGTCATATTCTTCTATTATGGAGAAAATAATAATGCCATTTTTGGCTTTAGTGTAAGAAACAAAATCATTATGAAATGCACAGAACCTGGGTTTCACTTTAATGAATTTTGAGTTGTGTATGTAAAATTTTCCCAGCATAAGTATATTGTTAACCAGATAATCATCATTCTTATTGCTCATAACCAGTCCATAGATAATGTCCTGTAAGGAAAAATGCTCAAGGTGAGGTACTTTTAAATAAAGTATTTTATTTAAATAAAATATCCAATCTATCATCGGGTCACGGGGAGCCTGTGCCTATGTCAGGTGTCATCGGGCATCAAGGCAGGATGCACCCTGGACAGAGTGCCAACCCATTGCAGGGCACACACACACACACACACACACACACACACACACACACACACACACACACACACACACACACACTACAGGCAATTTAGAGACTCCAATCAGCCTAGAAGCATGTCTTTGGACTGTGGGAGGAAACCAGAGCAAACCCACCAAGCACGGGGAGAACACTGTTTTGGACTTTATGTGATTAAATAATAGAAAATAATATTTTTATGGCATTCATATGCATGTGCAATTGGAAATATTAAACAGTACTTTACTCCGAAACACCACCTGCACTAATAACTAAAAAATAATTTCTTTTAAAAAACATTGTGAAATTGAGTTTCTGTAAACTACAGTAGGATCAAATATATTTCTGAGGGTTTTATTGGACAATTCGAGTTTCTTTGAAATTACAACCTTCATTTGAAAGTAATGGGAGCCAAGGAATGATAGGAATAGAATAAGAAAGAGTTCCTTTAATAAGACCAATAATAGAATTGGGAATAGCATTAGATATGGAATTGAATTTGTCTCTGTTACACCTTAAGTCATATTTAAGACAGAAACTCTCATATGAAATCTTAGAACCACTATTATATACTGGATGACAGATAGACCAAATACCATTTTCCATCCAGTCATTGTCATACATCTCATTGAAAAGAAGTTGGTCGATAACTTTACCTAGTTTGGGGTCTAGAGGGACAGACTTAGCTGCATAAGTAAGTCTTGAAAGACCTTCTGCCTTAGAGAGAAGAACTCTGCCTCTTAAAGTAAGATCTCTTTGTAACCACTGGTTAAATCTTTTCTGAGTCTTATCAATAAGTGCTTGGTAATTAAGAGTACGTCTTTCATTTTGGTCTTTCACAACCAGAACCCCTAAATAAAGTAACATTATCTTTCAGGTATTTAGCAAAGTATGGCAGCAATTTCGCGCATGCGCAGAACAAAACCTGAGTTTCCGCACATGCGCATTACAAACCGTGTTTCCGGTACGGATCAAGTAGTGGACAATAAAAATATATATATTTTTTTAATTATCTTTAAAATATTTATACTTCTTCATGGTTTGCTACCGTCTTCCAAATCAGACTTTTTTTTTCATTATTTTCTATTTTTCCCTCAAGTATTTGAAAGAGTATTTTGTTCATGTGGTGGATTGTAGTACAATCACAGTATAAAAACTACAATTCCCATCCAAGCTCGCTGTCAAGTCTCGCTGCTGTAATCTTGACTAGCTAACTATCAAGTTAGCGCTTTTGAAGCAGCAGTGTTTTCACATAGTTTGTTTATTTAGTTATAAAGGATCAATGAGTATATTGTGAACAGTGACATCAAGGTTGCTGTTTATTAAACTCATTACAGTCGTCGTTAGCTTGCTAGCTAGTTCGGGTTCATACAGCCAGAATACCCGGATGAGAAGGTGGACTCTGATTCGTCGAGACAGTCACGTTTGCTTTAAATGTGTACTTGGTAGTGATGGGTTATTGGATTTTCGTCTTAAATTAATAATATATGCTTAAATGGTGTGGGATAATTTTGTAGGCCTATATGAATTTGTGTGATTGTAAAAAGGATGAGGTGACATCATGAGTGGTTTTGAACACCATTTCTGTTATTGGTTTAATGAAGTAAGGTTCACAAGAAAGACACATTGTTTATGTGTGTCTGTTAAGCATGAATAGTCTTTGGGTAGCTAATGAATTAACTAATTAATTATTAAGAATAAGAATTAATTAAATTCTTAGTATTGCAAGTCTTATAAAAAAACGGATAGAGTCTAAACAGCAGCGTCCATTCTAACTCCTTTAAAGTTAAAGTCAAGGTCAGGTAGTCTGCTCAGAGCAGTGTAAGATTTGTGAGACACCTGCAGCTGAAGTCTGGGAGAATCAATGCATTGTTGAAGTACACTGATAAAGGTTTGGGGAAAATCAAGTTCACCCCAGGTCAAAGCTAAAACATATTCAAAATACATAAATTAGCTATAAGCTTAGAATAATTAACTTGGAAAAGGGGCGGTGACTCTGACATAGCCATGATGTCTTCTTAACATGAAAATGTTTCACACTGAAAAAATGTTTAAAAAAAACCAAAACATAATGACAAGGATAAGACACTCATTTTATATATATTTTATATTAAAGCTGAATGGGAAATTAATGTAAAATTGCAATATGGTGATGTCCTGGAAAGTCCACAAAAGAAAAATAGGTGGAGCGTTTTGACTTGAGGAGTTAGGCTGATGTCATCATGTGTGATAAGAAACATGGATATAGACACAGAGCTTTGAAACTGAGTTTCGTGGGGTTGATGAGATGTTCCATGTGAGCACCTTGTAATTTGTACTCAGCGCTGACTGCAATAAACCTCATCTCTGTGATCATCCAGTCTGAAGTATTTGGCTTTTTCTTAGTTAAAGCCTGCTCATTAGACTGAGTTAGTCGGGTCAGTGTGGTAATGTGGCGTCAGATAGATTAGTTTCAGGAGAGTCTCACTTTAAACTAAATTATTATTATTATGCTTATACGGGGCATTGGTGGCTCAGTGGTAGGTTTCTCGCCTATCATGCGGAAGGCCCGGGTTCGATTCCCAGCCAATGCCTCAACCCCAGCCACTGGATGCAGTGCTGGTCCCAAGCCCGGAAAAATGGGAGGGTTGCGTCCGGCAGGGTAAAACATTTGCCAAGTTGATGTGCGGACCAGTTGGTCAGCTGTGGCGACCCCGAACAGGGAGCAGCCGAAAGCATTAACTATGATTATTATTAATGTTATTTACCACAATGGATACACAAACACCAATCAGCAATAACATTGTGAGCAGTGAGAGGTGAAGTGAATAACACTGATGATCTCCTCATCATGGCACCTGTTAGTGGGTGGGATATATTAGGCAGCAAGTGAACATTTTGTCCTCAAAGTTGATGTGTTAGAAGCAGGAAAAATGGGCAAGCGTAAGGATTTGAGCGAGTTTGACAAAGGGCCAAATTGTGATGGCTAGACCACTGGATCAGAGCATCTCCAAAACTGCAGCTCTTGTGGGGTGTTCCCGGTCTGCAGTGGTCAGTTTCTATCAAAAGTATCCTTTAAGTCCTGTAAGTTGCTTACAGGACTTCAAAGATCTGCTGCTAACATCTTGGTGCCAGATACCACAGCACACCTTCAGGGATCTAGTAGAGTCCATGCCTCAATGGGTCAGGGCTGTTTTGGCAGCAAAAGGGAGACCAACACAATATTAGGTAGGTGGTCATAATGTTATGGCTGATCAATGTATGTGTGCTGCTTTTTTTCAGAATGTATTTATTATATTATGAAGCTTTAAAAACAGCTAAAACATTATTCTTTGAAGAAGACGATATCATCATATTGGTTTCCTTATTTTATTCTGCTTTAACAATCAGGCACAGCTAATAAAACTTACAAAAAGCCACCAAAATTGCAACACTTATTAGTTTTGGCAAAGAGTGCTTCATGCTATTAACTTGCACTATTCTCAGTCATGCTTTTTTAATTGGCAAATTTTGCCCTCATGGCGGCTGATTTCTTCTTGAAGACGTTCAATCTCCTTCTGGTGGTGACTGATTTCTTCCTGATGATGTTGTCTCAGAGTCGCTATCTGTTCCCGCTCCTTTTTCCTACAACAGGCGAGAACGCAGAGACGTGAATTGAGCTTTTATTTTATTACGAAATCACACCTGGATGCCACTGAAGAACAACATGCTCTCACTTGAAGTACATCTCCTCCTCTGCAGCCTGCCTCTTTCCAAACGCTCCTCCTGCCTCCCTGACTGCACCGCCTCCTCCTCCTCCCTTTCCTGCACCTTTCCCCAGCTCTCCCAGCTTTAAGGAGAAAGAAAAATGATATCACATAGGCACTTATTATTAAAGAAACACTTGTTTAACATATATGGATGGAGTCTCCAGTGTCAGAAAATTTCCCACGGCAGAAAAGTCTTCAGGACAGAGTAGTCTGTATACTGACAGTAGCTATGCTTTTTGTCTTCTTAACTTTTTAATAGGATAAAGGTTTATAGCTGATATAATGTGAGTGATAACAGAAACCAACTTGTCAAATTGCTTTTTAGTTTTGTTATTCTGCTTATACCACGGTGATTTACCAACAGAGAAAATTAATTTTTTTTAACTGTATGAAATTTTGCCCATTTTGTTTAGTAGTTTGCATGTTTGGAAGTTCAATTCCTGCCTCTGCCCAGTGTGTGTGTGGAGTTTGCCTGTTCTTCCTGTGCTTCAGGGGTTTCCTCCGGGTCCTCCGGTTTTCTCCCTCAGTTCAAAGACATGCCCTGTAGGCTCATTGTTGTGACTGCTCCCTGTTCAGAGTTGGATCATTTGGTCGGCAATTTTGATATGACACAGGTTTTTACACTGGATGCACTCCCTGATGCAACCCTCCCATTTTGTCCTGGCTTTGGACCGCCACTGAGGGTCAACTCCCTGTAGGCTCACTGGAATCTCTAAATTGTCTGTAGTGTGTGAATGTGTGTGATTGTGCTCCGTCATGTGTTGGCAATCCCATCCAGGGTGTTCCCCATCTTGTGCCCGGAGTCTAGCAGCTCTCGGTTCTTCATGACCCTGTGTAGGATAAGCACTGCAGAAAATAGGTGCGTGTATGGATGGATGGAGAGACAAGTCCCTTTTATGATGTAATAGCCATAATAATAGTCATTCTTTACCTCTATCTATCTATCTCTCTGTCTCTCTCTCTATCTCTCTCCACTGTGCTGTGATATAAATGGTTTTGAAGCATGGCCAGTCACTCATTAATAGATTAAAAATTGTAATCGTTGGCAAACTGCTGTGGTATAAGAGCAATAAACACTTCACGACACGCTGTTGTAGGAAAATAATCAACTTAAGTTTGTAAGTAAAGGGAATGTTTCTGTTATAGTCGATTATCTTCCTATAACACAACACCTCGATATGGTTACTTCAGGAACAACGTCCGACCAATCAGAATCGAGCAATCATATCAGGGGCGTGGCTACACAACCCCCCCTCGCCTCCAGCAACTCTTGACATTGAGCACGCAAGTGTTTATATGTCAAATCATGGCTAGCTGGTTTTATTTTAAATCACTTAAAAAACATTAGGGGAAAAGTGGGAAAATGTAGAGCTTTAACGCAAGGAGAACCCGTAATAATTATTAATAATTATAATAATAATAATATTTGAAAGAGGTGCCAAGTGCGCACTAAGGAAAACATGTTAAACGAATAAAAATGTAGGCAAATGAATCAAAATGGCTACCTGTTCAGACGACATCCTGATGTGTGTGGCAAAGATGTTTCTCAGGCTCGGCTTGAAAAATCTCAACATTATAAATCTGCCTTGACAAGTCTACGCTCGTACCTGTGTGCGTGTGCGAGACTGTATACAAACTGGGAGAAACCATTCCTCAGACCGCAGAGGGGGAGAGGGAGGTGAGGCAATGGATCAGGCGGAGCAAAAGTCATGAGCTGAATCAGAAGAGTCAAAGTATCTATATAAACATTGCCATTAGAGTGTCAAACACACTATGTTGATGTTGAAAAGTGCAAACGGTTTAATTAAATTACGCTGAAAGTGTAACAACATTTGACAGCAAAAAGAAAGACAACCCCACAAAATATACGGCTCATTTACAGCGATCAGCCATAACATTATGACCACCTGCCTGACATTGTGTTGGTCCCCCTTTTGCTGCCAAAACAGCCCTGACCCATCGAGGAATGGACTCGACTAGATCCCTGAAGGTGTGCTGTGGGATCTGGCACCAAGATGTTAGCAGCAGATCCTTTAAGTCCTGTAAGTTGTGAGGTGGGGCCTTCATGGATCGGACTTGTTTGTCCAGCACATCCCACAGATGCTGGATTGGATTGAGATTTGGGGAATTTGGAGGACAAGTCAACACCTCAAACTCGTTGTTGTGCTCATGAAACCATTCCTGAAGCATTGTTGCTTTGTGGCACGGCGCATTTTATCCTGCTTAAAATGGGCCACAGCCATCAGGGAATATTGTTTCCATGAGAGAGTGTACATGTTCTGCAACAATGCTTAGGTAGGTGAGGCTACAGTGGGCACAGGACACTGATCCTGAACAGTTGAAGATTGGACAAATGTCACCTGGTCTTTAGGTAAGGGTTTATAATTTGGATTATATGAAGCCAACCTTCCTTGTGTCAAAACATCAGGCTGCCATTGGTGGTGTACTGGTGTGGAGATTTTTTTCTTGATAAACATAATACTGACCAGGTGTTGTTGGAATGTCACAGGCTACTTCCAGCATGATGCTGCACACTGGACCTTTGTGGCCTTCCTAATCACTAAATCTGAATCCAATAGAGCACCTTTAGGGATGTGTCAGAGCATGAGGATTACAGCATGGATGTGCAGTTGAGAAATCACAGGATTAATCGTGTGATGAAATCATATCAACCTGGACTAGAATCCTGTGGAATCAAAGCCTACAACAACCTGAGGCTGATTTAAAGCAAACATGACCATGATGACCAGGAATGACCAAGTGGCCAGTGAGTATTTGAACACTTTGGCTTTATGAACCACGGAGAAATTGTACAGAAGACAGATTCATTTCAGTAGAACTAACAGCAGCAGAAAGACACCGTGGCAAAATTTACCGTAAAGGGTTTTATTCATGAGACGGTACATTCACCAACATCACGTCAAACAGGGAAAGGGGACGATTTTTAAAGATGCACTTTGGAGCAAATCTGAATATATCGCTTGAACGTATATATTACATTTAGAACTCCTGAGATGCCAAAACACATCCACCGGTTTCTCATTAAATCCTTGTGTTCTTAATGCTGTTTAATCCTTAATTATGGCTTCATCCTGCTCATCGAATTCTTTCTGTTTTCTTCTGTACTCTATGAGGAGAATGAGTGGGTTCTTAATTCCAGCATGCAAAAACATGAATCCATCGTAATGAAGCCTTTTCTCAAGGCAGTGTCCGTGAAGAGACACTGAAATACTTTTTAGAAACTAAGGGCGGCTGATGACGAGCAACAAGGCTTGTCCCTGTAAAGTCAATGCTTGGGATTTCGTATAATGAAGACAAGGAAAAAATGCGATCACTTTTTTTTTCTTTTTAAACACACAAAATATTTTGAGAGGAACTCAAAATAAAAAGAAACTGAACTGTAAAAAATTTAAACAAATTTCTAACTACTGCCAACATTTCTTAAATGTATTATTTATTATCATTAAAAACAAAAGAGAAATTAACACTGTATTTACAGTTGTATGGTCCAAATCCTTTACATCGAAACAAAAGGAAATTAATCAAACGTGAAGTAACTGAACTAGAACCGAGCCAGGCATTTTTATAAGGTGCTCCTCACCACTGACGAGGTTAAACCTTTACCTCATGCGGTCTCTCTTTTCCTGAACAATGTCAAGGATATGGAAAATACACTTATTAACTTTAGAATGTAAATTGAGAACGAGAGGACATTTCTTAATTTAAAAAGTAAGATCTTTCTCTTGTCCTCTTTGCGCTTTTGCATTAGACCGTAAGTCCAATTAAAGCCAATTAATTAAAACAAATTGGAAATTTGTGAAATAAGGGAATAACAGACAAATATTAAGAGAGAGACACTATTTTCTTTCTTTAGACAGCCAGAAGTGGCTACCGGAGGCCCTTCCTGTGAGGGGCGGACGGTGAATATGGCACCCCCTGGTGGAACCGTCAGTCTTGTTTCTTTGTGTCCTTGATGGCCCGGAGGCGCTCCAGCAGCGGAGGGTGGGAATAGTGCCACATTGAGAAAAGCCAATCAGCCACAGGAAAGCCCAGGTTGTCTTTGTTTATCTTGATGAGGGCCGAGCAGAGCTCATTCGATCGACCCATGGCTCGTGCGAACGCGTCAGCCTGGAACTCGAATCTGCGACTCAGCACAGTCAAGCAGAATGTCAGGAGCTGGAGAAGGAAAAAAAGAATGAAAATGATGTCCAATTATACAGTCTGAAAGACCTCACCTATCCAAAATCCTGCAAAGGTCTCATCTATCCGGCTCGCCTATCTATGCTAAAGAAAAATAAATAAATAACAGAAATTCTAAAGGAAAATTTCTTCCCCAAAGTATAATAATTTCATTTAAAAGGCCTTGAGACTAATATAAAATGTTACTGATCCTGATGTTAAGGTGATAAAAATCTGGACAACGGAAATAACTACTACTGATAATAAGACATGGACAAGTTCTACCAAATACTACAAGCTTGCAAACAACATAGAAACATAATACACAATAAGCTGCTGATAAATAAGTCAGAAATAAAACATTTGTGCTGTTATAGGAAAATAATCAATGACAAGTTGGTACTTTGCTGCTCGACAAGAACAGCATGACTGCAAGTGTTTTATTCTTCTTAAACCACAACAATCTGCTACTAATTACTATCTATACCGATCAGCCATAACATTCTGAGCAGAGGTGAAGTGAGTAACACTGATGATCTCCTCATCATGGCACCTGTTAGTGGGTGGGATATATTAGGCAGCAAGTGAACATTTTGTCCTCAAAGTTGATGTGTTAGAAGCAGGAAAAATGAGTAAGGATTTGAGCGAGTTTGACGAAGGGCCAAATTGTGATGGCTAGACCACTGGATCAGAGCATCTCCAAACCTGCAGCTCTTGTGGGGTGTTCCCGGTCTGCAGTGGTCAGTATCTATCAAAAGTGGTCCAAGCAAGGAACAGTGGTGAACCGGCGACAGGGTCATGGGCGGCCAAGGCTCAAGGTGGGGAGCGAAGGCTGGCCCGTGTGATCCGATCCAACTACTGTTGCTCAAATTGCTGAAGAAGTTAATGCTGGTTCTGAAAGAAAGGTGTCAGAATACACAGTGCATCACAGTTTGTTGCATGTGGGGCTGCATAGCCGAGATCTCCCAGATCTCATTCCAATCGAGCATCTATGGGATGTGCTGGACAAACAAGTCTGATCCATGAAGGCCGCACCTCGCAACTTACAGGACTTAAAGGATCTGCTGCGAACATCTTGGTGCCAGATCCCACAGCACACCTTCAGGGATGTAGTGGAGTCCATGCCTCGACCAGTCAGGGATGTTTTGGCAGCAAAAGGGGGACCAACACAATATTAGGTAGGTGGTCATAATGTTATGGCTGATCGGTGTAATCCAAGTCACGACATTCACAAATGTTGGTTTTCCCATATACAGTTTGTATAATCATAAACCACACAAACGTATCGACCAATCATGACACTAGCTGTGGCCCAATCGCAAATCTGTCTCTCACACACACATTGTAAGACAGAACAGCATAAGTCACTATACCTCATTGTAGGGGGAGAAGATAAACTGGAAGATGATCAGCAGCCCGATGAGAGTTGGCTGGTTGTCATGGAAACCAAAGGCCACGAAGAGCTCTTTCCGACCAATCAGAGTAGCAAACAGGAAAAAGCAGAGGAACGAGTTTAGCTGTGGAGGAAAAGAGAGAATTTAATCCCAGATATTATATGGTTTATTCAGGAAATAACCAAATATCTGTCTCTTGAATGTTTAAAATGTTAAAAAATAAAATCCTCATGTAGCTGTTTCAAGCAGAAAAGGGAAACAGAAAACGAAATCACCAGCATGAAACATTAGACTAAATGAAGAACAGTGTCCGAGTTTGAGCTATAAATGTAGCATGAATTATTGTCATCTTTCCAACCACAGTGTAGACTGAAATAGTAACAAGCTCAGTTTAACCCTAGATTAAAATGTCACAGCTGCTCTGTGGACTGCTCTGTGAACTCACCTGGCTAATGATGATGTTTTTCACAGTGTGGCCCAGTTTCCAGTGTCCCAATTCATGACCAAGAACCGCCAGTACCTCTGGATTACTGCAGCCTTGCTTCTTGTGCTAGAAAGTTTAAAAACAAAAACAAAAAATGGACAAGGTACTATTAAAATAAGACACCCATTTTAACTTGACTCATTTACAAACTGTACAGGTGCATCTCAATAAATTAGAATGTCGTGGAAAAGTTCATTTATTTCAGTAATTCAACTCAAATTGTGAAACTCGTGTATTAAATAAATTCAGTGCACACAGACTGAAGTAGTTTAAGTCTTTGGTTCTTTTAATTGTGATGATTTGGCTCACATTTAACAAAAACCCACCAATTCACTCTCTCAAAAAATTAGAATACTTCATAAGACCAATAAAAAAACATTTTTAGTGAATTGTTGGCCTTCTGGAAAGTATGTTCATTTACTGTACATGTACTCAATACTTGGTAGGGGCTCCTTTTGCTTTAATTACTGCCTCAATTGGGCGTGGCATGGAGGTGATCAGTTTGTGGCACTGCTGAGGTGGTATGGAAGCCCAGGGTTCTTTGACAGTGGCCTTCAGCTCATCTGCATTTTTTGGTCCTCTTAAACAATACCCCATAGATTCTCTATGGGGTTCAGGTCTGGTGAGTTTGCTGGCCAGTCAAGCACACCAACACCATGGTCATTTAACCAACTTTTGGTGCTTTTGGCAATGTGGGCGGGTGCCAAACCCTTGCGGGAAACAATGAAATCAGCATCTTCAAAAAGCTGGTCAGCAGAAGGAAGCATGAAGTGCTCCAAAATTTCTTGGTAAACGGGTGCAGTGACTTTGGTTTTCAAAAAACACAATGGACCAACACCAGCAGATGACATTGCACCCCAAATCATCACAGACTGGGGAAAAGCTTAACACTGGACTTCAAGCAACTTGGGCTATGAGCTTCTCCACCCTTCCTCCAGACTCTAGGACCTTGGTTTCCAAATGAAATACAAAACTTCCCTCTCATGTGAAAAGAGGACTTTGGACCACTGGGCAACAGTCCAGTTCTTCTTCTCCTTAGCCCAGGTAAGACGCCTCTGACGTTGTCTGTGGTTCAGGAGTGGCTTAACAAGAGGAATACGACAACTGTAGCCAAATTCCTTGACACGTCTGTGTGTGGTGGCTCTTGATGCCTTGACCCCACCCTTCAGTCCATTCCTTGTGAAGTTCACTCAAATTCTTGAATGGATTTTGCTTGACAATCCTCATAAGGCTGCGGTTCTCTCGGTTGGTTGTGCATCTTTTTCTTCCACACTTTTTCCTTCCACTTAACTGCCTGTTAACATGCTTGGATACAGCACTCTGTGAACAGCCAGCTTCTTTGGCAATGAATGTTTGTGGCTTATCCTCCTTGTGAAGGGTGTCAATGATTGTCTTCTGGACAACTGTCAGGTCAGCAGTCTTCCCCATGATTGTGTAGCCTAGTGAACCAAACTGAGAGACCTTTTTCCAGGAAACCTTTGTGGGTGTTTTGAGTTGATTAGCTGATTGGCATGTCACCATATTCTAATTTTTTGAGAGAGTGAATTGGTGGGTTTTTGTTAAATGTGAGCCAAAATCACCACAATTAAAAGAACCAAAGACTTAAACTACTTCAGTCTGTGTGCAATGAATTTATTTAATACACGAGTTTCACAATTTGAGTTGAATTACTGAAATAAAGGAACTTTTCCACAACATTCTAATTTATTGAGATGCACCTGTATACACAGACCATAAACACCATATAGACCCTTTTTGGGCCAACGTCACGATTACATCACAGCGCTAGCTGGAGGCAAAACAAAGGGGAAACTGGAGGCGGCCAATACAAACCAGTACAGAGTCGGCTACACAAGGAACGCAAATGTCATCTTGTTGTGTTGTTGTGTGCCAGAATCGATGGAGTACAGGCTCCAATTTGAAGTTTTATCGCATACCTGCTACCACTGCCAGACAAAAAACCCAACAACAGCTGTGGTTAAACGCAATAAAACGAGCGGACTGGACAGAAACTATCATCAAAAATGCTCGCGTTTGCAGCGCACACTTCATATCAGATAATGTTAAAGAAACTATTGTTTTTTGTTGGTATGGTTTATGGTATGGTTAAGTGTCTAAATATTTCTTATGCATGCCCACCTCATCAGAAATTGGGGAACAAGTTAAATGATTTCTCATGTAAGGCTAACTTTTTAGCATGTACGTTAGCTAACTGGTAGCTAACGACCGGAGACTAAAGAAAGGAAACTGTTTCTCCCTTTCTACAGTTGCCAGAAGCGCTCGGTTTTTCTATCAGATAGGTGTAGATGTCAGGTCACTCAACCGGAGGTCATCCTGTCACATCGTCCATCCACTGAGTGAGCGTGTACGGGTCGGCCAATCTGGTTCCGTCCGTTAAAGTTCATTTTTCCAAATAACATTCGTGGTCCTGGACAGTGAGTGACCTAACAGTCAGATACATTCTGGTTTTGACCGGTCATTGTTCAAAACCAAACTAACAAAACTTGATAGCTACCACTTGTAAAGCGGTCAGGGAAATCTTTCTGCCTCCACCTAAGCTCCACCCACAAAAACGTCACAATGTTTACCAACAGAAAAAGGGTCTATATAGCAAAGTACACAGCAGATCAAAGCAGAGTATAATTATACAAGTAAACTGGATTATTTACTGTGAAAAAGTATTAGCCCCCCTTCAGGAATTCTTCTATTTTTGTACATTTGTCATGTGTAATTGTTTTGGATATTGAGGCTAGATTTTATTACTAATTTATTGAAGGAAAAAAAATAGCCAATTCCAACCAAGGCTGTGTGGAATAAGTAACTGCCAACTTAATCAATCAGTGTTAAATTAAGTAAATTAATCCAGTCATAGCCCTCGAAAGCCCTCCTTGCCTATCAGATTCAAGAGTGCTTCAGTATAAATTACTTAGTTTTTTTTTTTTAATTATTATTCAGTTAATCAGTTCTTGGTCACGAACCTTAGACTGTAGCTTTGTTTCATCCCCCGTCTCCTCGCTCTTGTCCTGCTCGGTAGCGGGTTCTCCGTCGTTCTTCTTGTTCAGAGGTGAATAATCCTCCAGCAGTGTGTCGAACAGCACAATGCGCTTGTTCTTGAAGAAACCGTAGAAGTACGCGTTGCTGTGTGAGGATCTTTTAGAGCCTGTGAAGTGATGGTGGATGATAAAGCAGGACAGGGTAAGTTATCCAAATGTTTTGTGAAATTTAAAAGGAGAAAAAAAACCAATAAAAAGTTGTTAAAAGAAAATGCTGGATCATGTTTTCTTTAAGATGATGATTTAATTTTGTCACTCAATCACTCACAGGCAAAGTCCAAAACTTCACAATAGTGCCATATTAAATCAGTAAAGCGTCATTGTTTTGTGTACTACATTTATGGCATCTGGCAGACGTCCTTATCCAGAGTGACTTAATTTTCACAGTATTTTATACAACTGAGCAATTGACCCAGCAATGGCAGCTTGGTGGACCTAATCACCACTAATGCCGAGTTCACACTGCACGATTTTAGCCCTGACAGGGCAGCAGGAAGTTCGGGGAGGAGTTATATATTCAATTCAATTCAATTCAATTTATTTGTATAGCGCCGTTTACAATGGACATTGTCTCAAGGCAGCTTTACAAAAATAGAGAAACAGAAAGTAGAGGGAAAAAAGAATCATTAAATTATTTTTATCCCTATTTATCCCTAATGAGCAAGCCTGCGGCGACGATGGCAAGGAAAAACTCCCTGTGATGATATGAGGAAGAAACCTTGAGAGGAACCAGACTCAGAAGGGAACCCATCCTCATTTGGGTGACACTGGACAGTAAATAATGTAAATGTAAATAATGTCCTTTCTACAACAGCAACCAAAGGCCCATGAGGAACTATTAGGTCAATGTAGTTTCTGAGTTCTTTATAGACACTAATTCCTTGCTGTCAAAGCTGACAGATGTAACAGCAGATCTGTGATGGTGTTATAGTCCCAAAGTGGCTCTGTCCACAGCTGTCTCCTGGTCACAGGCTGTCCACACAGATCCATCCACAGCATCAGTGAGCACCACCAAGCGACGAGACTCCGACCAGGGGTAGAGCGAGTGGTCACACTGGAAACTCCACATATACCACAATATCAGCAAGCATGGCTTCAGTTCAGAGAAAGGCTCCTTCTCTGTCTATTTGGATCCAAGAAATGGAGGAAATCTGTTAACTTTCACTGCAAATCAGCGCACAGACTATTTGGATCGCGAACTTCTTGCAGGGTTCCGTTTCCAGTCTAGTGCGAGAACTCTGATCTCACGTGTGATCTTGGCTCACATTTAACAAAAACCCACCAATTCACTCTCTCAACAAATTAGAATACTTCATAAGACCAATAAAAAAACATTTTTAGTGAATTGTTGGCCTTCTGGAAAATATGTTCATTTACTGTACATGTACTCAATACTTGGTAGGGGCTCCTTTTGCTTTAATTACTGCCTCAATTGGGCGTGGCATGGAGGTGATCAGTTTGTGGCACTGCTGAGGTGGTATGGAAGCCCAGGGTTCTTTGACAGTGGCCTTCAGCTCATCTGCATTTTTTGGTCCTCTTGACAATAGTCGGCGATTCTCCCTGTTGTGAAGTCATGCAGTGTGTAACCTCCTGTTGCCCGATCCATCGTGCAATGTGAACACAGCAGCAACCTGATGCTACCCTAGATAGTTGTGCAGTGTGAAAACGGTGATCCGACCATGTTGAAAATCGTGGAGTGTGAACTCGGCATTAGCTACCACATCCCCCAGTACTGCTCTTGTAAAACCTCACCATAGCTGAGTAAAAACATACGCCTGCGCAGATCCACAGTGTAATACAACTGTACTGACGGGTTCCAAGGTGTTCGAGTACCTTCTACAACGTAGATCTTGGTGAGCGGGAAGTCGATGGACTTGGCCATGCTTTCGATTTCCGTCTTCAGCTCTCCTTCAAGCAGCGGGGTGAACTTATCAAACAGCGGGGCGATGTAGTCGGCGTAGATGGTCACCAGAACCTGCAAATTGTTGAGGGAGAAAGAGAAGAATAATATATGTAATATAATAAAATATGAAGAGAGAACCTTTTATAAAGCTCGGCTGTCACGGCGAACCTTTTCATAAAGCAACAAATGACACGCAGCACTTTTTTGGGATGAATAGTGAAATGTGGGGAGAAATTCTTGTTATTAATGTGAATATGGAGAGATTTAGGACATGTTCAGCTGCCTGCCAATATTCCAATGCTGTAATATTAACGAAAAATGCAGCAAAAAACCCAAAGGGGAGCAGTGTATCAGTGCTTAAGGCTCAGAATTCAGATTCTAGCAAAGACACGGTCTTAACATTGAGCAATGCTCTTATGCTACGGTCACACACGGCTGCTCGCAGTGACAAAGTGACCAGAGATTTTCAATGAGACCTGTCCCCTTCCAGTGACACGTGCCACAGCGATAAGATGTGGGCCTGCCAGGAAAAGCAACATGAGAGAGATGAGAAAAGCTGAATGTGGAGCGACACCACCAATGAGAATGATGACTGTAGATCTCACACTGCTTCTCCTTCATCTCGTATGATATGATGAAGATATACACTGCTGAATTTTATACACAAACGCCAAATCTCCCTCCAGAACGTTTCATTTTAGCGGCAAGAAGACCGATTTGACGTCGAGTGGAATGCTGGTTGCGTCACTCACCATTAAATGTTATTACTATGGAAACCAGTAGTGGGAGCGACTATGACTGATGACATCATAGTACAGCAACTGCAGACTTGCAGTGATGAAATTGTACTTGATTGAAAAGTACTTGCACCTTGCTAGTCTAGATCTAACTAGCCTAGCTTGCTCTCTAGGTTACATTTCCCATGATCAGTAATGCAGATGAAATAAGGTTTGGTGCAACTGTGATGATGAGGAGGATGTTTGTTTTTTGCAAGAGAATCACAAGAACTTGAGCTGCTTGTTAAAGTGAAATGTCACATTGAGTTAAAAAAAAAAAAAGAACGAATAAAGAACACATTGCTGCTATGTTGAAATCCTGGCAAAAAGATATATATAATTTCAATTTGATATGCCTCGTTTATCAGCATCCTCCATGTTTGTTTTTCCTAACATGTTCCCATCTTGCAATCTCTACAGGAGGTTAAAAAAACAAACAACAACAACAAAAAAAGTGCTTTGACCTCTGACAAGCTTTGGAAGCTGTCCTGTGACCCACAGAAGTTGAGCAGCAGAGCTTTTTGAAAGCAACATGTTCCTCCAATGTTGGAGCCACTTACTGGAAGTAAAAATACACCAAGTGTGAAAACAGCCTTAATAATCTTCTGCTCAGCTCAGTGAGAAGTGAACAACGACTGGAGAATGAACCAACATAGAATAGAAATGCAAACGAGGACCACCTCGCAATCTCATCGAATAATCTCAATCAGCACCAATAAGTGTGTTTATACGGTTTAACGTGATGAGGTGATGATCGTGCCGGTCACTAACCAGAGAGACGATGAGTGTAAAGAGCCAGGCGTAGATGAAGAAATAATCTCCGCCGATCTTGATGATGTAGAGGAGCAGAGAGGTGACGGGCAGCAGAATGCACTGCGTCACCACAAACTTCTTCAGAGCGTCTTTCAGGAAGAAGCCTAACGTCTGAGGAGAAAGGAATACAGACAAGGGGGGGGAAAAAGATCCAGGTGAAAATTTGATAATGCACTCGAAATCAAATTAATATGTTTATAGTTTATACAGTTGAGGTCATAAGTTTACAGGCACTGTGTGGAATCTGCTATTAATAAAAAGATCATAAAAATGGCATTTTGTCTATAAACTTGATCGTATATAAACCTATAATGTAAGAATTCAATATAATATCAAACGTAACTAAAAATGGATAAAATGCATGACGTCTTGCACATTTCTGTGGTATTTAAGGAATAAAACACTTCAGAAAGTGCTGGAATAGGAAAATAATCAACTTCCTGGTGGTAGCAGTAACTCCACTTTGATTATTTTCCTATTACAGCACACCGAGTTGTGTCTTGACCATACTTCCAGCTTTTTTTTTCTCATTAATCATTACATTAATTGCAGGTAAAGTGTTCAGCTCGACCTTATACCGCACTCCTAATAATCGAATAAACTTTGACATGAAATGCTGTGGTTGTTTTTCCTCACCTGCTGGTTAAAGCCGTGCTTCTCCTCGATGACGAACGTGCTGTACAGACTCCAGGGCAGCCCCGTGATGGCGCTGAACAGCGTCGCCAGCATCAGGAACACCAATGACTGGGAGATCTGCGGCATCCCAAGTGCATAAGCAAAAAGGAAGGTTGCTCAGGATTTGAGGAGGGGGATACTACAGGGCTTTTCACACTGCACTAAACCCTGGGTTAAGGTTGTTCAAAACCCTGCATTCCACCCCCTAGGTAGAGGAAGGTTTCACACGTGTAATGTAGGAGCGGGGTTATGAAGCAGGTCTTTTCCCCCGGGGTTATGAATCAGAGTCAGCCTGGCTTTTACAGGGTTAACTCCACGTGACGATGCTGAGCGTGTTCAGTGTGAAACCATGCGCTGTTAGAATGTTACGGCTAGTCGATGAGCAACAGAAACCCAATCAGAAACTGAGCAGCGCCTCTGTGACTCATATCCGGTTGAAAACCAAAACGCAGCGACGCTTAAACAAAAACGGCTCGGTAGATAGAGTCAGGCGGCAAAACGCCCTACATCACAAGTGCGCGCCGTAGCGAGGGGGAAATACGTCACACTGAAAAAGTAGCGGAAGTTATAGAGATATCGACGGACGAGTGGCTGGTCAACTAGACGACAAACTTAAAATGAGCAAAAAAGATGAGAAAGCTGTGAAAGATAACAGAACCTGCTCAGGTGCAGAAGCACAGAGCTGAACTCTTTTCCTCACTGATAAAAGTGGAATCGTGAGACGAGCCGTTATTTAAAACCGTCGTGCTGGATTTATCCCATCAGGGTTGTTGATTCATTAATATGCAAATGAGAAGCAGGGTTTAGGAATGTAGAGTGTGAAAGGTCAGATTATGAAGAGCCAGGATTCAGTGTTAACCCCGGGGAAAGGAGGAGCAGTGTAAAACCTCTGACTACATAAACCCAGGATTCTGCTCAGCCCCGAGTTTATAACACAGGGAAATATTTCAGGTGTAAAAAGCTGATGATGAGCTCAGACGCACCTCATATTCTGGCCCGAGGCCGAGGCGACCGGTCAGGCTTCCTGAGATCTTCCAGAGGAACGGGATGCCTCCAAGCAGCAGGATGAGCTGGAGGATAAAAATGAATCCATCCAATTAAATTCTACTCCTGATACTGAACACATTCTACATGCCCTGTGCATAACGTGGGGCTTATAACTGAAGAGGATGTGCAAGATATTATTGTTTCAGCCTGCGTTAAAATTAGCCTTTGTGTTTTAAATGATTTAAATAACTTTCAGTACTTACGAAAGTCTAAATTCAGACATATACACTGTAATTTACCTCATCAGACAATGTCAATCAGGAAAAAATCAGGGAAAAAAAGGGGAAAAGGGGTCTAGCGAGGCCCCAGCACTTACTGCTGTTGCTGAAAAAAACCTCAGGGTGACAATTTGTGTTGAGCAGCATCATATCACTCTGTTGTTGATTATTTTCTAGTAACAGCAAGTCCCAGAGTGTTTTATTCCTTGCATATTACTTTACACACGTTCTCCATTTTGCACATTTTTAAGAATCAAATATTAACGTATCTATGCATAAAATGACCACAGTACATTACACATCACACAGACACGATGGCCTAGTTATCTCAGAGCTGAAGCTAAAGTCTACACACTCAGTGCGTGGTGTTTGTGCACCCGCTCACCGTTCCCTCGGTCTCAGAGTAAAGTCCAGACCAGAAACCGAAGTTGCTCTTGTCCAGCTGGTAGAGACGTGACTTCTCAAACGTCTCGCCATCCATAATCTTCCCCAGCTCGGCGGGGACATGCGTGGTGGTGCTGTAGATCCTCCTCTGAGACGGAAAAACACAGGTTTGAGTCACACGCTTAACAGAGCAGTGCAGCGTCACTAATTCATCAAACGTGGGAATCTACACAGTACAGTCCCTTCAGGATTTCCGCAAGAAATTAACACAAAACCAAGCAAACTCCATGATTATCCGAACAGCTTGCAATTTTTAATATCGTGTGACATCACCACAACATGCATTCAGCATCCATTTATGTGGCTCAAACATGAGCACAGCTCTCATAGAAAATCATTACATACACTATATCGCCAAAAGTTTTGGGACACCCCTCCAAATCATTGAATTCAGGTGTTGTTTTTCAAGGGTTGGGCTCGGCCCCTTATTTCCAGTAAAAGAAACTCTTAATGCTTCAGCATACCAAGACATTTTGGACAATTTCATGCTCCCAACTTTGTGGGAACAGTTTGGGGATGACCCCTTCCTGTTCCAACATGACTGCACACCCATGCACAAAGCAAGGTCCATAAAGACTCCACAAAGACAATGTCCAGATTGTGCATATTTCTCCTATTTATGTGGTATGAATGTCAGGAGCTGTTGAAGGAACAACTGTTTATAGAAGTTATATAGTAAGCAGAAACTTTTTGTGTGTGTGTTCTACTACATGAGTGTGTGAATGGTACCACTAAGAATCCATGAAGATGCTTTGGACTGCAGTTGATATGAACAGTTTTGTATTCAAGTCTCCATCAGTAAACATTTGATCAGTAACTTCAACAGAATTTCCTGGTTACAAAAACTGCACTTTGTGAGCATACACCAATCAGACATACAGTGGGGCAAAAAAGTATTTAGTCAGCCACCAATTGTGCAAGTTCTCCCACTTAAAAAGATGAGAGAGGCCTGTAATTTTCATCATAGGTACAGTTCAACTATGAGAGACAGAATGAGAAAAAAAAATCCAGAAAATCACATTGTCTGATTTTTAAAGAATTTATTTGCAAGTTATGGTGGAAAATAAGTATTTGGTCAATAACAAAAGTTCATCTCAATACTTTGTTATATACCCTTTGTTGGCAATGACAGAGGTCAAACGTTTTCTGTAAGTCACCACAAGGTTTTTACACACTGTTGCTGGTAGTTTGGCCCATTCCTCCATGCAGATCTCCTCTAGAGCAGTGATGTTTTGGGGCTGTCGCTGGGCAACACGCATTTTCAACTCCCTCCAAAGATTTTCTATGGGGTTGAGATCTGGAGACTGGCTAGGCCACTCCAGGACCTTGAAATGCTTCTTACGAAGCCACTCCTTCGTTGCCCGGGCGGTGTGTTTGGGATCATTGTCATGCTGAAAGACCCAGCCATGTTTCATCTTCAATGCCCTTGCTGATGGAAGGAGGTTTTTACTCAAAATCTCACGATACATGGCCCCATTCATTCTTTCCTTTACACGGATCAGTCGTCCTGGTCCCTTTGCAGAAAAACAGCCCCAAAGCATGATGTTTCCACCCCCATGCTTCACAGTAGGTATGGTGTTCTTTGGATGCAACGCAGCATTCTTTCTGCTCCAAACACGACAAGTTGAGTTTTTACCAAAAAGTTCTATTTTGGTTTCATCTGACCATATGACATTCTCCCAATCCTCTTCTGGATCATCCAAATGCTCTCTAGCAAACTTCAGACGGGCTCGGACATGTACTGGCTTAAGCAGGGGGACACGTCTGGCACTGCAGGATTTGAGTCCCTGGCGGCGTAGTGTGTTACTGATGGTAGCCTTTGTTACTTGGTCCCAGCTCTCTGCAGGTCATTCACTAGGTCCCCCCGTGTGGGTCTGGGATTTTTGCTCACCGTTCTTGTGATCATTTTGACCCAACGGGGTGAGATCTTGCGTGGAGCCCCAGATCGAGGGAGATTATCAGTGGTCTTGTATGTCTTCCATTTTCTAATAATTGCTCCCACAGTTGATTTCTTCACACCAAGCTGCTTACCTATTGCAGATTCAGTCTTCCCAGCCTGGTGCAGGTCTACAATTTTGTTTCTGGTGTCCTTTGACAGCTCTTTGGTCTTGGCCATAGTGGAGTTTGGAGTCTGACTGTTTGAGGTTGTGGACAGGTGTCTTTTATACTAATAACAAGTTCAAACAGGTGCCATTAATACAGGTAACGAGTGGAGGACAGAGGAGCCTCTTAAAGAAGAAGTTACAGGTCTGTGAGAGCCAGAAATCTTGCTTTTTTGTAGGTGACCAAATACTCATTTTCCACCATAATTTGCAAATAAATTCTTTAAAAATCAGACAATGTGATTTTCTGGATTTTTTTTCTCATTCTGTCTCTCATAGTTGAAGTGTACCTATGATGAAACTTACAGGCCTCTCTCATCTTTTTAAGTGGGAGAACTTGCACAAATGGTGGCTGACTAAATACTTTTTTGCCCCACTGTAACATTATAAGTACTGAGAGGTGAAGTGAGTAACACTGATGATCTCCTCATCATGGCACCTGTTAGTGGGTGGGATATATTAGGCAGCAAGTGAACATTTTGTCCTCAAAGTTGATGTGTTAGAAGCAGGAAAAATGGGCAAGCTTGACAAGAGCCAAATTGTGATGGCTAGACCACTGGATCAGAACATCTCCAAAACTGCAGCTCTTGTGGGGTGTTCCCGGTCTGCAGTGGTCAGTATCTATCAAAAGTGGTCCAAGGAAGGAACAGTGGTGAACCAGCGACAGGGACAAATTGGCCAAGGCTCATTGATGGACGTGGGGAGCGAAGGCTGGCCCGTGTGCTATTGTTGCTCAAACTGCTGAAGAAGTTAATGCTGGTTCTAATAGAAAGGTGTCAGAAAACACAGTGCATGACGGGTCATGGCTGTTTTGGCAGCAAAAGGGGGACTAACACAATATTAGGCAGGTGGTCATAATATTATGCCTCATTGATGTATAATAGAAGGGAAATTATTTATAATCATGCTCTCTGGGGTCACTCGGATGAAGATGGGTTCTCTTGAGTCTCAAGGGTTCTTAACATCACCTCAGGGAGTTTCTCCTCGCCAGTCACCTCACGCATGCTCATTAGGGCTAAATTTACA
The DNA here is from genome assembly GCA_033459395.1 of Hemibagrus guttatus. NCBI lineage: Eukaryota > Metazoa > Chordata > Actinopteri > Siluriformes > Bagridae > Hemibagrus > Hemibagrus guttatus. The sequence goes on from JAUCMX010000008.1 coordinate 25,000,445, forward strand.
GATTTCTTGTAACCATGTCCATTGTGAAAAGAGCTATACAAATAAAATTGAGCTGAACATTGAATGTAACTAAAAAGGCTCAAATGTGTGTGTAAAAAAAAAAAAAAAAATCATATTTCTTTTCTGACAAATTGCTATAGTATAAGAGGAATCAACTGACCGGAAGTACTGTTTTGGAAAATGTGTGGAAACTCTCACATCTGGAAATAATGATTTATCTTGTTATAATTTGAACACATAACGCTCCACAAAACCCTGGCACACATTAAAGCAAATAAGGAGATCTTCAGAAATACGTTTAACATCTTATGATGTTCGCAACATTCGATCAGGGAACATGTGCATGAAGTCCAGTGATTAATAACACATAAGTTTACCTGTCTGTAGGAGAGGTAGGCCTCCCATAGATAAACCGTCCACGAAAACACCAAGACGGCGTAAAATATTTTATCCTCCAGAGGCAGGTCGAGGATTTCTTTCAACATTTTTATTCTGTATCAGTTACACACAGATGGATAGCGATATACAGTTATCGTGGCTAGTCAATGAATCAGTTGCTAGCTAAGTGAGTCGCTAAGTGGAGCTCAAACCAGCTAACCGCACCGCTTTACTCAGCAGCACTGACACTCGCACCACACTCACAAATGGAAACAGGTATGAAAAAGGCAATTAGATGAGATTTTCTTAGGAATTTTTAAAAACCCTATAAGTTCCTGAAATACACGAACGACGTCAAGTCATGGTATTATTGCTATTCCTTTTCCATTCATGTGTAATGCTGGGAGCAACCAAAAAATTTGTTCGGGCGGAAACAACAACGTGTTTTTTAATTCCTCCTCTTCTTCTGTAGATGTTCATTTCGCTATCAATAATAATAATAATAATAATAATAATAATAATAATAATAATAATAGTTTTTTCTAACCCCGATGTATACATAAACTCACTGGTCACTTTAATAGGAACACCTATACACCTGCATATTCATACAGTCATGCGATCAGCCAATCATATGGCAGAAGAGCAATGCTTAAACTCATGCAGATTCTGATCCAAAGCTTCATTCGGGATGAAATAATAAACAAACTAGTAATGAATATGCAATATTCATGAATATGAATCAGAAATTTTATCAGATTTTATTGGTCAAGTAAGATTTCACTTAGATTTCACAACATGCTATAAACACCATAAGATTATTTAACGTATACCATTTTCTAGGTTCTTACAAATGTTAGTGAATTTAATTTAATTGAGTAAGCTTGTGTGCAGCGGCACGGTGGTTTAGTGGTTGGCATGTTTGCCTCACACCTCCAGCGGCCTGGGTTTGAGTCTCGCTCTCACTCACTGTGTGTGTGGAGTTTGCATGTTCTCCCTGTGCTTAGTTCTTTGGGTGCTCTGGTTTCCCCCCACAGTCCAAAGACATGCTTCTAAATTGCCCATAGTGTGTGATTGTGTGCCCTGCAATGGGTTGGCACTCCGTCCAGGAGTATCCTGCCTTGATGCCCGATGATGCCTGAGATAAGCACAGGCTCCCTGTGACCTGATGAAAGATGGGATAAGCGGTACAGACAATAGAAATTTTGTGTGTGTGTTATAGATTAGTGTCCCACAAGGCTTTATTAGACTCTCTACAGAAACTGTAACCATAGCAACCATTATACATTCTTCTTTGTTAAATAGCAGACTTTTTATAATCTGTTCTAATGGGTAGCTGTGATGAGCATTTAACCAGTTGCCAGTTACTATAGGCATAATAGTGTACTAAAAAGCGTGCATTAATCCTGGGACTGTAAATTCTGCTTCTATTGAAAATTATATATTTTCTGAGCAGATTCAAATTCAGTTGAAGCATTTCTAAAATTGCATTCCAATGAAATCCAAAAAAAGGCTCTTGCTTGTTAGGGTTTCTACAGAATACATACAAGTTGTTTAGCTAGGGCATTGGTGGATAAGTGGTAGGTTTCTTGCCTAGCATGCGGAAGGCCCGGGTTCAATTCCCAGCCAATGCCTCAACCTCAGCCATTAGATGCAGTGCCAGTCCCAAGCCTGGAAAAAGGGGAGGGTTGTGTCAGGAAGGGCAACCAAAACATTTGCCAAGTGGTTGTGCGGACCAGTTGGTCCACTGTGGCGACCCCAAAACAGGGAGCAGCTGAAAGCAACTTCTTCTTCTTCACATACAAGTTGTTTAGCTGTTGCTCAAGCTGCTAGTGCTAACTATAAGTGAAGGTCAATCACTACAAAAAAGAACTGTCCTCAATGGAGCCTGTGAAATGTTGGATGAAGGGCGAAGGAGGCGAACGGTACATGTGATGGATTTGGTGTGTGGACTTCATGATGGTAGGGGGCACGGTGGCTTAGTGGCTTAGTGGTTAGCACGTTCGCCTCACACCTCCAGGGCTGGGGGTTTGATTCCCGCCTCCGCCGTGTGTGTGTGTGTGTGTGTGTGTGTGTGTGTGTGTGTGTGTGTGTGTGTGTGTGTGTGTGTGTGTGTGTGTGTTTTTTTGTAGTTTGCATGTTCTCCCCGTGCCTCGGAGGTTTCCTCCGGGTACTCCGGTTTCCTTCCTCAGTCCAAAGACATGCATTGTAGGTTGATTGGCATCTCTAAATTGTCCGTAGTGTGTGATTGCGTGAGTGAATGAGTGTGTGTGTGTGCCCTGCGATGGGTTGGCACTCCGTCCAGGGTGTATCCTGCCTTGATGCCCAATGACGCCTGGGATAGGCACAGGCTCCCCGTGACCCGAGTGTAGATCGGATAAGCGGTAGACAATGAATGAATGAACTTCATGATGGTAGACAGACTGGAAGGACTGGAACTACCACGGACTGGTAGGACTGGAATGAGTGTACATGAGTGAACATTCATCTCTGCCCCTCCTCACACTTCAGCTTTCCACCTCAAGGGGAAAAAAGGCCTGGAAAAACAAATGATAGAAGAAGGGCATGTGGGAAAGAGTTCATAGCCCCGGGCTGTAGCTCATTTTTCTCTGAGTTCCCGGAGGCAGTGAACCAGTGGACAATCCCATCAAGAGAACCCGTTTTTAGAAAGGACAGAGGTCTCGACTCCACTTCCTGAAGGAAATGTGGCATTAACATGCTCGTCAGACTCTCTGGAACTAACATGTATGCAGATCGCAGCTTCAATTAGACGTGAGAGATGGAGACTCTCAGAGTGAGAAAGACACATAGGGTTGGTGATGTGTTTCTCCAAAAGATGTATGACACAAACTAACATCTACTTTTCTGTCTACAAAGACACAAGTCAAAGATGAAAAGGGTTTTCAAAACAGCATGTTTAGAAATATGGCAAAAGACAAACTTGTAATTTAATCAAAACCTTTTATACATTTATTTTAGAATTGTCCTGCAGATCATCATAAACTGACTACATGTTGTAATCCTAGAACTTTATTTCACCCTAAACACATTTTCTCTAAACAATTCAATTCAATTCAATTCAGTTTTATTTGTATAGCGCTTTTAACAAAGAGCATTGTCTCAAAGCAGCTTTACAGAACATAAGAAACAATAAACATACAAACAAACAGTCCTAGATGTTAGACAAAATTTTCCCTAGTGAGCGAGCCTGAGGTGACTCAGGCGACTGTGGCAAGGAAAAACTCCCTCAGATGGTATTAGGAAGAAACCTTGAGAGGAACCAGACTCAAAAGGGAACCCATCCTCATCTGGGTGACACACGGAGAGTTTGATATGAACAATGTCCTTTCTGCATTAGTTGTGTGGTGCAGATACAGCATGTGTTATGTGTAAAATGTCCACATAGGGTTGGCAGTGCTGCTTTGATTACTCCAGTCCTCAGAAAGCAGAACCCGGCTGGAGCTGGTCCATCTCTGGATGCCACCGGAGCTGGCACAATCTCTGTGTGACTCGGGGATGGGTAGAAGAAGGGAAACAAATGGAAAGGGATTAGCGTAGCTGCTATTTATAATATTAGGAGGCACTAGATGATGATGTGCATTTAATCAGATGTATTGGAGTACAAGGTTATGGGATGTATTATGTGTATGCCTGGCTAAAGAGATATGTCTTTAGTCTACGTTTGAACTGGGAGACTGTGTCTGAGCCCCGAACACTGTCAGGAAGACTGTTCCAAAGTTTAGGAGCTAAATACGAAAAAGCTCTACCCCCTTTTGTAGACTTTGATATTCTGGGAACTACCAGAAGTCCGGAGTTTCAAGATCTTAAGGAGCGTGATGGATTGTAATGTGTTAGAAGACTGGCTAGATACGTGGGAGCTGAACCATTCAGAGTCTTGTATGTAAGTAGTGCTAGTTTATAATCAATTCTAAACTTAACAGGTAGCCAGTGCAGGGATGATAATATTGGGGTTATATGGTCATACTTTCTTGACCTGGTAAGGACTCTGGCAGCTGCATTCTGGACTAACTGTAGCTTGTTTATTGAAGATGCAGGACAACCACCTAGTAATGCATTACAATAGTCCAGTCTGGAGGTCATGAATGCATGAAATAGCTTTTCTGCATCAGATACAGATAAAATGTTCCTAAGCTTGGCGATATTTCTGAGGTGGAAGAAGGCTATTTTTGTAATATCGGAAATATGTTTTTCAAAGGACAAACTGCTGTCTAATATTACTCCCAGGTCTTTCACTGTAGAGCTAGTAGTAATAGAACATCCTTCTAAGTACAGGTTGAATTGTGAGAGCTTCTGTGTACTTGGTTTTTGGACCAATCAGTAATATCTCCGTCTTATCAGGATTTAGTAATAGAAAATGATCAGTCATCCAATCTTTAATATCTTTAACGCACTCTGTTAATCTAGACAGTTTAGATATTTCATCTGGTTTTGATGAGATATATAACTGTGTATCGTCAGCGTAAAAATGGAAACTAATCCCATGCCTTCTAATGATGTTGCCTAAGGGAAGCATGTATATTGAGAAAAGCAGAGGTCCTAAAACTGAACCTTGTGGGACCCCATATTCCACTGGCATTACACTGGACAGTTCTCCATTTAAATCTACAAAATGGTATCGATCAGACAGGTAGGATCTGAACCATTTTAATGCCTGTCCCTGAATACCTATGTAATTTTGTAAGCGGTCTACGAGAATGTTATGATCTAAAGTGTCGAATGCAGCACTAACATCAAGTAAGACTAATATTGAGATGCAGCCTTGGTCCGAAGCTAAAAACAAGTCATTTGTGATCTTAACTAGTGCAGTTTCTGTGCTATGATGGGGCCTGAAACCTGACTGAAATTCTTCAAGGATATTGTTTTCCTGTAAGAAGGAGCATAATTGAGCAGACACAACCTTTTCTAATATTTTAGATATAAAAGGAAGGTTTGAAATCGGTCTGTAATTTAATAAGTCATTAGGGTCTAGTTTAGGTTTCTTAAGAAGAGGCTTAATAACTGCCAGCTTGAAAGGTTTAGGGACGTGACCTAAACATAATGAGGAATTAATAATGTTGAGGAGAGGCTCTCCAGCTGTGTGTATCACTTCTTTCAGTAATCTAGTTGGAATTGGATCTAACAAACATGTTGTTGAATTAGCCGTGGTGATAAGTTTGTACAGCTCTTCCTTCCCTATACCTGTAAAGCATTGTAGCTTTGAATGTGGAGCTTTAGGCTGGACTAGATCACCGGATGCTGTCGAAGGTTGAACATCCATTATTTTGTTCCTGATACTATCGATTTTGTCGGTGAAAAAGTTCATAAAGTCCCCACTATTAAGCTGTGATGGAGTACTCTCTTCAGATATCTGATGTTTTGTCAATCTAGCCACTGTACTAAATAAGAATCTGGGATTGTTTTGGTTTATTTCTATAAGTTTGCTCAAATGCTCAGCCCTAGCAGCTTTTAGAGCCTGTCTATAGTTAGACATACTGTCTTTATACGCAATTCTAAAGACTTCTAATTTAGTTTTTCTCCATTTTCGCTCTAGGTTACGGGTTGCTCTCTTGAGGGCGTGAGTGTGACTATTGTACCATGGTGCAGATGTTTTATCTCTGACCCTTTTTAATCGGATGGGAGCAACAGTGTCTAGTGTGCTGGTGAAAATAGTGCCTATGCTGTTAGTTAATTCATCTAAGTCATCTGTATTTAGGGGTCTGGTGAGAAGTTGAGACAGATCACTAAACACTACAGAAAAAACACAGTGGTAAGAGAGGAATTCTTGCTTCTGATTGGTCGGCAGCTCTAACAGGAGTTCAGGCTGGAGTGTAAATTTTACTATAATAATAATAATAATAATAATAATAATAAAAATAAAAATAATAAAAATAATAATAATAATAATACACTTTTTCAAATACATTATAGTTTCTACAGTTACACAGGGACAGATTTTAAAAAACACATTTACATGTTGATAATCTAGCCATGGGGGTCACAGTCCAGTGACTTCTGTGCCGGTCCCAAGCCCGGATAAATAGAGAGGGTTGCGTCAGGAAGGGCATCCGGCGTAAAACATTGCCAAATTTAACCACGCGAATCGTCAGTACTCTGGATTTCATACCGGATCGGTCGAGGCCCGGGTTGCGCCGGTGGAAATTGGGCTACTGTTGGTCGAAGAAGTAGAGGAGGGAGGAGAGTGCGCAGACAGAGAGAGAAGAGGAAAGGTAAGAGTGTAGGACTGAGAATAGGAACTCTGAATGTTGTGAGGAATTTAGACAGAAGTTGAGGCAGGCTCTGGGTGGTCAGGTAGTGCTGCCAGATGACTGGGAAACTACAGCAGAAGTGATCAGGGAGACAGGGAGAAAGGTGCTGGGTGTGTCATCTGGAAGGAGGAAAGAAGATAAGGAGACTTGGTGGTGGAATGAGGAAGTTCAGGATAGTGTCCAGAGGAAGAGGTTAGCCAAGAAGAAGTAGGACATGGACAGGACTGAAGAGAACAGACAGGAATACAAGGAGTTACAGCGCAGAGTAAAGAGGGAGGTGTCTAAGGCCAAGCAGAAGGCATATGATGAGTTGTACACTAGGTTAGACACTAGAGAAGGAGAGAAGGACTTGTACAGGTTAGCTAGGCAGAGGGATCGAGATGGGAAGGATGTGCAGCAAGTTAGAGTTATTAAGGATAGAGATGGAAGGGTGCTCACAAGTGAGGAGAGTGTACAGAGGAGATGGAAGGAGTACTTTGAAGAGTTGATGAATGAGGAAAATGAGAGGGAAAAAAGAGTAGAAGGGGTGAACTCTGTGGAACAGAAAGTAGATAAGATTAGAAAGGATGAAGTCAGGAAGGCTTTGAAGAGGATGAAAAGTGGAAAGGCAGTTGGTCCTGACGACATCCCGGTGGAGGTCTGGAAGTGTCTAGGAGAGGCAGCTGTGGAATTTTTAACTAGTTTGTTCAACAGGGTTTTAGAGAGTGAGAGGATGCCTGAGGAATGGAGAAGAATTGTGTTAGTGCCGATCTTTAAGAATAAGGGTGACGTGCAGAGTTGCAGTAACTATAGGGGGATAAAGTTGATGAGCCATACAATGAAGCTATGGGAAAGAGTAGTGGAAGCTAGGTTAAGGAAGGTAGTGGAAATTTGTGAGCAGCAGTATGGCTTCATGCCCAGAAAGAGCACAACAGATGCAATTTTTGCTCTGAGAATTTTGATGGAGAAGTATAGGGATGGTCAGAGGGAGTTGCACTGTGTGTTTGTAGACTTGGAGAAAGCGTATGACAGGGTGCCAAGAGAAGAGCTGTGGTACTGTATGAGGAAGTCAGGAGTAGCAGAGAAGTATGTCAGAGTGGTGCAGGACATGTATGAGAGGAGCAGGACAGTGGTGAGGTGTGCTGTAGGTCAGACAGAGGAGTTCAATGTGGAGGTGGGACTGCATCAAGGATCGGCTCTGAGCCCCTTCCTGTTTGCTATAGTGATGGACCAGTTGTCAGAGGAGGTCAGACAGGAGTCTCCTTGGACAATGATGTTTGCAGATGACATTGTGATCTGTAGTGAGAGCAGGGAGCAGGTGGAGGAAAACCTGGAGAGGTGGAGGTTTGCGCTGGAGAGAAGAGGAATGAAGGTCAGTCGTAGTAAGACTGAGTACATGTGTGTGAATGAAAGGGAGGGAAGTGGAACAGTAAGGTTACAGGGTGAAGAGGTGAAGAAGGTACAGGAGTTTAAGTACTTGGGGTCAACAGTCCAGAGTAATGGAGAGTGTGGGAAAGAGGTAAAGAAGCGAGTGCAGGCAGGTTGGAATGGGTGGAGAAAGGTGTCAGGAGTTCTGTGTGATAGGAAAATATCAGCGAGAATCAAGGGGAAGGTGTACAGGACAGTGGTGAGACCGGCCATGCTGTATGGTTTAGAGACAGCGTCACTGAGGAAGAGACAGGAGTCAGAGCTAGAGGTAGCAGAGCTGAAGATGTTGAGGTTCTCTTTGGGAGTGACAAGATTGGACAGGATTAGGAACGAGTACATCAGAGGGACAGCTCATGTTGGACATTTGGGGGACAAAATTAGGGAGACCAGATTAAGATGGTTTGGTCATGTTCAGAGGAGGGAGAGTTCAATCGTGAACCATTGCATAACAAAATAATAAACTATTCTAGCATTAATAAATACATTTAAAATCTTAATAAATAAAATCTCCACAATAATACTAGTAGTCATGCCAGCCCATGTAATGTTCTGGTACAGACCGACCTGACCCCTCATTAAAGAAAGGAAATATGATGTGGCCCTCACAGAAAAAAGTTTGGGACTCCTGATTTATTCCATCATGTTTTCTTACTGACACGCCCCCAACCTTGGAGCTCAATGAACATCCTGGGTTTTCCACTAGTAATTATGGCTTTGCGGTGGCATTCATGTGAGTTCAAGTCGTGAATACGATCTTTCTAACTTGATTTGAACACGCCATTAGGTGGTCCATAGAGTGTCTAGGAAACTACTGACAGGAAACACATCCAAAAACAAATACGGCCCGGATATATCTTCCACATTTTTTAAAGTAATGGATAAAGAAAAAACAAACAAACTATTGCAGTTTTAAAGTCACTTCTTTAGATGTCATTGACTTTAGTATCTCCAGCAATTTCATCAAATCTATCTATTCATAGCTGAAGAGAAGAATTATGGAAATTGAACACTTAACTTTCTGACAGTAAACGTTCATCTTCCAGTTGTCTATATGCTTTTTTATGTTTATTTATTTATATAAATGTGGCAATATATACATTATATTGCCAAAGGTTTTGGGACACCCCTCCAAATCATTGAATTCAGGTGTTGTTTTTCAGGGGTTGGGCTTGGCCTGTTAGTTCCAGTGAAAGGAACTCTTAATGCTTCAGCATACCAAGACATTTTGGACAATTTCATGCTCCCAACTTTGTGGGAACAGTTTTGACCCCTTCCTGTTCCAACATGACTGCTCACCAGTGCACAAAGCAAGGTCCATAAAGACATGGATGAGTGAGTTTGGTGTGGAGGAACTTGACTGGCCTGCACAGAGTCCTGACCTCAACCTGATAGAACACCTTTGGGATGAATTAGAGCGGAGACTGTGAACCATTCCAAAACTGGGACATCTGCCTTTACATGCACATGAATGTAATATGGAGTTGTCCCGCCCTTTGCAGCTATAACAGCGTCAACTCTTCTGGGAAGGCTTTCCACAAGGTTTAGGAGTGTGTTTATGGGAATTTCTGACCATTCCTCTAGAAGTGCATTTGTGAGGTCAGGCACTGATGCCGGACGAGAAGGCCTGGCTCGCAGTCTCCGCTCTAATTCATCCCAAAGCTGTTACACTGGTTGAGGTTCGGACTCTGTCAAGCCCAACCCCTGAATTCAATGATTAGGAGGGGTGTTCCAAAACTTTTGGCAATATACTGTATTTCAGTTCCTAGTCCACGTTTTTTCTCGCTGTGAGTGCAAGAGATTTGTGTAAAAAATAATAGTGGTATCATTTATTTTAAAATCTACCTAATTTTTTGATTCCTGACCAAAACAAACACAACACCAATGAAACCATGAAAACAAATCCGGTCTTTTAAAAAAAAAAAAAAAAAATTTAAGTTATAAGCTTTATTACAAATCACATTTTTTTTTTTTTATGAGTACCATACTTATGGAGCTAATCTGACGCCATAGGTGTGCTTCCATATGCACAAAAAGGTCCAAACACACCATATAGAAATCTTCTCTCCCGTGATGCCACACAGACCCGCCCCTTTCCTCAATTTCAACCAATAACATAGCAAGCTAGAGTACTGCTGGTCGCTGATTGGCTCAGGGCTACTGTGGCGCAACATTCAAAGTCAGCTAACTGTCGGCTTCCGTTTGTTTTTCTTCAGAGGACTGAGGTTTGAAGGGCTGTGGAGTGTTTTATCCGTGAATTAAATCTCTTTTCTATTTTAAAACAGAAAATATTTTATTTTTCTGTAACTTCACCCCATTTGAGGCACCAGCGGGAGACTATTATTGGGTAAGTTTTAACAGCGTAACGTTTAGCTAGGACATTTAAATGTTATGTGCGTTATAACTGACACGCTTATAAAAAATGAAAACTAAATGGATTTTTTTTGTGATTTTATTTTATTAATCTTCTAAGTGTTCATTGATTTAAGTGTAATTAGTCGTGGTAATCAGTATAGCTAAGCGTTTTGAAGCCTTTAAATAACGTCAGCTAGCTAGCGAACAACAGCGTAGTAGCTTTGCTAACGGTAACTAGCGCCAGGTCTCTGTCTAACGTACACGCTTCTTCATTTCAACAAATTTGTCACTGCAAAAAACATCAGTAAAAGGAAATCGCCGAGCTGGATCAGTCCAGAAGACTCTCTCTAATAATGTCTAATCAAATACCGGTGACCAAAAAAGACGAAAAAGGCCGCAACATCCAAGTGGTCGTGAGATGCAGGTAAACATTTTACTCAATTCTGTAAAAATACTTTCCAGTTTATTATCATTGCATAAATAACGCAGTAATATCTGCTGAGGATGTTTGTTATGGAGATATACTGTAAAGGATTATTGTGGATATTTATTTGGGGTTTTTATTGAAGGATTATTGTGGATATTTTTATTTAGATTTTTATTATGAAGGATTATTGTGGATATTTATTTAGATTTTTATTATGAAGGATTATTGTGGATATTTATTTAGATTTTTATTATGAAGGATTATTGTGGATATTTTGTTGTGAAGGATATTTATTGAAGGATTATTTTGAATACATAGTTTTGGATATTTATTGGGATGGATTATTGTGTGGTTATTTATTTGTAGATATTTATTGAAGGATTATTGTGAATATTTTTGGATATTTATTATGAAGGATTATTGTGGATATTTATTGAATTGTGAATATTTTTGGATATTTATTGTGAAGGATTATTGTGGATATTTATTGTGAAGGATTATTTGTGTTTGTATATTTGTTGAAAGATTATTGTGAATATTTTCTGGATATTTATTTTGATGGGTTGTTGTGGATATTTATTTGTAGATTTATTTTGAAGGATTGTTGTGGATATATATTTGGGTATTTATTGTGAAGGATTGTTGTGGATATTTATTGAAGTATTATTGTGGATATTTATTTTGAAAGATTATTGTGAATATTTTCTGGATATTATAAAGGATTTGTGGATTTTTTTTTCTGAATATTTGTTGAATATTTTTGTGCATGTTTACTCTTAATACATATTGTCTGGATATTATTATGAATATTCATAGAGGACATTTGTTGTGGGTGTTTATTATGGATATTTAGTGTAAAGGTTTGTTGTGGATATTTTTGGGGTTTTTTTTTTTTTTTTTTTTTTTATTTATTTTTATTATTATAATGTGTGTATCTGTTGCCTGTTTATAATGGATATTTCTTGTGAATATTTTCCAGGCCTTTCAATGGAGTGGAGCGCAAGTCTAACTCCCATGGAGTGGTGGAGTGTGACTCAAACAGGAAAGAGGTGACTGTCCGCACTGGGAGCGTCGCAGACAAAACCTCCAGGAAAACGTACACCTTTGACATGGTGCGTGATTTGGAGTGGTTTCTACCTCATTTAATCATTTCTCTTTTCGTGTGTATGGCAGTGATGCAAGGCTGCTGAACACTAGCCACTTTTACATGCATCCTAATGATTTGTAAATAATCATGGCTCATGGCTTGAAGTTCATTTATACACTTAGATTGGAATAAAGAAAACTGGCTCGGACCAATCTGATTGAACATATTGTTGATGTCTTTTGAATAATCTGATATTGGAAGAGTAAGACATGTTTAACTTTTGTGTGTGTTTTTACTTTCGCTGTTTCAATTTGTGGTTCCAAGTTATGTGCGGCCATGGAGCGAGGTTTAATCTCAAAATTTGCTGTAAGAGCAAGTCACTTTATCTTTTTGATAACGCTGTTTGTGGGGGTAATTAGTTCTTATTTATTTATTTTTAATTATTCCACTCATCTGAGTTACTATATATATTTTTTTCGCAACGGACCGTGAGAGGAAGAGTTTGTGACGGCGGTAATGTTGCTTAGCGTTTCCTATTTGCCTGAAATTCAGGAAAATAAAGCTCTGGTTGTTGATTGAGTGATGCATCACCTGTATAAATGTAATGGTTGGGATAACTGCAGAAACTATCAAAAATTTTAAAAAAAAAAAAAAGAAGTATTTTTTTCCGTTTTAAAATGTCTTGCCTCCTCGCTGAATGTCTGGCATATATTTAACACTGAACATTACTGATTTCTTCTGAATTAGTTTGATGCCATCATACCTTCTGTCCATCCTTATGATTATTTTAAGTAGAATCTGTAACATGAGGATGTAACCTTGTTTTTATTCTACCATAGGGTGTATATCACATCTTGGTATTATTTAATAATCTACAGACTAGCAAATATTTGGCATACATGTTTGAGGAACTGTTTGGTTTTGGAGCTTTTAAAAAAATAAAAATAAATTTGAAACAGTTTAAGGTAAATTTTTCATTTTCTTTGTATTTCTTTTTGAGTATAGCTGCTTATTTGCATATGTGAAGCTGCTTATTTTAAGCTGCAAGTATATACTATCAGGTAGTAGGTTTCATTTTTACCCTCTCTCACCCTTATGCAGGTGTTCGGTCCGTCTGCCAAGCAGATAGACGTGTACAGGAGTGTGGTGTGTCCCATATTGGATGAAGTCATCATGGGATATAACTGCACCATTTTTGCGTGAGTGAACCTTCAAACTCTAATATCTTTTGTTGGAGAATTCATGTTCAAGCACTGTTATAAATCCTTTTTTTTTTTTTTTTTTTTTTGTGCACGTTTTTCTTTAAGATATGGGCAAACGGGCACAGGGAAGACCTTCACAATGGAGGGTGAAAGGTCACCTAATGAGGAATTCACCTGGGAGGAGGTAACCTGAGGATTTTGTTAAAGAAATTGTGAAAACATCAGGATGATGGTGATTTTACATTCCAACTTTCTTTTCCAGGATCCTCTGGCTGGTATCATCCCTCGTACTCTTCACCAGATCTTCGAGAAGCTGACCACTAATGGCACAGAATTCTCCGTCAAGGTTTCCCTGCTGGAGATCTATAACGAAGAGCTGTTTGACTTGCTCAGTCCCTCGCCGGATGTCACAGAGAGGCTGCAGCTGTTTGACGACCCCAGAAACAAGGTCTGTTAAAAAAGAAAACAAACAAACAAAAAACCCTGATTCTTGAAGAGATCTTGGAATGTATTAGGCTTTGGAAGAATTTCATAATTTGTGTAAAGTTTAAATCTTGATGCTATTCGTTTCATATCTTGCTGTCTCCTTTTTTTTTTTTTTTTTTTTTTTTTTCTCCATGTTCACCCTGACTTTATTAGAGAGCTGTTATTGTTAAAGGACTGGAGGAGATAACGGTACATAACAAGAACGAGGTGTATCAGATCCTCGAGAGAGGAGCCGCCAAGAGGAAGACCGCATCCACGCTGATGAACGCATACTCTAGGTAGGAAAGCAAATGGCATCAGCTTAATTTTTTCATGTTTTTTTTTTTTTTTCTTTTTTTTGGGGGGGGAAGTATAGAGACAATAGGAAATTCTGGTGTATGGATAGTGATTATTCACTTGCCTTTCCTTCCAGCCGTTCTCACTCGGTGTTCTCCGTCACCATTCACATGAAGGAGATCACTCTGGAAGGAGAGGAGCTTGTGAAGATCGGAAAACTGAACCTGGTAAGGATTGTTCTTAATAAGCACACTTGCTGCATTAGTATATGCAACAGGACTAATGGCTTGCTGTTTGTATTAGAATATTTGTATATCGTTGAAATAAATCATATGAAGCATGCCTCTTCATGCAGGTGGATCTTGCGGGAAGCGAGAACATCGGCCGCTCTGGAGCAGTGGACAAGCGCGCCCGCGAAGCAGGAAACATCAACCAGTCACTGCTGACGCTGGGTCGTGTAATCACAGCTCTGGTAGAACGCGGTCCACACGTGCCTTACCGTGAGTCCAAACTTACCCGTATCCTCCAGGACTCGCTGGGCGGACGCACCAAGACCTCCATCATTGCCACGGTCTCTCCAGCTTCTATCAACTTGGAGGTGTGTTTCACTTCCAGGTGCTCAAAATCTTTGCTGCGCAAAATCTCACTCGCCTGGTGTTTTTTATTCAGAATAAAAGGAAATGGTGGCTTGGGGACATGCAGTTATAGGAAATTAATTAACAGCAGGGCAGTGTGACACGGCCCACATCAAGCCAGAGTTTACTATTACCATGTTGGTCATTCTTCTATACAGCGTGCTCCAGAATGCTTTATTCCTCTTGTGCTACAGATCTTGGCCAACAAAATACATTTATTATTAAAATGAAAAAACATGTGGTGTAGTTCAGAACAGTTTTTCACTTGTAGTAAAGAATTTAAAAAGGATAAAAGAGCACATTAATTAATTTTCTATAGTGGCAGCTGCATATGGCAAGTTTAAATTAATCACTGACCAATCAGAATTTAGGATTCAACAACACTGTGGTATGTAAATAGTTATCAGTAGTTCAGTGCATAAGTTCTCTGTTATGATGTCGCTTTGTTGCTGTGAGATGCTGTATGTACAAACGTTGAGGATGACCCGAATGTATTCAGTCCAATTAAATTTGGTGTGTAGAGCGCGTTTAACAATGGACATCGTCTCAAAGCAGCTTTACAGAACATAAGAAACATGGTGCAAAAGTCCAAGATTAATGTTAGACAAAATCATCCCTAATGGGCAAGCTTGAGGCGACTGGCAAGGAAAAACTCCCTTAGATGGCAAAGGAAGAAACCTTGAGAGGAACCAGACTCAAAAGGGAACCCATCCTCATCTGGGTGACACCAGAGTTTGTTTGTAAATTATTATAAACACCAGAGAGTGTGATTATGAATAATGTCCTTTCTACAGTCATATACAGTCAGAATGTAGCATTTTGATTTGTCAAAGGCTGCTGCCAGCTTGTAACTAACCCCCAATTGTTTTCTTGGTGACTGAATGCAGGAGACTCTCAGTACACTGGATTATGCTAACCGGGCAAAGAACATCATGAACAAGCCTGAAGTGAACCAGAAACTCACCAAGAGAACCCTAATCAAGGCAAGTCCCATCATAAATGTCTGCTTTTTGTGTGTGTGTGCTTACACGATAGATATTACCACTGATGGATTAAATCATAGGTTTATTTATTTTGGCATACTTGATGTGACTTCATGAAACTTTTTTATTTATTTATAAATCTAGGAATACACAGAGGAGATTGAGCGACTGAAGCGGGATTTGGCTGCCACCCGTGAGAAACATGGCGTGTATCTCTCAGCTGAGAACTACGAGTGAGTTCGCTTTTTTGGCTTTCTGAACGTATTGGAACAGGACCTCGATGCATTTGTCCCATTATTAGTGTTCTTACTAGACCCAATACTAGTACTCTGAGTGTACAGTGATGCTTGTGATATTGGCAAAATGGTGTAAATCTTCTAATATTCACTCATTAAGACGTACTTATTGTTCATTCAATGTTTATTCCTCCTTTTTTTTTTTTTTCTTTTTTTTTTTTTACCTTTCGCTCATGTCCAGCTGGGTTTCAAGCTCTTCTGTGACCAGAAAATATGAGTGTTTTTAATGCGCCCTGTTCTTAGCAAGAGATTACATGTAAATGCTGCTGCTAGGCACAGAATATCAGCTGAAAGTTGTTTGTGTGTATGTTTTATAGGAGTATGAACAGTAAACTGGTGAGTCAGGAAGAACAGATAACCGAGTACACAGAGAGGATTGCAGCAGTGGAGGAGGAACTCAAGAGGGTGAGGCTTTCAAACTTCTGCTTTTGTCTGAGTGACGGTCAGCGCTTTCAGTTCAAAAGTTAACGGCTATCCTTTTATTTCCTGTTTACGGGGGGAAATTATTATTATTTTTTTTTCACGATTACGTAAAGTTAAATGCCTGGTTTTTCAACACTGAGAATTTCCTGAGGTTGTGGATAATTTTCCTTGCCTTTGGACAGTTGAATAATTTCACCCCACACAAACAAAACTACCTATGTTTAATTTTTAATTGGTTTATTGCACAGGAACAGTGCACATTAACATGCATTACTGTAAAACTCTGTAAAATTAAAACTCTATAAACTACTGTAAAATTTGAAGTGATAAATTTTATTATAAACAGTCATTTTCTTTAGCAGCATATTTATTACGAGAGAATAAAGTGTCTAAATCTCTGATCTAGGCGATGGAGCTGTTCACAGACAGTAAACAGAAGCTGGAAGAGTACAGTGAGGACCTGCAGGACAAGAGCCAGAAACTGGAGGAGGCTCACAAGGACCTGAAGGAGACCAGACACAGGCTCACACAGGAGGAGTTCATCACCACACAGCTGCAGACCACCGAGAGCCAGCTGTACAACACTGCAGGACAGGTGTGAAAACCTCAAACCGTAACAATCCTAGTGGTGAAAGGATTTCTGTAACGCTGAGTGTAATGAATGTTCTGTAGCTGCTGAGTACGGTGGAGGTGAGCACTGCGGACGTGGGAGGCCTCCATGCCAAGCTGCAGCGCGTGCAGGCTGTGGAGCAGCACAACTCCACTGCTCAGAGTCACTTTGCTCAGTGCATGGAGCAGACCTGCAGTAGCATGCAAAGTGCCCTGCAGCAGCACAGCCTCAAACACACTGCCATGCTAGATCACTACCGCCATGCTATGGGTGAGTACATGACACTCCTGGGCTGGAATACTTATTATAACTAATACTTTAGTGCATTATTTATTTGCAAGGTACTAAATACTCTTTAGTGTGTATTTAATACATATTTTGGTCTAAGATTGAGTTGTGAGTGTATATAATGAAGTCACTTGATCTATACAGGATCGAGGGCTTCTCACACTTGAAATAACCACCCTGATTGGTTTAAATTCATACGATCTGATGCACACACTGTTCCCTTTATGATTGGGAGTCAGTTGCTAAGCATCTAGCCGTAACTCAGGTTTGGCACCACAATGTGGAGTTAACGCTGCAAAAGCCTGTAACCTGGGGAAAAAGCTGTGCTGCAAAACCCTGCTTTTGTGACCTGTTCCTCTACCCAGGTTTAAAAGTGGGTTTTAGAATGAAGATTAAAATGTGGCTGTATCTGTGTGTGTTTAGCGGAGCTGCTGGGAGGGACGGGTCGTGTGTTCGAGGAGGCTGTGGGCTCCGTGTTGGGTTCCTACTCTGCTGTCCGGGAGGCGGTGGAGGAAGGAGTGGATAGCTGCAAGGCCAAGCTGCTGCAGCAGGACGAGCTCACAAAAGGGAGCAGAGATGCCATGCTTCAGATGCTGGTGAGGGGATTTCGCAGGATGTGCTTGGAATATACAAGTATTTACTTCAGCATTAAGTTGATGGGAAATATTAAGCAGTGTAAGAGAGCTGTTTTCTTACAAAAGATTTTTACAGGATGTAGGTTGTGTTTATGTACCAACTCTGACTTTTCTTTGCCCCACAGGACGAGCATAAACTTCATCTAGAAGACGTTCTAATTGCAAAAGCGATGCCTGCTATTGGATCAATTACGGCCGTGAACGAAGGCTTGAAACAGACACTGCAGAAGTATAACGCACTGGCCGGCCAGGTGTGTGTTCATAGCTTTTTGTTTATTCTTTCTTTTACTTGAGAATTGGGATCGAGCTGTACTGAAACAAATCCCTGTAATTTAGGTAACTAGACAATATTGCGTTCTACAACAATGCTTCCGAATTCTTGACTCTGTTTGGTTAGGCGGTCATTAATTGAATAACTGCAGCACTGAGGGCAGTGCTTGGATAAGACAAAGCACAGGTTTATATTAATGTACTCGTTCTAATAGGTTTCTATAGCAACCACTCATAAATGAAGGCATGTGTATAGCCTGTCGTTTTCAATTAACTTTTGCTATAGTAGATAGATACTTTATTCATCCCAATGGGAGATCTACATCTTCCAGCAGTATCCACAAACATGGGTAACAAGGTAATAAATAAAAAATATAACACGTACTAGAAATTTAAAGGAACAGGACAGTTCATGACTTGTTGAATTGCTTCTAGAAGACATTTTAGTACCTGGATGGTCTTAAATAATGTGCACAGGTGTGTTTTAAAGTAGTGTTTTTCCTTCACTCAGATGGAGGGGATGAAAGCAGAGATGACGGCATTTTTCAATGGCCACGTGGAGGCGATGACGAGCATGCGGGAAACAGCTGTGCACGGCTTCAATTCCCTCCAGGCTGAACACAGCAAGCTGAAAGAGCAGATCAAGCTGGCTGCTCACCAACACCAAACTGTACGTGTGTTTGTTTATCCTCGGCCCACCACACTTTTTTTGATACACAAATGTAAAAAAAAAAAAAAAAAAAAGAGAGAGAGAATAAAACTAATGATTTCATGCAAAAGTTCACTAAATAAAAATGTCCCCTCACCCCATTGTTAATTATTTTTCTTTAAGAGAAGTAACCCAAGTGTTTTGTACAAAAAGCGCTTTTAAAAGAAGTGCTGTTAAGTCAGACCACAGTAATTACTGAAGTGGATTAGAGACATAGCATGCACTAAGCAGAAGAAGCCGAACAAAACTGAACATGGAGTATAAAAAGAGTAACGTGCAATATTAAAATAATGGTGTTCTATTCAGTTACCGATTACCTGATCGTGTTCTCTCTGTGTTACAGCGTGTAGCGCAGCTCCTTCGGTGTGTCCAGGATCAGATGAACCTCCTGGCCCTGGACACCCAGTCTGACTTTAAGGGGCTTCTAGAGGCATCAGATGCACAGGAAGCTCCGATGGAGACTCTGAAAAACACAATACAGAGGTGAGGAGGGAGTGCTTGGGCTAACGGTCACTGTAAAATTCTTGTCCTTTAATCATACCTTTTTTAGTAAAGAAAAAAAAATGTATAAAAGTGATCTAAAAGTTAAGGAGTCTTTTCTTTTACTTAGCCAATGCACCGTGGCTGAACAGGAGAGCTCGTCAGTTGGTGCTCGTCTAAGTTCATGTACAGATGGAGTGATGAAGGACATGAGTGGTGTGATTGAGGAGGGACGTACAGCATTGGAGGAAAGTGCCGGGTACTGTGGCCTTCTGCAGAGCTCTCTGGAGTCGTTGGCTGACTCGAGCCTTCAGTGGTGTCATGCAGCCAGAGACCTTACTGAGAGACGTGCTGAAGAACAGCTGACCCTCGCAGAGGAGAGCAAGTCTACTGTGCAAGAGCTTCTGAAGGTGAGACATGGGCTGAGAAGAAGTGGGACTCATTCCTGGTGAAAATAAGGCACTTTACTGTATTAGTGTTCTACTGTACACAACCTTAAATGTAGTAACCTCTGATCTCTTGCTTTGTGTACACACAGCGCGTAGAGGAGCGTGGTCAGGCCGCTGTAGAGGAGTGCCGAACTCGCCTCAGTCCAGTGCAGCAGGAAATGGAAGGGCTCCTGAAGGGAGTGGAGGCACAGACATGTGAAGACCAGGCCAATCTGCAGCAGCACCGAGAGGAGCTCTCTGCTCTCAACACACAGACCCTTAATACGGTCAACAACTTCCTCCGTAATGAACTACAGCAGGATCTGCCCACCGGTGAGACACCAGGATGTATTTCCAGGGAGAATAGTCATTTATTTATTTATTAATGTATTATTTTTAAGGGATATTTTATTACTCTCTTGCAAACTAAACTGCCCTGTTACAATTCATCAACATTTTACTTTTAATTAATCAAAAATGAACATGTTTTGCTACCTTTCTGATTTACCAGCTTCATGGCTTCCTTCTGTTAGTTGTTCAGATGTTGTTTATTATTGGTGTGAATGTATATGGTTCAATAATAAAATTTTGATATGTTGTGTCTGTGTGTAGGCACAACGCCAAAGCGTAAAGAGTACATGTACCCTCGTGTACTTATAACATTGAAGGGCAGAACAGAGCTGGAGGACGAGTTCAAGGCTCAGCAGGAGCAGCTAACGAGCGCGTTCGATCAGTGTGTAGTCCTCCCCGAGGGAGGGGAGGAGGAGAAACCAGAAGACCAGGTACAACTCTCACACCAGATATTTATTCACAATTCCTGGGAATAAAATTCACGTTTTAGGAATGTTTTGTATGAAGCTGACTGTTAGCCACAGAATGTTTTAAAGGAGTAACGTATTTCTGTGTATAGGACTCTCTGGAGGATGAAGTTTGCAGCTCCAGTGACAGTAACTCAACACAGCAGTCTATATTGGAGGAGAACCTGATGTGCTACGAGGAGGGAAGAGTTCCTTTCTTTAAGGTGAGGTTCAGGTCATTCAAATATATGCAAATACAGAAGGCTATTTCCCTTCCTTAGAGGAAAATAGAAGATTGGCCGATCAACAACTTGATCTGGAATGACTGACAGTTGATTGATTTTGATTATTTAGCTAATTTGTGGTTGGCAGGTCTTCATACAACTCTATTTAAAGATGTACCAATTATGAAAGTGTTATGGCTCAGCTAAAATCGCTGATTCTGGAAGTGCCTTCCATTAATGTAAAAGCAACATATAATAAGTAAATGCTCTCCAGTGTATTCATACACGGTGTGCACTTGTCTGTTAGTCTAAAAATATTTTATGCTAAATGAAAGGCTATTCTACAAAATGCACTATATGGCCAAAAGTTTGTGGGCACCTGACAATCACACTGATGTGTTTGTTGAACATCCCATTTCTGGTGTAGTCCTGTTTAGCTGCTATAATAAGCTTGTCTCTTCTGGAAGGCTTTCCATATTATTGACCATGCCTGTGGGTTTGGCTTTGTGTTCCTTCAGCTAAGAGAGCATTAGTGAGATCAGGCACTGCTATTGGGTGAGCCTAGGGTGCAATTGGTGTTCCAGTTCATCTGAAAGGTATTGGGGTTGAGGTCAGGGTTCTGTACAGGACACTGGAGTTCTTTCACTCAAACCTTAATACACCACGTCTTCATGGAGCTCAGGGGCTTGGTCCTGCTGGAACAGGTTTGTTCCAAGGAAGAGGAAATGGAAATCTAAAAGACAGACTTTTCAGTTCTTGCACACTTTGTGGCAGCAGTTTGGGAAAGAAACAAATGACTGGTCAGATGTCCACATACTTTTGGCCATACAGTGTTCACTAGTTTTCAGTACCAACAAGGTACATTTGGCTTCTTTCTTTCCCTCTACCCTGACTAGCTGACATCCCCCACATACTAATTAATTTGTCATTAACCAGTGAATGCAAGTTGTTAGTATAGAAGTTGCTCTTACAATACTAGTAAATGCTTTTGCATCGAAAACGCATATTAAAAGTCTCTAAAATGTCGCTCCAGGAAAACTCCTAGAATTCTTTTCGAACATTTAAGATGACTGACCTGTTGAAAATGTGTAAAATTTTATTGTAAGAATTTATGAAATGGATAGTTGCTATGCTAACATGTCATTAAATGAGTAATAAATAAGTACACTATATTGCCAAGTTTTGGGACACCCCTCCAAATCATTGAATTCTGGTGTTTTCATGAGCTGGGTTCATCCCCTTAGTTCCAGTGAAAGGAACTCTTAATGCTTCAGCATACCAAGACATTTTGGACAATTTCATGCTCCCAACTTTGTGGGAACAGTTTGGGGATGACCCCTTCCTGTTCCTACATGACTGCACACCAGTGCACAAAGCAAGGTCCATAAAGGCATGGATGAGTGATTTGGTGTGGAGGAACTTGGCTGGCCTGCACAGAGTCCTGACCTCAATCCGATTAGAACAAATTTGGGATGAACTAGAGCGGAGACTGCGGAGAAGTTGGGAGCATGAAATTGTCCAAAATGTCTTGGTATGCTGAAGCATTAAGAGTTCCTTTCACTGGAACTAAGGGGCCGAGCCCAGCTCATGAAAACACCGGAATTCAATGATTTGGAGGGGTGTCCCAAAACTTTGCCAATATAATGTATATTGCTATGGTAATTAAGTTTTTTTTTTTTTGCTGTTTTATTATAATGTGGTGTGTGGTTCTATTTATTTATTTTTTTACTTTATTGCAGAAAAAGTCCAAAAAAGAAAACCTCAGCAACAAGTCCCTGAACCGCTCAAAGGTAGCTGAGAACGAGAGCTTAGTGACTCCACCTCGATCCAGATTACCACTCAGGAGCCAAAATCAATGATGACTCCATTTCCTTTTCTTCACTCAATTACATGTAGAGACATTTAAGTACTTATTATATTTGTATTGTATCTGTATTTTAGTCCTTTATTTGACATGGATTTAAATATTCTTTTATGTGTGTATGTCTTCATCCTCAGTCACAATGTTTTTAATGTTGTAGTAAGTTCAAGGTGTTTATCGTTTTTTTTTTTTTGTTTGTTTGTTTGTTTTTGTTTTTTCCACTTGGTTAAAATGGGTATCTGTTTTTGTATTGTCAACTTCAATTTTGGAAAATTAAGACTGCTGATCAATTACTGTTAAAAATTTTTTACTTTGAACTAATAAAGATTTTAAGATTCTCAAGAGTGATGGTATGGTGATAATTGTGTGTGTATATAATATAAAATATTTACATATCTCTCTTTGTGAGATCTTCTTCTTCTTCTTCTTTCGGCTTTTCCCTTCAGGGGTCGCCACAGCGAATCATCTCTCTCCACCTATCCCTATCTTCTGCATCCTCAACACTTGCACCCACTAGCTTCATATCCTCATTTATTACATCCATATACCTCTTCCTCTTTGCCTCCTGCCTGGCAGCTCCATGTCCAACATTCTCCTACCAATATACTCACTGTCCCTTCTCTGAACATGTCCAAACCATCTTAATCTGGCCTCCCTAACTTTGTCCCCCAAACGTCCAACATGAGCTGTCCCTCTGATGTACTCATTCCTAATCCTGTCCAACCTTGTCACTCCCAAAGAGAACCTCAACATCTTCAGCTCTGCTACCTCTAGCTCTGACTCCTGTCTCTTCCTCAGTGACACTGTCTCTAAACCATACAGCATGGCCGCTCTCACCACTGTCCTGTACACCTTCCCCTTGATTCTCACTGATATTTTCCTATCACACAGAACTCCTGACACCTTTCTCCACCCATTCCAACCTGCCTGCACTCGCTTCTTTACCTCTTTCCCACACTCTCCATTACTCTGGACTGTTGACCCCAAGTACTTAAACTCCTGTACCTTCTTCACCTCTTCACCCTGTAACCTTACTGTTCCACTTCCCTCCCTTTCATTCACACACATGTACTCAGTCTTACTACGACTGACTTTCATTCCTCTTCTCTCCAGCGCAAACCTCCACCTCTCCAGGTTTTCCTCCACCTGCTCCCTGCTCTCACTACAGATCACAATGTCATCTGCAAACATCATTGTCCAAGGAGACTCCTGTCTGACCTCCTCTGACAACTGGTCCATCACTATAGCAAACAGGAAGGGGCTCAGAGCCGATCCCTGATGCAGTCCCACCTCCACATTGAACTCCTCTGTCTGACCTACAGCACACCTCACCACTGTCCTGCTCCTCTCATACATGTCCTCTCTTTGTGAGATATATATATATATATATATATATCACACACACACACACTTTCTGTTCAGTCTATTAAACAGTAACCAAAAATCTGTATTTCATTCAATCCCCCGTAGAGCGGGATTTTCAGTTGTAAAAATTCCACCAATCAAATTTAAGCACTGAATCACGTGATACAATTCCACCTTAGCGTGGCACAGCTGCCTGGTTATAAGAGGTTTCTCACTCCCTTTTCGAGCGCCCTATCAAGTCGCTGAAATGTAGAGTGTCTGCCTCCTACAAAGTGGACTTGATTTTAAACTTCATGCGTTTGGGACTCGGGCGCGGAAATTTCGCCATTTGTAACTCCAGCATCAGGAAATCCTTGTTGTTTGCACTTGTTTTAAACAGATGTTTAGTTAGTTTTAAACCCCCGTGACATGTTATGTCGCAAAATATGTCAGAAATGGATTTGGAAGAAGCTTTT
>JAUCMX010000008.1:25029784-25076560 GCA_033459395.1 Hemibagrus guttatus
CCCCCTATAGTTACTGCAACTCTGCACGTCACCCTTATTCTTAAAGATCGGCATTAACACACTTCTTCTCATTCATCAGCTCCTCAAAGTACTCCTTCCATCTCCTCTGTACACTCTCCTCACTTGTGAGCACCCTTCCATCTCTATCCTTAATAACTCTAACTTGCTGCACATCCTTCCCATCTCGATCCCTCTGCCTAGCTAAACTGTACAAGTCCTTCTCTCCTTCTCTAGTGTCTAACCTAGTGTACAACTCGTCATATGCCTTCTGCTTGGCCTTAGACACCTCCCTCTTGACTCCTTGTATTCCTGCCTATTCTCTTCAGTCCTGTCCATGTCCCGCTTCTTCTTGGCTAACCTCTTCCTCTGGATACTATCCTGAACTTCCTCATTCCACCACCAAGTCTCCTTATCTTCTTTCCTCCTTCCAGATGACACACCCAGCACCTTTCTCCCTGTCTCCCTGATCACTTCTGCTGTAGTTTCCCAGTCATCTGGCAGCACTACCTGACCACCCAGAGCCTGCCTCAACTTCTGTCTAAATTCCTCACAACATTCCTCCTTTTTCAGCTTCCACCACTTGGTTTTCTTCTCCATCTCTGACCTCTTCTTCTTACAGGCCATCAAAGTCATCCTACACACCACCATCCTATGCTGTCTGGCTACACTCTCTCCCACTACCACTTTACAGTCACTAATCTCTTTCAGATTGCCTCTTCTACATAGGATGTAGTCTATCCGTGTGCTCCTACCTCCACTCTTGTAAGTCACTCTATGCTCCTCCCTCTTCTGAAAATAAGTGTTAACCACAGCAATGTCCATCCTCTTAGCAAAGTCCACTACCATCTGTCCTTCAAGGTTCCTTTCCTTAACTCCAAACTTGCCCATCACCTCCTCATCACCTGTGTTCCCCTCACCAACATGTCCATTAAAATCCGCTCCTATCACCACTCTCTCACCCGTGGGAATACTCTCCATCAACTCATCTAATTCACTCCAGAATCTCTCTTTCTCCTCTAACTCACAACCTACCTGTGGGGCATAACCACTAACAACATTCAACATCACCCCTTCAATCTCTAACTTCAGACTCATCACCCTGTCTGAGACTCTCTTCACCTCCAGAACATTCCTCACAAACTCCTCCTTCAGGACCACACCTACCCCATTTCTCTTACTATCCACACCATAATAAAACAGCTTGAATCCTGCTCCTATACTACGAGCTTTGCTACACGTCCACCTGGTCTCCTGTACACACAGTATATCCACCTTCCTTCTCTCCATCATATCAGCCAGCTCTCTACCTTTCCCTGTCATAGTACCAACATTCAGAGTTCCTATTCTCAGTCCTACACTCTTACCTTTCCTCTTCTCTCTCTGTCTGCGCACTCTCCTCCCTCCTCTACTTCTTCGACCAACAGTAGCCCAATTTCCACCGGTGCCCTGTAGGTCAACGGCGCCGATGGCGGTCGTTGTTAACCCGGGCCTTGACCGATCCGGTATGAAATTCAGAGTACTGACGATTCGCGTGGTTAAATTTGGCCCTTCCTGACGCAACCCTCTCTATTTATCCGGGCTTGGGACCGGCACCAAAGTCACTGTGACCCCTATGGCTAGGTTATAGCTCAACATACAGTAGTTGGCAAATTAATTTAATATAAATGTCCAATTAAGGCAAAATCAGTTCCAGATTATAACACTGCAGAATGTGGAAAAGTTTAAAGGATTGGATAGTTATACAAGGCTTTGCTTATGTGTGTGTGCTTGTGTGTGTTAAAGGCACGATAACCAACATGACGTTTGCAGTGGGCATCGCTCTGTTCGCTCTTCTCGGCTACTACATCAGGTCCTGGAGAAACCTGGCTGCAGCGGTTAACAGCCCCGGTGTGCTGCTCTTTCTCTTCTGCATGTACGTCTGAATATCTGAATTATAGCTGTAGCAGCTGGATACCACTAACACAGTGTGCCATGATGAAGAACATTTAAATAGTTTAAATACAGCAAACATAATGCCACATAAGGATATAACCAGTAAAGAGGCAGAGATTTCCTTATAATATATACCACATTATTTTTGGAGAAACGGATCCTTGCGTTTTAAAGAAATGGAAATAAAAAAAAAAGTAAAATAACAATAACTGAGGACTGACAGAGAAATAACAAAAAGAATCATAAAAATTGCATAAAAGGAGTCACAGAGAAATAAAAAAAAAAATAAAAGGAAAGACACTGGAATGTGGAAAATAAATTTGATTGTGGAATATTTATTTAGAATTTTTCACCCCCTAAAATGAACAAAATCTTTACAATACAACTTGTTCTATTTAGCTTCATTAAAATAGACATGTTAGAATATTATAAAACATGAATTAATGCAGGGGGGCACGGTGGCTTGGTGGTTAGTACGTTTGCCTCACACCTCCAGGGTTGGGGGTTCGATTCCCGCCTCCGCCGTGTGTGTGGAGTTTGCATGTTCTCCCCGTGCCTCGGGGGTTTCCTCCGGGTACTCCGGTTTCCTCCCCCAATCCAAAAACATGCATTGTAGGTTGATTGGCATCTCTAAATTGTCCGTAGTGTGTGATTGCGTGAGTGAATGAGAGTGTGTGTGTGCCCTGCGATGGGTTGGCACTCTGCCCAGGGTGTATCCTGCCTTGATGCCCTATGACGCCTGAGATAGGCACAGGCTCCCCGTGACCCGAGTGTAGATCGGATAAGCGGTAGACAATGAATCAATGTTAAAATACATTTCTATTTAAATGCTTTAAATTCCAACAATTATTTACTTTTTTTAAGGGTATAATATTGTGTATATTTTGTGTGTGTGTGTGTTTTAAATGATAGCCTTCTGCCCCCAAAAAGTACTCTTCTAAAAAAAATAAGATATTTATTAGATATAATAAAGGTCAGGAATCAGTAGAAACATAAACAACTAATATAAAAGTAATAAAGAAAATTTAAATAATAATAATAAAATTGAAATGATAATAAAAAATGAAATAAAATAAAATGTTGCTGTTTTAACTCTTTGTGTGTTTTACTGACAGCGTATTGCCCGAGTCTCCACGCTGGCTGTACTCTCAGGGCCGGACAGTGCAGGCGGAGAAAGTGCTGCAGGATTTTGCTTGTCGGAACGGAAAAGGAAACGTGACTCTGAAGCTGCGGAAAACTCTGGGTGCAACGGGAACAGAGACATCTAACGCTGGACTGCTGCAGCTGGTCAGGCACCGTGTACTGCGCTGCAGGACTATAGTCCTCATGTATGTCTGGTGAGTATGCTCTGAGATGACACAGTTCATCATATGATACATAGATACACCGATCAGGCATAACATTATGACCACCTGCCTAGTATTCTTTTGGTCCCCCTAAACAGCCCTGACCCGTCATACACTGTGTATTCTGACACCTTTCTATCAGAACCAGCATTAACTTTTTCAGCAATTTGAGCAACAGTAGCTCGTCTGTTGGATCGGATCATACGGGCCAGCCTTTGCTCTCCACGGGCATCATTGAGCCTTGACCGCCCATGACCCTGTCGTCAGTTCACCACTGTTCCTTCCTTGGACCACTTTCGATAGATACTGACCACTGCAGACCGGGAACACCCCACAAGAGCTGCAGTTTTGGAGAGGCTCTGATCCAGTGGTCTACCCATCACAATTTGTCCCTTTGTCAAACTCGCTCAAATCCTTACACTTTCCTGCTTCTAACACATCAACTTTGAGGACAAAATGTTCACTTGCTGCCTAATATATCCCACCCACTAACAGGTGCCATGATGAGGAGATCATCAGTGTTACTCACTTCACCTCTCACTGCTCATAATATTATGGCCTATCAGTGTATGCTACATGAGCTTTGTAAAAGCAATATGCAGACAACAAATTTTGGCCAATGTCTTGACTACAAAAATGGAAAAGATGATTCTGGATTTCTTTTTTTCCAAATGTCTAACCAATGTCGTCCTCATACATGGTATAGCTTCGCGACTTTTAAAACTGTTCAGCTGTGGATGATTTCTACATGTGTTTGTGCTGTGTGTGTTGCAGGTATGCGTGCAGTCTGGTGTATTATGGACTGACGATGAACGCGAGTGATGATAAAGGCAGTCTTTTCCTCACTGTAGCCATGTACGGCCTGGTGGAGCTGCCAGCCTACCCCCTGTGCATATACTTCATCAATAAGTCCTGGTACACAACACACACACACACACACACACACACACACACACTGCTTTTGTGATTTTGTCTAGACATGACCCATTCATATAGTATTTTTTTTTTGTATTTAATATTTTGAATTGGAAGCCAGTGAACATTTACATAATCTCTCAGACATGTTTTTTATTTTCTCATCTCTTTCTCTCTCTTCTGTCTCTCCTTCTCACTCTTCTCTGTCTCAGGTCAGGGAGACGAAAAACTTTAGCGAGTTTTCTTATCCTCGCCGGTCTGTGCTGTCTTCTCTCGGTGGTGGTCCCTGTTCAGCCTGGTGAGGAGATACCACATTTTATTACTGCATAATACTGCATTTTATCATACATCGAGCATAGTGAAACCTGCAGTACTGACTAAACACTGCCTGGATATTAACAGATGCCCACTCTAGTCAGAGCTGAAGTGAAGTATTAGTTGGAAAACTAGTCCTACTTTTAAACCAAGAATTGGCTAAGAATTTTGACATATTTAAACACATTCGATTAAACAACAGACTGATAGATTTTTGTTTTAGGTAACAACAAAATAGTGCTGCTGAATTTTTTTATTCTGATTGGTCTGAACTTTCTGCTGCAAGTTATTTTAATATGCTCATTTGAAACCGTTATTGTTTCTATAGTAACACATGTGGATGCTCCATATAATCAGATATAACAACATAATTGTTGACATTATAAATGTTTCTGTAAGATGTTTATTTAGGAATGAGTCTCCGTTATCAGGGGTTTGAAACAGCTTTAAATCTATGACATTTACACCGATCAGCCATAACATTATGAGCAGTGAGAGGTGAAGTGAATAAGACTGATGATCTCCTCATCATGGCACCTGTTAGTGGGTGGGATATATTAGGCAGCAAGTGAACATTTTGTCCTCAAAGTTGATGTGTTAGAAGTGTTGTGTGACTTACTTTATAAAGCTTACTTTATAAAGCTCTTCTGCTTCACTGTACTTGCCGGTCCTCACTGTATTGTTTGGCTCCAAGTAGTCTTAGGAAGAGTTTTTTTTTAAACCACTGTTGCCTCTAGCATGTTCACTGTGGAGTTAATTCTACACCCATATCTAAATGAAGTCCACGAATATTCTAATTTTAGAAGAAATATCTAAAAATAAAAACAGGATATTATATAGCCACAAAATAAGATGAATTGAATCCATATTATAGGGGGCACGGTGGCTTGGTGGTTAGCACATTTTCCTCACACCTCCAGGGTTGGGGGTTCGATTCCCGCCTCCATCATGTGTGTGTGGAGTTTGCATGTTTTCCCCGTGCCTCGGGGGTTTCCTTCGGCTACCCCGGTTTCCTCCCCCAGTCCAAAGACATGCATTGTAGGTTGATTGGCATCTCTAAATTGTCCGTAGTGTGTGATTGCGTGAGTGAATGAGAGAGTGTGTGTGTACCTGTGATGGGTTGGCACTCTGCCCAGGGTGTATCCTGCCTTGATGCCCTATGACGCCTGAGATAGGCACAGGCTCCCCGTGACCCGAGTGTAGATCGGATAAGCAGTAGACAATGAATGAATGAATGAATCCATATTAGCTCTCTATTTATCTCTCTGGTTCTCTCTCTCTTTTTCTCTATCTCTGGATCTCTCTCTCTCTCACGCTCTCTCTCTCTCTGGTCCTGTCTCTCTCTCTCTCTCTCTGGATCTCTCTCTCTCTCACCCTCTCTCTCTCTCTCTCTCTGGTTCTCTCTCTCTGGTTCTCTCTCTCTGGATCTCTCTCTCTCTCACCCTCTCTCTCTCTCTCTCTCTGGTCCTGTCTCTCTCTCTCTCTTTCTGGTTCTCTCTCTCTGGATCTCTCTCTATCTCACCCTCTCTCTCTCTCTCTCTGGTTCTCTCGCTCTCTCTCTCTGGTTCTCTCTCTCTCTCTGGATCTCTCTCTCTCTCACCCTCTCTCTCTCTCTCTGGTCCTGTCTCTCTCTGGTTCTCTCTCTCTGGATCTCTCTCTCTCTCACCCTCTCTCTCTCTCTCTCTCTCTGGTCCTGTCTCTCTCTCTCTCTGGTTCTCTCTCTCTCTCTGGTTCTCTCTCTCTGGATCTCTCTCTCTGGTTCTCTCTCTCTCACCTTCTCTCTCTCTCTGGTCTTGTCTCTCTCTCTCTCTCTCTCTCTCTCTCTCTCTCTCTCTCTCTGGTTCTCTCTCTCTCTCTGGTTCTCTCTCTCTCTCTGGTTCTCTCTCTCTCTGGTTCTGTCTCTCTCTCTCTCTCTGGTCCTGTCTCTCTCTCTCTCTCTGGTTCTCTCTCTCTCTCTCTGGTTCTCTCTCTCTCTCACCCTCTCTCTCTCTCTCTGGTCCTGTCTCTCTCTCTCTCTCTCTCTCTCTCTCTCTCTCTCTCTCTCTCTCTCTCTCTCACTCACTCACTTCCAGGGTCTGTGGTCAGTGGCAGCTCTTTTGCTCTTTTGGGGAAGCTGATGGTCAGCGCTGCCTTCAATATTGTCTATGTGTACACGTCAGAACTTTACCCTACTGTTATCAGGTACATATATATATATATATATATATATATAAATGCAAGCCTTCTGCTGTATTGTTTACCTTTGCCACAAGCAGTAATTTGGAATGTTTGCCCAGTGATTATAACCAGTTGTGTGTGTGTGTGTGTGTGTGTGTGTGTGTGTGTGTGTTTGATTCAGGAACGCAGGGCTGGGTGTGTGCTCCATGTCTTGTAGGGTTGGAGGTATTTTGGCTCCTTTTGTACCCAGTATGGTGAGTACTATATATAACATAGTGTATTTTTTGTGGAACTGATTTGTTAATATTTATGTGAAATCATATGGTACATGTATTTCTTTTTCTACACTCACTGGCCACTTTAAAAAGAACAGCTTTATACCATCAGGGTTCAGCAAGCCAATGTATAAAATCCTGCAGATACAGGCAAAGAGCTTCAGTTAATGTCCACAAACATCTGTCCAGTTTTTGGTGAGTTTTTGTGTGTTCTTGGCTGACAGGAGTGGAACCTAGTGTGTTCTTCTATTGTAGCCCATATCCTCCTGAAAGTTCGCATGTTGTGACTTCTGAATTTCCTTCTTGTTCACCATGGCTTTACGAAGCCTGAGTTACCATAGCCTTCCATACACATGCATTCCCATTCTCCTTTGACCTTTTCTCACAAACCCACAAGGCTTTTCTGTGTTTTCCTGCTGCTCTGTGGATGTCTTTCTTTTTGTTTTTTCACGGTTCTCTTTAGCACCATCAGTCGTGGCACGGTAAAGATCACTGAGAGTTTGTTGTGAACATTATCTGAAAGACTTAACCTGCATCTGCATGGTTTTATGCACTGCGTTGCTGCCCAAAGATTGGTTGATTTTGTATAATTGCATGAATGAGCAGGTGTACAGGTATTCCTAATAAACGTGCCTGGTTAGTGTATAACGACTGTATGAACCTGGATTTGTTCGTTTCTTTAGGGCCCAAAAAATGTATACACACTTCAACATGAAAAATATATGCATAAACATTTCATTACTAAATTTCTATAAACATCAAAGGGTAGCTGTCAGTCATGTGTGAATTACGCAGCCACGTTAGGTGCTCAAAATGATCACCATTAGCATCCAGAAATCCACTTTTGATTTCGGCGAACTGCTGTATGAACAACATGGACCAGCGTGTCCACAGGGATTGCTCTGCATGATACTTCAATTTCTTCCCATAGTGCGGCCAGTGTCGGTGGTTTTCTATGGTACTCCACATCCTTTAGTGTTCCCCACACAATGGGGTTAAGTCCAGGGAACGTGGAGGAAATTCAACAGCACTTCTGTGTCCTATCCAACATCCTGGCAGAATGTCATCGATATAGGCTCTCACGTCTCGGTGGTAGTTAGGTGGTACGCCATCTTGCTGGAAGTAAAATTGCTCATCTGTGTAAATCACGTGAATTGCCGGTAAAATGGATGTGTGTAGCATATATCTGAGGTACACTGGATCTGTTGAAGTGTGTATACGTTTTGGGCCGCTCTGTATATCTTCGTATCTGACATATTGGTTGTTTTTGCTGATCGTTCAGAAAGTACTGCACGCGTCCATGCCGTTTATGGTGTTTTGCCTGACTGGTGTCTCAGCCGGAGCCATGGGACTCCTCCTCCCAGAAACACTCAACAAGCCAGTGGCTGAGACACTGGAGGAACTCTCCGCCCCCGTTTACCACAGAATCCTAGACACACAGGTAACAGTGGCTCCGCCCACACCAGACTTGTTGATATTACTCAGCCCCCGTGCTTGCTGTAATGTGGTCTTTTCTGTGTTTTGCACAGGTTCATCTGCTGGCGGATGAGCAGTTGTCGAAACGCAGAGGATCTGAAAGCGAATGATACACACATGCACACACTTGCGCACTCAGAGGCATGGACAAATACAACAAAGGCCTCTCATTCATATATATCATGCCAAATCGAATCATACTGTGCTAACAGAAACCGCGTGTGTGTTTGTGTATGTCTGCATGCACTTTGTGCCTTCTTTTAAAACAGCACCCAAGGGATCATCAGAAAAAGTTGAACTGTGCTCCGGCAGATGAGGACATGACCAAATCCTGACTAAATAATTCTTCATTCAGTTTCACATACATGCCATTAATGCTGCTGCTAATGAATAATTTCTGTCTGATATCTGTGCACCGCAGTCATCACTGTTATTTTACAAAAACAATTTACATGATTTACAAGCAAGGATTTTGTGTCAGAAAACACTACAGCATTGATATGCTACACATGACCTGTAATACAGAATTGTGAAATATTTATAAATGCATCAGTTGTCAGTCGTGACGGATGTAGAGTTATGAACCTGTATAGCTGTATATGTTAAATATATCTTGGGGTTTTCTCTGGACTGGGAGGGGGGATAATTTACAAATAAAAATAATTGGCAAATGAAAAGAGAATTGATTATTAAAAAGGAAGTAAGCTATTTTGGTAATGATTTTATAGATATATCTGCTAAAAACATTTATTAATATTTTATACATACACGACCAGGCATAACATTATGACCACCTGCCTAATATTGTGTTGGTCCACCTTTTGTTGCCAAAGCAGCCCTGACCCGTCATGCACTGTGTATTCTGACACCTTTCTATCAGAACCAGCATTAACGTCTTCAGCAATTTGAGCAACAGTAGCTCGTCTGTTGGATCGGACCACACGGGCCAGCCTTCGCTCCCCACGTGCATCAATGAGCCTTGGCCGCCCATGACCCTGTCTCCGGGTCACCACTGTTCCTTCCTTGGACCACTTTTGATAGATACTGACCACTGCAGACCGGGAACACCCCACAAGAACTGCAGTTTTGGAGATGCTCTGATCCAGTGGTCTAGCCATCACAATTTGGCCCTTCATCAAACTCGCTCAAATCCTTACTCTTGTTAATTTTTCCTGCTTCTAACACATCAACTTTGAGGACAAAATGTTCACTTGTCTAATATATCCCACCCACTAACAGGTGCCATGATGAGGAGATCATCAGTATTATTCACTTGGCACTGCTCAGAATGTTGTGCCTGATCGGTGTATATACTACATCAGTATGTACTCTGTCCTAATATCCTTACAATATATAGCATGTAGTATGCACAAATTGGGTTGCTCATCAAATATCTTTAAATATTGTTGAGAGTAACTACATCTGTTTACAGTCTTTAGTCAGTGGGTGGCACTGCAGTGCTGCTGCTATCTCACTTGTTCACCTTGTGCTCTTGCACTGCAGGTTTTCTCTAGTTTTGTGCCACCCCATTGAAACATGGGAGTAGATGGACTAGCTATGCTATAAATTGCCCCTTTTTTAGTTAAGTTTTAGTTTTTCAGATCATTTCACTCTGTTCTGTTGTTGAGTCAGTAACCTATGATTAAAATAAACATCTAATCTAATTATGTGGTCACAATGAGAGAGAACATTCATTCATTCATTCATTGTCTACCCCTTATCCAATCCCAAGAATAGATCTCAGGCATCATTGGGCATCAAGGCAGGATACACCCTGGACGGAGTGCCAACCCATTGCAGGGCACACACACACACTCTCATTCACTACGGACAATTTTAGAGATGCCAATCAACCTACAATGCATGTCTTTGGACCGAGGGAGGAAACTGGAGTACCCAGAGGAAACCTCAGAGGCATGGGGAGAACACACGGCGGAGGCGGGAATTGCACTCCCAACCCTAGAGGTGTGAGGCAAACGTGCTAACCACCGTGCCCCCAGGGGGGGCCTCTAATCTAATAATGTGGTCTCAATGAGAGCGAGAGCGAAAGCGAGGGCGAGAGAGAGAGAGAGAGAGAGAGAGAGAGAGAGAGAGAGATATTCTCAGCTAGTAATTCACAGAGAAGGGAAATAACTTGTATAATAATAATAAATAATAATAACCATTTTATTTGTGGGCGCCTTTCAAGCTCTCAAGGTCACCTTACAAAAATACATTTAAAAAACACAGAATAATATAAAACATACAGATAGAAAACAAATAAAATATTTAAAAATAAATTAACAAAGGAAAAATAATGGACAAGTTTCAAATATAAAATGCAGTTATAAACATGTAAGTTTTGAGTCTGGATTTAAAGGTTGTCAGAGAGTCTATATTTCTGATGTCAGCAGGGAGACTGTTCCAAAGGCGGGGTGCAGAGCGACTGAATGCTCTAAGCCCCATGGTGGACAGTCGAGCCGATGGTGTGGTGAGCTGGTTAGCAAAAGAAGATCTGAGTGTACGGGAGGGTGTGTATAATTGGAGAAGGTCAGACAGATATGGTGGAGCAAGATTATGAAGAGCCTTGAAAGTGAATAGCAGAATTTTATACTCGATGCGAAACTTCACAGGAAGCCAGTGAAGCTGGTGAAGAGCTGGTGTGATATGGTCAATAGAAGGAGTTCGAGTAATTATGCGGGCTGCAGAGTTCTGTACCAATTGAAGTTTATGAAGAATTTTAGAAGGCAAGCCAAAAAGAAGAGAGTTACAGTAATCTAGACATGATGTAACAAGGGCATGGACTAATATGGCAGTACTGAGCTGTGTCAAGATTGTGCGGAGGCGATTAATATTGCGGAGGTGAAAGTATGCAGACCGAGTGACATTAACATGAGCCTCAAAGGATAGAGTGCTATCAAGGATGACACCCAAACTCTTTACCTGAGGGGAAGGAAAAACTGTGGAATTATCAATATTTAATGAAAAACTATCAACCTTGGCTAAGGTGGACGTAGAGCCAACAAGAAGGACTTCTGTTTTATTGGTATTCATTTGGAGAAAGTTGCAAGAAAACCAGGATTTAATTTCATTTAGACAGACTGAAAGAACAGCAGGAGGAAGCATGGAAGTAGGCTTTGTGGACAGGTAGAGCTGAGTATCATCCGCATAAGAATGAAAATTAATATTATGTTTACGAAAGATTTTGCCAAGAGGAAGGAGATAGATGATAAATAAAAGAGGGCCTAGCATGGAACCTTGAGGAACACCTCTAATAACAGAAGATGACTGCGATCTAAAATTTTTAAGCTGAACAAACTCTGAACGGTGGGAAAGATATGATTTAAACCAGTCATGACATGTGCCAGAGATGCCAAGAGAGGCAAACCGTTCAAGGAGAATGTTATGAGAGATAGTGTCAAAAGGTGCACTCAGATCCAGAAAAATAAGAATTGTTAAAAGACCAGAATCTGCTGCCATTAGAAGATCGTTTGTGATTTTTACGAGTGCCGTCTCAGTGCTATGAGATGGACGAAAACCAGACTGAAATTCTTCAAAAAGGTTGTTGGTAGTTAAGTGATCATGAATCTGACCTGCAACTATTTTTTCAAGTATTTTGGATAGAAACGGTAAATTTGAGATAGGACGAAAATTATTAAGGTTATTGGGATCCGCGCCAGGTTTTTTAAGTATAGGTGTTATTGCAGAAATTTTAAGGGATGATGGAACATGACCAGAATTCAAAGAAGAATGTATAATGTTAGTTATTAAAGCGGATAAAGAAGGCAAGCAGGTTTTTACTAAATAGGTTGGGAGAGGATCTAACTGACTAGTGGAAGGTTTGGATTCATGAATAATCTGTGAAACTTCAGCAATAGTTGGCAGTTTAAAACTAGATAATGAAGAAGCAGAGGGTGTAATAAGAGAAATGGAAAATGAGGTGTTCAGAAAGGTTAGCTGATGATGAATATTGTCAATTTAGATCTAAAAAATGTCATAAAATTATCACATTGAGTAGTTGAGTAAAGGTGAGGTGGGAGAGTATCCGGCGGCCATAATAACCTGTTAAAAGTTGAGAAAAGAACTCTTATATTACCTGCACCTGACAATCAAGTTTTAGATAAATAGATTTTGCAGAAGAAATAGCATCTTTATATTGAAGCAGATGGTTATGATAAATTTGTTTATGAACAGTAAGTCCAGTTTTTAAGTGAAGACGTTCTAATTGACGACCTCTAGCTTTAAGCTGACGGAGCTCAGGTGTGTACCATGGTGCAGAATGAGTAAAAGAGACAGCCTGGGTTTTCAGAGGAGCAAGAGCATTGAGAAGGCTATGAAGACTATTGCAGTACTAGGTATATGCAGTACTAGGTGAACTACTTTAAGCCATGCTTTTCTTGAAAGAAAGAAATTTTCTTTTTCACACCTCATAATTATTTTTTGCACTGAACTGCTATTGCATGATTAAATATTAAGATTAAATATTTGCATGAATGAGCTGGTGTACTGATGATTTCACTTCTTTGTGACTATTAAAATAGCCAGGAAGTGTATATTGTTCCCAAAACCTGTTTTACATGTATGCTGAGTTGTGTACTTCTATCACCATTAGCAATATTCTAATGTTGTATGACACATGGGCTTTAAAAATGCCTCTGGGATCTTGTTATGTGACTCACAGAGACACAAATAGAAAATATCTCCATAAAGATAATTACAACCTGCTATTGTCAAGACTAATGCACCTTTAAATATTTCCACCTTATACCTTCATTATAGGATTATGCATGTGGTGATAATCATTAAAGTATTACATATTAAAACACTTAACATTATAATTTAAATAATTATGTGCAAATTGGTACATTTATGTATGATTTATAATTTATTTCATGTGTAAACTATGCAAGTATATGGCTGGCTTTTTAGGTGTGATGTAACTTTCACATTTACAGAGAACATTAGTCTTCATATTTCCTACATTATATTTAATCTAGCCATGGGGGTCACAGTCCAGTGACTTCTGTGCCGGTCCCAAGCCCGGATAAATAGAGAGGGTTGCGTCAGGAAGGGCACCCGGCGTAAAACATTGCCAAATTTAACCACGCGAATCGTTAGTACAAATTTCATACCGGATCGGTCGAGGCCCGGGTTAACAACGACCGCCATCGGCGCCGTTGACCTACAGGGCGCCGGTGGAAATTGGGCTACTGTTGGTCGAAGAAGTAGAGGAGGGAGGAGAGTGCACAGACAGAGAGAGAAGAGGAAAGGTAAGAGTGTAGGACTGAGAGTAGGAACTCTGAATGTTGGTACTATGACAGGGAAAGGTAGAGAGCTGGCTGATATGATGGAGAGAAGGAAGGTGGATATACTGTGTGTACAGGAGACCAGGTGGAAGGGTAGCAAGGCTCGTAGTATAGGAGCAGGATTCAAGCTGTTTTATTATGGTGTGGATAGTAAGAGAAATGGGGTAGGTGTGGTCCTGAAGGAGGAGTTTGTGAGGAATGTTCTGGAGGTGAAGAGAGTGTCAGACAGGGTGATGAGTCTGAAGTTAGAGATTGAAGGGGTGATGTTGAATGTTGTTAGTGGTTATGCCCCACAGGTAGGTTGTGAGTTAGAGGAGAAAGAGAGATTCTGGAGTGAATTAGATGAGGTGATGGAGAGTATTCCCACGGGTGAGAGAGTGGTGATAGGAGCGGATTTTAATGGACATGTTGGTGAGGGGAACACAGGTGATGAGGAGGTGATGGGCAAGTTTGGAGTTAAGGGAAGGAACCTAGAAGGACAGATGGTAGTGGACTTTGCTAAGAGGATGGACATGGCTGTGGTTAACACTTATTTTCAGAAGAGGGAGGAGCATAGAGTGACTTACAAGAGTGGAGGTAGGAGAACACAGGTAGACTACATCCTATGTAGAAGAGGCAATCTGAAAGAGATTAGTGACTGTAAAGTGGTAGTGGGAGAGAGTGTAGCCAGACAGCATAGGATGGTGGTGTGTAGGATGACTGAAGTGGTGGAAGCTGAAAAAGGAGGAATGTTGTGAGGAATTTAGACAGAAGTTGAGGCAGGCTCTGGGTGGTCAGGTAGTGCTGCCAGATGACTGGGAAACTACAGCAGAAGTGATCAGGGAGACAGGGAGAAAGGTGCTGGGTGTGTCATCTGGAAGGAGGAAAGAAGATAAGGAGACTTGGTGGTGGAATGAGGAAGTTCAGGATAGTATCCAGAGGAAGAGGTTAGCCAAGAAGAAGTGGGACATGGACAGGACTGAAGAGAATAGACAGGAATACAAGGAGTTACAGCGCAGAGTGAAGAGGGAGGTGTCTAAGGCCAAGCAGAAGGCACATGACGAGTTGTACACTAGGTTAGACACTAGAGAAGGAGAGAAGGACTTGTACAGGTTAGCTAGGCAGAGGGATCGAGATGGGAAGGATGTGCAGCAAGTTAGAGTTATTAAGGATAGAGATGGAAGGGTGCTCACAAGTGAAGAGAGTGTACAGAGGAGATGGAAGGAATACTTTGAGGAGCTGATGAATGAGGAAAATGAGAGGGAAAAAAGAGTAGAAGGAGTGAACTCTGTGGAACAGAAAGTAGATAAGATTAGGAAGGATGAAGTCAGGAAGGCTTTGAAGAGGATGAAAAGTGGGAAGGCAGTTGGTCCTGACGACATCCCAGTGGAGGTCTGGAAGTGTCTGGGAGAGGCAGCAGTGGAATTTTTAGCTAGTTTGTTCAACCTGGGTTTTAGAGAGTGAGAGGATGCCTGAGGAATGGAGAAGAAGTGTGTTAGTACCGATCTTTAAGAATAAGGGTGACGTGCAGAGTTGCAGTAACTATAGGGGGATAAAGTTGATGAGCCATACAATGAAGCTATGGGAAAGAGTAGTGAAAGCTAGGTTAAGGAAGGTAGTGGACATTTGTGAGCAGCAGTATGGCTTCATGCCCAGAAAGAGCACAACAGATGCAATTTTTGCTCTGAGGATTTTGATGGAGAAGTATAGGGATGGTCAGAGGGAGTTGCACTGTGTGTTTGTAGACTTGGAGAAAGTGTATGACAGGGTGCCAAGAGAAGAGCTGTGGTACTGTATGAGGAAGTCAGGAGTAGCAGAGAAGTATGTTAGAGTGGTGCAGGACATGTATGAGAGGAGCAGGACAGTGGTGAGGTGTGCTGTAGGTCAGACAGAGGAGTTTAAAGTGGAGGTGGGACTGCATCAGGGATCGGCTTGGACAATGATGTTTGCAGATGACATTGTGATCTGTAGTGAGAGCAGGGAGCAGGTGGAGGAAAACCTGGAGAGGTGGAGGTTTGCGCTGGAGAGAAGAGGAATGAAAGTCAGTCGTAGTAAGACTGAGTACATGTGTGTGAATGAAAGGGAGGGAAGTGGAACAGTAAGGTTACAGGGTGAAGAGGTGAAGAAGGTACAGGAGTTCAAGTATTTGGGGTCAACAGTCCAGAGTAATGGAGAGTGTGGGAAAGAGGTAAAGAAGCGAGTGCAGGCAGGTTGGAATGGGTGGAGAAAGGTGTTGGGAGTTCTGTGTGATCAGAAAATATCAGCGAGAATCAAGGGGAAGGTGTACAGGACAGTGGTGAGACCGGCCATGCTGTATGGTTTAGAGACAGTGTCACTGAGGAAGAGACAGGAGTCAGAGCTAGAGGTAGCAGAGCTGAAGATGTTGAGGTTCTCTTTGGGAGTGACAAGATTGGACAGGATTAGGAACGAGTACATCAGAGGGACAGCTCATGTTGGACGTTTGGGGGACAAAGTTAGGGAGACCAGATTAAGATGGTTTGGACATGTTCAGAGGAGGGAGAGTGAGTATATTGGTAGGAGAATGTTGGACATGGAGCTGCCAGGCAGGAGGCAAAGAGGAAGGCCAAAGAGGAGGTATATGGATGGAATTAATGAGGATATGAAGCTAGTGGGTGCAAGTGTTGAGGATGCAGAAGATAGGGATAGGTGGAGAGAGATGATTCACTGTAGCGACCCCTGAAGGGAAAAGCTGAAAGAAGAAGAAGAAGATTTCCTACTTTATATTTCTAACATTCATTTTGTTTGTATTTGTATATCACTTTTAGAAATAAATAATGTCAAAAGAAGAATGTCAAAAGGTGACAGTGGAACACCAAACAAACGAATTAGAATGTGTGGATAATGCACAAAGCTAACAATTAAGTTGAAGCTTATTAACAGGAGAGGTGCATTCAGACAATGAAATAATAAAGATCCATTAATGGAGGGAGTGGTAAACTTCTTGATGTATTTGCACATTTTTGGTACTGTGCCAAACACCAAGCCTAACATATTTCATAGATATATTAGATTAGATAGATTAGATTAGATATACAGTGGTGTGGAAAAGTGTTGGCCCCCTTCCTGATTTCTTATTTTTTTGCATGTTTGTCACACTTTAATGTTTCAGATAATCAAACACATTTAAATATTAGTCAAAGATAACACAAGTAAACACATCATGCAGTTTTTAAATGAAGGTTTTTATTATTAAGGGAAAACAAAATCCAAAACTACATGGCCCTGTGTAAAAAAGTATTTGCCCCTAAGCCTAATAACTGGTTGGGCCACCCTTAGCAGCAACAACTGCAATAAAGCGTTTTCCATAACTTGCAATGAGTCTGTTACAGCACTGTGGAGGAATTTTGGCCCACTCATCTTTGCAGAATTGTTGTAATTCAGACACATTAGAGGGTTTTTGAGCATGAACCACCTTTTTAAGGTCATACCACAGCATCTCAATCGGATTGAGGTCAGGACTTTGACTAGGCCACTCCAAAGTCTTCATTTTGTTTTTCTTCAGTCATTCAAAGGTGGGCTTGCTGGTGTGTTTTGGATCATTGTTCTGCTGCAGAAGTTTGCTTCAGCTCGAGGTCACAAACCTACTGATCTATCAGTCTGGAAAAGGTTATAAAGCCATTTTTAAAGCTTTGGGACTGCCGCAAACCAAAGTGAGAGCCATTATCTACAAATGGCAAAAACATGGAACAGTGGAGAACCTTCCCAGGAGTGGCCGGCTGACCAAAATTACCCCAAGAGCGCAGCGACAACTCATCCAGGAGGTCACAAAAGACCCCACAACAACATCCAAAGAACTGCAGGCCTCACTTGCCTCAGTTAAGGTGAGTGTTCATGACTCCACCATAAGAAAGAGTTCCAAGACAAAAACCGCTGCTGAGCAAAAAGAACATAAAGGCTCGTCTCAGTTTTGCCAGAAAACACCTTGATGATCCCCAAGACTTTTGGGAAAATACTCTGTGGACTGACGAGACAAAAATTGAACTTTTTGGAAGGTCTGTGTCCCATTACGTCTGGTGTAAAACTAACACTGCATTTCAGAAAAAGAACATCATACCAACAGTACAATATGGTGGTGGTAGTGTGATGGTCTGCAATATATTCAGCAAAATCCATTATTTTAAATGGGGAACCTCAGCATCAAGATAAAAGAGGATATAAAGGGATAATGTAATGACAGGAATGAAAGCTGAGAACATTGTTTCACATATCAGTAAATTCTTAAATATTATTATCCTTGGTTAAAAGTGTCCAAAGTTCAGCCATAGATGTACTTTTATATATATTCAGTTGCTAGAGGCCTCCTATAGTCTCTCATGGGAAAGATGAAGGCCATAAGGCCATGCTAGGTACTATCCTTCACATTGTAGACTAGGGTTGCAGAAGATTGTGATCAGTCTGGTAATTCAGGTAGCTAGGTTTTGTTTTCTTAGGTTACATGCCTACAGAATGACTGTTAGCCTAGCACCACCTTGATGTACCATCAGGCAATAAACCAGGAGGTTGTAGCCTCCATGGACATAAGCCTAAGGTAGGACCAATGTACAACCTGACTTTAGATGGAAAATCAGGCTGTGTGCTGGTTGATTTGGGTAGTTGTTGATAATGGGT
The DNA here is from genome assembly GCA_033459395.1 of Hemibagrus guttatus. Classification (NCBI taxonomy): domain Eukaryota; kingdom Metazoa; phylum Chordata; class Actinopteri; order Siluriformes; family Bagridae; genus Hemibagrus; species Hemibagrus guttatus. The sequence goes on from JAUCMX010000008.1 coordinate 25,048,094, forward strand.
ACACCCTGTCATCCTGCCCCAGCCTAGATGATACTGACCCTACCTTTGGACTGTATGTACTCCTTTAGTTTACTTGTTCAAGCCCATATGTCAGGCCTGTTGTGATGGAGACAAATGCATATTAATTCTGTTTTTAACCAATCAATGCAGAATGTAGCTTAGCCCTACAAATGTCGAGCATATCTGGCTTGATCTGGCTGGACCACTTCTTAGTTTGGAACAAAGTCAGGAATATATGTTCGTGGACTATACCATGCTATCTTCTGAGGCTACTGAGCTATGGGAAATGACATCTGATAACGACAAGCGAGATGCAATAACATGAGCTTATGTTCATGGTTATTTAGAAAATAAAACACATATACATGTGTACATGCATGGAAATTTGAATAAATATTTAATATTATTTCATATCATTTATGTGTAGTTCCTACACTTTGCCTCTGTGTTTCTTCTAAATTAACTATTGAACATGTTCAGAAAGACCTGCAGCTATGTTAACAAAACATTAATTGATATAAAAACATTGAACACTGCCAGGTGCTACCACATAGGTGTTAACTTTCGATTTAGTTTTCCTATCCAGTAATTCTTGATTAGTTTCTTTCTTTTCTTCTTGTACCAGAACACACCTGTAAAGCCATTGTGTAAATTCAATTTGAAAAATTTTAAGGACATAATTAAGGGTGGGGAAAAGAAATGAGAAAAATAAGAAACATGTTCGAACAACAGCCATGTTATGAATATACTTCAAACAAATAAAGAGCCCAGTGATCCACACCTCCATTACATTTATCTGCATTAATTGTACTGTCACTCTGGTTTCCTCCCCCGGTTCAAAGACATGCATTGTAGGTTGATTGGCATTTCTAAATTGTCCATAGTGTGTGATTGCATGAGTGAATGAGAGTGCGTGTGTGCCCTGCGATGGGTTGTATCCTTTGCCTTGGCCATCCACTGCAAAGTAGTGTGGTCAGTCATTAGGGTAAAATGTTGACCTGCCAGGTAATATCGGAGCTCTTCAATGGTTTACTTTCTTGCCAGGGCCTCTCGCTCCACTGCAGCATACCTCTTCTCAGCAGAACTCAGCTTTCTGTAAAGAATCGGGTGCTCCACCCCTTTAAAGGTTTGTGACAGGACAGGCCCAATCCTGTCTCTGAAGTACCTGTGTGAATGAAGAGGCTTAGGTTGAAGTCAGGGTTCGGAAGGACTGGGTACTGGTGAGCCACCAGTACCCAGTTTGGCATGCAACTGTTTTTGTTGTGGGACATGGGTACACCTTGACCTCTTCCACCTTTACCTTATGGTTTTAATAGACTGCAGATGCAATACCCCAGATACTGTGCCTTGGTCAGCCTAAGGTGGCTTTTTGCATGGATTGGCCATCAACCTCCCCCATGACCTACCCCAGGTGTTATAGGTGATCTGACCAGGTGGTGGATTGGATCACAACATCATCTATGTAGGCTGTGGAATACTTGTAATGGGGTCTCACCACATTGTCCATCAGTCATTGGTCATCAGCGCTCCATGCAGGTTGAAGGCTGTTTTAGGCTTGGTGTCTGGGCCCAGGTACACTTGCCAGTACCACTTTCATGAGGCCAAGGGTAGAGATAACTCAATCTTTTCCTATCTGCTCAACCAGGTCATCCACATGAGGGAGGGGATAGCTGTCAAACACAATACCTGGTTGAACTTCCAGAAGTCATTGCATAGTTGACAGTACTACAACAATAGGGCTTGACCAGAGGCTGGCAGATTATTTGTTGATTCTATCTCAAATCATTCAGCTGACCTCATTCTCAATAGCCTGGTGGCTGCTGTCTTACCACTGTTTTTGGTGGGGTTTTGATCTCATGGTGGACCAGATGCATTAATCTTGGGATGGAGGAGAACACATTGCTAAAATGGTCCAATAACTCCATCAGGACCTGTTGTTGTGTCAGGGTAAGATCTCCCCCTTGTCATACTACAGTAAGGTCCATGGGATCTGCAGGGGTAACAACAAATGCAGACATCACTGGCACTGAATTGACCCATTTTTGAGGACTGTGTACACATTTTTCTGTATACAGGCCCTGCCAAGAACTTGCATGCAGCATTGGTGACAAAGTGGAGCACCTGATTACCTGGCTGAAACTCTCAAGGTTGAGCTGGTTGGTTTTAAATACACTGCTGTTCCCTTTGTGTGTCCTCCATATGTTCCTGGACAATCAGGGCCACTTGGTTGACCCACTCCAGCACCTCTTGGACATCCTCCTAGGCCATGTCCAGCAGTCCCTAAGGTCACCGTATGAAGGGGAGCTTGAATGGGGTGAACCTGAGGAAGGCCTGTGGGATAGAGGACATAGGATAGGAAGAGCTTCCAGTTCTTCTTTTCCTCGTCCACCACTATTTGGATCATCCCCTTCAGGGTTTGGTTGAATCTGTTGATGAGTCTGTCTGTTTGAGGGTGGTAGAGAGATGTTCTCAGGTGTTTCAGCTGCAACAGACAACACAGATCATCCATGTAATGGGAGACAAATGGCATACCTTGGTGGGTTAATGCCGAGTTCATACACTGCGTGATTTTCAGTCATCGGATCACAGTTGTTTTCACACTGCTTGACTATCTAGGGTAGCATTCCGTCGGTGCTGTGTTCACACTGCACGATGGACCGGTGACAGGAGGTTACACTCTGCATGACTTCACAGAAGGAAGAATCGCTGACAAGTCTGTCTGGTCCACAAACTGTGTTTCACAACCGAATGTACACGAGAAATAATAAGGAAACAATGCAAAATCACACGTGAGATAGAAAAGAATGTCTTTATTGTCATTGTAACATGTAACATGTACAACGAAATTAAAAATGCTACCCAATCAGTGCATTTATTATAAAACTAAAAAAGGAGCATAAAAAAAATAGATAAAAATAAATAGTGTTCACACATAACCATACATTCAGTCATACACCAATTGCACAATCCCTTGTTTTTACTAGCAGCATGTTATGTTTTAGTTCTATTGAGTGTGGTTATTGCTGTGGGATAGAAGCTGTTCCTGAATCTATTTGTCCTTGTTTTTAGTGATCTGTACCGTCTACCTGATTGCAGAAGATCCAATAGATGGTATCCAGGGTGTGAGGTGTCCTTTATTATGTTCTGTGCTTTTTTGAGACAGTTCTTCCAGAGTGAGAAGAGGGCAGCCGATGATCTTCTGGGCTGTGTTAATGACCCTCTGCAGTGCTTTCCTCTGAGCTGCTGTACAGCTGGTGTACCACACACATATACAGTATGTTAGTAGGCTCTCTATGAAACACCGATAAAAGGACACCAGCAGTCTCTGGGTGATGTTGTTCTTCCTGAGCGCCCTCAGAAAGTGCAGTCTCTGCTGGGCCTTCTTCAGCAGCTCAGAGGTGTTCACGCTCCAGTTCAAGTCCTCCTCAATGTAGACTCCCAGGAAGCGGAAGTCGGCCACCCTTTCGACCCAGTCCCTGCTGATGATTAGTGGTAAGATATCTGTATTCTTCCTCCTGTAATCTATAACCAGTTCCTTGGTCTTTGAGGTGTTGAGGAGCAGGTTATTCTCCCTGCACCACACTGTCAGCTGCTCCACCTCGTCCCTGTAGGCGGACTCGTCCCCCCCAAAGATGACTGTGATGTCGTCCGCAAACTTGACGATGGTGCTGCTGTGGTGGGCGGGGTGCAGTCATGTGTGAAGAGGGTGTAGAGCAGGGGGCTCAGCACGCAGCCCTGTGGGGAGCCAGTGCTGATGTTGAGAACCATAGATGTATGATTACCCACTCTAACTCTCTAGCTGCGACCAGTCAGGAAGCTATAGATCCACATGCAGGTGGAGTGTGGAAGTCCCAGACCCCCCAGTTTGTCCATCAGTTTGTAGGGGAGAATGGTGTTGAATGCGGAGCTGAAATCAAGGGCTGTGGCTACAGCATTCCCCGTAGACCTATTTGATCTATAAGCAAACTGGTAGAGGTCAAAACTCTGGGGCAGGAATGACATGATATGACCCAGAACCAGTTTTTCAAAGCATTTCATCACCACTGGAGTGAGTGCAACTGGCCGGTAGTCATTGAGACTGGAGATGTGGGGTTTCTTGGGCAAAGGTGTTATGGCTTCAGGACTTCAGACAGGGTGGGACAGTGGACTGGGACAGGGACTGGTTGAATATCCTGGTGAAGACTCCAGCCAGCTGGTCCACGCAGTCCTTCAGCACACGTTCTGGTATGCCATTGGGTCCTGTGTGTTCCTCGGGTTGACGGCCCGCAGCATACGCCTGACCTCATGCTCCTCCGCTGTGAGGGTGAAGCTGCTGTGGACCATGGGTTGTACTGGAGCTGTCTTCGGTGGCTCCACATCAAAGTAGGCAAAGAAGAGGTTTGGCTCCTCTGACAGCGTGGCATCACGATCAGCAGCTCTGAGGTTGGCCCTGTAGTTCGTAAGATGCTGGACACCTTGCCACACCTGCCTGCTGTTGTTGCTGTTCAGGTGGTCCTCAATTCTCCTCCTGTAGTCAGACTTGGCCTCTCTGAGGCCTCTCTTCAGGTTAGCTTGAGCTGTGCTGTAGAGTCCTGGACCTTCCAGGGCTTCTGGTTTGGGTAGACTTGGACATGTTTGTTTACTGTGACAGTGTCTATGCAGTTCTTAATATAACGCAGCAAACTGACTGTGAACACCTCCAGGTCTGGATGTTCAAAAATGTCCCAGTTTGTCCTGTTTAAGCAGTCCTGCAGCTGCTGAGAGGCACCATCTGGCCAAATCTTGACAGACTTAGTGATGGTAGGAGCAGTTTTCCTGAGGGGGCATATGCAGGGATTAGAAGCAGGGACATGTGGTCAGACTGGCCCAGGTGCCGAAGTGGTCTAGCTCTGTAGCCCAGCTTGATGTTAGAGTAGACCTTGTCCAGCATGTTGGCTCCTCTTGTAGCACATTTAACATGCTGGTAGAATTTGGAGAGCACTGGAAGATCAGACTTGTTGTGCAAGTCTGGAAATGGTACCCCATAAAAAGTTTGCAATCCAAATGATCTGTGCAGGGAACAAGGATTGTGCATTCTGCATAATTGAATAAATGAATAATTTTGCAATGTGCTGCTACGGATGCGGCTGGTCAAGCAAATGTTTTTGCTTCATTTCTGTTTGATGCTATTGTAAACCTTATTTATTCTAATAATTTAAGACATTTTCTTCTGATAAAAACCTATAAACTCTACTAAACTATAGTATTGTGCTCCAACCAAAGCCATGCTTGCTGATATTCTGATCTATAACTCCTCCCTGAACTTCCCTTTGCCCTGTATCTCGCTCTCACATTGGCTGTAGGTCATCGCCGAGGTATTTTTCGGTCAGAACTCCTTTCACACTGCATGACTTTGAGTCACATCAGTGACTTTGATCGGTGATTGCATTTTTGGCAATTCGCACTGCGCAATTGTCACTCGCGTGCACAAGCTCCAATTTGCCTTGATTTTGCAAAACTAGGCGGCGACTTTGCAAAACTTGTGGGCGACTTAAAATCAGGGCTAAAATTGTTCAGTGTGAACTTGGTATAAGATGTCCTTCAGGATACCCACGTGGCTGTAGAGTAGCAAGAGCTATCTTGTGATGTTTTGAGAGGTGGTTTTCCAAATAGTGGCATAGTCCACGATGTCCAGGATGTATTTAACTCTGGGCTGGCTACAGCAGTGGCCTAACAGGATCCATGCCAATTCTTTCGAAGAGGATGCCAATGATGGGGAGCAGGATGATGCGTGCAGTGGGATGAGTGGCTGTGTGCTGGCATTAGAGACACTGCTGGCAGAAAGTTCTAACTTTGGCATCCATGCCAGGCCAGAGGAATTATGAGCCCCAAAGAAGCCTCCTAGTGGATATGCGTGAGCCAGGTGAATTAAGAATTAGGTCTTGAAGCCACAGACTACTAGGAGATTGCACAGTTGACCCTATTGCTCTGTGTGGTGATACAGCTGTCCTCCTGGACCAGGAAGTAGGGTGCTGGGAGTCCAGGAGTTACAGTGTTCCTGAAGTCTAGGAGGGCTGAGACAGACTGGCCATTCACCTTCTAATAGGCCTAGTAGTGCATAGTAGGCCAGGTTGGCCTCCCCAGAGAGAAAGAGAGCAAGGATGTGGGCCCAGTTGTCCTTGTGCCACTCTTCCCTCACAGCAGTCCATTCAAAGGAGTGCAGATAGGCCTCAATGTTGCACTTTTTAATTAGTTTGGTGATGTGGCACTGAGCATATCTGCAGGGACTGGGGAGAGGAGCAGCGGTGGCAGTGAGGGAAAGTTTTTTAAGTGCCTTTAGTTCCTTTGGGGCAATGTGGAGACTCTGAGCCAGCTCCTGGGTCACTGCCTGCTGCTGAAAGCTCACCGTTATTTGACACCAATGAGAAAAATGCGGGTGAAGTGAGGTGCCAAGGAAATGTGGGGAGGTGTCGTCTGTGGTGTGTCAGTTGTGGTGCAGTTCCCAGAATAGTGAAGCAGGATCCAAGGAGCTTGCAGGGTGCAGCAAGTTCAAGGAGCATCGTCTTTACTGTCTTTCTCTGTCAAGCAAAAAAAACAGGTCAATACCTTCACCAACTTTACGTCTTACCTCCCTGAATTTGTGGCACCCTAAAGCTGAGGAGTTCTTGCCACTGTGCTAATTGGCCGGCATTTTGGTGCGATTCTGCTGCCCCACCCTGCAGCCATGAGCTCTTCTGCTTTCCACAACAGAGGTGCTGAAGTGCCACTGTTCTTTCCGAACCCAGTTGGTAGTCATGTGAGGAGCGTGATGCAACTGCATGGGGGCAGTGTGCCACTGTCACACAGTGTTGTTGGTGAGCTTGTGTACATTGATTGTGTTCATCATGAACTCACAGAAGCATGAAGCATGAATGTACAGAAGCATTTTGGAAACAAATCTGCACAAATCAACAAAGAAATTATTCAAGCAACAACTTAATATTTCCCAGAATGCTGACCTAAATCTATGGAATGCAATGACAAAGAAATTGTTGACTGTCAATGCTCTAATGTGAATAAACTGATGGTTTTGTTAGTGGAAACTTACAATACTTCGAAGTGAATGACAAGGTGAGCATGGTATATAAAGAAACAAAACCAGGAAGTATCCTTTGACCCGGGGCTGTATTAATATTCTGGAGGGGCATTGGGAGGGGTATTGTAGGTGAGGCAGTTACAACCTTCTTCTCTAAGCTTCTGCTAATGCATGAAATGTAACAAAAAATCAGTAACCTCTCGAGGAATGATTCTGTGAGGAAGCACTCAAGGCGAAGGAAAGTCCATGATGCAGATTTATTAAAAATGACAGGCTAGCTCATGCTCACAAAAGTAGTGTGGGTCAAAAGCCAGGAAATAAAACAGCAAACAAAACCAAAGAACAGAAGGAGAAAAAGTCGAGAAACGGGCAAGGTAATAATGGCAATAAGTATCAGAGGATAAGCTAAACTCATGGTCAAGAAATAACAGGCAGCAAGTCATACACAAAACAAATGCAATAGCAAGGAGAAAATGCTCAGTATGTTACCGGGGGAACGATACTTCGCGAACACCTATGTGTGCACGCTGCTTGTGTGTCCATGTGGCAACCAGAAAGTGAGTCATGTGATCTTTTCAAAATTCTCTTCTTGTAGTTCTCCGCCGTGGACGACCCCGAGAACGGGGAGCTGGTCTGTGAGGGTGTGTTAAGTGGAATTCTTTGATCAGTGAAGGGTCCAGAATATCTGCCGCGTTGACCCAGGAGCATTCCTCCAGGCCATAGCCTTCCCAGTCTACCAGGTAGTGTAGAGGGTTTCTTACTCGCCGGGAATTCAATAAAGCCCGTACCTGGTACGCGAGCGACCCATCCATGTACAGTGGAGGAGGGGGTTTGATGGCTGGACGACTGATCAGTGGAGATTTATGGACTGGTTTGAGAAGTGAGATGTGGAACGTTGGCAAGATGCGGTATGAGGAGGGGAGCTGGAGATGATAGGAGACCGGGTTAACCTATCGGATGATCTCGAAGGGCCCAATGAACCGGGGGGTGAGTTTCTGGCATGGGAGACAGAGCCGCAAGTTCTTGGTTGAGAGCCAGACACATTGGCCCAAGAGTTAGCTTGGATTCTTTGCTGTCGAATGGATCTCTGCAGATGAACGTGGGCTCTATTCCAGACCTCTTGACTTCGTCTGGCCCAGTCAACCACTGAGGGTTCCTCAGACCATGGAAACAGAGGAGGCTGATAGCCAAAAACACACTGAAAGGGAGTCAATCCGGTAGAGGTGTGTGTCAAGGAGTTCTGGTCGTATTCAGCCCAGGGTAAGAACTCACTCCATCTGTGTTGCTCACTGCTGCAATACGCCCGAAGGAACCTCCCTGTCTCTTGGTTTAGTCGTTCCACTTGGCCATTAGACTGGGGATGGTAGCCCGAACTCAAACTCACGCTGATCCCCAACCTCTCACAGAATGCCTGCCAAATTTTGGGAAGTAATCTGAGGGCCCCGATTGGAAACTATATCTTCGGGAAGGCCATAATTTCGGAAAATGTTGTGAAACAGAGTGGTGGCTGTCTCTAACGCTGTGGGTAGTCCTTTTAGTGGTACAAGCTTGCAAGCCTTGGAGAAGCGATCTATGGTGACCATGACCGTGGTGAAACCTTGAGAGCTGGGTAAATCTATATTTACCCATAGTAGTTGTACCGCCATCTTTTTTCTCCATGAAGAAGAACCCAGCCATTGCTGGAGATGTAGAGGGGAGAGAAAGAGGGTAGATTTGATTTTTAGATGGCATGGCATCGATGGAACAATCGCAGGGTCAATGAGGAGGGAGGTGTGTAGCCCTTTCTTTGCTGAATACCTCCTGTAAATTGCTGTATTCCCTAGGAAGTGTGACTGTAGCATTGCTTTTGGGGCTCTCAACGATCATAGTGAGGCATGGATGAGGTTGAGCGACAAAGATGCAGGATTTGAAGCATTGAGGTGACCAGCATGTGAGTTCTTTGTTCTTCCAGGAGATTAAGGGGTCGTGGAGCTGTAACCAGGGTAGCCCCAGGATGATAGGATGAGTGGGGGAGCTGATGACAAAGTCTCATTGTCATCATTGTAATTTGTTCTGTGTGAAATAGTCCAATGGTGAGCATCAATGGCTTGGTTTTGAGGTAGAGATATCCCTTCCCGATGGGTTCATTGTTGACGGCCATCACTCGTAGAGGTGGGGTGCATGGGATAGTAGACAGCTGGAGCTTCTCCAAGAGAGTGCTATTGATGAGGTTGACAACCACCCCTGAGTCTATCAGGGTCTCTCGAGGCAGCGGAAGACTTGGTGACCAGGGTTGCTGCAGTAGTAGCATAGGTGTTGTTCGGTGCGATGACAGCATTCTTCCTCAGACACTCATGACCTCCCGAGTTGCATGGGTTCTGGGGTGTCCTCTCTGGGTCTGGAAGACTCTGTGAAATGGTGGGGTGGTTGGCGGGATTGTGAAGGTGCCGGGTGTTGGCGTCTCAGGTTGTCCAGATGGATAGCTGTGCTGACATAATTAGGTAGCGTGGTATTGGTGCTGTGGCATGCCAGTTCCGCTTGGAGTGCTGGATGAAGGCCTTCCTGGAATACCACTAACAACGCGGTGTCGTTCCATCCTGATTGGGCAGCGAGGGTGCGGAACTTTATGGCGTTGTCTGCTGCAGTGTCTGTGCCTTGGCGCAGACCCAATAGCTGAACTGAGATATCTTTCTTTCCAGCTGGATACTCAAACACGTCACGAATTAAACCAGCAAAGTACGTGAATGAAGTTTGAATTTGGGGATCCACGTCCCAGACCACAGAAGCCCAGTCTAAAGCTCTCCCAGTCATTAGAGACAACATGAAGGTGCACCTGGTTGTTTCTGCTTCATAGAGGTCGGGCTGCTGACTAAAGAAAATGTCACATTGACGAATAAATCCACAACAGCGATCTGCAGATCCATCAAACTTTTCTGGAAGCGCCATCCATGGCGATTTGCAACGTGAAGCTGGCGCGGGGGGGTTGGGAGGCGTGGCTTGGGCTTGGGACCATTGCTGCAGCTGGAGGTTTTCGGCCTAAAGTGCTGCCACCTGATTCTGATATTCGCGAATGAGTGAGCCTTGGTGGAGTAGCGCTGCTTGGTAATCCTCTAGACTCATTGGGGGCAAAGTATCCTGTGAGGAAGAACTCAAGGCGGAAGGTGTAGAGTCCATGATGCAGATTTAGTAAAGACTGTGGTCAAATGGCTTTAGACCACAGAACTTGTGGTCACAAAACTAGCGAGGGTCCAAAGTCAGGAAACAAAACAGCAAACAAAACCAAAGAACGGTGAGCAAAGACAAAGTCGAGAAACGGAAAAGGTAATAACATTCATTCATTCATTCATTCATTCATTCATTCATTCATTCATTCATTCATTCATTGTCTACCGCTTATCCGATCTATTCTCGGGTCACGGGGAGCCTGTGCCTATTTCAGGTGTCATTGGGCATCAAGGCAGGATACACCCTGGACAGAGTGCCAACCCATCGCAGGGCACACACACACTCTCATTCACTCACGCAATCATACACTACAGACAATTTAGAGATGCCAATCAACCTATCACGCATGTTTTTGGACCGGGGGAGGAAACCGGAGTACCCAGAGGAAACCCCCAAGGCACAGGGAGAACATGCAAACTCCACACACACATGGTGGAGGCAGGAATCGAATCCCCAACCCTGGAGGTGTGAGGCAAATGTGCTAACCACTAAGCCACCGTCCCCCCCAGGTAATAACATATATAATAATAAGTATCAGAGGATAAGCCAAACTCGTGGTCAAGAAATAACATTAAAGATACTTCGCGAACACCTGTGTGTGTGCCGCTGCTTATGTGTCCGTGTGGCAACCAGCAAGTGAGTCATATGATCTTTTCAAAATTTGGGGGAGGGCTGTCTCTGGTGTTCAGTGTTCAGACGGGACGTGACAGATTCCTACTTTATGATAATAGTTTACTGCATTTACAGCTGTATTCCTAACTTCATGCATTCTGCTACATAATGCACGGTATTCATCCCCATAATTATATTTAATTAACATTTAATAATTACATTTCTCTACATTGTTTAGTCAGGCAGTGGCACTGTGGAGCAGCTGTCAACTCGCATGTTCAGTTTGTGCTCTTGTAGGTTTTCTCTGGTTTCATTCCACCTCCTGAAAACATACCATTAGATGGATTGGCACTAGTTGTGAATAAGTGTGTAATTGTTTGTGTGCATGGTGCCCTTTGACAGCTTTGTGTCCTTTTCCCCTCTAGTGTATATTCTCTCGCCTTGTATTCAGCAATCCCGAGATATATATCTAGACCCATCATGACGTTCACCAGTAAAATGTGCTTATTAAAGATGGATGATTGTTCTATCAGTATTAATGAGTTGTTTAATAGTATTTTCAAATTTACAGCTGCACATGTAGCTACAAAATTTTATTTAAAAATCTGACAAAAAGTTATTGTTTCCTGCCAATAACATACTTTGACACCTCTACTATAATAATACATATCAATATAATTAAATAACACTCATGAGTTTGTTAAGTTAATGTTCTACTCTTCCCTGGGCTCTCCCCCAAATACATATGCAAGATTGTTATGCAAGATTAAAACCTTTCTAGCTAAGTGTGATTTCCTCACACAGTAAATGTGTTGTAGCAATTAACAATAATTAACAAAGGTGTAAAGAGCACTCCAGAGAGCAGGGTTGTTGAGGCCAATAGGCTTATTATTATTTTAAGAATCAAGCCAAGCAGATTTCTGGAAAAAGAAATGCTACCCAACTCTTACATTTTTATTTACAGTAAAATCCTGTATAACCTGTAACATCCTGTTCTCAACAAGACACTACTACTACTACTCCCACACATGTTTATCATGTTTCCTTATTACCCCACATACTGATTTATTCTAACTTATCATTTAATTGTCCAAGGAATCATTGTTCATTTAAATGTACAGCTTAATCCTGCTTTCCCACATTAGCAAAATTATGTAATATTTAGATTCCATACAGAGATAACATTAAAAATGATCAAATATGAGTACACATTTTGTGGCTAACATTTTGTGGCCAGATTATTCGCACTTTGATTAAGTTGTTGTGCAGCTACGTGCGGTAGCAAAAGAGACATAAGCATTATCAGTTCAATCTGTAATCAGATACCTGCTGTAAAAAACTCCATTATCTCACATGTTTTGTGTTTTCTCCTTCGACTTGTCTGTTAGATAACAAACCCTTTGTTGTGGACTGTTTAAGACTATGTTTAATAAAACCTGCTCTACCTGCATTTACATCCATCTCCGTGTTTTCACCTCGTGACACCTGCATCTGACTGAAATTTTTTACTTTTGTGCGACTTATGTAGAATCAAGAACTATGCATATTTAAATGTTACAGGGTAAAGGGTTTTTGCAAGCTGCTACAAAACCACAATACTACAACATTATGTATTTCTTTATAGTGCTTTCCAATTACAAATTCTGTTTTTTTTTTTTTTTTTTAAATCAGACACAATTCAAAGAATGATGTCTCAGGTCATATGATTAGATAATACCTTGTGTGTATTTATCATGGTTTATCTAAACAGTTTACTTGATCAGTACACAATGACACTCCAACTCTGGGGACTTTTTTTTCAAGGCTTTTTATTTTTTCTCTGTGAAAATGCAAATAGAAAACACAAATGTGCATAACTTAAAACTGTACAGCTCTTTTTTGTCTTAATATGCCAAGAATGAGCTCTTTTAATTTTCTCTGTTCTGTTGGTGGTCAAAACGTTCTGAATAGAAGACACTCAAAGTGGCCAGGCAGTGTATATTACTCACAAAACCTGCTTTAAATGTTTCCTGAGTTGTGTACTTCTAACACCATTAGCAATATTATAATGTTGTATGACACATGAACTTATGCCTCTAGGCTCTGGTTATGTGACTCACAGAGACACAAATAGAAAATATCTCCATGCAAGAAAAAAAATAAAATGTAGAAATGTAAATTTAAATGTAAATTTAGATCTCTAAAACACCAAAAGTGACAGTGGCATGCAAAACAAAACACGAGACATCTACTGCTATTACTTCTTTTGTCATTATTAATATTATTTTTTTTGTGTATCTATATATATATTTTGTCTTATCATGTTTCAAATATATATTTTCTCCTTTCTTCTATAAGTCCTGTAGTGCATTGGGTTGGGTAAGGGAAGGGGGTAGGTTATGGGGTAATGGCTGTCAGATAAGTTTCTCTTACTTTTATTGCAATGTCTTCTGTATGCTTTCTTAAAAATAAAAAACACTGAATTACATAAATAAATAAATAAATAAATAAATAACAAAATATGAGACTCAAGTTAGAAACATGAAGTACAAACCTTAAGATGAACCAGATTTCTAAAAGAACCAAGCCACTTTTGAGTAAAGTTATGAATCTTTTATTATAAATTCTGCAACTGTATAATATAAAGGCACTGTGTCTGAAAGGGTGCTCAGTATGAACATGTTGTGAATAAGAGTCCTAAGTTTAATTTAAGCTGCAGATAATCAACAGGGGAGGGGCATTCAGACAAAGAAATGATAAAGATCCACACAAGGAGGGAGTGGTAAACTTGTTGTACATGAAATTGCACATTTTTTGGTACTGTGCTAACAGCAAAAGCAAACCAAAAGAAAAACATAAAACCTAACATTGCTTAAAGAAATGACGATCTAGACAAATCTCAAAGACTGCAATAAACTAAAGGATATCCATGACAAATATATTCATCAAAAAGCATATTTCTATATCATTCCATATTTACACATAAAAACCAAGTGAACAATTAAGTGCCTGCCATAACTGACAATTTCTAAACAATCAGGTAAAAATGTAAGTGTTACTTTAAGTGTTTCAGGAAGAGGTAGGTCTTCATCTGTCATTGGAATACGGCCAATGACTTGGCCAGCTGTTCGGACAGTTAGGGGAAGTTTATTCCATCACCTCGGTGTCAGAACAACAAAGTCTTAATATGTATCTACCTCTCACCCTGAGAGATGGTAGGACCAGTCGAGCAGTGCTATTAGATCAGAGGAAGTGCGGTGCAGTCCGAGGAGTGACAAGAGCTTTGAGGTAAGAGAGAGCTGGTCCATTCTTGGCTTTGTAGGCAAACATCAATGTTTTGAATCTGATGCAGATACCAGAAGCCAGTGGAGGGAGCACAGCAGTCGGGTGGTTTGTGATAACTTAGGCAGACTGAAAACAAGTCATGCAGTTGCATTTGCATCCTTTGCAGAGGATGAATTGCGTTCAGAGGTAGACCTGCCAATAGAGTTGCAGTAGTACAGTTTCAAAAAGACAAGAGACTGAACAAGCACCTGAGCAGCCTGTGTGGATAAAAATGGCCGAATCCATCTGATGTTGTGCAGAAGAAACCAACATGAGCATGTCACATTAGCAACATACAAGGAAAAGGACAGTTAATTGTCCATGGTTACCCCAATGTTGCGAGCTATGCCAGAGCTTAGCACATATACATGTGTACATGCATGGAAATTTGAATAAATATAAAGTATTGTTTTAGAAAAATTTGTGTGTGGTTCAAACACTTTGCATCTGTGTTTCTTCAGAATTAACTATTAAACATGTTCAGAAAGACCTGCAGCTAGGTTAAAAAAAACATTAAATGTTATGAAAAACATTGAACGCTGCCAGGTGGCACCTCAGTTTTTAGCTTTCATTTTCCATTCCAGTAATTCTTGATTAGTTTATTGATGAAAGCTTTTCTATAAGAACATACCTGTAAAGTACATGGGCATAAAATTGTTTTAGCAAAAATGAGGGTGGGGTAGAGACATGAGACAAAAAAATGTTCACAACAAACACCCAGTTGCACGTATTGTTTCAAGCTTGTGTTTGGGACCAGTTGTCTAAAAGGATTCTTGCACACTTAAGTGTTTTTTTAAAGACAGACTAAAGCAGATTAGCTTGTATTATCTACTTAGTTCAATTGCCCCTTCAATTTTAACAAGAAGCCCAGATTCTGGGGATGAAATGTGAGAAAAAGAAAGAAAGATGAGAAACTGCAGCAAGAGTTGCTTTAAATACTAATAGAAATGAGCAGGTACCACTAGAGTACAAACTATTCAAAACAGGAGCAATGGACATGGTTACAGAAGGAAAGTAATGTGGCAGACTCACAAAAAAAAACAAGGGTTAAATTTGCAAAGAGAAAGACAGCAACTTTTGGAGAACTGTCTTATTTTTAGATGAATCCAAATGCATCTTGGATGGATCTGAAGGCAGACTGAGTCGAGTGATCCAGGAGAAAAATGACAAGGTAAAGAAGTGACTGCTTTTTCAGCAGTGCTGTTGGCGAGCTTGTGTTTATTGATGGCATCATTAATTCAGAAGTGCAGAAGAGGCATTTTGGACACAAACCTGCAGAAATCAATGAAATCAGAAATCAATCAAGTAAATATTTCTCACTGCCCTAAATATTTGGGCTGCAATGAAGACAAAATTTGTTGATGGTCAATACTCTAGGGTTGATGTGATGTTTTTGTTGCTTGGAGGAACATTCCACCACAACTGTTACAGAAACTGTTCGATTCCATTACAAGATGTTGTCAAGAAGTTCTGAGGAAACAAAGGATAGATCTTTGATAAAGACACTATTAAATATAATAGTCTTTAAATATATATTTAAATATACTTGTTTGGTTATTTTTTGCAATTTTTTGGGAAATTATTTGCTTGAAAAGCGTGTTTGGAGTATATGTATGTGCAATGACAATTCTCTATATTCCTTGAGAGAGTAGTATTTCCAAAGTATTCTTCTCTGAGCTTCTGCATGTGCATGAAATTTAACAAAAGAATCAGTGGCCTCTCCAGGAATGATTCTTCCTGTATGATAATCTACTCCACATACAAACGTATTCCTAACAAAGCTGCTATGAAATGAGTATATGATGAGTAAAAATATTCAAAGAGAAATCTATAAAACTAAATAACTAGAAACTAGTATTCAACCTACCACATTTATTAAGAGACATTGGTGGCTCAGTGGCAGGTTGCGCGCCCATCACGCGGAAGGCCTGGGTTCGAACCCCAGCCACTGGATACAGTGCTGGTCCCAGGCCTGGAAAAAATGGGAGGGTTGCGGCAGGAAGGGCATCCAGTGTAAAACCTGTGCCAAGTTGTTGTGCGGACCAGTCGGTCCGCTGTGGTGACCCCGAACAGGGAGCAGCCAAAAGCAACTTCTAGTATTCGACCTACCACATTTATATCACCTGTCACTTTTTAAAACAAAGGTACACCCATTTGCATTAAGTATACTTAAGGGTGGAGAAAAGTTTGTTAACAAATTGCTTATTATTTTCTGGAACATGAAAGAGTCTTAAATCATTATGATACTATAGTACTGCAAATTATCATATGTGACATGACCAGATGCCACATCTGTCACGTACCGGTGGTACCATGCAAGACAGAGCAGACCCATACGCGGGGATAGACATCAAACAGGGGTTTATTCAAAAAAGGAACACTCATACACCGGGGAAGAAAACCAAACACAGAACAAAACTCACATTAAAGACGACATTAGCGACGAGGCCTAGCCAAAACCATGAGCACAGAAACCACTATAAATAAGAGGCATAATCAGTAGAACATGAGGGACAGGTGAACAGAGGTGGGAACACATTAAGGATCAGGTGGAGCTAAAACAAACACATGGCACAAACAAACAAACAAAACAAAACCCCTGCTGAAAGCCCCCTAGTGGCCCAACAGGGAACTTTGCCAACCGTGACAACATCAGAATGCTTTTCACTTGCAGAACCTGCTCTGCAAATCTGTTCTACACCCATCTCAGGGATTACAAATAGTGACCATAAGCAGCAGTTAAAACAGAAATAACACAGACACACAGACATCAGCATGAGAAGTCATCCTAACAGTCTGTAACTGACTAACTGTGGTAAGCAATGAAAATACTTTCTGCACTTCAAATATTTTCTTCCTTTAGACGCTACAAACCTTTGACATGACAGTTCCAGGATACATGTGGACTGCTGTAATCTTACATAAGTGGTGACAATGCATTGGTTGTTTATTTTTGTTTTTGGCACAGCTTTATAGCATATGAAAAAGCACTTGTGGAACATGCAAAAATAACATAGATCACGTTTAACCTATGAAGCTCGGCAAGAGCAAAGTAACTTAGTTGTATTTGTTATGTTGTTAATGTGATATTTTATCATACAGTGCTTACAAAAATAGTCCAAAACTATAGAGTCATGGCTTAATAATGTTCATTTGTAAATTGTGGGATTACTATTAAAAAATAGACTAATTAGACATTCTTGTCTACCACTTTACAATAGATGTACTTTAGTTCACTAATTTGAAAAGCAACATGGGCTGGATGTGCTCATTATTAAAACATGCTGTCTGGGTGCAGTTGTGCTCTTGATATTCAGAGATACTCAGTAAACATAAAAGAAGTCACATTAGTTTCTGTGCTAGGGATCAAGGGAATCTTACATAAGCTAATTCTGATTGCTAATTTTGTAGGCTTGCCATCACCTCTAGCATATATAGTCCTGCTCAACTCAAATTAGCCTGAAAATTTGCCAGAAAAACTGAAAGAAACCTTAAAAATACTGTGATTCCATTTACAGTACCTCTTGTACCTCTTTCTGAAATGTTTACTTACAGACCATTTTTGCTTCTGAGAAGTCTCAACATCCCTCAGCAGACCCACAATGCCCAGAATAATAATAATAATAATAATAATAATAATAATAATAATAATAATAATAATAATAAACTGATTTGTCAGTTTATTAGGTACACCTATCTGAGCAGCTCAATCCCAATCACCCCCTTGATTCCTCCACATTCCTCCAAAGCATACATTTAATAACATTTACCTTATCAAATCATGGTTTATTTTTCTTCACAGGTTTAACAGAAGATTTGTTTGATCAGTGGCGTAAAAAATGACAGACTAATGCTGAAGAAACATGGCTTCTACTGCAAATAACACTAAATGTAAGCGCTGTAGATTTGTATTTTTCTCACCATGGCACATACATTTAAATATTGATGAAGATGTTGTGTGTATGTGGGTGTGTGATAGCATTTGTGTGTTTCTACATAACTTTATTTTATGTGTAGCAAAAGACTTTGGTTCAGGACCAGGATCATCAAAGAGGGACTCAATCAAACCTGGTGGTGAGATGAAGTTAATAACATTATGGCATTATAAAGGAAAATGGAGCTTAGAACATAGACATGGGGTAGAGATATCTAATATCTGCTATTACAGGGTTACATTTTTTCTTTAGTCCAAATGCTGGGTTATTTGTTTTATTATGGATTAATATAGCAACAACCCAAAATATTGCTTTAGATTTTCTGGTATCAACATTGCATTTTTAATATTAATCACCCAGCATGTAATGGATAGATTTGCTGATTTGATATAAGACTTACTGCTTTCCTTAAAAATGAAGGTAGCATATATATATCCAGAGTTGACTAATTTTGGGTAATTAATATCTACCTCTTTAATAAATAAGTAAACCTCACCCCAGGCAGTTACATAAGGTTTATTGACATTATTTATCTTAGGTTATTAGTTCTGTTACTGTTGCACATATATGGAAATACACTTGTATGTGTAAATGTGGTTACAATTTTAAATTAACTGTATGTATGTGGAAAAAATATCTCTGTAATAATAATAATATAGTCACAAGCAGTGATCTATAGGGTCCAAGCACTCCTTACAAATAGTAAATAGCTTGTAGCAATTCTTGGTTTATAAGAAATGGTCATAGTTTCAGAAACAAAATTCATTATTTTACAAGAATCACTACCTAAACCTATCATTCAAGTTTCATAAAGATACACTCCCATCCAAAAGTATTAGAACAGCAAGGGTAATTCTTTTGTTTTTGTTATACCCTGAACATATTTGGGTTTGTGATCAAAAGATTAATATGTGATGACAGCTTTCCTCATTTATAGATTTAGATGATAGATTTCCTGATATTTACATCTGATGTGTTAAACAAACTAGAGTTTGGAACCTTTTTTTAAGCTACCTATTTTTTACAGTAATGAAAAATATTGCAACATGTGATCCGCAGGTGTTTGTTGTTGTGTAGGTGTAGCCCTGTAAGATTGTTTGTTTAAACAGTTAATATCTCTTTATGCCTACTCTTGCTGCATGCAACTTACTGGTGTTTCTTGTTGCCCATTTTTGCTCTGTAAGATTGATTGTTTAACCAGTTGATCTGAATGTCTACTCTTGTTTTGAGCTGTGGGTTTTACATGTGAAAACTGCATTTGTTATTTAAAAAATAAAGAACAAAGATCTGCCTATGGGAGATTTTGAAGCTAAGAAAATAGGGAAAGTTGATCAGAGCCACTGCACAGGCATTAGAAAACAATTTGAAACAAAAAGAAAGAAATTACTGGTGTTAATAGTTTGTACAAGAGAAACAACGGCAGTTGATGAGAGAAACATTGTGAGAGCTATAAAGGAAAACCCCGAAACTGCAGTTAATGACATCACCAACAACCTCCACAGGGCAGGAGTGAAGGTATCACAATCAACTACTGTTATCAACCTGTTAACTAAGTGTCATGTTTCTGTGACTTTTTAAAAGCAAAAAAGTAATTATAATAATCCACATGAAAAAGAAAAGAAGAAGAAGAAAAAGAATCTTTACAATTACAACAGGGTTTGAGGACATTTGGTGCTTTAGTGACCACTTAAGATTCCTCAAGAGTCCATAGATAGAGTGCACACTTTTATTGAAGTACTCAACCAGAAATAAATAAGATGGCTACATGTTGCCCCCAAATGAAAATTTTATCCTTTGTTTGCTCTCTCTGGGTTTAACTGGACCAAGTCCAACACCCACTCATCTGGCAACTATCCCCTATCACAAGACAGCTTCATATGCTCCCTTTAAAGATGTGAAGCCAGCTGACTGCCTCATTTTGAACTGCTACTCATGCAAAGTCAGGGGGTGGTACAACACCCAAATATCTTTGATAGAGACTAGTCATGACTTCTGTATGTTGCTGTGGAAAAGACACAAAAAGCTATAAATATAAATGTTACCTAAGAATACTTGATGCAAATATGTGGCTATTTATCATTCATAACAACATATTGTTAAATTATTAAAATAAAATTTGTTTTTATTTTCAGATGCACATCTTTCATTTTTAAAAACACTGGGACTTGAAAAGTACTACCCAAACAAGCTGACGCTGAGGACTTTAGCGGAAATCAACAGGGCCACTGTGTCCAATGAAAAGATTGACTCACTGCAAGCAATACCATGGGCCTTCCTGAGAAAGCTACTGATGGTTAATTCAAACTCAAGGTTTATGCTATCAGCACTTTGTGAAAAAGATGAATCAGATGACTTGTTCAGTGAAGAGGACAGTGATGATAGTTTTAACCTTCTAGATCTTCATACTGCCCTCTTTTTCTGTGCAGATAGTTTTCTCCAGCAAGAAATAGCACTGAAAATGTCAGTGTGTCAGTTTGCAGTACCTTTTGTGTTACCTCATGGTGTACATAATCAATGTACTCTAATGTTATGGGCTCTCAGAGCTATCCTGAAAGAATGGCGTCCCCAATCAATGTCAGAGTCAAAAGGGTTTGTTGAAGACAGTGTTGTTCATGCAGAAATTCCCTTGATATCATTTGTGAGGTTAAGTAACTGCAGCTTGTCCAAGTCTCAGATTTTGAACCAAGTGCTGAACAATTCACAGCAGCACCATGACTTCTTTACTCATCGTGAAATGATTGGAGGATCTGCTCCCAGGGTAATCGCTAATGGCATGGTGGAAATTTGCTGGAGTCTTCCATGTGGAAACAATAGCATTGATGTCTTTCCTGAGGCAGTGGCTATTGCTAATTTGAGAGGTGATGTTTGCACTTTTAGAGAACAGTTCAGCTTCCTTACTGAGGTGTCAACAGCTGTCTTTGTGTTCCTGGACAGTGTTGAAGAAAAGGAGCAAAGATTGTTTGCCTCTTTACAAGACATTAACTCCAAAATATTTCTTGTGGTGAACTATCAAAAAAACATGACGCAGGATGTGAAGTCATCTATTGAGGCAGTAATTGATACTCTGCAACTGGATAGAGACCACATAATTAAGAAAAGCCAAAAAGCGAATTTGGCTACTTTTGCAAAATCAATCAATTCTTCAATTAACACTATTCTAAGTGAATGTCTCAAATCATTTAGTATCGATTCAATGAAGATGACTGCTCAGAAATTAGGTCTTTCTATTGATGAGATTCAAGGAAAAGCTTCTGTATCAGCAGAAGAAATGGCAGAGAAAATCATGAAAACTATTGGAGTTCGTCAAATAACAGACTATAAAAAGACACAGCTGCCACTGCAAGGTGAAAATTGGAAAAGACTGGCTATAAAAGAGAAAGAGCAATGTAGATTACAGTATCCAGGTAGCATGAGCCTGGAACAATATAAGGTTAAACTTCAAAACGAAATAGACGAAATTTGGGACAAACAAAGTCAGTACAAAATGACAAAAACAATGGAGATCTTCATTGATGCTTTGTTGGGCTCAGATGATACTGAGCGAGCCTTATTTCTGAAATGGATGGGACTAAAGATGGACATGCGATCACGCAAACACATGTCAATCCTTCGGCGCCAATACAGAGAGTGTGAACAAAATAAAGACAGAGAGGCTATAGCCCAATTAGACCAGGAACTTCTTGATTCTTCTCTTGGCATAGAGCATTACATGAGAGAAATGGGACAAATCTATGAGGCTGCTTCATTTGGATCAAACAAAATATCTGATAAAATAAGCAGTCTCCCTACTCTGGCTGCCAAACTGCTCCTGGCTGGGTTTCCTCTTGAACTACTTGATGGAGATGCATCAAATATCCCAGAGAAATGGGTGAGTGATGTTCTAGTGGAGCTTCACAGGATGGTTGGGGGGAAGAGCCGTTTGCTGGTTCTGACAGTGTTAGGGGTTCAGAGTACTGGTAAATCAACACTGCTCAACACTATGTTTGGAGTGCAGTTTGCAGTGGGTAGTGGGCGATGCACACGTGGAGCATACATGATTTTCCTTCCTGTGGGTCAAGACTTGAAGGAAGAGTTACTTTGTGACTTTGTCCTTCTGATTGATACAGAGGGCTTGAAATCACCAGCACTGGCACAACTGGAAGACAGTTATGAGCATGACAATGAATTGGCCACGTTTGTGATTGGTCTTAGTGATGTAACCATCATCAATATAGCAATGGAAAATTCCACAGAGATGAAGGACATCTTACAGATAGCAGTTCATGCTTTTTTACGGATGAAGGAAGTTGGTAAAAAAACAGTCTGCTACTTTGTTCATCAAAATGTTGGCGGTGTTTCAGCAAATAACAAAAACCTGAATGAACGAAAAAAGCTCTTGGAACAACTAAATGAGATGACACTGATTGCATCTGGGATGGAAAAAAAGTTTAACATAAAAAAATTCACTGATGTTTTGGATTATGATGTGGAAAAGAATAACTGGTATATACCAGGCCTATGGCATGGCACACCCCCAATGGCACCAGTTAATACAGGCTACAGCGTGGCTGTTCTTGACCTAAAGAAAACTCTCTTTGATATACTCAGAGCAAGAAAGAATGAACAACCCTCCCAAATTCCAGAGTTCCTGCAATGGATGAGTAGCTTGTGGAGGGCAGTGAAGTTTGAGAATTTCATCTTTAGTTTCAGAAACACTCTTGTGGCCCATGCCTATGGCAGTCTTCGCAAAGAGTTTTCTGACTGGGAGTGGTCTTTCAAAAGACATATTCTCCCTTTGATTTCTAATGCAGAAGTTCAAATATGTAATGCTGAAACCAGTACTATGTATGATGTTGCTGAAAGACTGAAGATAAACTTACACAAAGAGATTGAAGTTCAAACCAGATTAATAACTGAGAAACTGAAAGACTACTACAAAAGGAATGACCGTTATGTGCATTTGGTAGAAAAGTACAGAGGTGATTTTGGTAATTACATTAAGTCTCTGCAGAGTGAAATGACAGAGGAAGTGAGAAAGAGATTTGAATTTGCTCTTGAGAAGAGAAGAAACAAAGAAAAAGTGGAAGACATACAAAATAAGCACTCTGATATAATTAAATGCAAAGTCCTGCAATTACTGCAGAACTACAAAGATCGTGAAGATGAGGTGACTGATGAGGATCTCAAAGCAGATTTCGAGAGAATGTGGACACAAGAGATGGGAAACATCCCTGGTCTTACAGAAAAAGACGTCACTTGTGATGTATTTATGAACTTTCGTTCAAGTTTTGAACATCGTAATGTCACACAATATTTGCAGACAATGGGGAAATTGACACAATATGGGCAAGAACAGTTCAAGGCCAAGAAAGAACATGTGAAATTAGGAAAATTAAAAGGTTTAATATATGCACATCGTAGTGTAAAGCACGATCTACAGAATACTGCAGATAATGTAATTTCCAGTTGCTTTAAGATGACTGAACAGTTTGCACAATCCAAAGGTGATTACCAAACTGCATTTACAAAAGATCTGCTTGATGAAATTAATGAACACCTCAAAAAAGCAGGCACCAATTACGATACCAAATTTGAATTTGACCTGAAATTGCACATTTGTGGCATTGTCTCTCGGAAATTCACAGAGATGCACAGGAAGTATCTTGCTGAGCAAGATCCATTGAAACATTTAAAGAAATTTAAGAGTCAGTATCTCTCTGATTTCATTGATTTGTACAGAAAGAGGGACCAGTGCCACAGGAAAGCAAGAGAATTCACTCAGGTCTGTCTCAACCCAGCAGTGACTGAGTACATCGACCAGTCCATCGGACCTGACATTGTTGATGCAGTTCTAAAAAAACACCCAACTGAGTATAGTTCTCGAGTGCTGTTTCAGTACACAATTCAAAAGGAACTACTTGAAAAATCAAACTTTGAGGATTTCAAAAGGTACATCTTGCAATACAACGATTATGTCAAAGAATGGATATACAATCGTATTGTTAAATGCTTTTCCAAAGACATATCTCTGCAAAATATAAAAATGAAGAAGCTGGACAGCATAATGCAAAAGATCATGAAAGCAATGGAAGCCTCTAAGGTTGACGGCAATGGGTCTCCTTTGCCCAATAATGAAAGAGGTGCAAAAACGTTGATCCAGAACTTTTGCAAATCTATGAACTGTGACATCTCAATTTCCATGAAAAAAGTGAAACAGGTCCTATTTCAGAATACAGCCGATTGTGCTTCCTTTACCAAAAGTCTCTATGAATGCATAGAGGAAATGAAGATACAGCTAAAAGATGAGATCTCTAACTCTGATATCAAAGAGACACTGAACAATGTGTCGGTGAAGCCCCAAAGTATGCTCTTTAAGAGGGTGTTTGGATGTGGGAAAAAGTGTCCCTTTTGCAAAACACCATGTGAGGCAGAAGGAACGGATCATCAGCAACACCATGCAGCTGTGCACAGACCTAAAGGACTTTGCGGTTCCCGAAATGATAATGTTCTCTGTGAAGAGATCTGTACATCTAGTGTACTTGGCAATAGAACTTTCAAAAATCAAGAAACAGATTTTGAGCCTCAGCTCTACAAAGACTACCGCAAATACTATCCAGACTGGCATATTGCGCCTGACATGTATATAGAAGCCTCGGATTACTGGAAGTATGTGATGGTGACATTCAACAAGCAATTTGCTGAATGTTATAAAGCAGAGCAAGCTGTGTATCCAGATGAATGGAAGAAAATCACTAAAGAGCAGGTTTTATTAGTCTGAAGAAAAACATATTAAATATTAAATATTAAATGCAACAAAATGTCAAAATGTAAAAAAGTAAAATGTATTGGGATTTCTGAAGAACACCTGAGCAAACAACTAAACAATGAAAATAACAACTCGTAATTCTGCCACAAACATTATGGCTCAGGTGGTTTTCTGAGCTCTAGTTATGCCATTTGATTGAGCCGTCTTATTGATATGATGAAAAAAGGCACATTCTCAAATCCTGCCATCAAAATATTTAACCAGTCTAAGTAAGAATGATTTTGA
Organism: Hemibagrus guttatus; assembly: GCA_033459395.1. Taxonomy (NCBI): domain Eukaryota; kingdom Metazoa; phylum Chordata; class Actinopteri; order Siluriformes; family Bagridae; genus Hemibagrus; species Hemibagrus guttatus. The sequence continues at coordinate 25,073,211 of JAUCMX010000008.1, forward strand.
AGCATTATGTGTATGTCTACATGGATTAATAAATGAAACGATTTTTTAGTGGTTTGATTATTTCTGTATTTGCAATATTCATTCAAATGTTATAATTGTGTTTATTAATCACATTGTTAGTTATTACAACTTTGTTAAAATGGCACAGTTATGTTTATTAATTACTTTCTGCTCCAATTCAAATAAACATTTTATTCATAATGCAATGTATGAGCTAACAGTATGGCTATGTTTATGAATTGACTATATAAACAAATACATAAAATTATCTGTGAAGCAAAATTGGTTGTGAAGACAATTATTACATTTGTGTTATTGAAATAGCAAAAAATCTCATTCATTAAATTCATTTCAATTAAACTTTATTGTCATGATACACACTATACATAGGTATAATAACAGTATAATGAAGCTATAGGTGTAAACATATACTGTATAATTGTTGACCAACAAGACAAAAGTTATTAGGTGACTGGCAGCATTAGGACATTACACAGTGAAACAAAAGATTTGGATATATTTTTTCCATACATTAAACTGTACATAAATGATATATTCCAAGCATAATGTTTTTATAATGAGTAGCATAAGCAAATATCAATGCTTAACAGATTTCTGTAGATCAGCTGAGGAAGCAGGAGTGTTATGATCTAAAAGCATATGTTGCTGTAGAACCCTGTTGTGTGAGGGCGAGGAGGAAGAAGGAATCTCTAAAAGCACAGAGACACAACTAAATAAACTTGAAAATCATCCCACATTACCTGCCAGTTTTACCTGCCTTCTCTCCATTCACAGCTCAAGCACCACCCTTTTAAAATTTTACCCCAAAACTTTTTTCCAAGGGGCCCCAAAAAATGGGAAGGCCCCAGGGAAAAAAAAAACTTGTACCCTTCCACCTTTTTCCCCCCCCGTTTTTCCCGGCCTGGGAAAAAAATTCCCCAAAGATTTTTTTCCGGAAAAAAAAAAGCCCCTTCCCCCCGGATGCCTTTGGGTAGATGCCATTATTTATATTGTATAATGATAATAATTAAATCATTTAAGTAAGAAGTGGTATTATATGAGTAGAGGATTCTGTCTATGAGATGTCGAAACAACGTTGAGGTCTCCCACAACCCAAAAGGAAGTGTGAAAAATTGGTATAACCAAAACGGTGTTGAAAAGGCAAATTTTTTTTAGATATTTGAGTGAAGAGAATCTGTCAATGTTCCTTGGTAAAGTCCAATGTCGAATAAAAGTAAGCCGCATCTAACCGATTGAGCAGTTCATGATTGTGTACACAGTGGGGCAAAAAAGTATTTAGTCAGCCACCAATTGTGCAAGTTCTCCCACTTAAAAAGATGAGAGAGGCCTGTAATTTTCATCATAGGTACACTTCAACTATGAGAGACAGAATGAGAAAAAAAAATCCAGAAAATCACATTGTCTGATTTTTAAAGAATTTATTTGCAAATTATGGTGGAAAATAAGTATTTGGTCACCTACAAAAAAGCAAGATTTCTGGCTCTCACAGACCTGTAACTTCTTCTTTAAGAGGCTCCGCTGTCCTCCACTCGTTACCTGTATTAATGGCACCTGTTTGAACTTGTTATTAGTATAAAAGACACCTGTCCACAACCTCAAACAGTCAGACTCCAAACTCCACTATGGCCAAGACCAGAGAGCTGTCAAAGGACAACAGAAACAAAATTGTAGACCTGCACCAGGCTGGGAAGACTGAATCTGCAATAGGTAAGCAGCTTGGTGTGAAGAAATCAACTGTGGGAGCAATTATTAGAAAATGGAAGACATACAAGTCCACTGATAATCTCCCTCGATCTGGGGCTCCACGCAAGATCTCACCCTGTGGGGTCAAAATGATCACAAGAACGGTGAGCAAAAATCCCAGAACCACACGGGGGGACCTAGTGAATGACCTGCAGAGAGCTGGGACCAAAGTAACAAAGGCTACCATCAGTAACACACTACGCCGCCAGGGACTCAAATCCTGCAGTGCCAGACGTGTCCCCCTGCTTAAGCCAGTACATGTCCGGGCCCGTCTGACGTTTGCTAGAGAGCATTTGGATGATCCAGAAGAGGATTGGGAGAATGTCATATGGTCAGATGAAACCAAAATAGAACTTTTTGGTAAAAACTCAACTTGTCGTGTTTGGAGGAGAAAGAATGCTGAGTTGCATCCAAAGAACACCATACCTACTGTGAAGCATGGGAGTGGAAACATCATGCTTTGGGGCTGTTTTTCTGCAAAGGGACCAGGACGACTGATCTGTGTAAAGGAAAGAATGAATGGGGCCATGTATCGTGAGATTTTGAGTAAAAACCTCCTTCCATCAGCAAGGGCATTGAAGATGAAACGTGGCTGGGTCTTTCAGCATGACAATGATCCCAAACACCCCGCCCGTGCAACGAAGGAGTGGCTTCGTAAGAAGCATTTCAAGGTCCTGAAGTGGCCTAGCCAGTCTCCAGATCTCAACTCCATAGAAAATCTTTGGAGGGAGTTGAAAATCCGTGTTGCCCAGCGACAGCCCCAAAACATCACTGCTCTAGAGGAGATCTGCATGGAGGAATGGGCCAAACTACCAGCAACAGTGTGTAAAAACCTTGTGGTGACTTACAGAAAACGTTTGACCTCTGTCATTGCCAACAAAGGGTATATAACAAAGTATTGAGATGAACTTTTGTTATTGACCAAATACTTATTTTCCACCATAACTTGCAAATAAATTCTTTAAAAATCAGACAATGTGATTTTCTGGATTTTTTTTCTCATTCTGTCTCTCATAGTTGAAGTGTACCTATGATGAAAATTACAGGCCTCTCTCATCTTTTTAAGTGGGAGAACTTGCACAATTGGTGGCTGACTAAATACTTTTTTGCCCCACTGTATGTGTACAATTTAGATACTAGACTTTTCTAAGATCCAAAAAAATTGGCACATGGCTTGTGTGCCAAAACCACAAAGCTGCTCCAATCATTGTGGTATCCCTTGATTGTCCCCAAGCTGAGCATAGCCTTAAATTCCTCCTGACGTACATTCAAGCAAATGATATGGGTGCCTGCATGCAAACACACCTGGTCGCGTCTCAGTGTATTGTTCTGTGAGGTCTGTACGACTGAGTAGAGGCAGAAACACATTGGAAATTTCCCCTTGAAACCTGGCAACCAGTGCTCACTGCAACAATGAAGGGTAGTCTCCACCAGCTCCTCCTGGTCCCAGCACAGTTTCAGGAGATTTAGGTTGTATGTTTGAACTGCATTGCTTCTATCTGGTTGGCTAACCTTATAGTTGACTTATCTGCCTGCTTTGTGACTTCAAAGGATCTTTGCCATGTTGCAAGTACTTAACATTTACA
>JAUCMX010000008.1:25077060-25162060 GCA_033459395.1 Hemibagrus guttatus
TTAATTGACTAAATGTGGTAAGCAATGATAAAACTTTACAATTTTCTGTGCTTCAAGTCTTTTACCTTTAGAAGCTAAAGACCCTTTTCCTTAGCCTTTACAAGATAGAGGGGATGTTTTGCAAAATTAGAGAACTGTATAAATTGTAAGATTATTTCTGTAAAATTATTCACAGGACAGATTATGAGATCAGCGAGATCAACATAGCTTGATTGACAAATTTTATAACTGTGATTGTTCCAGGGCAAATGTATGCTTTATTAGATATTTAGCTTTTAAATTTGGGGTAAAGTAGACTAAACATCTGTCATTTAATTAAAAATTACCAAATGGAAAATTCAATAAATTTCCCTAATTAAACAACAATTTATTGAAAGCAAAACTCCTACCGACAGTCATTTTTCTGCCTGCTCAGAACTGCTGGTTGTATCAGATCACATGCTGTTTAACAGTGCTGTCTCCCAAAGTCAAGTGGGCTGTTATTGTCATTCCACTTCTTCATTTTGTTTACTTGAACAAAAAATAATTTTAGAAGTCTCTCAATTGAAATGAAACATTTCATTTTATTTATTTTATATAAGTCTTTATTCTGCAGTCATGTACTGAACCACTAAGAAACAAATGATAAAATTAAGCTGACAGGGACTTTAAAGGTATTTATTAAATTATTGTAGTGTTCCTCTCTCTGCCTAAATTTTGTTGTTTTCTGTAATTACCCAAAAGTTTTAATGTCCCTAAACAGACCCACAATGGTCATTAATATTTATCAATTATCTGCTGTAATTTCTGAAAAATGGCTGTGCATTGTATGTAAATATAGGTCTCACATAATTCATTACTGAATTCAAGGCTGAATGTCTGTTTCTTAAAATGAATTGCTTGTACACACTTATTGCTTGAATACACCATGTAAAATGGCGATATATTAGAGCATAAAAATGCTAAAAATAATTTTTAAATTAAATAATATTTTTAAATATTTTTTAAAAGGCTAAAAAGCATTAGAACTTGAAGTTTTGATGCATTGATTGGGACACCTCTGCCATCATATCCAGTTTTTCTTGTTAATAATTAGTATTCCCGAAATAAGAATACAGTATTCTTCAAACAGAGAAAGTTTTTGAAATAAAAATAAAGATTAAAGATGTTTGACCTTGTTGTGACCTTGGATCAATTCCAAATTCTGCTGGTTATAATTATAATAATAATTACATTTAAATTATGCAAAAAATGAACCACCTGCTCTTCAGATATCACACTAAAGAAAGCCTTGGTTGAACAGATTGAATAATGTTCTCTTTTGCCATACAGGTGTTTCTGAAAATCTGCATGGCAGCTTGAAAAAATAACCTACTGCTGAAGAAGGATGGCTTCTAACAGAAATGTCATTAAAAGTAGGAACTATGTATTAGCATTTTTGCCATTATATACTCATTCAAATATTTATACACATGTATTGATATGTATGTTTTTGGATATGTTTTAATATCAGTTTCCACATGATTTTACTACTAACAATCTGCAAATCTGCTATTTGTTTAATTAAATCATGACTTTATTTTATGCATGAAAAAGACAGTGGCTCAGGATCAACTCAAAGGGACTCAAGCCAGCTTAGAGGTGAGTTGAAGTTAATAACACTATGACATAACAGAGGAAAATTGGCAATTCATTTCATTTCAATTTAAATTTGGACAATGAGGTTAGGAAATAGAAGTGGGGGTAGAGATTGTACAGATCTGTTATCTATTGGTATTGGGGCCACCACCAGATTTATTAGATTAGATTTGTGACATGACACAGATCACGCCTCCGCCATGTCTGCACCATGGTGTCCAGCTCTAGAGGAGCTGGACATGTGAGGGTGAACCTGAGGGGACAGTGGGTCATCTCCTTGGGGGTAGACAAAACCACTTCACTTCTCCACCACTGGGCTGCCATTCCCTGGGACACGGCCTCTGTCTCTGCCTCGGCAGGAAGTCTGTTCCCTAGCTTGTGTACCATGTAATGCAAACTGCCCTCAGCAAGAAAAATTTAGTTTCTGCCCAAAGCAGGATCCGCTGCACCAGCCTGAACTGGGGGCACAAACGTGGCCCACACTGGTGACAGGTTTAAAAGACCAACTTTGTGCTACCCGCTTGTGTTTCGGGCTAGAAACATAGCTGTCATGAGAGATGAGGGCATCTCCATATTCCATGGGCGGGTTAGTTTGTTTATAGACCAACACATGATGGCCCTTCAGGGGCAAGGGAGTGTTTTAAAGCAAGAAATACAACACTCATTTTTAAGCAGTTCTTGTGCCATGAGGGATGATACCCCCACCATATACTATGAGAACCACACTCCAACCCATGACAGAGATGCTCATCAAAGGTGTTTTGCAATGGTAGCATGCCCAAAGAGTCAGAGGTCTTTTCCTCAAACAAGGGGTACGAAGACTGCAGCACATAACCATTAAAACTCTGAGTGGGCACTTGAGCACTTGAGCATATGAAGAATACGCAATGGGATAACATTGGCTGCATTGTTATCAGCTTGATATATATATATATATATATATATATATATATATAATCCCAGGAGTTACATAGGAGCCAGGGATGCATCAGTGAAGGTGCGTGGGGACAGAACTTCACCAAAAGTAAGAACTCAATATTGGTAGGCTTTGCCACAAAAGCAATCCTGAGAAACTATCTGCGTTCTGTAAGTTCTAAAGTAGGTGTGCTTTAGATCTATCATAACAAACCAGTCCTCAGTCCTGATTTGTGACACAATGAGTTTGAGTGTTGAACCTGTTATTCCTTAGTCTACAATTTAGGGCATGCACATCTGAAATTGGACACAGCCCCCCCAGTTTCCCCACCCCTCTTCAGTAGTCAAAAATGATCAGCTGTAAATGCCTGACTCAGAGAGGGGAACATGTTCTAAGGCCCCTTGTCCAAGAGCAGTTGAATTTCCTGCTGCAGGAGGGGAATCTGTTGGTCTGCACCACTTCAGTGGGCAACACAGCTATGAAAAAGGAGGGCCAGGAAGCAAATTGGATTATGTAACCCTTCTTTATGGTATCAAGAAACCCATGAGATACATACAGAAATTGCCATTCTAGAGGTATTAACCTATTGAAGGCCCTAAAACAGTATCATGGCAGGGAAGCACCAAACTGGCTCAAAAGGTGGATCACTGGGATGTGAACCTAAGGGCAAATGAGCCACCAGGTGGCCCTGATCTGCCCTAAGGTGGCCTGAGCCCTCAGGTGTCAGGATTTTTCTTGACAGCTCTTCAGGAGATGACAGTCCTCAGCTTCTCCTTCCCAAGTGTGACTACCCCTGAGTGTGCTGTGGGGCCTCCATATCTTTGTAAGCAGCCACAATCACCTTCTGCTCCTCCCTCTGAGAGCTAGGCTGTGGCTAGGAGGGACCAGTAGAACCCAAACCAGCTCCTGGATCTGGTGAGGAAACAGATTTGCCAGATTTGGCATGGTGGTACGGAGGGCTAGGTCTGTGGCCAGCTGGAGTTCTACCACCATCTCAGGGACTAATCCCTTGCCCATATTTAGCTCCTTCAACAGGTCAACCTGGTAGGCCTTCAACTGCACATGGTGTGCAGGGATGCACCAGTCGGACCTGCCACCACATGGCTTAGCCTATAAAAGCAGAATAAGCCCTACATGCCCTAGAGGACAAAAGCAGGTTTTCTCCACAATGCTACTCTTAAGGAGAAATGTCAACTCTCAAGCGTCTCTCCACCATTGTCAGTGCCCCAACCGCCAGCCCCACAACCGCCGACTAATTAGAGGGTGTAGAGGTCCAGGTAGAATGGGAGATTGTGGAATGGCGACAACCCACAGCCTGACTGAGGAGACTGCTCAGCCGCAACCCGCAATTGCCATTGTTGACATTGAGCTCCTCAGAGTCTGTTGCAGACAACATTAGGTTGTGGTCTGACTTGAAAGAAATGGGATTCCTTGAGGGGAATCCTGTGATCAAAGCCAATGTGGGGCCTGAGCCATGGGGAGCTCCCTTGAGAGCTGACCGCAAGTGCTCTGCTTTTAAACAAGCAATGCAAAAACAGGGGTACAGCACATCTTTAAAATTGTTTGCTTGCCATATCACACAAGAGATGCAACAAAATAGACAAGACAGACAACAAAATAGACAGACAATTCAAACAGATTCACAAACGGGTTCCTGAGAACAAAGAATCAGAGGAATGGGAAATAGATACATTTTTATGGTCTGATGCAATGTTGAGTTCCCTTTGAAAGGGAACCATTCATTGATGCTTGCCCACAAAGATAAAAGTGCACCAGCCTCCACCTAATTGCAGGGAACTAAAAAACTTTGAAAAGAAAAGCAAACTACTAATTACAAATAGTTTTCATGTACATTTATGACCATATATATCATTCGTTTTCAATAAAATTTTGGTTTTATTTTTAGATGCCCTTCTTTCATTTTTGAAAACACTGGGACTTGAAAGGTACTACCCAAACAAACTGACTCTGAAGTCATTACTGGAAATCAACAGGGCCACTGTGTCCAATGAAAAGACTGACTCACTGCAAGCAATACCATGGGCCTTTCTGAGAAAGTTACTGATGGTGAATTCAAAATCAAGATCTATACTCTCTGCACTTTGTGAGAATGATGAATCAGATGACTTGTTTAGTGAAGAGGACAGTGATGGTAGTTTTAACCTTCTAGATCTTCACACTGCCCTCTTTTTCTGTGCAGACAGTTTTCTTCAGCAAGAAATGGCACTGAAAATGTCAATGTGCCAGTTTGCAGCACCATTTTTGCTGCCTCAGGGAATATATAATCAGTGCACTCTTATGTTATGGGCTCTTAGATGTATCATAAAAGAATGGCGCCCATGTTCAATGTCAGAATCAAAAGGGTTTGTTGAAAACAGTGTTGTTCATGCAGAAATTCCCTTGGTATCATTTGTGAGATTAAGCAACTGCAGCATGTCCAAGTCTCAAGTTTTGAACCAAGTGCTTAACAATTCAGAGCAGCACCATGACTTCTTTACTCATCGTGAAATGATTGGAGGATCTGCTCCCAGGGTAATCGCTAATGGCATGGTGGAAATTTGCTGGAGTCTTCCATGTGGGAACAATAGCATTGATGTCTTTCCTGAGGCAGTGGCTATTGCTAATTTGAGAGGTGACGCTTGTGCTTTTGAAACACAATTCAAGTTCCTTACGAAGGTATCAACAGCTCTCTTTGTGTTCTTGGACAGTGTTGATGAAAAGGAGCAAAGATTGTTTGCCTCTTTACAAGGAATTAAATCCAAAATATTTCTTGTGGTGAACTCTCAGAGAAACATGACGCAGGATGTGAGATCATCTATTGAGGCAGTAATTGATACTCTGCAACTGGATAGAGACCACATAATTAAGAAAAGCCAAAAAGTGAATTTGGCTACTTTTGCAAAATCGATCAATTCTTCCATCAAGACCTTTCTAAGTAAATCTCACAAATCATTTACTATGGATTCCATGAAGAAGATTGCCCGGGAATTAGGTCTTGCCATTGATGAGATTCAAGGAAAAGCCTCTGTATCAGCAGAAGAAATGGCAGAGAAAATCATGAAAACTATTGGAGTTCGTCAAATAACAGACTATAAAAAGACACAGCTGCCACTGCAAGATGAAAATTGGAAAAGACTGGCTAAAATAGAGAAAGAGCAATGTAGATTACGGAATTCAGGAGAAATGAGCTTGGAACAATATAAGGTTCAACTGCAAAAAGAAATTGATGAAATTTGGGACAAACAAAGTCAGTACAAAATGACAAAAACAATGGAGATCTTCATTGATGCTTTGTTGGGCTCAGATGATACTGAGCGAGCCTTCTTTCTGAAATGGATGGGACTAAAGATGGACATGCGATCACGCAAACACATGTCAAACCTTCGGCGCAAATACAAAGAGTGTGAACAAAAGAAAGACAGAGAGGCTATAGCCCGATTAGACAAGGAACTTCTTGATTCTTCTCTTGGCATAGAGCATTACATGAGAGAAATGGGACAAATCTATGAGGCTGCTTCATTTGGATCAAACAAAATATCTGATAAAATAAGCAGTCTCCCTACTCTGGCTGCCAAACTGCTCCTGGCTGGGTTTCCTCTTGAACTACTTGATGGAGATGCATCAAATATCCCAGAGAAATGGGTGAGTGATGTTCTCATGGAGCTTCACAGGATGGTTGGGGGGAAGAGCCGTTTGCTGGTTCTGACAGTGTTAGGGGTTCAGAGTACTGGTAAATCAACACTGCTCAACACTATGTTTGGAGTGCAGTTTGCAGTGGGTAGTGGACGATGCACACGTGGAGCATACATGATTTTCATTCCTGTGGGTAAAGACTTGAAGGAAGAGTTACTTTGTGACTTTGTCCTTCTGATTGATACAGAGGGCTTGAAATCACCAGCACTGGCACAACTGGAAGAGAGTTATGAGCATGACAATGAATTGGCCACGTTTGTGATTGGTCTTAGTGATGTAACCATCATCAATATAGCAATGGAGAATTCCACAGAGATGAAGGACGTCTTGCAGATAGCAGTTCATGCTTTTTTACGGATGAAGGAAGTTGGTAAAAAAACAGTCTGCCACTTTGTTCATCAAAATGTTGGTGGTGTTTCAGCATATAACAAAAACCTGAATGAACGAAAAAAGCTCTTGGAACAACTAAATGAGATGACACTGATTGCAGCTGATATGGAAAAGAAGCCTAACATAAAAAAATTCACTGATGTTTTGGATTATGATGTGGAAAAGAATAACTGGTATATACCAGGCCTATGGCATGGCACACCCCCAATGGCACCAGTTAATTCAGGCTACAGTGTGGCTGTTCTTGATTTTAAGAAAACACTCTTGGATATCCTTAAAGCCAGAAAGGATGAAGAACCCTTTCAGATCCCAGAGTTCATACAATGGACAAGTAGTTTGTGGAGGGCAGTGAAGTTTGAGAACTTCATCTTCAGTTTCAGAAACACTCTTGTGGCCCATGAATATGACAATCTTTCCAAAACGTTTTCAGAATGGGAGTGGTCTTTCAGAAGACACATTCAGTCTTGGGTTACAGTTGAAATGGTTCAAATATCTAACACTGAAACAGGTGGTAACAATGAGGTTATTGAGCAAATTAAACAGAAGGCACATAACGAAATCGCCTCTCAGAGAGAGAAAATGAATAAAAATCTAACTGAGTACTACAAAAAGAAAGACCACCATGTACATTTGGTGGAAAAGTACAGAGTTGATTTTGCTAATAGCATCAAAGGTCTAGAGAGTGAAATGAAAGATGAAGTGAGAAAAACATTAGATGCTGTTCTTGAGATGAAGAGTAACAAGATGAAAGTAGAAGATATTCACAGAAAGCAAACCGCAATGATTGAGAGCCAAGTCCTTCAACTCCTGCAAGATTACAAACACTGTAAAAATGAGGTGTCTGACAAAGAGCTCACAGCTGAGTTTGAGAAAATGTGGAAACGAGAAGTGGCAAACATCACTGGTATAAAAGAAAGGGATGTTTCTGATGAAATTTTCAAGCAACTGCTAGGAAGTTTTGCCAATCGCAATGTCATGGAGGATTTGCAGAAAGTTAAAAATTTGACACAGTATGGGCAAGGAGAATTCCAGGTCAAAGAGAAGCATGTAAAATTAGAAAGGAAAATACAAAGTTTCTTCACACAGCGTAATGCAAAGCAAGAGTTACAGATTGTAGCAAATAGCATAATTAAGTGCTGTGAAAACACCATTGATCAGCATGCACAAGAAAAATGTGATTACCAATACACTTTTACAAAAGATGTGCTAGAGGAAATTGATGATCAGCTCAAACATGCAGGTTCAAAAATCAATACAAAATTTGAACTTGACCTGAAATTGCACATTTGTGGCATTGCCTCTCGGAAATTCACAGAGATGCACAAGAAATTCATCAGTGCTCAAGATCCCTATAAACATTTGCAGAAATTCAAGAGTCACTATCTGTCTGACTTCATTGATTTGTACAGAAAGAATGACCAGTGCCACAGGAAAGCAAGAGAATTTGCTCAGCTCTGTCTCAAGCCAGCAGTGACTGAGTACATTGAACAGTCCATCGGACCTGACATTGTTGATGCAGTTCTATTAAACAACCCAACTGAGTATAGTTCTCGAGTGCTGTTTCAGTACACAATTCAAAAGGAACTACTGGAAAAATCAAACTTTGAGGATTTTAACAGGTACATTTTGCAATACACTGCTTATGTCAAAGAATGGATATACAATCGTATTGTTAAATGCTTTTCCAAAGACATATCTCTGCAAAATATAAAAATGAAGAAGCTGGAGAGCATAATGCAAAAGATCATGAAAGCAATGGAAGCCTCTAAGGTTGATGGCAATGGGTCTCCTTTGCCAAATAATGAAAAAGGTACAACAAGGTTTATCCAGACCTTTTGCAAATCTATGAGCTGTGACATCTCTATGTCCATGAACATAGTAGAAGGTATCCTCTTTCAGAATACAAGCTATTGTGCTCCATTCACCAAAAGTCTTTATGAATCTATAAATGAGATTAAGCTACAGCTAATAGATGAGATCTCCACGTCAAATGATATCAAAGAGACACTGAACAATGTGTCGGTGAAGCCCCAAAATGTGCTCTTTAAGAAGGTGTTTGGATGTGGGAAAAAGTGTCCCTTTTGCAAAACACCATGTGAGGCAGGAGGAAAGAGACATCAACAACACCATGCAGGTCTGCATAGACCAAAAGGACTTGGTGGTTTTGTATATGCAAAGAGTAATTCTCTCTGTGAAGAGATCTGTACATCTAGTGTATGTGGCAATGGAGTGTTTCGAAGTCATGAAACTAATTTCCAACCTCATCCCTGTAAAGACTACCGGAAATACTACCCAGACTGGCATATTGCTCCTGACTTTTCTGTGAAGGCATCCGATTACTGGAAGTATGTGATAGTGACATTTAATGACAAATTTGCTAAACAGTTTGAAGCAGAACCCACTGTGTATCCAAAAGAATGGAATAATATCACTAAAGAACAGGCTCTCCTCTGTCTGAAGCATAACTTCAATATTAAATGAGACAAAATCATCAAAACATTTCAGCAACATACTGCCATTTATGTTAAGAACACAATACAACAAACAACGACAAGAAAAAAACATTCACAGTTCCATCAATCATCTTGTTGTTTAGGCACGATAGTTTTATATATGTTTTTTATTCTGAAAAAATAAATGTGATCACATATGAAAAGTAAAATTAAGGTTCTGATATGTTTTATATGGTTTCTGCATTATATATTTTTGTGTGTGTGATGTTAATTAAAAAATTCCAAATGATGTTTTTTAATCGCTTTGTTATAATTTTTTTAAACTATATTTTGAAATTCAAATGAATGCATTATTCAGAATATTTTGTACAAATGCATGATTACTCATGAGCTAACTACATAAACAAATATATTACATGGATAAATATATTAGTCTGTAAATCAAAATTGGTTGGAATGTCAAGTCTGTCTGCAGTGTGCTTTCAAAACAAACTAATAAAAATTTAATGAACTACTAATCTCTTGCATTTATCAGATTTCTTTGTGTCATTTATAGTCTTATAACGAATGGTGTAAATATACACTCTTAATAGATTAGAAGTAACAGTTTATAAAGTAGCTAAATTTGAGACCACAAAAATGTTACATCTTCTTCTTCTTCTTTCGGCTTTTCCCTTCAGGGGTCGCCACAGTGAATCATCTCTCTCCACCTATCCCTATCTTCTGCATCCTCAACACTTGCACCCACTAGCTTCATATCCTCATTAATTCCATCCATATACCTCCTCTTTGGCCTTCCTCTTTGCCTCCTGCCTGGCAGCTCCATGTCCAACATTCTCCTACCAATATACTCACTCTCCCTCCTCTGAACATGTCCAAACCATCTTAATCTGGTCTCCCTAATTTTGTCCCCCAAACGTCCAACATGAGCTGTCCCTCTGATGTACTCGTTCCTAATCCTGTCCAATCTTGTCACTCCCAAAGAGAACCTCAACATCTTCAGCTCTGCTACCTCTAGCTCTGACTCCTGTCTCTTCCTCAGTGACGCTGTCTCTAAACCATACAGCATGGCCGCTCTCACCACTGTCCTGTACACCTTCCCCTTGATTCTTGCTGATATTTTCCTACCACAAAAACCATGTGAAAAATGTTACATAACACATGTTTATAAAAATAATCTGCTTAACTTGCACAGTTTCTTAGTAATACAAATTCACCTGGTTTATTTAATCAGTAGATTAGTTGCATTAAATCACATCTAGGCATGAATGAGTGTATGATTACGTGTGTGTGTGTGTATGTGAGGCCCTGTATATGTCACCACCCACACCAGGAAAAACAGCTTGATACATATAAATAAAAAAATTAATTTAAGAAAATCTAACTGCACTATAAGATTTACATTTTATTAATGCAATATCTTTATTGAAGTGAGACTTACAGATTTAACAATTAACTCACAAGCAAATATACCTAATACTTTCTGTAGTTAATTTCAGGGGCAAGAAGTAAAACTTCTCATGTATTCTCATTTTTGTGATGCTTTAAATAACAAAAATATTATTGTGAGGCATCAGATAAGCAACTGAAATGCTAATAGCAACGTGATGCATGAAGCACACAGAAACAGCCAAAGTGACATTTTTTTATGTTGCCCTGTCATTCTGTGCTGATAAACTGAAAGGATAGTGATAAACCCATGACAGAACAAAGTAGAGCTAACGTGTTAAAGACGTGTTAAAGAATACCGTGATGTTTGATCATATTAATATTTTGGCGGCATTCTTACACATACTCGAAACACAAAAAACTAAAAGACACTATCCTGAACGTAACATTTCACATGAACATTCTAAATATTTCTATTATGAATGTATTATCATAATTATAGTGCAAAGAATGACAAGTTTAGAAATACAAACAGAAATGAAGCACGTACAAATAACCAGCATGCCATTTCCAATGATGATGCCAGTATGTGCTGATAAAGAGATATAATCATGACAGGTGATACTATGGTGATAAAATCATGACAAAACATGTGGAATGTGCTTTGAAAATGCAAAAAAGATTTCACAAGACACTATTTGCACGTTTTACTTTTATCAGCGTATACATATTTTTTTCTTATCTTTGATTAGGAACACACAAAGAAGCACTAGTGTGATACGGCTGGATTGTTTTCTTATCCGCATATTTGTCTTAAAGTTTTCAACCTCACGTAAATCTAAATTAAATAAAACATTGTAATGTGTGAATTCCAATCACATTTATTATGTCAGCAGTCACAGAAATGGTTTTAGTAATAACGGTAAGGTATAAGGTAGTTATAATTTTAGCATACAAGACTGGCCAGATCTCCATTGTGTACCTGACTCACAACTCATGCCAATAAAACTAAAAAACAGTTGGACTTAGTTGGAGTTTCACACATTGCTTTACTAAATTTATTCACATGTATTTTGAACATTACTTTTAAAAACATATTTTACTGTGCTATTGATTGTATAGAAAGAGCTAAATCTCAGGGATTTTTGTGGCCTAATTGAACCCAAGGTTAATAATAAATTTATTAAATATGTATGGATCATTAACAAAGACTAACATGTAACTGTTTATATGATAAAGTTTTCTATAAGGAAATGTTTGTTTAATACATATGAAAGAAATTTCCAGACTCAGCACTTGTTTTAGGTTAATGCTTGTGTCTGTGACATTTTGTTATTAAAAACTTCAATAGTGACAATATAAAAAATTGGTAAAAACCAATATTTTGAGGTTTGTGTGTTATTATGCCCTGATTTTCCAGAAAAGGTTTAAAGTGATATAAAAAACAAGTTCTGTCTATGTTTATATGAAGAACAGGGTAATATAAAATATAATAAAAAAGTAAAGGATGCTACAAATGGTAAGAGATGTTGTAAGAGGCATAGTATCGGGGTAGTGTAATTCTTGATTATTCTTATATATGTATGGGTGGCATGTAGGTGCACCAGAGGTGTTGTCACAGCACAGGTTTGATCTATCTAGGGTTTATTCTTGCCTGGCACCCAGGATAAGCTCTTTATCCACTTTAACCTTGATGAGGATCAAGCACTTACTGAAGATAAATGAATGTTGGTTGTATCTTTAATTTGTCAAAATTGCATATAGTTGTGCAATCATTACGTTTCATTATATAAAGCAGGTTAAAAATGAAAACACAAATCTGTCCATGAGGTGGAATCTGGTCAGGTAACTTCTGGCAGCATTCTTTTGCAAGTTCAATAAATAATGATCATTGTTTAGCACTGTTGTTTATAAGAATGAGCTGATGCAATAGTATACTTTGACTCCATAGATAATCTGCATTGGTGGATAGACAAAAAATGAATGATTCCATGACAAACTTAACTATTAATATATTGATTTAAGTTGCTTTAGTGTAGTAAAACAATACATTTCAATGGGAATCAATTTGCTGGCCCAAATACGTTTTAGGACATTTTTTAATTAAACCAAAAACTAGCCCTAAACAAGGAATTAATATCCAAATAAATTCTATAATTCAATTCAATTTTATTTGTACAGGGATTTTAACAATATTTCTCAAAGTGTAGAGTATATATGGCTCAGACAAAGATGCTAGCCTAGAAAAGACATGGGAGGAAGAGACAAAATTGAATTGATCACACAATACATCATCATAGGTAAGCAAGGCAGCTATAAATATAGCTGAGGGTGAATTTGTTAACAGGTGGTTCAATGTAGCAGATTCAGTTCTGCATGTGGCATTATATGTACGAAAAAATTGGAGATCAAAAGACTTAGGGCCAATGATGAAAAAAGCGAAACATATTCAGTGGGAGTCAACAATAAACCCGTTGATCTTTCAGTCTATTGATAAAAACTATATCAAAATCTTATGTGGTAGTAACTTGATTGGTACTCCTCAAGAAATTGTTATTAGTCACAAGCCACAAACACAAATGACATCAAAATCTGAAGGAGTAGAGACAGTTGAAGCTGAGCTGCATAGGGAAATGGAAAGGCAGCTCCCATCTGAGTTATGGTCTCAACATGACACAGATGTAGGACTAATAAAGTTGGCCAGTCCAATCCGAATACAGCTTTAGCCAAATGCACAACTACACAGGAAGATACAATATCCTCTGCAACCTGAAGCAGGAGCACGCATAAAAAATACTATAGAAGGTCTTGTAAAAGCAGGCGTGTTAATGGAAACAGCCAGTTATTGTAATACACCAATTTTTCCTCTGATCAAAGCAGACAAATCTAAATGGCGCCTCATTCATGACTTGCAAGCGATTAATGATGTAATAGAGGACTGTCCAGCTAATGTTCCAAATCCACACACGCTACTAACCAATGTCCCTTTCGACGCCAAATACTTCACTATGATTGATCTGTGTTCAGCCTTTTTCAGTGTTCCAGTGGCTATCAAATAGATATCTGTTTGCATTTACATATGCTGGTAAGCAATATACGTACAGTAGAATGCCTCAAGGGTTTAAGCATTCACCACATATATTCAATCAGGCACTTAAGGCTGACTTAGATGACCTGATGATAGACAGTTCACTGTTGCAATATATGGATGATCTATTGATCTGCTCAACATAATTAGAACAATGCCATAGAGATTCCATTAAGGTACTCAATACGTTAGCTCAGGGGGGTCATAAAGTCAAATTACAATATTGCGAGCCACAAGTTGAATATTTAGGCCGGTTAATTTCATATGGCACAAAAGCTATAGCCCCAACCCATGTAGAAGGCCTGAGTAAAGCACCACTGCCACAAACAGTAAAGCCACTGATGACCTTTTTAGGCCTAACTGGTTTTAGTGCTGATTGGATAGAGGAATATGCAGTAAAAACAGCACCATTGAGGGAAATAATGAAAGCAGTAGGACTGCAAGATCTAAGTGCTCCATTAAGCTGGAATACAGATGCATTGGTAGCATTTGAATCTATAAAGAAAGAACTGCAGTGCCTATCTTAGGTATACCGGATTATACTAAACCATTCCACCTATATGTGGCTAACTGAGCTGATGGGTACGCGTCAGCCGTTTTGATGCAGTGGCAGGAAAAAACAGCCTCTAGCATATTACAGTACCAAGCTAGATAATGTAGCACAAGATTACCCACCATGCTATCAGCAAGGTCTTGCAGCAGTATATTATGCATCAGAGAAAGGTTCCACATTAACTATGGGTTACCCAGTAATCATTTATACACATTGCAAAGTGGTAGAGTTGATAGAACAAGGGTTACCATTAAGTGATGTAACACAGTTAATCCAGCTAAATTGATTCCTTTGGCTTATGAAGGTGAGCCTCATGATTGTGTAGCTAATTCGTTGGCATTCACTAGGTTACGGCCCGATCTTGAATCTATACCAATGCCCCAAGCAGAAGTTACTTATTTTGTTGATGGGTCTAGTTTTAAAGATCATTTAGTAAATCACACAGGGTATGCAGTGGTAAAGAAGGATGGAGAGGAATTTAAACCCATTCTGTCTCAACACTGTATACAGCAATGCTCCACTCAGTGAGCAGAACTAAAAGCGATCACCGCTGCATGCCAATTAGCAAAGGGGCAGATGGCAAATATTTTTTATGGACTATGCTCATGGTGTATGTCACCTGTTTGGAGCAGTATGGAATCAGAGAGGTTTTAAAAAGAGTGATGGAACCCCCATCCAACATTCCAAACAGATGGGTCAATTAATGTCTGCTACGATGTTACCAAAATGACTGTCCCATAAAAAGGGGAATGACTATGTCATTAAAGGTAACAACATAGCAGATTCAGAAGCAAAAAAGGCTTCGGGATGTCAAATAGCAGTTTTAGCTCCAGTAGTTCTTATAGAGCCACAGCCTCAGTTGGAGGACATAATTCGGATACAACAGCAAGCAGGTCCATACCAACATTCTATGAGGCACCAGAGGGGATTTCAGAAAGATGCACATGGAATTTGGCGTTCACATGAAGGTCAAATCATTGCGCCCACCGCACTCTTAAACATTTTGATTCCAGATGCTCATGGGTTTGACCATTGTGCAAGAGGGGAGGTTATAAGAAAAATCAAACAACAAGGGTATTGGTCTCCATATTTACATGCCATGTTGGATGAGTTTCTATCCTCATGTGAAATATGTGCCAAAAATAATGTTAGGAAAGGGACAGCGACACCTATAGGCCATATACCGGTACCAGAAGGGCTATTTAAACACTTAGTGATGGATTACGTGGATATGATAAAGCGAGTTCAAGGCAAAAGGTATATGCTTGTAATAATAGACAGATTTAGTAGATGGATAGAAGCAGTACCATCTGCTCACAAGGGAAGTAATACCTAGATTTGGCATTCCATCAGAGATTAGTTCAGATAATGGTTCGGTGTTCATTCAGAAAACTGTAAAGCAAGTACTGCAACATCTAAGAATAAAGCAAAGGTTAGGATGTGTCTACCATCCACAATCACAAGGGATGGTAGAAAGAATAAATGGTACCCTCAAGGCCAAACTTAACAAAATCTGTAAAAGTACTAAACTTAACTGGGTTGATGCTTTATCCCTTGCACTAATGAGTTATCGCATGCAAACTAACAGAAGCATGCACCTAACCCCGCATGAAATGCTTACGGGTCGACCCATGCCTGTGCCATATTGCAGAGGTCCCTATAAAGGGCCTCCGCTAGAGCAATTGCAAAAGGAACTTAGGTCTTTTATATAAAAAAACTAACTGCAATACATAAAGCAATCTATGTGCAGGAGAAAAGCATGGAGCCGAGTGAGAGGCAGACACTTCGTGCCCACTTGTTCCAGGAGACCAGATATATCTGAGAGTTTTCAGGAGGAAGTGGAACAAACCCAGAAGGGAGGGGCCCTACAAAGTCATAGCAGCCACTCCACCAGCGGTCCAGGTGGAAGGCAAAGCCACGTGGTATCATTTGAACCACTGTACGAAAGTCACTAAAGTAAGTGCCGAGAGAGAAGGGGGAGAGGAGAGGCCAACACCCCAGGGTAATAAAGTGCAAAGTCTTGAAATCCTTGCAGGAGGTGTTGAAGAAAGTAAGCAGGAAAATGAAAAAGACAAGTCTGGCATGTCTGATGCTCGTCATGTTCCTGACAATAAATCAAGCTATAGTCAGTACCCCCACATACAGTTCCAGCCAGGCTTCCCCACAATTAATTTTCCAGCCTTCAACCAGACCCAATAATGACTTGACAATATCTCCAGGCAAGCAGCAACTACACAAAGTCCATAACCAATCCAAACAACGCAAAAGCATTCATAATGTGAGCAATATTAATGTAAAGGATAATGATTCAGATCCTTTATGGGAAACAGCGGAAAATTAATGATTGGTACAAATGGGCAGCATTCACAGCAAGAGAGGCTGGTATGGACAACAATAGTTGCAACGCCACTTGATTATCAAAATTTTGCTGAGATTCATAGAAACTTCTGTCATTTAGACAAGTCAATGAGACCTTATTGTTCTGCTGAATGCTTAGCATTTTTAGGTAACTCCATGTATAAAAACTATTTTTGGATTGGTGTACACATTGGGATATGAATAAAAACAAGTACAAAAGGGAAAAGTGGACATCCCCAAATGGTATAGCATAGATTATACCCAAGAATATGAGTGCTTTAACAAACCAGAAGGAACACATGATGTGAGAGACTTCACAGGAAACTGTGCCACTACTTAGTATCTAGATAAAAATTCTACCTGGCAATCAGGTACTCCTGTCAGAGCACCAATACATCGAGCCCAAGGGTTAAGGAAAGGAATGAAAATTACCGTAGAAAGCTGTGTAAACCAAACTATAACATCACCCTCAATAGACATATATAAGGATCAGACAATAGTAGTAGCAGATTATTTTTGGGTTTGTGGAAAAGAGCGCCTTCTAGCCTCTTTACCATTGAGATGGAAAGGATTATGTATTAGAGTAAGACTACTTCAGGATATTAATATGATACAGTTGGATGAAAATAAGAAGTGAGAGAAAAGAGCCTACCAACCAGATCCTAAAGTGTATTTGAACTCAATTGGTCAACCAAGGGGTATTCCATACGAATTCAAAGCAAGGGATGAAGTTAAATCAGGATTTGAAGCAATATTTATCTGGATTAGACCAAATAAAAATACTGAATGGATCAATTATATTTATTATAATCAACAAAGATTTATTAATTATACAGATGATGCTTTAACTGCACTAGGAGAACAGCTGGATGCAACAAGTACAATGACATGGCAAAATAGACAGGCTCTTGAACGGTTATTGGCAGATAAAGGAGGTGTATGTGTATTGTTTGGTGACCAATGCTGTACTTATATACCTAATAATACAGCTCCTAATGGTGCATTTATTAGATCTATGCTTAAGTTGAAAAACTTAAGACTGGAAACCACAATAAATGCTGGGAGAGACTAAAAAATATGGGACTGGTTAGATCTGAGTTTGGGAAATTGGGGAGCATGGTTTGCTAAATTAGGCATGTTTTTGGGAATTTCAATAGTAATGGGAGGACTGTTGTTCTGTTGTGTGCTGCCTAGCAAAAAAAAAGCCACAGTTCGACAAATGGAAGTATTAAGATGGCAAGACAAGAAAACACTCTTAAAGAATAGTAAGGACATTTGCTTACGTGATTGCTATTCACAACCTTTGGAAGAGGAATCAAGCACCTCTGATGAGGACGAAAAAGAGGATAATTGATGAGCCATGCCTTGGGTGAAAGTACTAGCCTGACCTCTTCCCAAAAGGTGGCCCTCTACGATGCGTAAAGTATCTGGGTCAAAGACAGTTATACTGCAAAAACATTCAAATTGATGCTGATTTCTATTTTATGTTGTGTTATGCATATTCCATGTTCTGTTTGATGTGAGTTACATAGCAAGGGCAATTATAGGAAAGTGCTCATGAGATGCCACTGTGCAGTGAATAATATAGTGTCTTTTAGAAAAAGTTATGGAGGTCGAGTCTTTTACTCCTTAGTCAAGTGTGGAAGGAGAGGTTTGGCCGACTCTCCGCTAGAGTGCGGATACATAGTGAAGTTATTGATAAAAGCTCAGTGATTTAATTTAATCACTAGATAGTGTAAGAAGACTGAGGTATGGATCTGCACTCTAGGTAAACACTATTGGGATGGGACTTATAAGTCCTACAGGGGGGAATGTAGAAGAATTTTATCAATCGTGATATGTAGAAACAATACCAGCATGGAAATTAGCTAGTGTGTCTGTGTGTGTGCACAGGAATGTGGGTGATATGGTTTACATATATGATATATTGTAGCTTAGTGTGTCCAATGTGTGTGCATTAGAATGTAACCATATATGGTAACGTAAACTGGACCTAGGCAGAGTGGCCCCACCGTTTGTATACTCAAGGGGGCCCTAGATATGAAACAGATGTTGGGATGACTTGTAGGAATGTATAGGAAACTGTATATATTGTGTACGACTAGTTACGAAAGACAGTTACTCTGCGGACTTACTTAGGCTGTTATTGCATAATAATAAAAGCCTTGGTCTTCTGGCAGCAAAACCCGAGACTTTGCGTGATTCCTTCAACAAAAGCAGCTTAACAGAAATATAAAAATATAGAATTGAATTTACACAGCCTAAAATGAAATTAATATTTATCCCTAACGAGCAAGGCTGAAGCAAAGGTGACAGGGAAAAACTCCCTGAAATGATATGAGCAAGAAACCTTTACAGGAACCAGACTCTTTTAATTCAGCACAATTTATGTGTTCATTATAGATTTAACCCTAATTCCTTAATGCTAAAGCCTTAAAACCTTCAACAATTAAGACCCAAGTGCAAAACTGACTGCCGCAACAGCATTTCAAAGTCGGTGCTGTAGTCTCCAAGTGGTTTACAGTTACATTTATGTCATTTGGTAGACACCCTTATCCAGACCGATGTACAAAAGTGCTTTGAAGTCTCCATCAATGAATAATAAATACTGGTTCACTAGGACACAGACTAAGGAAACCATCAGTCTAAAAACTCTGTTGGGATAATTGTAATGCAATGCACTATACACCTAACACAAGATTTTCAATAATAATAGTTAATAATAGCTATTTAATGGGGCATTGGTGGTTCAGTGGTAGGTTTCTCGCCTATCATGCGGAAGGCCCGGGTTTGATTCCCAGCCAATGCCTCAACCCCAGCCACTGGATGCAGCGCCGGTCCCAAGCCCGGAAAAATGGGAGGGTTGCGTCAGGAAGGGCATCCGGCGTAAAACATTTGCCAAGTTGTTGTGCGGACCAGTTGGTCCGCTGTGGCGACCCCGAACAGGGAGCATCTGAAAGCAATAATAGCTATTTAATATATATATATATACACTGTATATGTAAATCTAGCCATGGGGGTCACAGTCCAGTGACTTCTGTGCCGGTCCCAAGCCCGGATAAATAGAGAGGGTTGCGTCAGGAAGGGCATCCGGCGTAAAACATTGCCAAATTTAACCATGCGAATCGCCAGTACGAATTTCATACCGGATCGGTCGAGGCCCGGGTTAACAACGACCGCCATCGGCGCCGTTGACCTACAGGGCGCCGGTGGAAATTGGGCTACTGTTGGTCGAAGAAGTAGAGGAGGGAGGAGAGTGCGCAGACAGAGAGAGAAGAGGAAAGGTAAGAGTGTAGGACTGAGAATAGGAACTCTGAATGTTGGTACTATGACAGGGAAAGGTAGAGAGCTGGCTGATGTGATGGAGAGAAGGAAGGTGGATATACTGTGTGTACAGGAGACCAGGTGGAAGGGTAGCAAGGCTCGTAGTATAGGAGCAGGATTCAAGCTGTTTTATTATGGTGTGGATAGTAAGAGAAATGGGGTAGGTGTGGTCCTGAAGGAGGAGTTTGTGAGGAATGTCCTGGAGGTGAAGAGAGTGTCAGACAGGGTGATGAGTCTGAAGTTAGAGTTTGAAGGGGTGATGTTGAATGTTGTTAGTGGTTATGCCCCACAGGTAGGTTGTGAGTTAGAGGAGAAAGAGAGATTCTGGAGTGAATTAGATGAGGTGATGGAGAGTATTCCCACGGGTGAGAGAGTGGTGATAGGAGCGGATTTTAATGGACATGTTGGCGAGGGGAACACAGGTGATGAGGAGGTGATGGGCAAGTTTGGAGTTAAGGAAAGGAACCTTGAAGGACAGATGGTAGTGGACTTTGCTAAGAGGATGGACATGGCTGTGGTTAACACTTATTTTCAGAAGAGGGAGGAGCATAGAGTGACTTACAAGAGTGGAGGTAGGAGAACACAGGTAGACTACATTCTATGTAGAAGAGGCAATCTGAAAGAGATTAGTGACTGTAAAGTGGTAGTGGGAGAGAGTGTAGCCAGACAGCATAGGATGGTGGTGTGTAGGATGACTTTGATGGTCTGTAAGACGAAGAGGTCAAAGATAGAGAAGAAAACCAAGTGGTGGAAGCTGAAAAAGGAGGAATGTTGTGAGGAATTTAGACAGAAGTTGAGGCAGGCTCTGGGTGGTCAGGTAGTGCTGCCAGATGACTGGGAAACTACAGCAGAAGTGATCAGGGAGACAGGGAGAAAGGTGCTGGGTGTGTCATCTGGAAGGAGGAAAGAAGATAAGGAGACTTGGTGGTGGAATGAGGAAGTTCAGGATAGTATCCAGAGGAAGAGGTTAGCCAAGAAGAAGTGGGACATGGACAGGACTGAAGAGAATAGACAGGAATACAAGGAGTTACAGCGCAGAGTGAAGAGGGAGGTGTCTAAGGCCAAGCAGAAGGCATATGAAGAGTTGTACACTAGGTTAGACACTAGAGAAGGAGAGAAGGACTTGTACAGGTTAGCTAGGCAGAGGGATCGAGATGGGAAGGATGTGCAGCAAGTTAGAGTTATTAAGGATAGAGATGGAAGGGTGCTCACAAGTGAGGAGAGTGTACAGAGGAGATGGAAGGAATACTTTGAGGAGCTGATGAATGAGGAAAATGAGAGGGAAAAAAGAGTAGAAGGGGTGAACTCTGTGGAACAGAAAGTAGATAAGATTAGAAAGGATGAAGTCAGGAAGGCTTTGAAGAGGATGAAAAGTGGGAAGGCAGTTGGTCCTGATGACATTCCGGTGGAGGTCTGGAAGTGTCTGGGAGAGGCAGCAGTGGAATTTTTAGCTAATTTGTTCAACAGGGTTTTAGAGAGTGAGAGGATGCCTGAGGAATGGAGAAGAAGTGTGTTAGTGCCGATCTTTAAGAATAAGGGTGACGTGCAGAGTTGCAGTAACTATAGGGGGATAAAGTTGATGAGCCATACAATGAAGGTATGGGAAAGAGTAGTGGAAGCTAGGTTAAGGAAGGTAGTGGAAATTTGTGAGCAGCAGTATGGCTTCATGCCCAGAAAGAGCACAACGGATGCAATTTTTGCTCTGAGGATTTTGATGGAGAAGTATAGGGATGGTCAGAAGGAGTTGCACTGTGTGTTTGTAGACTTGGAGAAAGCGTATGACAGGGTGCCAAGAGAAGAGCTGTGGTACTGTATGAGGAAGTCAGGAGTAGCGGAGAAGTATGTCAGAGTGGTGCAGGACATGTATGAGAGGAGCAGAACAGTGGTGAGGTGTGCTGTAGGTCAGACAGAGGAGTTCAATGTGGAGGTGGGACTGCATCAGGGATCGGCTCTGAGCCCCTTCCTGTTTGCTATGGTGATGGACCAGTTGTCAGAGGAGGTCAGACAGGAGTCTCCTTGGACAATGATGTTTGCAGATGACATTGTGATCTGTAGTGAGAGCAGGGAGCAGGTGGAGGAAAACCTGGAGAGGTGGAGGTTTGCACTGGAGAGAAGAGGAATGAAGGTCAGTCGTAGTAAGACTGAGTACATGTGTGTGAATGGAAGGGAGGGAAGTGGAACAGTAAGGTTACAGGGTGAAGAGGTGAAGAAGGTACAGGAGTTTAAGTACTTGGGGTCAACAGTCCAGAGTAATGGAGAGTGTGGGAAAGAGGTAAAGAAGCGAGTGCAGGCAGGTTGGAATGGGTGGAGAAAGGTGTTGGGAGTTCTGTGTGATAGGAAAATATCAGCGAGAATCAAGGGGAAGGTGTACAGGACAGTGGTGAGACCGGCCATGCTGTATGGTTTAGAGACAGTGTCACTGAGGAAGAGACAGGAGTCAGAGCTAGAGGTAGCAGAGCTGAAGATGTTGAGGTTCTCTTTGGGAGTGACAAGATTGGACAGGATTAGGAATGAGTACATCAGAGGGACAGCTCATGTTGGACGTTTGGGGGACAAAATTAGGGAGGCCAGATTAAGATGGTTTGGACATGTTCAGAGGAGGGACAGTGAGTATATTGGTAGGAGAATGTTGGACATGGGGCTGCCAGGCAGGAGGCAAAGAGGAAGGCCAAAGAGGAGGTATATGGATGTAATAAATGAGGATATGAAGCTAGTGGGTGCAAGGGTTGAGGATGCAGAAGATAGGGATAGGTGGAGAGAGATGATTCGCTGTGGCGACCCCTGAAGGGAAAAGCCGAAAGAAGAAGAAGAAGATACACTGTATATGTACATACACATAAATATGTCTTTAAAACTCTCTCTAACCCTCTACAGATACATGGTTTATTGTTTTGATATACTAAGCAGCTATTTGCATTGTAGTTTTATTAAATTATGAATTACTAAATCTCATTGCAAACTCATACAAAGGATTTAATACTATGTCATACTGGAATCATATAACTGGATAGACTAAGGCATGATTGTATTAACGATTGTACAGTAGTCATTTAAGTATGATTTTATTTAGTATGATTTTTAACTTATTCACTTCATTAAAATGATTCATGAAGCAAAACATTGAAAATAAAGGCATAAGTTCCACTTAAATAAAATCTGAAAGTTAGGCAAAAAGCAAGTATATAAGTGCAGGTTTATTATAGAAGAAGAAGAAGTTGCTTTCGGCTGCTCCCTGTTCGGGGTCGCCACAGCGTACCAACTGGTCCGCACAACAACTTGGCAAATGTTTTACGCCGGATGCCCTTCCTGCCGCAACCCTCCCATTTTTCCGGGCTTGGGACCGGCACTGCAACCAGTGGCTGGAGTTGAGACATTGGCTGGGAATCGAACCCGGGCCTTCCGCATGATAGGCGAGCAACCTACCACTGAGCCACCAATGCCTCAAGTGCAGGTTTATTATAAACTCTCTAAATAAAAATATGTACAATGTTTCCAAGCATTAAACCAGCACATTCCTTTATTATTTTACAGTGACATAATTAGAATAACTAGAAAAAAAGTATACTTAGTACAGCATATGTGTTACGGGTAGCAGGGCTGAGGTTGGACCACTAGGGGGCTCTCAGCATGGGGTTGGTTATGTCATGTCTGTTTTTGTTTACTTCGGCCATGTGTCAGTTAAGCCCCGCCCTGTCCTGTTGTGTCTTAATTAATGTTCACCTGCACCTAATGTTTCTATGATTATGTTCTCTATTTATAGTCCTGTCTTTGTCAGCTTTAGTTGCTAGTCCTCGTTTGTGTGTAGGCCGATGTAGTGTCGCGGTTTCGGTTTCCTGTTTCCTGTTTCATGTTCATGTCTTGTGCTTTATGTTTAATAAAACCCCATTTCCATGTTAAGCTTCGCGTTGGGTCTGTTATATCCAACCGGACACTACCGGCCGTAACAGAAGGACTAGCCCAAACCGAACAGATCCAGCGCGAAGCTTCCGTGAGAAGGTTAGTTTTTTTGTTTCCGGGGTTTTAATCTTTTGCTTGTTTTTGGTTTGCGCTCCGGGTCAGAGTGTTTTTTTATGGGGGTTTGATTTCGCCCCTCTCTCCGCCCCTGGTTAGGGAAAGGAGGAGGGTCCCGGCAGAAAAGTTAGCCTTTTTTGAAGGATTGATTTTTCTCGCTACGTTCATGTTCCCGTGGGGGGCGTCGCCTCACGATGTAGCTTCCGTGAGGGGCGTGCCCCCGTTTTTATTCCGCAGAGGAGAGTTCCGGCCAAGGGCCGGAGTTTCGAGGTTTTTTTCCGGCTCTCGCTCCGCCTAGGTTCCGGTGGGGGGCGTCACTCCACAATGTAGCTTCCGTGGGGGCCGTTGCCCCAATGTTCACCGGCGGAGGAGAGTTCCGGCCAGGGCCCCGGACCCGAATCTTTTTTTTGTAGTTTTGTTCGTCCCGAATCTCGCTCCGCCCATGTTCCTGAGGGGGGCGTCGCCCCACAATGTAGCTTCCGTGGGGGGCGCTGCCCCGTCCGTCGCCAGCGGAGGAGAGTTCTGGCAGCACCTTGCTCCCACCCTCCCGCCCCTTGGGGAGTTCCAGACTCCAGCGAGATGGACATCGTCGCCCCAGAGCCGTTGTTCGTCAGTGGACGTCGCTCGGCGCTGCTGCTCGGCGGTGGACGTCGCTTGGCCCTGCTGCTCGGCTGTGGTCGTCACTCGGCTCTGCTGCTCGGCTGTGGACGTTGTTCGGCGCCTCCGCTCGGCTGTGGACGTCGCATTGGACCCTTTGGCCTTGCCGTCGGGTCCTTTGCTCCCCCCACTTGTCTCGCTCCTGCTTCTCACTCCCCCCACTTGCCTCGCCTTGAACCTCGTTCCCCCCACTTGCCTCGCCTTGGTCCTCGCTTCCCCCACTCGCCTTGCTTTTGCTCCTTGCTCCCCCCCAAGTGCCTCGCCCTGCTTCTCGCTCACCCCACCGGCCTCTCTACGTTCCTAGCTCCTCCCCAGGACCCATCGCTGGACCGGACTTTTGGGGAGGGCTAGGGTTTGAGAGGGGGGAGATGTTACAGGTAGCAGGGCTGAGGTTGGACCACTAGGGGGCTCTCAGCATGGGGTTGGTTATGTCATGTCTGTTTTTGTTTACTTCGGCCATGTGTCAGTTAAGCCCCGCCCTGTCCTATTGTATCTTAATTAATGTTCACCTGCACCTAATATTTCTATGATTATGTTCTCTATTTATAGTCCTGTCTTTGTCAGCTTTAGTTTCTAGTCCTCGTTTGTGTGTAGGCCGATGTAGTGTCGCGGTTTCTGTTTTCTGTTTCATGTTCATGTCTCGTGCTTTATGTTTAATAAAACCCCATTTCCACGTTAAGCTTCGCGTTGGGTCTGTTATATCCAGCCGGACACTACCGGCCGTAACAATATGTAATGGAAAAAATAATGTGTGGAGATAAATCCTTTTATTAAAGAGATTTTTATGCTGACTGATGTGCTATTACTGTTCAGACTACAGCATGAAAGAGTATTATTCTTTAACCAATTTATTCTTACTGAATTGAACACTTAATTAAATTATCTGTTTATGTGAGTCTTCCTAGCGTTTACTGAAAGAAAGCCTCTATAGATATATAGATGAAAAATGAACTTTCCCCAGTTCAAGGAAGTTCTGAACTAATAAATCACACTGTTTTATAGTAAGTTGTTTTAATACTGTACTTCCTTTATGGTAAGAGCAATCTAAGCTAGTTAATTAATAATAGATCATCTACTTTTGATTTTGGAGTATCAATTCTTATAAGCATTTTCAAAAGAAATGACCATGAGACATTACCATGAGAATCCATCAGCATTTGAAAAGCTTTGGTAAGAACTTGAGAATTAATCATTTTCAGACAATTTTGTATTCTGTATTTTTTTCTTTAGAAGCAAAAATTATGCCATCACTGTAAAGGTTTTACAAAAGTCTACATTAAATTTCATGTCTGATTGAAAAGACAGTATACATGTGTTGCAAACAGGAAATAAAATACTCGCCATACATATGAGGCTGTGCTGGAGACAATTGGCCTTTACATAAAATAATATTTCTTCTTTATTCAATCAACAACATAGTCTGATTGTTAGACAGTAATTACTCCAGGTAAAATAGATAAGCTTAGCAGCATGAAAATTTAAATCTAGCCATGGGGGTCACAGTCCAGTGACTTCTGTGCCGATCCCAAGCCCAGATAAATAGAGAGAGTTGCGTCAGGAAGGGCATCCGGCGTAAAACATTGCCAAATTTAACCATGCGAATCGTCAGTACGAATTTCATACCGGATCGGTCGAGGCCCGGGTTAACAACGACCGCCATCGGCGCCGTTGACCTACAGGGCGCCGGTGGAAATTGGGCTACTGTTGGTCGAAGAAGTAGAGGAGGGAGGAGAGTGCGCAGACAGAGAGAGAAGAGGAAAGGTAAGAGTGTAGGACTGAGAATAGGAACTCTGAATGTTGGTACTATGACAGGGAAAGGTACAGAGCTGGCTGATGTGATGGAGAGAAGGAAGGTGGATATACTGTGTGTACAGGAGACCAGGTGGAAGGGTAGCAAGGCTCGTAGTATAGGAGCAGGATTCAAGCTGTTTTATTATGGTGTGGATAGTAAGAGAAATGGGGTAGGTGTGGTCCTGAAGGAGGAGTTTATGAGGAATGTCCTGGAGGTGAAGAGAGTGTCAGACAGGGTGATGAGTCTGAAGTTAGAGATTGAAGGGGTGATGTTGAATGTTGTTAGTGGTTATGCCCCACAGGTAGGTTGTGAGTTAGAGGAGAAAGAGAGATTCTGGAGTGAATTAGATGAGGTGATGGAGAGTATTCCCACGGGTGAGAGAGTGGTGATAGGAGCGGATTTTAATGGACATGTTGGTGAGGGGAACACAGGTGATGAGGAGGTGATGGGCAAGTTTGGAGTTAAGGAAAGGAACCTTGAAGGACAGATGGTAGTGGACTTTGCTAAGAGGATGGACATGGGTGTGGTTAACACTTATTTTCAGAAGAGGGAGGAGCATAGAGTGACTTACAAGAATGGAGGTAGGAGAACACAGGTAGACTACATCCTATGTAGAAGAGGCAATCTGAAAGAGATTAGTGACTGTAAAGTGGTAGTGGGAGAGAGTGTAGCCAGACAGCATAGGATGGTGGTGTGTAGGATGACTTTGATGGTCTGTAAGACGAAGAGGTCAAAGAGAGAGATAGAGAAGAAAACCAAGTGGTGGAAGCTGAAAAAGGAGGAATGTTGTGAGGAATTTAGACAGAAGTTGAGGCAGGCTCTGGGTGGTCAGGTAGTGCTTCAGAAGTGATCAGGGAGACAGGGAGAAAGGTGCTGGGTGTGTCATCTGGAAGGAGGAAAGAAGATAAGGAGACTTGGTGGTGGAATGAGGAAGTTCAGGATAGTATCCAGAGGAAGAGGTTAGCCAAGAAGAAGTCGGACATGGACAGGACTGAAGAGAATAGACAGGAATACAAGGAGTTACAGTGCAGAGTGAAGAGGGAGGTGTCTAAGGCCAAGCAGAAGGCATATGACGAGTTGTACACTAGGTTAGACACTAGAGAAGGAGAGAAGGACTTGTACAGGTTAGCTAGGCAGAGGGATTGAGATGGGAAGGATGTGCAGCAAGTTAGAGTTATTAAGGATAGAGATGGAAGGGTGCTCACAAGTGAGGAGAGTGTACAGAGGAGATGGAAGGAATACTTTGAGGAGCTGATGAATGAGGAAAATGAGAGGGAAAAAAGAGTAGAAGGGGTGAACTCTGTGGAACAGAAAGTAGATAAGATTAGAAAGGATGAGGTCAGGAAGGCTTTGAAGAGGATGAAAAGTGGAAAGGCAGTTGGTCCTGACGACATCCGGGTGGAGGTTTGGAAGTGTCTAGGAGAGGCAGCAGTGGAATTTTTAACTAGTTTGTTCAACAGGGTTTTAGAGAGTGAGAGGATGCCTGAGGAATGGAGAAGAAGTGTGTTAGTGCCAATCTTTAAGAATAAGGGTGACGTGCAGAGTTGCAGTAACTATAGGGGGATAAAGTTGATGAGCCATACAATGAAGCTATGGGAAAGAGTAGTGGAAGCTAGGTTGAGAGGAGCAGGACAGTGGTGAGGTGTGCTGTAGGTCAGACAGAGGAGTTCAAAGTGGAGGTGGGACTGCATCAGGGATCAGCTCTGAGCCCCTTCCTGTTTGCTATAGTGATGGACCAGTTGTCAGAGGAGGTCAGACAGGAGTCTCCTTGGACGATGATGTTTGCAGATGACATTGTGATCTGTTATTAAGTTATTAAGGATAGAGATGGAAGGGTGCTCACAAGTGGAGAGAGTGTACAGAGAAGATGGAAGGAGTACTTTGAGGAGCTGATGAATGAGGAAAATGAGAGGGAAAAAAGAGTAGAAGGGGTGAACTCTGTGGAACAGAAAGTAGATAAGGTTAGAAAGGATGAAGTCAGGAAGGCTTTGAAGAGGATGAAAAGTGGAAAGGCAGTTGGTCCTGACGACATCCCGGTGGAGGTCTGGAAATGTCTGGGAGAGGCAGCAGTGGAATTTTTAACTAGTTTGTTCAACAGGGTTTTAGAGAGTGAGAGGATGCCTGAGGAATGGAGAAGAAGTGTGTTAGTGCTGAGCTTTAAGAATAAGGGTGATGTGCAGAGTTGCAGCAACTATAGGGGGATAAAGTTGATGAGCCATACAATGAAGCTATGGGAAAGAGTAGTGGAAGCTAGGTTAAGGAAGGTAGTGGAAATTTGTGAGCAGCAGTATGGCTTCATGCCCAGAATGAGCACAACTGATGCAATTTTTACTCTGAGAATTTTGATGGAGAAGTATAGGGATGGTCAGAGGGAGTTGCACTGTGTGTTTGTAGACTTGGAGAAAGCGTATGACAGGGTGCCAAGAGAAGAGCTGTGGTACTGTATGAGGAAGTCAGGAGTAGCAGAGAAGTATGTCAGAGTGGTGCAGGACATGTATGAAAGGAGCAGGACAGTGGTGAAGTGTGCTGTAGGTCAGACAGAGGAGTTCGAAGTGGAGGTGGGACTGCATCAGGGATCGGCTCTGAGCCCCTTCCTGTTTGCTATAGTGATGGACCAGTTGTCAGAGGAGGTCAGACAGGAGTCTCCTTGGACAATGATGTTTGCAGATGACATTGTGATCTGTAGTGAGAGCAGGGAGCAGGTGGAGGAAAACCTGGAGAGGTGGAGGTTTGCGCTGGAGAGAAGAGGAATGAAAGTCAGTCGTAGTAAGACTGAGTACATGTGTGTGAATGAAAGGGAGGGAAGTGGAACAGTAAGGTTACAGGGTGAAGAGGTGAAGAAGGTACAGGAGTTTAAGTACTTGGGGTCAACAGTCCAGAATAATGGAGAGTGTGGGAAAGAGGTAAAGAAGCGAGTGCAGGCAGGTTGGAATGGGTGGAGAAAGGTGTCGGGAGTTCTGTGTGATAGGAAAATATCAGCGAGAATCAAGGGGAAGGTGTACAAGACAGTGGTGAGACCGGCTATGCTGTATGGTTTAGAGACAGTGTCACTGAGGAAGAGACAGGAGTCAGAGCTAGAGGTAGCAGAGCTAAAGATGTTGAGGTTCTCTTTGGGAGTGACAAGATTGGACAGGATTAGGAACGAGTACATCAGAGGGACAACTCATGTTGGACGTTTGGGGGACAAAGTTAGGGAGGCCAGATTAAGATGGTTTGGACATGTTCAGAGGAGGGAGAGTGAGTATATTGGTAGGAGAATGTTGGACATGGAGCTGCCAGGTAGGAGGCAAAGAGGAAGGCCAAAGAGGAGGTATATGGATGGAATAAATGAGGATATGAAGTTAGTGGGTGCAAGTGTTGAGGATGCAGAAGATAGGGATAGATGGAGAGAGATGATTCGCTGTGGCGACCCCTGAAGGGAAAAGCCGAAAGAAGAAGAAGATTTTAATTAAGATTTTGTGATCTGTGATTTGCATAATTTGTCTGTACCTTTAGCTTGTTATAAGTACAATTATGTACCCTTTGTAGTAAGAACTGATTTTGTACCTTTAAATTAAAACAAAAGGTCCACAGCTGTCACCCTAAGGACCATTTCCTGTACCTTACAGGGTACTCTTGTGGCAAATGTACTTTTATGTACTCAATATTAGTATATTACAATATATTATAATATAATATATTATAATAGTACAATATTATAATCTCAATATTAGTTTTACTTGATCTTAGTGCTGCATTCGACACTTTAGATCATAACATTCTCATAGACCGCTTACAAAATCACATAGGTATTCAGGGACAGGCATTAAAATGGTTCAGATCCTACCTGTCTGATCGATACCATTTTGTAGATTTAAATGGAGAAATGTCCAGTGTAATGCCAGTGAAATATGGGGTCCCACAAGGTTCAGTTTTAGGACCTCTGCTTTTCTCAATATACATGCTTCCCTTAGGCAACATCATTAGAAGGCATGGGATTAGTTTCCATTGTTACGCTGACGATACACAGTTATATATCTCATCAAAACCAGATGAAATATCTAAACTGTCTAGATTAACAGAGTGCGTTAAAGATATTAAAGACTGGATGACTGATCATTTTCTATTACTAAATCCTGATAAGACGGAGATATTACTGATTGGTCCAAAAACCAGTACACAGAAGCTCTCACAATTCAACCTGTACTTAGAAGGATGTTCTATCACTACTAGCTCTACAGTGAAAGACCTGGGTGTAATATTAGACAGCAGTTTGTCCTTTAAAAAACATATTTCCGATATTACAAAAATAGCCTTCTTCCACCTCAGAAATATCGCCAAGCTTAGGAACATTTTATCTGTATCTGATGCAGAAAAGCTAGTTCACGCATTCATGACCTCCAGACTGGACTATTGTAATGCGTTATTTGGTGGTTGTCCTGCATCCTCAATAAACAAGCTACAGTTAGTCCAGAATGCAGCTGCTAGAGTCCTTACCAGGTCAAGAAAGTATGACCATATAACCCCAATATTATCATCCCTGCACTGGCTACCTGTTAAGTTTAGAATTGATTATAAACTAGCACTTCTTACATACAAGACTCTAAATGGTTTAGCTCCCACGTATCTAGCCAGTCTTCTAACACATTACAATCCATCACGCTCCCTAAGATCTCGAAACTCCGGACTTCTGGTAGTTCCCAGAATATCAAAGTCTACAAAAGGGGGTAGAGCTTTTTCATATTTAGCTCCTAAACTTTGGAACAGTCTTCCTGACAGTGTTCGGGGCTCAGACACAGTCTCCCAGTTCAAACGTAGACTAAAGACATATCTCTTTAGCCAGGCATACACCTAATAAATCCCATAACTTTGTACTCCAATACATCCGATTAGATGCACATCATCATCTAGTGCCTCCTAATATCATGAATAGCAGCTACGCTAATCCCTTTCCATTTGTTTCCCTTCTTCTACCCATCCCCGAGTCACACAGAGATTGTGCCAGCTCCGGTGGCATCCAGAGATGGACCAGCTCCAGCCGGGTTCTGCTTTCTGAGGACTGGAGTATTCAAAGCAGCACTGCCAACCCTATGTGGACATTTTACACATAACATTCTACACATGCTGTATCTGCATCACACAACTAATGCAGAAAGGACATTGTTCATATCACACTCTCCGTGTGTCACCCAGATGAGGATGGGTTCCCTTTTGAGTCTGGTTCCTCTCAAGGTTTCTTCCTAATACCATCTGAGGGAGTTTTTCCTTGCCACAGTCGCCTGAGTCACCTCAGGCTCGCTCACTAGGGAAAATTTTGTCTAACATCTAGGACTGTTTGTTTGTATGTTTATTGTTTTTTTTATGTTCTGTAAAGCTGCTTTGAGACAATGCTCTTTGTTAAAAGCGCTATACAAATAAAATTGAATTGAATTGAATTGAATAGAAACAATACCTCTATTTTTCTGTGTGTACAAAGAATCCAGTGGCATTTTCAAAGTGAAAGGATCATAAAACTCTTTCAACATGTAGAACAGGTTTTAAAAACAGGTTTTGCATTTCACTTCAGCAGTAATGTTTTTGATCAGTACTACAGTGATATGTTGGTGTACTCTTTGTATCTATATTTAATTTATTGAAACATACTTAAGTTTTTATCACCTATGTGTGTGATATATCACATAGTGGCTGGCATTTGCTCTAACAAAATATAAGAACCTGAGTAGAATTATTAGAAATTTAAAAATAAAATACATATGCTTGATGGAAAAACAGCAGTGCCAACTTGAACTTCAGTAGGATTTTAGTCATAGAGCATGATATTAATACACAAATAAATGAGAGTTGGGATTCTATAATAGGTTTTGTTGTTATTTAGCATGTGTACTGCTTTATATGTAAGTTTTATTATGTTGTTATGTAGCCACATTCCTTAAATGCTGCTTTGCAGATTTCTTCGTGTTTTTATTTTATTTTTTAATTTATTTTACCACCTTATTTCAAGGAAGTAACATGTAATTTGTTAACATTAGTTTGTAAATCTGGTTTGAGCTGTCTTAGCACATCAGGTTCTAAGAAACAAAGGACCCTGCCCAGAGGAAGGTGTATTTCTACCTATCATTTCCTGTAAGAGCAACTTAATCTGCTTTCACTTTTAGGGTATACATTCACATCATAACTGGCTGTAACTGAAATAACACAAGCTTCACCATGAATACTTGTCCTCACTTGGATTTGGTAGGCAAATATGATACTTTGTCATTTTATAGACCACAAATTTGTTTATGTTGTTATTTTGCTGTCAGCTAAAAGCCTTTGCTTTCCCTTTTCCATTTTGAAGGATTAATCGGTCTTTTACAGAACTTAAAAGAAAATGCATTACTCTGTGTAGCAGGGATATGTTGTTACACCACATTATAGATTATTTTTGTGCGTATTGGGAACGAGGTATTTTATTTTGATATTCATTCATGTTGTTTGTTGATATTAGGTTGATTTATGCACACCTGTTGACGTCATACATAGAATATGCACTAAAACAAAAGTGAAATTTAAGTTTGCTCTCTTTCTGCTGATGCATTGGACAAGAGAAGTAAGATTTTATTAGCTCCGTCAACTAATGAGAAAATAATTCTTTTTGTCGATTCATTGAATGTTTACACGTGTAAATTGAAAGTATTTTCATCTGATGTCATACTTTATGTTTTTGACGTTAATATCGCATATTGTGCGTTATATTCAAGTTCTTTTCCTAAATGTGTATATTTCTCTGCTATAACATGGCGACGGTTGGGGCATGTGTATTATAGGAGAGACATGCGGTTTCATACATGTATATACACAGGCATAAGCATATAACAAAAGTTTATAAAAGTTATGTACATAAATATATTAGTGTTATGAATGTCTTATACAATTATATATATATATATTTTATAGAGATGCATATATGTAAATGTGTCATGGTCATGACGTTTTCCCTGTAGATTTTATTTTAGAGAAATTCATTTTTAGCCAAATTACAATGCAGAAAAGTGATCACTACATCTGGATAACTGAACTATATTGTTAGCAAGAAAAGAGAGGAAATATATGAAAGAAATATATATGCAATTTTGTGTTGGAGATATTAGAGGTTATTTGCCTACATATTTTTAAGATATGTGTAGTTAGTTCAGCAACATGGTCTGTTAATGAAATTTTGCAGTAACCCAAATGGTGTGTGAAAGGACATTTTTTTATTATGATATTGGAGTCAAGGGAATCTGCCTTGGTTAAGTCCAGTGTTGAATAAAAGTGAACCATGCCTAACTGATCAAGCAGTTTATCAATACAAGGATTTGTGTCAAAGACACCACGTTAAAAACCCACAAAAATTGTCTGACCCATCATTCTTGGGCACCAAGACCACCTGGATGCTCCAATTGCTGTGGTACTCTTTGATGGACTGGATTTAAAGCCACCCTTTCAGGAGGAGATTGAGGTGGTGTGTTTGATGTGCACTGCCTCTAACCGTTTCTCTGACTTGGTCTTACATGGTCTGAGGAGCTGTGGAACAAACATTTTATCAGAGGGCATTTAGGAGGCGTAATGTCATCGTTTTGTGCTAGGAAAAGTCTATGAACATATGTGATTTACCAATAGATGTGGGTTAATATACCGGTTCCCTTTTCATCTGTTCTGCTCTGTTGTTGTGCTGTCATGCGATAAAAGATAAAAATGAATGACCTAATTAGTGCCTTCAGTCTTTTTGAAGAAAGATCTCATTAAAGAAACCCTCCTTTTTTAAATTCAACACTAAAAAGTGTAATGCTTTAGCCTTTCAATCATGGTATTATATTACCCACCTTTACATTGCATTTTATGAATCAAAACATCCTGTATTTTTCTCCTAAGAGGGATTTCTGAAAACCTTTAATAGCCAACAAGCTTATGGTGAAGAAACCACTGTTAACACAGATGCCACAGTGAAAGTAAGGATTTTTGAATATTGAATGTTAATTTACATATTTGTGTGTTTGTTTTTGCTTTGATTGATATCGCTTTGATTAATACTTTGCAACTGCAAGCCACCAGGTCCTACATGTAATTAATTAAACATGTTTCCTTTAGTAAAAGACTGTGACTCAGGATCACCGCAGATGGAGTCAAGTCAGCTCAAAGGTGAGTAAAAACTGTGGCATTCACAATAATGCATGAAAGTGGTAAAAGAGAATCTTCTACATTTACTTTCGAAGAAGTAAACTAGGAATATAAGGCAGATTGATGTGAAGAAATAAATATAAAAAAATCAGTATTTGGCAATGTCATTATGATTATTATTGCATGATATTGCTTTAGCATATATTAATATTGGTGTCAAGGAGTAATTCTGTTACTAAATAAGTTATTTATTAGTTTGAGCCATTCTAGATTTTTTTTTCCAATCTTGGACTATGATGTTGTTTTTGCTATATACTTTTGATATGTGTGTGATGTATCACATGGTGGCTGCAATCTGCTCATAATTAGAAGAAACTTCTAATAGAATTAGAATTATAAGGCAATAAAATATAAAATACATATGCTTGATGGAAAAACAGCAGTGCCAACATGAACTTTAGTAGGATTTTAGTCATATAACATGTTATTAATGCACAAGTAAATAAGTGTTGGGATTCTATAATGGGTTGTATAATTATTTAGCATGTTTACTGCTTTATATGTCAGTTTTATTATGTTGTTATGTAACCACATTCTTTAAATGCTGCTTTGCAGCTTTCTTCATGTTTTTATTTTATTTTTTGAATTTATTTTACCACTTTATTTGAAGGAAGTAACATTAGTTTGTAAATCTGGTTTGGGCTGTCTTTGCAGGTGTTTTTTCACCTGTAATTTCCCGTAAGAGCAAGTTAATCTGCTTTCACTTTTGGGGTATACATTTTCATCATAACCAGCTGCAACAGAAATACTGTAGCACAGATTTGACAATGTCAAATCTAATTATTATTGCATAATATTGCATTAGCATATATTAATATTGGTGTCAAAAATTAATTCTGCTGCTAAATAAATTGGTTATTAGTTTAAGCCATTCTCGTTTTTGTAGTTCTTGGGTAATTTTGTTGATTCTGCTAAACGCTTTTGCTAAACATTTGGGTTTGAGATTAGATTCTTTTTTTAGACTTTACTTTCACTCCACATTTTGAAGTAACATATAGTAACATATGATTTCAACTTACAAAATGTAGAGGTGAGCATGTCCTGTGATAATCATAAACATAAGTGACCAGGTGAAGTTCTCCGCTAGATGCACACCAAGGAATTTGGTCCCTGTCAGGAAGTCCAGGATCCAGTTGCAGAGGGAGGTGTTCAGGCCCAGCAGGCTCAGTTTCTCAATCAGGTGCTTGAATGATTGTGTTGAATGCTGAACTAAAGTCTATGAACAGCATTCGTACATTCATTCATTGTTTACCGCTTATCCGATCTATTCTCGGGTCATGGGGAGCCTGTGCTTATCTCAGGTGTCATTGGGCATCAAGGCAGGATACACCCTGGACGGAGTACCAACCCATCGCAGGGCACATGCACACTCTCATTCACTCACGCAATCACACACTACGGACAATTTAGAGATGCCAATCAACCTACAATGCATGTCTTTGGACCAGGGGAGGAAACCGGAGCACCTAGAGGAAACTCCCGAGGCACGGGGAGAACATGCACACTCCACACACACATTAAGAATTTCATGTGCTGGTACCCAGCACTGTTCCTATGGGCCATAACCCTCCCAATCAAAGAAGTACACCAGCCTGCCATTTCTGCAGTGTGAGTAATAATGGATATTTACCAGGTCAGTGAGTTGGCCCTCAATGTCTAGTAAAGTTGGTGGTTTGCTTGGCAAGATGTTGGTGCCCAGTGGTCATGGGATGGCTGATTTTAATCTGGAGACAAAATGGGTATTATTCAGCAATAAAAGGGAAGATCCAGCTTGTAGGTGATGGGACTGATTTGTTTGAGCACCATGTAGGGGATGATGTAACAGTGTAGTATGCCAGTCAGACATGATGTCCTGGATAGTAACAAGGGATCTCTCCATTGCTCTGGTAGGCATGGACTTTGTGTCATGGCTTCATGCTATGGGTTGATGCTAACTACCCTCGTGGAGCTGGTGTCTGAAGCATGTGTGGACGCATGATTTATTGGTTAAAGAGGCCAGGTGATATAATGGTGTGTGCCAGCAAAATGTCATATATCCCCAGGTTCTTGTTTCATGTTTGTGTGAATTGTCTGTCTATGTTGTTGTCTGTCTCTTCATATTCATTGTGATTTTGTTGCATACCTACTGCCATATAGTCAACAAATAATTTAAAAGGTGAGTGCTTCTACCTTACAGAGAATGACATGCACATTCTTTGTGTTGTTTGTGTGGAAACGGTTCTCTCTCAGAAACCATTGTTTCTGCCTGCATTTATTTTCAAGTCAGGTGAGATGTGGTAGCTTAGTGGATAAGGTGTTGGACTTCTACTTGGAAGGTTGTGAGCTGAAATCCCAGGTCCACCACGCTGCTACTGCTGGGCCCCTGAGCAAGGCCCTTAACCCTCAATTGCTCAGTTGTATAAAAATTAGATAAATTGTAAGTCACTCTGGATAAGGGCATCTGCCCAAAGCCAGAAATGTAAATGTCAGATGCCTGCTCTGAGTGGTTCAGGCCCATCTGCAGAGGCAGTGAACCAGCTATGATCATGGGGCTTGCAGGTGAAGCTGGAGGAAGTGAAGCATAAGACGGGAGTTTCCCTTTCTCTTAGTGTTTCCCCTACGTTGAAGGTCATATTTTGGATTCGGAAGCACGCTCTGCGATTTCTTTCAAATCAAATGATGACCTAATTCTGTCTGCATTGGGGCCCAGAGGAGCTTGATGTCAGTTTCGAATCATGGATGGAAGTAGAGCAATTTCCACATTCAGTAGTGTTTGAGGAGCTGCTCAAAGTGGTAACACCTGCAGTCAGCAAACTTAATTTAGATAGGCCCAGTGAGCAAGGGATGGTCATAAGCTCTAAATAAGACAAACATTTCTTGACATCAGGCCGCATGTTAATACTATTTACTTGATGGTGTTGGGGTTGCAGGATCACAAGTTTTGGGCACTCAAAACCCTCAAATCCCGAAAGGTTTACAGGAGCAGGCTGCAGGTCAGACTGGAGCATCCCTGCAAACCATGGCAGTTTTGTAGGCCTACCAGGCTAACATGCTGAAGGACCTGTATAAGGGCGAGCAGTTAGACCCTGAGGAGGTAGCTAAGCTCTGCCAAGGCACAGATCTACTGCTCTGTGCTACTAAGCAAATGGCCTTTGCCATCTGCCATTCTAAGCCATTCAAAGCCTTTTTCCTGTATTCCCCAATCTCCCTTCGTGGCCTCGTCGACAGGTACCAGGAGCTGAAACACCAGTTGGTAGCATTCATTGAGCTAATCCCTTGCTGTGGCCGGGATTTGGCTGCATGTACTAGCATGCAGCAGCCACTGTTATCACTTTGGGTCTGTTTCAGTTCTGGCACAAGAGCAGGGACTTTCACCCACACAGAGTATAAGGGTTACACATTGTGAGCTTTGTAACCATAGTTTGTGGAAACTGCCTGGAGATAAGGGCTGTGTTTCTGGCTCTGAACCCGATCCCTTAATGAACCAATGTGCCGGTTTGCTCACTCAATTTGCCCATTGGACTGGGCAGGGTAGCCAGTGGTCAGGCTCACTGTCACTCCTAACTTATCTATAAAACTATGAAACATACTCAATAGGTAACTATGGTCCCTGGATGCTGAAAATATCTTCTGGGATTCTGAAGTAACTAAACACAA
This sequence comes from Hemibagrus guttatus, assembly GCA_033459395.1. Lineage (NCBI taxonomy): Eukaryota > Metazoa > Chordata > Actinopteri > Siluriformes > Bagridae > Hemibagrus > Hemibagrus guttatus. Next base: position 25,115,116 of record JAUCMX010000008.1, read on the forward strand.
GGTTAAATACCAGTTCTCCTGTCAGAAGACTGGATGTTACAATTCAGTGAAATATTCATATGAAGCCTTTAGCTTGCCTTCTTTGTTTCCATACAGGTAAAGAGATTTATGAACTGTGCTATTTTCCATGGCTCAGACATATCCTCATAGGGATAGAAGTACATAGGGCATTGCATGAGGAAACCAGAGCAATAGGTATCTGTAGAATTGATTTGGTGCCAGCATTGGAGGTGTAGGCACTGAAGGCAAAGGATTCTTATTTTGGTGTTGAGGTAGGCAGGCCAATAACATTTCTTTCCTATCAGCTGTTCATGAGATATGAACTGCTCTTAGCATAAATCCTGCTCTAATGCCTCATCCATGGATAGGAAAAGTAATTTCTCAGTTAATAAAAACAGAGATGAATGCAAGTGCAGTTTATTGATGTTTAATGAGATCAGGGCAGACAAATCCAGAATTTGAGGCAGAATCAAATGGGCAGTCATGTTTGTAGGTCACACTGCATTCTAGGAATTGGAGTTTGTGGACTGTTTGGGCCTGACACATGAGTTCAGTAAATGTATTTATGTACAGTAAATAAGTAGATTGAAGTATTTAGAATACTAAAAATATATTTAAAATCTACAATAATTGTAACCTAATGTATTTCTCTTTAAGTACACTTATGTAAAGACGCTGAGGCGGCGTTAGAATCCATATGCAGAGGTTTTAATGCAATCCACAGGAAACAAATCCAAATCAGAAAGCAATAGACGTAAACGTTAGGCAGGCGAAGGTAGGTACACAATAGGCAGTCCAATCCAAGCAACAAAACAAGGGGGTAATCCAAAAGGCAGAAACAAAGCAAATGGGCAACGGTCATACACAGGATAGCAAAAATAAGGAATACGGAAGCGCTCGGTAAGGCAGGTAAACTGGCAATACTTTGCAATGAGTGAGAGCATAGCCATGCTTAAATGTCTACCAAACAGGAAGTAACCCATGAAGCAGAGGGAGCGGCAGACAGTCAGTACTCGGGAGAGGGCTCCCTCTGCTGGCGTGGCATTACAACTTACATATCTTAGTATATAAAGAAAATAGTCTACTTCTATCCACTTAATTTGGCCTTACACAAATACAGTAGTGGACATCTCTAATTAATATACAAAGCAGACTTAGCAAAAATAAACATTGCATCTCTTTAAATATACATTAGTGTATTTGTCTTAATATAAATATGTTAGCATATCTTAATGAAATTGCCAAGTTATCTTAGAAGATTAATGACAGGATATTTTCTTAAGGAATAGTGATATTAATATTGCTGTGAAATTATCTCCACTTTCAGGTGATTTTCTTGCTTTTCTGAAAACACTTGGACTTGACACGTACTACCCAAACAAGCTGACTCTGAGGTCTTTGCTGGAGATCAACAATGGCACTTTTTCTGATGAAGAGGTTCACTCACTGCAAGCATTACCACAGGCATTTCTACACAAATTACTGACGGTTAATTCAAATTCAAGATCATTAACATGTGTACCTCATGAAAATAATGACCAGGGATGTGATGCCACCCCAAATCTTCTAGATCTCCACACTGCACTCTTTGCCTGTGCTGACAGTTTCCTTCAGCAAGAAATGGCGCTTAAAATGTCAATGTGCCAGTTTGCAGTACCATTTGTGTTACCCAAAGAAGTTCCTAATCAATGCACTCTTATGTTATGGGCTCTTAGAGGTATCCTGAAAGAATGGCGTCCACAATCAGTGTCAGAATCTAAAGGGTTTGTTGAAGACAGTGTTGTTAATGCAAAAATTCCTTTGATATCATTTGTGAGGCTAAGCAACTGCAGCTTGACCAAGTCAAAGATATTGAACCAAATGCTAAAAAAGTCCCAGCAGCACCATGATTTTTTTTCTCATCAAGAAATAAATGTAGGATCTTCTGTCAGGGTAATTGCTAATGGCATGGTTGAAATATGCTGGAGTCTGCCATGTGGAAACAAAACCATTGATGTATTTCCTGAGCCAGTGGCTTTTGCTAATTTAAGAGGAGATGTTTGCACATTCGAAACCCAATTCAGTTTCCTTACTCAGGTGTCAACAGCTGTCTTTGTGTTCCTGGACAGTGCTGATGAAAATGAACAAAGGCTGTTTGATTCGTTACAAGGAATTAAGAACAAAATTTATTTTGTGGTCAACACTCAGAGAAATATGAACAAGTCATCAGCAGTTGATACTCTGAAAATGGAGAAAGATCACATCATTCTGAAAACCCAAGACATGAATTTGCTGAAATTCTCAAAGATGATCAGCTCTGCCATTAAAAATGTGCTAGGTGAACATCACACATCATGTGAAATGGAGGCTATGAAGAGAATTGCTCAAGAATTAGGCCTTGGCATTGATGAAAGTGAAAGCAGAGCCTGTGTGTCAGCAGAGGGAACAGCAGAGATAATTCTGAAAAATATTGGAGTTCGCCGCACAGTGGAATTTAAAAAGTCACGGCTGCCACTGCAAGGTGAAAACTGGAAAAGACTGGCTCAGATAGAGAAAGAGCAATGCCGATTACAACATTCAGGCGAGTTGAGTTTGGAGGAATATAAGGCCCAACTTCAAAAAGAAAAAGATGAAATTCGCTACAAACAAAGCCAGTATAAGATGACAGAAACAATGGACATCTTAATAAAGGCATTGTCCACCTCTGACGATATTGAGCGAGCCTTTTTTCTCAGATGGTTGGGACTAAAGCTGGACATGCGATCACGCAAACAAATGTCAGAACTTCGGCACAAATACGCACAGTGTGAACAGAAGAAAGACCGAGATGTTATAGCCCAGTTAGACCAGGAGCTGATTGATTGTTCTCTTGGCATAGAACATTACATGAGAGAAATGGGACAAATCTATGAGGCTGCTTCATTTGGTTCAGCTAACATGTCTGACAAAATTCTCAGTCTTCCTACTCTGGCTGCCAAACTGCTCCTGGCTGGGTTTCCTCTTGAACTACTTGATGGAGATGCATCAAATATCCCAGAGAAATGGGTGAGTGATGTTCTCATGGAGCTTCACAGGATGGTTGGAGAGAAGAGCCGTTTGCTCATAATAACTGTGTTAGGGGTTCAGAGTACTGGTAAATCAACACTGCTCAACACTATGTTTGGAGTGCAGTTTGCAGTGGGTAGTGGACGATGCACACGTGGAGCATTCATGATTTTCCTTCCTGTGGGTAAAGACTTAAAGGAAGAGTTACTTTGTGACTTTGTCCTTCTGATTGATACAGAGGGCTTGAAATCACCAGCACTGGCACAACTGGAAGACAGTTATGAGCATGACAATGAATTGGCCACGTTTGTGATTGGTCTTAGTGATGTAACCATCATCAATGTAGCAATGGAGAATTCCACAGAGATGAAGGACGTCTTGCAGATAGCAGTTCATGCTTTTTTACGGATGAAGGAAGTTGGTAAAAAAACAGTCTGCTACTTTGTTCATCAAAATGTTGGAGTTGTATCAGCACACGAGAAAAACATGACAGACAGGAAAAAGCTCCTGGAACAGCTGAATGAGATGACACTGATTGCAGCTGAGATGGAAAAACAACACCATGTGAAGAAATTCACTGATGTTTTGGATTACGATTTGGAAAAGAATAACTGGTATATACCAGGCCTATGGCATGGCACACCACCAATGGCTTCAGTTAATACAGGCTACAGTGTGGCTGTTCTTGATTTTAAGAAAAACCTCTTGGAAATGCTTACCAAAAGAACAGATGAACAACCCATGCAGATCCCAGAGTTTCTAAAATGGATGAGTAGCTTGTGGAGGGCAGTGAAGTTTGAGAATTTCGTCTTCAGTTTCAGAAACACTCTTGTGGCCCATGCTTACGAGAACCTTTGCAAAGAATTTTCAGACTGGGAGTGGTCTTTCAGAAGACATATCCTCACTTTGATTGCTAATGCAGAGGTTAAAGTATCTAATGCTGAAATAAATTCTATTCAAGAAGTTGCTGAAACACTAAAGAAAAACTTACACAAAGAGATTGCAGATCAAACCAGATTAATAACTGAAAAACTGAAAGACTACTATAAAATGAGAGACCGTTATGTGCATTTGGTGGAAAAGTACAAAGCTGATTTTACTAACAGCATTAAATCTCTGCAGTGTGAAATTACAGATGAAGTGAGAAAGAGATTGGAAGCTCTTCTTGAGAAGAGGAGAAACAAGGAGAAAGTAGAAGACATACAAAATAAGCAATCTGATATAATTAAAGACAAAATCATGCAACTACTTCAGAACTACAAAGGTCACAAAGGTGATGTGACTGACGAGGATCTCAAAGAAGATTTTGAAAGTATGTGGAGCCGTGAGGTGGAAACTGTCACTGGCCTTACAGAAAAAGATGTTCCTCATGATGTTTTTATAAAGTTTCGTTCAAGTTTCGGACATCGTAATGTCTCACAATATTTGCAGACAATTAGGACTTTGACAGATTATGGGCAAGAACAGTTCAAGGCCAAGAAAGAACATGTGAAATTGGGAAAATTAAAAGGTTTAGTATATGCACATCGTGGTACAAAGCAGGAGCTACAGATTATTGCAGTTGATGTCATTACCAATTGCAGCAGGATGATTGAACAGTTTACACAATCCAAAAATGATTACCAAACTACATTTACAAAAGATCTGCTTGATGAAATTAATGAACACCTCAAAAGAGCAGGCACCAAATACACTACCAAATTTGAATTTGACCTGAAATTGCACATTTGTGGCATTGCCTCTCGGAAATTCACAGAGATGCACAGGAAGTATCTCACTGAGCAAGATCCATTAAAACATTTACAGAAATTTAAGAGTCAGTATCTCTCTGATTTCATTGATTTGCACAGAAAGAGGGACCAGTGGCAAAGGAAACCACAAGAATTCACTCAGCTCTGTCTCAAACCAGCAGTGACTGAGTACATCGACCTGTCCATCGGACCTGACATTGTTGATGCAATTTTGGAGAGTAAAGCTACTGAGTATAGTTCACGAACACTATTTCAGTATACAATTCAAAAGGAAATGCTGGAAAATTCAAACTTCAATGAATTTGTAAAGTACATTTTACATTATGAGAATTATGTCAAAGATTGGATATACAATCACATTGTTGAATGCTTTTCCAAAGACATATCTCTGCAAAAATTAAAAATAAAGAAGCTGGAAACCATGATTAAAAACCTGACTGAAGCAGTAAAAACATCTAAGCTTGAAGCCAATGGGTCTCCTTTGCCCAATACTGTAGAAGGTACCACAAATTTGATCCAGAATCTTTGCAAAACTATGAGTGATGTCCTCTCCATACACATGAGCACAGTGGACAGTGTCCTGTTTCAGAACACAAGCTGTTGTGATCCATTCACCAAAAGTCTTTATGAATGTATTGATGACCTGAAACAGCAAATAGCAAAGGAGATCTCAGAGTCAACTGATATCACTGAGACACTGAAAAATGTGTCAGTAAAACCACAAGATGAGCTTTTCAAGAGGGTGTTTGGATGTGGAGTACAGTGTCCATTTTGCAAAACACCATGTGAGGCAGGTGGAAAGGAACATCAGCAACACCATGCAGCTGTTCACAGACCACAAGGACTTAGCTGGTACAGATACATAAAGAATAATATCCTTTGTGAGGAGATTTGTACATCTAGTGTTCATGGCAATGGGACATTTGACAACCATGAAACAAATTTCCAACCTCATCCCTACAAAGACTACCGGAAATACTACCCAGAATGGCATATTGCACCTGACATGTCAGTAGAAGCCTCAGATTACTGGAAGTATGTGCTGGTGATGTTCAATAAGGAATTTGCTGAAATGTATGATGCAGAGCCAGCTGTGTATCCAGATGCGTGGAAAAGAATCACTAAAGATCAGGCTTTTATTAGTCTGAAACTCATGTTTAATATTAGGTAATGGATGACTGGCAAACATAACAAAATTATTGACATTTGTAAAGAAGACAACTTAATCACTCATAGACATGTTATTGAGCAGGTGAAGCAGAAACTGGAGTGTTAGTTATGCAGTTAGTTAGGCAGTTGATCCTTTTAAATACAATTATCTAAATATACATAGAATCAATGTTATTAAAATGATGCTTTGGGAGATTTAAGTGGTTTGTAATAAACATTATGTCTGTATGTCTATAATACACAGTTTTTTTTATATGTAGTAAATGTGTATTTATTTTAATGGTTGGGTTGTTTCTTTGTCTGGAATGTTAAATGTAATATTTCTCATATTCATTCAGTTTAATACTGTTTTCATTATACATACATATCTACCTATAAACACGTGTATGCAGTACAACAAAACAGTTTCTCTAGCTTAAGTTATACATAGAATAACTTATTAATGCAAATGACACACAAGACAAAGGACAGTATGTGGGTGAAGCATTAAGCAGGGTAAAAACCAGATAAACAAAATTGTAAAATTATAAATGCATCTTTCATGTTTTATGTAAAGTATAATGTCTTAAAACAGACAAACAAATGCTTAAACAATTTATTTGGGACAGATTATGAAACAGTAGTATTAAGAAATGTAAAAGACGTTATGTTAAATGTTCATAAAAACAATATTGTGAAATTCCATCAGTATCTGTTTAGTGACAGGTCCACTAACGTCATGACCTTCATTTCATAAAGTTCGTCATGTCCAACAACTACGACTTCAGCACCCACAGCTCACATGTACTTTCATGTTCACAGTCTCCTTCATTCTGGTCACTCACACCTGTCCACAATTACCATGCATTTACAAGTCACTTTCATTCATTCATTGTGAAGGATACAGTCAGTTTATCCTTTGTTCATGATGTTACTAAGTGTTTGTTTATCCATATATGCTAACCTGGTTTTGACATTTACTCCAGTTCCTGATTTCTGCGTTTCTGCCTAGCCCCAATACCACTGTGTGCTAATCAATTGACCTTAGCATGTTTTTGACCCTGCTTTTGCCTAACATTTTTAGTTTATCTGCTTGTCTTAATAAAACCTTTACCTGCATTTGCCTCCTCGTAGCCTCTTATTTAGTCATCAAAATATTAGTATCTGTTTTTGTATTCAAAATCAAACTGGAACTGGCCATGTATAAAGAAAATGCAAGTTGATATTTTAACCTGTGCACAGTGTGAAAACTCTTGCAATAAATGACAAAATTCTAAATAATCCCAATTTTCAGAGTGGGAAATGTAAATTCTATACTACATTTGGCTGACACCTTTACCAAGAGCAACTTACACACACATATATATATATATATATATAATTGGTTGAATAGGAATAGGAGGGATAGGCAAGGATGCATCCACATTCCACACAGGGATCTGATGAGGGCAAGCTTGTCCTCTCAATGACAAGTTGCAGCTAGTCTCTGCCACTTGTCATCAAAATGCAGAGCTCTGCTGATTTAATGAAATCTTGAGAGGGACAAGGTGGCTCTGAAAATTGCACGACCACTGCAGTCATCCCACAGGCAGCATGTAGATTCCCCTCTGGACCTGAAGACTCCGGCCAAAATCAGTAGCCCCATGTAAGCACAAAGATATGTAGAGTCCACCTCGATCCAGTTTCACATGGTATGGCTCCCATAGTTGGTGGTCTTTCTGACAATACAGGTTGAACACAGAATCCATGTTCTGGGCCCTGGCGATGGTGTAACGTGTCGGCCTTTGGAGTCAAAACTCTGGCAGGCTGAAAAAAGGGAGTTGTCTCCATGGTGGTGGGAAACCACACTTTGCTGTTTCTCCTAGTACACCCAGATGCAGGATCCTCTGTATCCTCCTTGCCTTCAGTGGAAGAAGCTGGAGAGGATGATGAGGGTGCCACAACAAAATCAGGATCTGACTCTCTTGAGTCAGTAGTGTCAGAGGGAGAAGATGATATATCCTGCAGTTCACTGGAGGGGTCAGGCTGCACAGTCATTTCCAAAACTTCAGTACAAGTGTAGCCCCTCCTTAGGGTGGTTGATCCTCTTCTTGCCATCAAATGACCAGCAGGGTGACATGCAAGTGTTTAAATTCACTTACTTTGCTTTTGTTTAATCTGTACTTCTCACCATCCAAAGGCAGCAGGTGCAGAAATACACTTACTTTGTTTTTGTTTACTCCATTCAGTCTCTTTGTAAGTCTGAGATCTGACATGCATATTCTGATTTTCTCAGACACATCAAGGTCAGTGCCAAAGGTCTCTCTCTCTCTCTCTCTCTCTCTCTCTCTCTCTCTCTCTCACACACACACACACAGACAGACAAACACACTATATTAGAATTCCCTATGAAGGTGAAATCTGAAACTTCTTCTTTCAACTTGTTGAACTGCAGTCATGCACTGGGCAGCCATCTGTTGTCACACTTTACCAAGGAGGAGGGCCGAGAGGAAGCTAAACTGAATCACTGCGGTTAGAACCCTAACAGTTCGATAGATCCCCAGAGCACAGTCAGGAAGAGAAGTCTCTGAGGAAGCAACCATAATACTAGCCAACGACTGAGTGGAGTGAGGGAGCTAAATAGTGTGCTGGTAATTGGGTGCAGGTGACAGTGCTAGAACTCCGGTGATTGGGGGCGTGGTTGAGTGGCTGTGGTCGGTGCATCCGTGACATCTGTGACATTCTGTTAAAAAGTCTTGATGCGCAGGGCATCTCTGAAGACATGTTGCACTCGCGGCTTGTTGGCTTTGCAACTGATGGGGCTGCTTCTGTGATGGGCCGATACAGAGGGGTGGCCACGCTCCTGTGTGAAAAGATTAACCCCGACCTCACCGTCATTCACTGTATGAATCACAAGTTAGAACTTGCGGTCCAACCTGACACTAATGAAACAAAACCTAACATACAGAAACAAAAACCTAGAACATAGAACATAGAACATAAAACAATGACCGACAAAGACAGATACAAAAGGATCCCTATTTATAGGGCTAAACATTAGGGCTAATTGGATACAGGTGACACAATCAGGAATGAGAACAATGGGCAGGGAAACACGCAGACAAGCAGGCTTCCAAGATTCACCTGCGCCCTCTCCAGGCCTGGCAGAGAACTGTCCAGCTGTTCCTGACATTAGTTTTCTTAGACTGTTTCTTAGTTTTTATGTTCACAGCACCTTGTGCTATACAGTTAATAGCCTATCGCTCTATTGGAGTAAAATTTTTCTTTTGCAAACGCAGTGTTCAAAATAGACATAGCCTATTTATTTTTTGTTCACAGTACCTGGTGCTATACAGTTATCACTCTATTTGAGTAGACTAATTAAAAAATGATTAATTTTTTTTTGTTCCACTGTGCATTGTGATCTGTTCATGAATCAAAAAGTTTCAAAGCATCCCCCCCTCTGGTTTTTCCACAAATCGCACCCTGACTGTGTATATATTTTTGTGTTCCCATAACAACACATCCTATAATGTTTTATTACACAAATTATTACATCTAGGCACCTTTATCACCAGTGAGTGAGTGAGTTAATTAATTATTAATGTTAATAATATTAACATTATTTTTTAGAGTTTTGAAAGCAAATATAAATCAAATAGGCCAGTTGCATAAATGGAACTGCCTTGATTTTATGATCTAACAAAATTTATCAGTAAAGATGTAACAATTTTATTAATACTCTTAGAGGAATTGAGGAATAACATGCAACAGGTCATGTGGTTATACATAAATAATCCATGCCAAGGTGGTGTGATATGACAGAACATAAAACATGAAAGTGTAACAGCGTGCTCTGCAGTGTGTTATAACACTTATACCAAAGCAAATTGTCAGCCATTACAGTGTTTAATTTATTGATGAATGACACTTTACACATTTTATTGGTTAATAGTGGTGGTTTAATGCCATGCCATTAGTATTTGTTTAGCATCAGGTCCACTAATATCATGGACTCCATTTTGCAAAGTTCACCATGTCCTACAAACATGGCTGCACCTGATTCCGGCACCCACAACTCACATGTACTTTCATGTTCACACTCACACCTGTTCACAATTACCAGACACTCACAAGTCACTTTAAAATAACTTTGTTTTCATTCATTGTTTGTGAAGGATACGCTCAGTTCATCCTTTGTCTTTGATGCCTCTCATTTAGTCATCAAAATATTTACATCTTTTTTTTGTATCGTGCAAGTTAATATTTTCTTAATTGTGCAGAGTGTGAAAATTCTTAAAATAAATGACAAAATTAAATAATCTCACTTTTCTGATTATGAAATGTAACTTCTATATTACATTTGGCTGAAACCCTTACCCAGAGCAACTTACGTTTATCTCATTTATACAACTGAGCAGTTGAGGGTTAAGGACCTTGAAGTCATAACAATAATTTAAAGTCATAATTATAATATAATAATAATAATAATTATTTAATGTCACACTGATAATCTAGCCATGGGGGTCACAGTCCAGTGACTTCTGTGCCGGTCCCAAGCCCAGATAAATAGAGAGGGTTGTGTCAGGAAGGGCATCCAGCGTAAAACATTGCCAAATTTAACCATGCGAATCGTCAGTATGAATTTCATATTGGATCGGTCGAGGCCCGGGTTAACAACGACCGCCATCTGTGACGTTGACCTACAGGGCGCCGGTGGAAATTGGGCTACTGTTGGTCGAAGAAGTAGAGGAGGGAGGAGAGTGCACAGACAGAGAGAGAAGACGAAAGGTAAGAGTGTAGGACTGAGAATAGGAACTCTGAATGTTGGTACTATGACAGGGAAAGGTAGAGAGCTGGCTGATGTGATGGAGAGAAGGAAGGTGGATATACTGTGTGTACAGGAGACCAGGTGGAAGGGTAGCAAGGCTCGTAGTATAGGAGCAGGATTCAAGCTGTTTTATTATGGTGTGGATAGTAAGAGAAATGGGGTAGGTGTGGTCCTGAAGGAGGAGTTTGTGAGGAATGTCCTGGAGGTGAAGAGAGTGTCAGACAGGGTGATGAGTCTGAAGTTAGAGATTGAAGGGGTGATGTTGAATGTTGTTAGTGGTTATGCCCCACAGGCAGGTTGTAAGTTAGAGGAGAAAGAGAGATTCTGGAGTGAATTAGATGAGGTGAAGGAGAGTATTCCCACGGGTGAGAGAGTGGTGATAGGAGCGGATTTTAATGGACATGTTGGTGAGCGGAACACAGGTGATGAGGAGGTGATGGGCAAGTTTGGAGTTAAGGAAAGGAACCTTGAAGGACAGATGGTAGTGGACTTTGCTAAGAGGATGGACATGGCTGTGGTTAACACTTATTTTCAGAAGAGGGAGGAGCATAGAGTGACTTACAAGAGTGGAGATAGGAGAACACAGGTAGACTACATCCTATGTAGAAGAGGCAATCTGAAAGAGATTAGTGACTGTAAAGTGGTAGTGGGAGAGAGTGTAGCCAGACAGCATAGGATGGTGGTGTGTAGGATGACTCTGATGGTCTGTAAGAAGAAGAAGTCAGAGATAGAGAAGAAAACCAAGTGGTGGAAGCTGAAAAAGGAGGAATGTTGTGAGGAATTTAGACAGAAGTTGAGGCAGGCTCTGGGTGGTCAGGTAGTGCTGCCAGATGACTGGGAATCTATAGCAGAAGTAATCAGGGAGACAGGGAGAAAGGTGCTGGGTGTGTCATCTGGAAGGAGGAAAGAAGATAAGGAGACTTGGTGGTGGAATGAGGAAGTTCAGGATAGTATCCAGAGGAAGAGGTTAGCCAAGAAGAAGTGGGACATGGACAGGACTGAAGAGAATAGGCAGGAATACAAGGAGTTACAGCGCAGAGTGAAGAGGGAGGTGTCTAAGGCCAAGCAGAAGGCTAGACACTAGAGAAGAACAGAAGGACTTGTACAGGATAGCTAGGCAGAGGGATCGAGATGGGAAGGATGTGCAGCAAGTTAGAGTTATTAAGGATAGAGGTGGAAGGGTGCTCACAAGTGAGGAAAGTGTACAGAGGAGATGGAAGGAGTACTTTGAGGAGCTGATGAATGAGGAAAATGAGAGGGAAAAAAGAGTAGAAGGGGTGGACTCTGTGGAACAGAAAGTAGATAAGGTTAGAAAGGATGAAGTCAGGAAGGCTTTGAAGAGGATGAAAAGTGGGAAGGCAGTTGGTCCTGACGACATCCCGGTGGAGGTCTGGAAATGTCTGGGAGAGGCAGCAGTGGAATTTTTAACTAGTTTGTTCAACAGGGTTTTAGAGAGTGAGAGGATGCCTGAGGAATGGAGAAGAAGTGTGTTAGTGCCGATCTTTAAGAATAAGGGTGATGTGCAGAGTTGCAGCAACTATAGGGGGATAAAGTTGATGAGCCATACAATGAAGCTATGGGAAAGAGTAGTGGAAGCTAGATTAAGGAAGGTAGTGAAAATTTGTGAGCAGCAGTATGGCTTCATGCCCAGAAAGAGCACAACAGATGCAATTTTTGCTCTGAGAATTTTGATGGAGAAGTATAGGGATGGTCAGAGGAAGTTGCACTGTGTGTTTGTAGACTTGGAGAAAGCGTATGACAGGGTGCCAAGAGAAGAGCTGTGGTACTGTATGAGGAAGTCAGGAGTAGCAGAGAAGTATGTCAGAGTGGTGCAGGACATGTATGAAAGGAGCAGGACAGTGGTGAGGTGTGCTGTAGGTCAGACAGAGGAGTTCAATGTGGAGGTGGGACTGCATCAGGGATCGGCTCTGAGCCCCTTCCTGTTTGCTATAGTGATGGACCAGTTGTCAGAGGAGGTCAGACAGGAGTCTCCTTGGACAATGATGTTTGCAGATGACATTGTGATCTGTAGTGAGAGCAGGGAGCAGGTGGAGGAAAACCTGGAGAGGTGGAGGTTTGCGCTGGAGAGAAGAGGAATGAAAGTCAGTCGTAGTAAGACTGAGTACATGTGTAACAGTAAGGTTACAGGGTGAAGAGGTGAATAAGGTACAGGAGTTTAAGTACTTGGGGTCAACAGTCCAGAGTAATGGAGAGTGTGGGAAAGAGGTAAAGAAGCGAGTGCAGGCAGGTTGGAATGGGTGGAGAAAGGTGTCGGGAGTTCTGTGTGATAGGAAAATATCAGCGAGAATCAAGGGGAAGGTGTACAGGACAGTGGTGAGACCGGCCATGCTGTATGGTTTAGAGACAGTGTCACTGAGGAAGAGACAGGAGTCAGAGCTAGAGGTAGCAGAGCTGAAGATGTTGAGGTTCTCTTTGGGAGTGACAAGATTGGACAGGATTAGGAACGAGTACATCAGAGGGACAGCTCATGTTGGATGTTTGGTAGACAAAGTTAGGGAGGCCAGATTAAGATGGTTTGGACATGTTAAGAGGAGGGAGAGTGAGTATATTGGTAGGAGAATGTTGGACATGGAGCTGCCAGGCAGGAGGAAAGCCAAAGAGGAGGTATATGGATGGAATTAATGAGGATATGAAGCTAGTGGGTGCAAGTGTTGAGGATGCAGAAGATAGGGATAGGTGGAGAGAGATGATTCGCTGTGGCGACCCCTGAAGGGAAATGCCGAAAGAAGAAGTAAGGATTTTAGTAATTTATTAAAGCAAGCTTAGGAAGATGCATGCTATACATAGGTCTTGTCCGAATTTTGAACAATTACAAGACAAAACTAATACAAATTAATAATTATGGTTTCTAAAAAGTAAGGAACAACATACAGGTCATGCAGTTCTACATAAATAATCCATGTTAGGGTGGTGTGACGGGGAACAACATGACGCACAATGAAGTGTAACAGCATGGTCTGCAGTGTGTAAGTACGCTTATACCACAGCAATTTGCCAGCTATTATGACGTTTCATTTTTAATGAACGACATCAAACAGTGTACTGGTTAATAGTAGAGGTTTAAAAAATGTCATCAATATTTTTTTTGGATGTGGAATTTAATTGAAACTTGGTATGTGTAATGAACATGCACAGATTGATCAGAAGGTTGTGAATTCAAATCCCAGCTCCACCAAGCTGCCACTGCTGAGCCCCTGAGCAAGGCCCTTAACCCACAATTGCTTAGTTGTATAAAATAAGATGGAATATCATCTAGTCATCCTGGATAAGGGTATCTGCCAAATGGTTTAAAACGACATAGTTTTTTTTAAATTTATATATACATAATGTCAATGGACAATGGTTATTATACAAAATGCAAATATTAAATATTATTATTATTATTATTATTATTATTATTAATAATAATAATAATAATAATAATAATAATAATAATAATAAAAAAACATGGGTGTGTTAGATTTATAGTGAGAAAATAATCAAGGGCCCCCTGAAGGCTTGGGCCGGCCCTGGTTTAAATGATTATTTTATTTAGACAGCCAGCAAAGATATGCTGCTCTTTGAACAGTGTGCTGTCTGCACAAGATGTAGTTAAAATGCTTGTTTAAAAGATATAATGTAATATAATTTTGATAACCATAGAAAAAATATTATGTAATTTGTATTAAATTCATGGTCAGGTGTGTCTGATGTTGTTCTGTGGAATAAATTCCTAACCTCCAAAAATATTATCTGATAAGTCAAGTCAAGAAGCTTTTAAGTCATTTCAATCAAAAATTGTAAATTTCCCATTGGGATGCAAATTTCCGATCAGGATAAATAAACTATCTATCTATCTATCTATCTATCTATCTATCTATCTATCTATCTATCTATCTATCTATCTATCTATCTATCTATCTATCAATCTATCTATCTATCTGTCTGTCTGTCTGTCTGTGTGTATGTCTGTCTGTCTGACTAACTACCTACCTACCTAGCTGGTCCAGTGCCGAGTGAAATGAATAGGCTTAGGTCTGGCCTCTGCTCAGTTGGAATGAAAACCTGCACTCACACCGACCCTTTGTGGATATGATAGGACATCCCTGTCTGAAATATTTTGTGAGTTACAGTTATTAAACGTTAGTAGCCTATTGAAAACCAAGATCAGTTGGTTAAACAGATGGAATCAGGTGTGGCTTTTGCTTGATTGAAATATCAACCTGCACCCACAGAGAGCCTTTGCGGATAAGATTGGACATCCCTAATTTAAGAGGTCCTCTAAAGTGACAACCCAACCTTGCCTTGTGTAACAGGCAATTCCTCCCAGACCACCAGAGGGCACCATTACTCAGTGTTAGAACTTCTTTTTCTGTTGTTTGCTCCATTTCCTTCTTAGATTATTGCACACCTGCTTTGTATTGATCAATTTGTCAAATTTCCCTTCTTTGTTGGCTAGAGCATTATTTTTATGTTCGTGCCCAGATTTGGGTTGTGGTTTATATTTAATTATTTGTAGTTAAAAAAATTTACGCCTTGGGACCGGCACTGCATCCAGTGGCTGGGGTTGAGGCACTCCTGGTGGTCTGGGAGGAATTGGCTGGAATCGAACCCGGGCCTGCCGCATGATAGGTGAGTAACCTACCACTGAGCCACCAATGCCCCGCTGTGTGTATAATTTGTTTTAATTCTTATGTTTCTTTAGCCTTACCTGCTCCCTGAGTCCTAGTCTGTTTGGCCTTCCCTGTGTTCTGGTTAGTGATTTGTTCATTTTCTTTGTCCCTATTAAAGGAGCTCTACACTTTACATCTGATTCCTTGGTTATCCATTATAACATATTGATGTTTGTTTGCAAAGATCACATCCTAAAGCTCACTAGTTAAGTGTCACTTGCTAAGTGAGTTACACACTGCAATGAAACACAATTAATCCATTTTGTAATCAGATGCCAAAATGTCCATGATTCTCCTGCACCATCACATTATCACTGAAACAGAGAGGAGAGCAGAACAGTCCAAACCAGTCGAGTGAAGAAATGAGGACTAAGTGAGTGACTTTTACTTCATATGTTGAGAGTGAGAATGATGTGAATGATTCTGATAATGAAAGTCAGATTTAATTTACAATTATTAATTTATCGTTCTTTAACATTCCCAGTAAATTGTTTTTCCACAAGAAGATAAGTTTATAAATGGCAGAGGATGTAGGCGGGTGTGTTTTACTGAAAGTGTTAATTGAAATTGTTCAATACATTAATTTGATTTAAAAAAAAAAAAGCTGTGCAACAACCATAAGGATTTTGCATTTTCTAATATGCACATAAAGTTGTAAAGTTGATTAAAACTTACACTGGTTGAAGGTGTGTTTGTTGTTTGGAAACACAAACATTATTTGGAATTTATTTTATTTTTATTTTATTTTAAAGGATTTACTCAGCACTCAGAGTTGTTAATAGCCCTTTGGAGGAACAGCAACGATTATTTGTAGAACTGTACAGGTAACGTTTTGTTCTTATTAAAACACTAAGAAATCTAGAACCATTAACTCTGTAGAGAACATCATTTAAAGAGTGCAGTATATGTTCTGTAAATTATTTTCGTGCTTTTTTTTTAGGTTTGTACAAAAACTATATAAATAAATGAATAAATAAACAAAGAGATTTATTATAGTGTGCTCCAGCAGCATCAGCAAAACACTGAGAATTGCTTTCGGCTGCTCCCTGTTCGGGGTCGCCACAGTGGACCAACTGGTCCGCACAACAACTTGGCAAATGTTTTACGCCGGATGCCCTTCCTGACGCAACCCTCCCATTTTTCCGGGCTTGGGACCAGCACTGCATCCACTGGCTGGGGTTGAGGCATTGGCTGGGAATCGAACCCGGGCCTTCCGCGTGATAGGCGAAAAACCTACCACTGAGCCACCAATGCAAAACTCTAAATGAGGAAAATCCTTTGGAAGACTGTTTTTCTATCCCTGCAGTACAGTTCCAGATGTCCATCATCATACTGCTATAGGTCCCAAACTTATTTTTGCCAGCTGAACTACTTAAACATAAATTATAACGCTTAAGACTAACTTTAAGTGAAACTTTTATAATAAATGGCAAAACTTTTTCCTTAAATACGCTCAATCTTCAGTTGATGAAACCAAATATCTTTATTACTACATTCAGCTAACAAAATTATCCAGAGCAACATGTTATTATCTCATTTATACAAATGAGTAGTTGAGGGTTAGGAGACCCTCTGCAGTGGCAGCTTGGCAGTGCAGTGCTGAAATTTCAACTCATGGCTTTCCTGTTAGAAGTGAAATGTCTTAATCTACTTTTTGTATTTGTATTATTTTTTTTACATGTAACATTAATAATTTGCTGAGACTCCAAACAGGGAGCAGGTGGAAGAAGAAGAAGAAGAAGAAGAAGAAGAAGAAGAAGAAGAAGAAGAAGAAGAAGAAGAACAACAACAACAACAACAACAACAACAACAACAACAACAACAACAATTAACATGTGACATTGTCATTCCTGCACTCCCCGCAGCTGTCATACTATAAAAAGGTGTTTTTTGTGTGTATGTATGTATATTTTATACATACACACAAAGAGGAAGAGGTCCTTAGGCACAGACTGTCTCCTTTTTTTCATGCCGTTCTTTCATCCATCCCCAAGAAGATCAAGATCTCTTCACAGGTCAACCAGGAAAGCCACACCTAAGGACTCCATCATCCACTTTCACGTTCTTAGATTGTTACCCCTAATATTTCAATACACTCTTTACTTACTCTCCTTCTCTGGGGTCATTATTTCCTAACGACTCTCCTCACTCTCATGTTCCCCTTGTTCCCTTAATGAGGCTATCCAGGGAGGTGAGGATCCTTGACCCTGGAGGATACAAATTTGTGGAATCCTGCCAACTTCCCTCAGACTGAAGAACGTTTCAGTCTATCAAGAAAGAAGTCCAGTTGACATAACTCAACTTACAGATAACCGCACCTGGATGACTGAGAATCTTCACAGACATAAATACGCTATGTTGCCAAAAGTTTTGGGACACCCCTCCAAATCATTGAATTCAGGTGTTGTTTTCAGGGGTTGGGCTTGGTCCCTTAGTTCCAGTGAAAGGAATGCTACTTAATGCTTCAGCATTCCAAGACATTTTGGACAATTTCATGCTCCTAACTTTGTGGGAACAGTTTGGGGATGACCCCTTCCTGTTCCAACATGACTGCACACCAGTGCAGTCGCGCTGGATAAGAGCGTCTGCCAAATGCCAGAAATGTAAATGTAAATGCACAAAGCAAGGTCCATAAAGACATGGATGAGTGAGTTTGGTGTGGAGGAACTTGACCTCAACCTGACAGGACACCTTTGGGATGAATTAGAGCGGAGAGTGCAAGGCAGGCCAAAACTGAGACATCTGCCTTTACATGCACATGAATTTAGTACGGAGTTGGCCTGAACCTTTGCAGCTATAACAGCTTCAACTCTTTTGGGAAGGCTTTCCGTAAGGTTTAGGAGTGTGTTTATGGACAATTTTGACCATTCCTCTAGAAGTGCAATTGTGAGGTCAGGCACTGATGTTGGACGAGAAGGCCTGGCTCGCAGTCTCAGCTCTAATTCATCCCAAAGGTGTTCTATCAGGTTGAGGTCAGGACTCTTCCGAACAAACTCACTATCCATGTCTGTGCACTGGTGCACAGTCATGTTGGAACAGGAAGGGGTCATCCCCAAACTGTTCCCACAAAGAGCATGAAATTGTCTAAAAATGTCTTGGTATGCTGAAGCATTAAGAGCTCCTTTCACTGGAACTAAGGGGACAAGCCGAACACCTGAATTCAATGTTTTGGAGGGGTGTCCCAAAACCATTGGCAATATAGTGTAACTTAAATGAACTTCACACCGCTATGCTACCGCATGTGGCCGCCAGATGGAGCTGAAACACGGCGATTCGATTTCGACATGCTGGTGACGTCAGTGTGACGCAGGTCTGCGACGCTCAGGTAAATCGCGGGAAATAGAAACCTGACACTTTAAATATGCCGGGAAAACATCAGGCCTGTTTTTTTTTAATTTTTTTTTTTTTTTTTTATCTCCAGTCAGTGGCTGAATGCGTAATTACTGTTTTGTTTTTTCCCCCAGCTTTAGTCAACAGAGCAGAATCAAATACTGAGGTAAGGAGTCAGGTTTATCTGCGCATGTGCAATAAAAAGTGTTGAAAAATAAGGATAATATTCATATAAGTTACAAAAGATAATAAAAAAGATAAGATAATAGACAAAAATGAATACAACTAGTTAATATAACAAATATTATAATATGCAAAATGAACTAACATTTCTTTTGGTTTAAGAGCCTTTTATTTTTTCATTATTATTATTATTTTTATCATTATCTTTATTATTGTGTGTTTTTTCATTATTTCATTATGTTTTTCATTAAAAGTCCAGTCTGATCACAGTTAGGTATAAAAAGAATTGCAGTTTCTTTGGGTTTGCACAAGTAACCTATACTTTAAGGCAATTTTTGTAAAATATACAACTAGTTAATAAATATCTCTGATACGAACCATGACCTCGCGTGAATCTGTTACAGTCTTACATACCAATCTATAGAAATATTTTTGTATGCAATTAAAACAAAACAAAAAAATTCCAAACCCTGCTGGAGACTTTAGTTTGCATTTTTAGTTTAATGTTATGTGCTAGATTTGTGGTAGATATTGTGGTAGATATTGTGGTAGATAATGTGGTAGATATTTGTTAGATATTGTGGTAGATATTGTGGTAGATATTTGTTAGATATTGTGGTAGATATTGTGGTAGAAATGTGGTAGATATTGTGGTAGATATTGTGGTAGAAATGTGGTAGATATTGTGGTAGATATTGTGGTAGAAATGTGGTAGATATTTGTTAGATATTGTGGTTGATATGTGGTAGATATTGTGGTAGATATTTGTTAGATATTGTGGTAGATATTGTGGTAGATATTGTGGTAGATATTGTGGTAGATAATGTGGTTGATATGTGGTAGATATTGTGGTAGATATTGTGGTTGATATGTGGTAGATATTGTGGTAGAAATTGTGGTAGATATTTGTTAGATATTGTGGTAGATATTGTGGTAGAAATGTGGTAGATATTGTGGTAGATATTGTGGTAGAAATGTGGTAGATATTGTGGTAGATATTGTGGTTGATATGTGGTAGATATTGTGGTAGAAATTGTGGTAGATATTTGTTAGATATTGTGGTAGATATTGTGGTAGAAATTGTGGTAGATATTGTGGTAGATATTGTGGTAGATAATGTGGTTGATATGTGGTAGATATTGTGGTAGAAATTGTGGTAGATATTTGTTAGATATTGTGGTAGATATTGTGGTAGATATTGTGGTAGATATTTGTCAGATATTGTGGTAGATATTGTGGTAGAAATGTGGTAGATATTGTGGTAGATATTGTGGTAGATATGTGGTAGATATTGTGGTAGATTAGCAGCAAAGCTATTAATTTTGCATTTTGCATGTTTTACCAAATAGCTTTTTTAAACTGTAAGCAAGTAACTCTACTTGTAACAAGAATGCAAATCAATGCAATTTAAAGGAATATTTTCCCCATCATGTATGATTCAGATAAACTACATACAGAGGTTGGGCATAGCACTTTGCTTAGCATTCACAGCTGTTAGCAAATATAAATAGCTGTGAAAAAATGTTAACGTTAATCAGTAGACTTATGAAATACTACATGGACAACCTGGAACAAGTACATAAATACAAAATAAGAAATTCATAAGTGCAACTTTCCTTTACAATTTTATGGTGTATTTAACTTCCTGATGGTCTGAGAGACCTTGAATTGAATTACTGGAATCAAAATTCTGACCAGAAACACTTTGTCAAAATGGTATTTTGTTTGCAGACCTACCAAAAGCACCCTACTGAATTTGGCAAGCTCTCAACATTGTGGCACTCAGTTTCTTTATGGGGACTTCTGAGTCCTCCAGGGGTTGGTGCTTGATTCACTCTGGTTCTTCCTTTTATACTAAATCTGAGTTCAGTGATGGGATCTGCCATTATAGTGTAGGCTATCCTGTTCCTCAAGGTACTTCCCAACTCCACTGCTAGAGAAAATAGTGGATACCATTTGGTCAGGAGTGCACTTGACATTCTTTTGAGATCAATCAACCACTAGCACTGAATCCCTGTATCACCTAGGCTAAACATTGAGCAGTTTAACTTCATCCTCTCACAGCGTTTATGCTAAATCTCTGGGATCAGAGGTCTCTGGGATTTTTAAAAAATAAATACAGCAAAGGTTATAAAGTTAGACAACATCCTTCTTATTTATTTTTCTATTGTATAAATATAATATATTCTATAAAAACTCTGCTACTACTGATATTAGTGGCTACCATTTAGCTAGTGCACCTTAAATTCTCCTAAACTATACCACTAGCATTATATCACCTTCTTGATATACTTCAGACCTAAATACTTCAAAAACCCCAAATACTGTGTTTGCTGTCTCTCATTGGCTGCAAATATATAATGTTTTTCTAAACAAGGGTTCGAGCTTGGTTACTATCACAAAGGTCCTGAGAAAACTGTGAATGGATTTAAGGCTATATTATGCACAACCAAATTTTCAATTATCAAGAGATCTCACAGATGTTTCCTTGCCTCTATTTAGAAAGTAGCTCAGATAAATATGTCAACATACTGCACACGGTATCTGTGTATTCATGTGTTGTGTGGGAGAGGATATGATTAGTGTTTGCATAAAGCTAGTAGTTAGTCATGAATGCAGGTATGTCACCCTGAGGTAAGAAAGACTGTTGGCTTGGAACACCTTGACCTACTGTTGAACTTCTACGGAAATTTTCAAAACCACGCAGTGCCTCGTCTGACACATGAAGAGCTAAATACAACATTGATGTCAGTTATGGAGTTTATAATTTGATAATTCTGCATTGTCTGTGTGCCTGAATTATGGAGGGGGTAATTAAGAGGGTTAAATGTATCCTGTTTTATTAAACAGTGCCAGTCAGCTTAGCACTGAACCCTGAAACGCTCTCACTATCATCTGGATTTGTGTCAGTCAAATGAAAAAAACCCCTCATCAAAATATGCATTTGACCCTAGGCGGTACAGAGACACCAGCTCTGATGTTTCTGATGGTTCATTTAAAAAGGTGTTTTTCTTCTTGGTCAAGCCATGGTGTTTGAACAGCATATAGTATGTGGTATAGTATAGACTCCATGTCTGTACACTTCAGAAATAAAGGTCACAACCTGAAATGTTTCCTTGTCATTAGGAGGATACCATTAATGGTGCATTGTTGTACCCGGTGTTGTTTTTAACCTAAAAATGTTTATTTAAAATAATTTAAGATGCATAAATGGACTCTAAAGGCCACTGATATACCTTTAAAACCTAATACCACAAGACACACAGAAACAATTGCAGCAACAATGAAATACTGATACCGATCGCTGTCTTTTATTTTGAGTGTCCAACACTACAAGCAAGTAAATTACAATGCCTATGTATAAGGACTCTTTTGGCTTAATGAAAAGTGTGCGATTGTAATTTTAATCCAATTAATAAGTCACATACATTGCTAATAATACACTCAGCAGATCTGCTGTTGTGTGTGTATTTGCCGAAAAGATCTTCATAATAAAAGAATGCAAAAACTAATCTTCACGTGCCATGTACTCGGGTCTGTTTCTACAAGTCATGATTCTTGGCATTTTTAACCGTCCTTCCTTCATGAATTTTCTCAACAAAGCAGATTTCCTCTTAAAGAAATCAATAACGAAAGGTCAGAAGGAGTGTGTTTGCATAGCGCGCACACACACACACACACACACCCACACACCCACCCCATCTCCACCCTCATTCCAGTAAATTCATCTCTGCTTTTTGTTCATCAGGTCAGGTACGTAATTTACCTCCAAGGCATGATCACCTTATGATCTCCCTGCATACTATTAAGGAATCTTAAGAATATGAAGATCTTCCAAAAGCTCTATCAGACATGCCGTTGCTGGTTGGGTGCTTTCACCATCCGTGCCCAGCTTGATACAAGACAGGCCACTGCTGATATTAAAGCTATAGCGTATACAAGATTCTGTTGTATTTCTGTGTTTTAAGTCGATTGACACGTCTTATTCTCATATACAACTTTTCATTTTGAACTAAAATGCCTCGAGTGTATACAAAAATAATTGGCCTTACCTTTCCAATGCTTTCAGAGGGAATTGTATATACTATTTTTATAGTACTTTCGATAGTAGACATCGTCACAAGGCAGACTTAAAGAAATCTCAATAGATTCAGATTCCTAATGGTTCAAGTTAATGTTGACCAGATACTGGGACATTAAAGTATTCCTCTCCTCTTGTATACTTATAGCTTCAAACCCTTTTTGTTTTGAAAGGAGGTGCAGTACGTGCAGATTGTGAACAAGACTTCTTTAATAATAACATTACATTTTATGTAATTAGCAGCAGTTTTTAGATTCAAGTTTAACATGAAATTTGAATGTTTCATTGTCACGTACACATTAAGAAAGAAGTCTGGAATGCAAATACTCTGGATTCTTGTTCGGAAGCTGGTTGCATTTCAGGTTCCTTGGAATGGCTTTGATTCCTTTTGATCAAGTTAATATTTCCGGGATGATTGTAAACATTAGCTGTACAACAAGTAATACACACAAAAACAAGTATGTTCTGTGATTTTCAGGCTTACTCGAGTGCGTAGAGCGCTTACTTCCTTAAATAAACCACTAAGTGTAGACTTTCTTCCTTCGCAGAGAGATATATCAGTTAACACAACTGAATGTAGAAGGGATTAAGAGATGGTCTTGATTTGAGGAAATTGTGATTCGTTTCATGGAGAAACCACAGATACCAGTCTCAAAGTTTCTGCTGCAAAAATGTACTTGCTTTCAGACTGTCCACTTGGTTATCATGTGCCACCTGGTCCTCCAGCAGATCCTAATGCATGTCCTCGTTCCCCTGCAAACAGGTTCTACCACCTGGGTCCACCATCTGATTTAGCATTTATTGTTGTACTGGTGTGGTCCTTCTGGGTTCTCCTGGATATCGCTGCCTCTTCAGATTCTCCACAGGCGAATGATCTAATGCTAACTGTCACCTTACATACCCAGGCATGCATTGTGGTTGCTGTGTGGATTTTGATAGCCAAGGCCCAACCATCTGGTGTTGGCTTCAACCCCTACCACCAGAGATATTCATAAATCTGAGTCACATCTCAAATCTCTCAGCTGCAGGGAAATATGGGGAAAACACTAGACTATATAAGGAATAGTATAGAATAAGGAATACTATATTATTTCCAAGAAATGTACTGCAATGCATACTGTACTGGACAAAGCCCTGGTCCTATATTTAATGTCATAATCTTGTATGCTATATGCACGAACCAGCATTTGCTCACATGCATGTATTAAAAGAATATCAACAAGCTTAGGCTAAACTTTTTGTCTCAACTAAACAACTTTCTCTGGGTGTTATAGGTGTCTCCCAAAACAGCTCTTGCAAACAATATTCCCCTGCTTTCTACTGTATCTCTAGGCTCACTCACTGATTTCGGCTCTCCCCCGCCCATGTCTGATGTTCCTGATTACAAAATAATATCTCCAGTGTGAGGCCTTTACAAAAATTACAAGGTGCTACTTATCAATGTTTTCTTTTAGCATCTTATTGTATTTAAATGAAATATTTCTACTTTCTACTGGTATCTACTTCTGTCTTGTCGGATTTGCATTGCAGTTGCGCGGCTACTTTGTAATCAGGCACAAACTGACAAACCTGAACTTGTATTTGAGAAATGCATCACCTACTAAGGAGGAGCTTGATGGGACAGAATAGTGAGCAAAATGAAACTAAAAAATGAAAGGCAAACAGGGATGTGTTTACAGCAGTCACTTTACAGTAAGAACTTGCTGATGCTGAAAATGAATTTGTGTGTGTATGTGTGTGAGAGAAACAGAGAGAGAGAGAGCGAGAGCAGAGCTTGAGTGCCCTCAACTTTGCCCTCATTTCTTGAACCATACTTTGTGTGTGTATTTAGAGCAGGAAGCATTGGTGCGAGGTTGTAATTATGGTGCAGACACCAGCTGCTTTTTCTGCATTCCTACACAAAGACACACACACACACACCCACACACTGATGCTGCCAACAGAGGTCATGACTTACCTTAGACACGCACACATTAGATCTGATCTCTGAGATCAGAGTCTTTGTACAGAATTTACCGTGGTAAAGATTTGCATGAACTCTCTGTATTGTGTACCTTTTTTTGTTTACATTTTTTTTTTTTAAAAATCTGCTTTTATTGTCTAGGATGTAGTAGCTTCACAGGTGTCAAAGAACCATGGCTGACACTTTAACTTGAAACTAAAGTGTAACATAACAATAGCAGCAATAATAGAGTAGTACATAATAGCAAACACTGATGCTGTCTTTGCATTCACAATTTGCATTCATCTTTACTAAGAACTTGTATCCTGTACGAATCTTGTTCAGGGTCATGGTGGAGCCACAGCAAGATTAGATGCAGAATGGGTCTCTAGTCCATCATAAGACACCACTAACACCTTTATCCCCAGTGGCAGTTTACAGTCACCAATCTATCAACTGGTGTGTCTTTGGGAAGTGGAAAACCTAAAGAACATGGAGGAAACCCTCAGCGATATGGAGGGAGAGTAAAAAATCTTTCTAATTTACTTTAAGAGAAGACAAAGAGAGGCCGGTGTGTGGGAGCGAATATTTAGGTCTGATAAATGAAGCAACTTGCATTACATTTAACATTGAAGAAGTTGCTTTCGGCTGCTCCCTGTTCGGGGTCGCCACAGCGGACCAACTAGTCCGCACAACAACTTGGCAAATGTTTTACACCGGATGCCCTTCCTGACGCAACCCTCCCATTTTTCCGGGCTTGGGACCGGCACTGCATCCAGTGGCTGGGGTTGAGGCATTGGCTGGAATCGAACCCAGGCCTTCCGCATGATAGGCGAGTAACCTACCACTGAGCCACCAATGCCTCCATTACATTTAACATTACACAATATTAAATGTAACCTTAAACAGATAAAAAAAAAAAAGATAAAAAATTGTTGCTGTGCTATTAGTGGAAAAACAAGTGCTGCTGTTGGAAAATAATCAACTGCATTGTGTCAGGCCACATAACTTTATTATTTTTCTAGATCAGCACGACCCCAAGTGTTTTATTCCTTACATAAAGTGTGCACACAAACACAAGCAGAGGTTTAGAAACTCACATGAATCCCACGATTCATAATGTATATCAATTTATATCTCCATTCTTCTTTCTTCATTGTTATTTCTGCTTTCCAGCTATCCATTAACATCACTTGTTCTTTCTTTCCCGGTCCCTCATCCATCTCTCTTTCTTCTATCTCTCACTTTTTTTATTCTTCTTTTTTTTTTTTTTTTTAATTAATCTCTGATCAAACATCCCCCCATCTCACTATCACCTCTATCTTCAGCTTCACTATACTTCCCCTCCTGCATACAAGTCTAATAAATATCTGTGTGCCCTTAAGGAGTGTTCCTAAAGTGTGTGTGCAAGTTTGTCGGTGTCTGACAAATTCTTTTCTCAGCTTTATGTCTGTACATGTGTGCATCAGTGCGATGACCCACTTTCTTGCTTTCGGCAAGTCTCGCAAAACATCTCCCTAGCTTCACTAGAGTCTGGTACATTTTGTTTTCCTAAACCTCCTTTTTTTAGTAGAAAGAATCAATTTGATTGATGTGGTAGATAACCCACTAAAGACCTTTCCTAAGCATACTTTTCCACTTCTTCTTCTTATATATTTACTATTATGTGCTTGAACAACGTTTAAAGACAGGATTAAAGACAACGACCCTTTTCAAAAGTTACCGTATCCTGATCCAAAAGATTGGGGTGTTTTCCTTCTGCAAGCCAGAGCTCACAAATGTGTATACACTGATGTGATGTGTGGAGAGCCAATCAAATTGCAGCTTTCAAGATTCTGCCAGAAAAATGTGCCTGAAAAAATAAACAAATAAACAAACAGTTGCTTCATGTCCCGTGGGTGGAGCTTCTGAGGCTGAGTTTTGCCATTTATGTGGACAAAATTTTACGAGACTTTTTCTGGACACCATCTGATATTAACAATAGCACAGAATTAGAGAATGTTATGATTTTAATAAGCAAGAGCATTTTATTTAAATATTAGTCCTTTGCGATTCATGCAGCCACAGTAAATTAACAGTGTTGATACTGATAATGCCCAAAAAAATGGTGAGTCCATCAACTTGCCTATGGGTATTGAATAATGGTCATTTGAATAAAAGCACTGCTTTAGCATAAATTAACCCAACACATTTTATTAACAAGTCTTACGTAGTGGTAGAAACACTGAATGCCAGTCAGCCATAGGCATGTTTAGAGACTGATATAGCAGATAATAAAGAATACTGAGCAAGTGTCTATGGAGACATGCACAAACATTAGAAAAATCTCACATACAATTAATACAAATATACAAAAAAAAAAAAAGTGAAAGTGCTGCCGGTTTCTCCTTCCCTGTTTTAGACTGATCCTTCTACAAGGACCCTTATTCACAGTTTGCAATCAGAAAATTTTTTTTTTTATAGCGTGTTAACTCTGTGTGAAGTGATTGCGCATTTCTGCGTCTGTAAAGGTGGTGAGAAAAAATGCCATACATCGGTGTATTGTTGTACACATCTCGAATAAATGGAGCTAATTAATAGCATGTTAACACAGTGTGAAATGATATCACATTTCTACATACTGTCGTAAACATCTGGAAGCCAACAAAGACAGACAGCTATTCCATGTTAGTGTAGTAAGCCTAGTAACTACAGATTCTTTTTATACTTTTTTTTTTTTTTTTTTTTTTGTAGTTTCTCTACTTAAAAATGAATCATAAATAGAGCTTATTTAAAATTCCTACTTCATTTACCAAACAAAACCACATTTTGTTTATATATCACTTACAAATGAGAGTAAAAACAATATGCGTAATCAAAAGAGTGGTTAGTTTTCCTCTAACAAGCGCTTGATTATTGAGAAGAAAAGAAAAGTTAATCAGAAGTTTAAGTACCTTTACAGCCCAATTCGGACTGGATTAGTTTTGTAAAGGGGAGCAGGGGTAATGTGTCTCAAGTGTGTTTCAAAAATTTTAGTCCCATCTGAATCCATTAGGTCAGTCAATTGTTTGTGCATGCGTCCAGAAAGATAACTCCATCTGTTACCTTCTAAAAACTGACAAGTAAAAATAAATGTCAAGCAATAATATATAAATGATATTTAAAGGGACAAGTCAGAGACATGATGCTTCTAGTGATTTTAGTATTTAGTAGTTATTGCCTTCCTAGCACAGCCTACATGCATATTATGGCCATGTGACCTAGTAATAATCCAGCCCTAAAGCAAGTGTTACTTCAAAACAATCTGTATGTTTGTATTAACATTATAATGTGTGGATATGTTAGGGTATGGAATGTTTGACATAAAGACCACGCATAAATTCCCTCTGAAAGTATTGGAACAGCAAGGCCCATTTGTGACATTTGGTTTGAGATCAATAGAGCAATTTAAGAATTTACGAAGTAATAGAGAGAGGAAACTCTACCAAACTGACGGAAAGGCCAAACTGTGGAGAAAGAAAGGATCTGCATGATCCAAAATGTACAAGCTCATCAGTGGCTTGGTGTCATGGCTTGCATACCTGCTTCAGGAGCAGGCTCACTAATCCTTATTGATGACGGAAGTCATGACGGTAGCTGAAAAATGAAGCATTCAGAATTCTACAGGAAGTCAATCACCAGACCTTAACCCAATTGAGTATGTATTTTTACTTCCTGAAGAAGAGTCTGAAGGGAGAACCCAGCCCCCCAAACCCCCAGTAACAAACAACAACTGAAAGAAACTGAGGTACAAGCCAAATATTAAGTGTTATATATTCATTCAATGTCTACTGCTTATCCGAACTATACTCGGGTCACGGGGGGCCTGTGCCTATCTCGGGCGTCATTGGGCATCAAGGCAGGATACACCCTGGACGGAGTGCCAACCCATCGCAGGGTACACACACACTCGCATTCACTCACACAATCACACACTACGGACAATTTAGAGATGCCAATCAACCTACCATGCATGTCTTTGGACCGGGGGAGGAAACCGGAGTACCCGGAGGAAACCC
Source organism: Hemibagrus guttatus (assembly GCA_033459395.1). NCBI lineage: Eukaryota > Metazoa > Chordata > Actinopteri > Siluriformes > Bagridae > Hemibagrus > Hemibagrus guttatus. Next base: position 25,144,096 of record JAUCMX010000008.1, read on the forward strand.
CCAAGGCACGGGGAGAACATGCAAACTCCACACACACATGGCGGAGGCGGGAATCGAACCCCCAACCCTGGAGGTGTGAGGCTAACCGCTAAGCCACCGTGCCCCCTACAGTGTTATATATTTAACAGGAAATACTTTTTCTTTTTCTCACCAAAAATGGGTGTGGTCTGCCACATCTAGATAATAAATATCTGTAAGCTGAAATTCTGATTGATATCTTTTGATCTCATATCCAAATGTCTTCTGTATACTTGCTTGTCTTCTGGGCTTGCTGTTTCAAGACTTTAAAGAAGACAGGATTGCTTATCCGCTGCAAATTGATCATAATTAATATAGACGTCCTTCTTCAATATTACTTTAACAGACTGTCTGGAAATCTTATCTCATCTAAATAGTACTTAAGACTGTCTAAGCAAATGGCCTATGCATTCTTGACAAACTGTATGTAGCACTTGAGGAGTACAAACTCTAAGCACACTGAGAAAAGCAGTTCATCAATCTTTGCCTTAAGATGCACCAGTACTGAACTATTTAGAGCTTGCCTCTTAGTACAACATCCCTGTGTATGGGTTCTACATAAACATTCTGGTTCTGACAATATCCAGTCTTTTCTCATTCAGTGATCATGACCCTGTCCATGTTCTCTTTTTTCCTTTCTACCAAACAGGTTAGTCATTTATTGATGTGCTAATAGCAGACATCCTCCGTGTTCCTTTTTAATCACCCCTTTAACATCAATTCTTTTTGAAATGTACTTCAGCTATCCCTCGTAAGCTGATTTTTGTCAAATGGACGGGTTAAAAAAAACACTCCAATGCAGTTCAAAAATCACAAAGTGGATGCATAACTGTAACTGATAAATACAAGTGTTTGTTTTTTTTTTTTCTATATGTGTGTGCACTCCCTGTGGTTTCTCCCACCCGAATGATTCCTGTACTTGAAATGGACATGGAGTCCGTTGACTGGGTGAACGATGGGCACTGTTTGCATGCTGGGATATGTCTCTGTGGCAAGCGTCCACTCGGATGTGGCCAACAACTCCACGCTGAGTGTTTTGAGCATGAGCAAGGCAAGCTCGCGTCCAATGCACCTGCGGACGCCGCCACCGAATGGCACGTAGCTGAACCGACTGGTTTTGCTTTCATCCCTGTCAGGGGTGAAGCGCTCAGGGTCAAACAGCTCTGGGCTTGTGTAGGCAGAAGAAGTCTCGTGTGTGTCACGGATGCTGTACATGACGCTCCAGCCTTTGGGGATCTGGTAACCCTGTAGATAAGAGGAATGAGGAAGGCTGTGACATCAGTTCATTTAAAACTGCAAATATTTCATGAATAACTTCATTGACTATATGCCAATATTAAATAGATGCTTTATATGAATGCTTCAACTTTCACGAACTTTAGAATTAAAGCAGAAAAAGAAATTGCACATCCTGCATAGATATTATATGACATCTCACATCATGGAATTACATTGTTGATGCTGCATGTTATGATTTGAAGAAGCTTTAATAACTACAGCAGTCAATCTGTTGTTTTGAAACAACTAAGTGAACCAATTACAGACAATTTTTCTAGACAAACAAACAAAAAAATAATAGCATAAATCACTGTCAGGGACATATGTGAAGCCAGCCACCCAAAATATGATCTTACTATTGAGTCTAATCATGTAGCATTGTGCTACACTTATATTCTTTGTCTGTTTATAATGCTGAAAATGTTAGACGTTATTGACTGCTAAGCCAAATAGTTTCAGAGAATTTTATTTACTTATACATAATCACATCCTTTCAAAATGTGGACTCACGTTCAGCTCAAATGTCTGCAGCACTGTCCTGTATCCCCCAGACACTGGTGGTAGAAATCTAAGCAGCTCCTTCACCACACTATCCAAGTAGCACAGCTGACTGAGTTTCTGCAGACTCAAATACGGGACGTTGATCCGCGATCGATGACCTTCTTGTCTGTCAGGCCAGGTTATTTTATCGAGGAGAGGTTTGGATTTAAGGCGGGGCTGTGTCGTGTCATTTGTGCACTTTTCAGGCTCTCTGTTCGAGCATGTGTTGCTGTTTTCATTACAGCATAAGCAGCCAGAGCTGGGAGCATCCACCAATAAACCTTCAGCCTCCAGTTCGGCCCTTGCGCGTTCTGTGACTTCAGTATGGTGCATCAGCTGAAGGATGAGCGATGTGGACGCGCTCGCTGTGGTGGAATGTGCGGCAAAAATCAATTCCACTGCTGTTTCCTGTATGATCAAGAATGAAAACAATATCTACAACATGAAACAATTTTCTTTACGAACTAAAGATGACAGAGTGACTTTGCTTTTCCCTGCATCTCTTATTTATCCTACTGTGCATACACCTTCCATCAGGAAGATACCCAAATATGACAAAGACCTTTGGGGCTGTTTTTCCTATGTTGTTTTGCTGCTAATATGCAAGTTAAAAGTAAGTTATTAAGATATTAGTAGTAACAGAGGAAACCATATAGTAGGTCCACACAGATTCATTAAAGTGGACATTATAATAGTAATAATGACAACGAGCTACACTGTAAATATAATGTATTATATTTTATATATAATCATGTAAATATTTTTATTTAATATGTATTCTTTTGTAAAAGCACATTTACAATGCACTACACTACCGCAGACGTTGAAGCGTGGCTTCTGTTTGTTCCTTCAGACCATAAAGCACTCTTCACAAGATTATTATCAGTTTATCCAATTATCTCTCATTTCAGCAAATAAGCAAGCCATGTTCTCTACTATCTGTAAACTATTATGTAGCGGTCATATTAGCTGCATGCTAGTTTTCACTGGCTATTCAAGTCACATCAGAGTGTTTTTTGAAGTGGATGTTGTACCTTGAGCTCCTGCATGGTCAGGTTGTAATCGTTTTCCTTTGCGGCACTCAGCATGTAGTCAAAAGCATCACAGTACTCGTCCGTGTTCTGCTTCTTCAATTTCTCCTTGATGATGTTCTCCATCTCTGCATGCAGAATATCTCGTGCTTTTTTCCCCTAAGACGAGAATTCAAAAGAAAATGTATAAGCGGGAAAGTTGTACAAGATGTTTCTTCAGTACATTATTCAGTGTGCTTATTTTTTTCTTCCTGGCACTGTAGTTCTACTTGGAGCTTCTGTACTTCGGACTCATTTTCTGCCTCAGTGGATGATTTCACCTTCATACTGTAGACCTGAACCCATGATTTGCTGCTCTACTCATAACGATTGTCCTGTGCTCATCTCTGGATTTCTATGCACAATCTGCTCAAAATGAAGATCGACACACTTAGTGCTGTTTGTACACCGATCAGGTATAACATTCTGAGCAGTGAGAGGTGAAGTGAAGAACACTGATGATCTCCTCATCATGGCACCTGTTAGTGGGTGGGATATATTAGGCAGCAAGTGAACATTTTGTCCTCAAAGTTGATGTGTTAGAAGCAGGAAAAATGGGCAAGTAAGGATTTGAGCGAGTTTGACAAGAGCCAAATTGTGATGGCTAGACCACTGGATCAGAACATCTCCAAAACTGCAGCTCTTGTGGGGTGTTCCTGGTCTGCAGTGGTCAGTATCTATTAAAAGTGGTCCAAGGAAGGAACAGTGGTGAACCGGTGACAGGGTCATGGGCGGCCAAGGCTCATTGATGCACGTGAGGAGTGAAGGCTGGCCCGTGTGATCCGATCCAACAGACGAGCTGTAGACAAGAAATAGCTATAGCTATAGCTGTAGACAAGAAATAGTTTATGATCGCATCTGGTTTCACACAGAAGAAGATGGGTTCCCTTCTGAGTCTGGTTCTTCCAGACTCATATCCAGCTGCTTTGTGTTTATCGAACTGAATTTCGATCAATTTTGGGTTACAAATGTATTTAGGTTCATTTAAAGTTAAACAAAATATAAAAGGTAAATGACTTGAATTGTTCCTTTCGCATTTCTACAGCTTGACATGAGAATTGTAAATGAGGTGACGTAATTTATAAAGATATGTTTTCTCACTTTGCGCAGGCCGCTGAGAGGTGCATCCACAGGCAGAGAGAACAGGTTGTTCATGAGCTGCTCAAAGGTCTTGGAGAGGTGTGTGATGCGCCGCTCTTCCAGCTTCAGGCCAAGCAGGACGCGCACAGCGATGCGGAACGTGAGTGACCTCGTAGCAGTGTAAACTTCCACAGGGCCAGCTTCAGTACACCACTTACTGATTTCACCCTTTACCACATCCTGAAGGCGCGTCAGATAGCTCTCCAGTGCTGCCTGGCTGAACACTTTTGCCAGGATCTGAGAAGGAGAAAGAATGCATTCAGAAATGTACACACAAATCAGGCATATATTGTGTTCATCTGAATGGTTCAATATTTTTTAAAAATTGTAAAAAACAAACAAACCACAAGTTATATGACATGGCACAAATAAATGCTTTCTAAAATGGAAACCACTTATATTTAAAAGTGTTATTTATATTACAGACAGATAACTTCCAGTCAACTTTTTTAAGCTAAAAAATGTTTAAAATGGGGTTTGGTGTCTTGGTGGTTAGCACGTTTGCCTCAAACCTCCAGGGTTGGGGGTTCGATTCCCGCCTCCACCGTGTGTGGGGAGTTTGCATGTTCTCCCCGTGCCTCAGGGGTTCCCTCCGGGTACTCCGGTTTCCTCCCCCAGTCCAAAGATATGCATTGTAGGTTGATTGGCATCTCTAAATTGTCCGTAGTGTGTGATTGTGTGAGTGTATGAGAGTGTGTGTGTGCCCTGTGATGGGTTGGCACTCCGTCCAGGGTGTATCCTGCCTTGATGCCCAATGACGCCTGAGATAGGCACAGGCTCCCCGTGACCCAAGAGTAGATCGGATAAGCGGTAGACAATGAATGAATGTTTAAAATGGTGGGTGCTTATAAATCAAAAGCTGATTTTACTTGTTATCTTGTTTCCCCATCACTTATTTATACTTTAATTACATGTGTACACCTGGCACTAGGAGGATTTCCAAGAAAGTATTCCATAAAATTCCTAATATAGCATTTCTAATAACTAAGACCAATGGAAGATACTCAATCGCCAGAAGGATGTTGGAAACCTGACCATCACACCCATATATGCCCATTCCCATTAACACAGATTTGGCTCCCTTTCTGCTGGTGTAACTATCTCCACTTTTCTTTGAAGTCTTTTCACTAAATGTTGGAACTGTAGAACATGGCTGTGGAACGTGGCTGTGGGAATTTGGGATTGCTCAGCTACAAGAGCATTAGTGAGCTCAGACAATGATGTTGGGATAGTGAGGAGACTCCATTTCCAGTTCATCCCAAAGGTCTTCAGTGGGGTTGAGTCAGAGTCAGGTCTCTGTTCAGGATACTTGAGTTCTTCCACTTCAACCTGAACCTCCACACCATGTCTTCATGGAGCTCAGGGGCATTGTCATGCTGGAACAGGTTTGGGCCCCTTAGTTCCAGTGAAGGGAAATTGTAATGCTCCAGCACACAAGGACATCTTATATAGTTGTGTGCTTCCAAATTTGTGGTAACAGTTTTGGGGAAAAACCACGTACTCTTAGCCATATGCCATATGTGTACATTGTACATGTAACAAATCATTTTAAAGTGTCCAAAGATAACCTGGGATGATGAGACGTACATTGCTTAATATTTAATATATCATTTACACCCTACATACACCTATATACACATCTGCCATCAATAGGATCATCAAGGATAGCAAGGCCTTTTGCTACTGCAACACTTTGCTGAGCAGTGAACAGAATAATTAGAACTTTATTGGGTGTCATGTCATACAACAACTCAATAAATAACCAAATGCAATTATACAATAACTTGGGCACAGTCTTCATCTGTGTAAACATTTAGGCTGTATCATCTGATATTGGCAAACTCATGTCATGTTCAGTCATTACTCAAGTTCAAGGAAGTTGTAACTTCTTATATTTATTAGCCCATTTGTCTGGTTATTGAATGGGTTTAATCCAAACATCAATAACTCAAACAAGTAGGCCTATAAATTGTCGACTTATGTGATCTGTCAATAGCAAATTTGGGAATAAAAAAGCTCGATCGTGTAAACAAATAATGTTATATATTAAGTGTTGTATACATTTAACTAAGGAATCTAATATTTTGAATAATTAGGTTATGTAAAAAACCCTTTGTGCTGGGAGGATCCATGAAATTTTGCAGTTAAATTCCTCTCTAGTTAAAGAACTTGCTCAAGTTCTGAGGTCGATTTGTGCTTTAGTTGAAATACTGCTATCAAACATCTAATCTTCACTGTTTGGGGTATTTGCTTACTTTTCTTTTCTTCTTGTGCAGCTCACTGACAGAGTTGACGAGCGTGTTTGGTCCAAGGATGATCCGCGTGCTTTGTGGCCACTGTGTGCTCACCAGTGTGTGTTCGCCGAGCAGGATCTTACGAATGTTTTCAGCGCCAGTCACGCGGATCACAGGTTTCCCCAGAAGGTGGGTCTTAAAGACATTGCCGTGTTTCTCTCTCCTGGAGATGTGAAAGCTGGAACCCTGTGAAATGAAGGGCAGGTGGGAGAAAGAGAGAGAGAGAGAGATGGAGAAAGATATGGAGATGGTGATTATTTCAATGTAAATGATATTTCAAATGCTCTTTTGACAACATGACAAGGTTGGTTTCAGCAAAGTCTCAGCAGACAGACCCAAGCTAAATCTCAAAGTGCTTTCTGCTCTCTAACTACTCCCTAGTTATCCATGACATTTAAAAAACGGGAGCCTTTTGAAATTGAGCGGCGGATTTGCCTTGGCAGGGTACTTTGCCTGGAACTGAGGGGAATTCTGTATTTTACTTTCAGGTCTGCACATGCAGGGAAATAATTTCATACGTGTATTAACAGACTGGTAGACTAAAGGATCATTTTTATGCCAGATATTGGCCTGATACAGACCAAAATAAAGTAGAATTTCTTTCAACAGTGTCAAACTACAGATGTAGGGAGGACTTTAAAGGAGAAAGGTTCAAAATTAGTAGTGAGTAATGGACAGTAAGCAATAATGTAAAGCATTGTCATGTTTAAAATAAATTCAGCAAAATGCTAGAGAGCTAAACTGATGCTGCTTGTTTCTCTCTGGATGTTGGACCAGCAATAACCATAAACCATAATGCACTCTCTGATGAGATTATTACCAAGGAATGAAGTGTATCTCATAGCTGAAAGCATGTGCAGAATTTCAATACAATAAATAGATCATTTAGACTTAACCCTAAGATCAGTATTAGCAGAATGTTACATCCTTTATTTATAGCACATAAAATGATATATTTGAAGTGTCAAGCTGCGAATTCTGTTAGAGTGCCATCTCCCTAAGCAACTGTGTACAGTAAGCAGGCATTATTATAATGTAAATAGAACTTTCTAGAACCCTATGTCCAAAATAAAAAAAAATAAAATAAAAAAATAAAAGCACATGCATGCACAACAGTGGGTTACTGTCCAAGTATGCCTCAAGTGTGCATCAACATACCCATAATTCAGTTCTGCACTTGTGTAGAATAGGGCGAATATTATTTTTAAGCACATGAAAATGTCCCAAATGCTACCCTTTGTGGTGAGATATTATATATCTGCAGACCTCATTGAAATAACCAAACATGTGCTGTCATTATAAATTTTCTCACTCTCCATGCACAGAAATTGAAGATGACCTAGACTAATACAAATTGATGATAACCATTTTAATAATCTTCATTTTAATATATTTTATGTTTCCATATATTTACTGCAAATGGTTCTTCCTGATAATTCTTCAGTTTAGAGACATCTGATGATGTAAGCTTTTGCAAAGTACAAATATGTTGTATAAAGAGAGGTGGGATACCTTACAGCCTTGTGCATATGGAAACATGTTGAGGTGATGTAGGTTGATGGCTGGTCTACTACATCTGACCCAAAACTGTTCCACTTGCAGATGCTCTATGGTACCTTAAATGAGGCCCCTTATTAGATAACAGGCCGTATATTAAGAATTAGACCACAGCTCTGTTGAATTCTGAAATCTGATCGTGATCATCGACAACTTTTCTAGAAAAGCAGCTCTGACAGTGGTGCCAGCTTTAATTCCAAAGCTAATGCACTATATGTCTAGCATCCACTGGAAGGAATCCCAAGTGTAAGCATGTTGTAGCGCTCAGTACATTTCTTGTGTGAAAAAAAGTCTTCAGGACAGGCAAGTTTGTGTTTTAACACAACAAGCTGAGTTTTTACCTTCTTCACTTTTAGAAAAAGACAGAGGCTGTTGAATAAACATTTGATTACAGCTGCTATAACGCAAGTAATAATAAGTCTCACAGTTGTTCTACAATATTAAATGAAAATATAAATGGATAAAATACACAGTTTGTGCTCTTAATTCATGCATTTTGACTGTTTCCTGTAGTATTAGAGGAATAAAAAAAAATTTCAGGATGTACTGTTATCAGAAAATATTCCAATATCGCCTGGTAAATGTGACTCTACATCGTATTAGGTCTGCATCACACCAACTCATCCATGATTATTTTCCCAACAGCATGACCCTTACTTACACAGTGTACTTACTATAACCATGTATTGTATACACATATCCATTGACTGTATGCTGCCTAGTTGCCTATTAATGACTTCCTAGAGCAACCAGATCCCAAATTCAATCAATCTCAATCATAGATTTTGCAACATTTCACACAAATGAGGTTGTGTAAATTGGTACAGACTTGCAAGTGTGAGATTAAGGGATAGTGTACTCTCAAAAAAGAGAGAGAGAGAGAGAGAGAGAGAGAGAGAGAGAGAGAGAAGAAACAAAGGAGGTTATGAACACTTGTATAATTTGGGTTCCGTCCAAAACCGCACTAAATTGTGTGCTGGAATTATTCCAACATCGCACAGTGTACACACCAAAATCCCCAGTGTTGATTTCACACTTTATATCAATGATAATATAATCGATCATTTTAACACTTCAGGTGTTAATGTAACACTGTTAAAGAAAATGAAGCACTACAATAGTGCACAAGGGTACTGATACTGAGGCTGGTGCTCATTTAATAACACGCTACACGACCTGCCATCAAATATGACAAAACAAACAAACAAACAAACAAAATTTAGTGATCTAGGTGGTGTATTGAGAATAATCCAGAACGTCCATCATCTGGATTACATCCAAAACCATGGCACAGGCAGTGCGCACGGCACTAAGTTCATACGAGTTCATCCGGACATCATAAACAGTTCAATTAGAATATCTAGAACATTAGCTTTATTCTCAAACCTGAAAGAGCCAGTGGAAAGTCTCCCCGATCAGCGGCCATCCCATTGAGCCCTCCGGCAGCGGGAGCGCGCACGCCTTGTCCCGGGCCGCGCTCCACCGGAGCGACCACAGCCGCCGCGACACCGCCAGCAGCAACAGCACAGGAACCACGGAGCGGAGAAACGCGAGGATCGCCGACACCAAGCCGCTTTCACTTCCAATCATCATCATCTCCAACCATAAGAACCGAGCAAAAAAAAATAAAATAAATAAAAATCACGTCTTCCTGGTCAGTTCCAGTCGAGTGAGCAAACGACAGCAACAGCAAAGCGTCCAGTCTCTTTATAGAAGGTGGATTCCTTTCATCAGACAGCTAGGATCTGGAGGAGGAAAAGTTTTGCGTTAGTTTTCAGAGAGAGAGAGAGAGAGAGAGAGAGAGAGAGAGAGAGAGAGAGAGAGAGAGAGAGAGACGTCTGGCACTTTCCGTCTGCTCCGAACGCGCACCACCAAACTGACAGGTATGCCAAAGAGTTTTACAAGATACATGCTCTTGCATGTCTTTCATCCGACTTTATAGAGTAGCCTGTGTACGGTTGTAACAGTGAACATGTTAAATATCTTTTTGTTTTGTTTTTTTGTTTTGTTTTTATTGCGTCTTGAGCTAGAACCATCGTATTCACCATGCCCATGCGTACTGCCATTTCTTGTTTTGCATAAACCTTTTCACTTTCTCATCTTGCTTTTCTCATTTGATCTGTTTTCTAAAATGCTTTTCTCCCCCCCATGCGAACGAGAGGATGGTGGTGTTTTGTAAAATCCTGACAAATACGCAAAGTAAACAAATCATTCACAGTTAAAAGGGTAGACTTGGGCAAACGCATGCACTTCATTAAGCAATTCATTCATTCAAAATAAATGAATGCAATTCAGGTTGAACGTCATTTTTTTTTTTTTTTTGTAAATAAATATTATTTGGAATAAAAGAAATGAAGGCTGATTGAAATGTTGCTGCAATGTTGCGTGTTGTGTTTAATGTATAGACCAGATAACGATATTACACTTCAAGACAAAAACAGCAAAAGAATATCCAAGAAAACTCTTTAGTTAGTATAGACTATTTAAAAGCATATCAAATAGCTATAGCATTACACAATGCTACAAATGTACAAGTGTAAGAGGAGCGATGCGGCTTTTGTCGCAAATCTAAATACCGTAAATTGGACTCAAGCCCCAAATCCTGGGTGCTAAAATTTACAGATAGAGAACTAGGCTTAAACAGTGGAAAAAAGTAACGTATAAAACATTAAAAAAGGATTAGACTACTTACCTAAATGTTGCCTGAAAACAACAAGAACAAAAAAAAAAAAAGAAATCCCAGTAATTTTCTTTCAAGAAAAAGAAAAAAAAAATATATATATATATGTATATATATGTATATAATATATATATATTTGAAAAAGTAATCAGTGTGAGTGTTTTATCTTTCTCTTCTCATCCTTTACTAAATATCCACTAACTGATGGAGGAAGAAGGTGTTTTCCTCCTAAAGACTGCAGAGCTCATTGATAAATCAGCGGGGATGGGAAAAAGTTATAGAGCAGAGAGAAAGAGGGTGAGAGAGAATGAGAATATACAGGTAGCCAATCACTCTCTCTCTCTCTCTCTCTCTCTCTCTCTCTCTCTCTCTCTCTCTCTCTCTCTGAAAAATATGCATCACATAGGTCACGTCTCTCTCTCTCTCTCTCTCTCTCTCTCTCTCTCTCTCTCTCTCTCTCTCTCTCTCTGAAAAAAAAAGCATCACATAGGTCAAGTCTTTTGATTTTCCGAAACCTTCAGTCGAATTGAATTTTCAGAAAATAATAGATAGATAGATAGATAGATAGATAGATAGATAGATAGATAGATAGATAGATAGATAGATAGATAGATAGATAGATAGATTTATTATTTATTATTAGGCCTGTTTGCCTGTTAATACCAATTATGCATGCAAATACATCAGTACAGGTATTTATTTGTTTGTTTGTTTGTGAATTCCTTATTAAGTGAGAAGCAGTCTAGAGCTGTGTGTGTGTGTGTGCAGTCTAGCACACACACACTTCTTCCCGTTAATTGCATTTTCTTAGAAGGGACCTCCGTTATTTTCCTATCGAGTTCAGACCGATTTTGGAGTAAATAAATAAGCTACACAAACAAACAAATAACAAAAGTTGGCAAAACTTTGTATCCTAAAACTTTCAACCTTTATGCCTAAGGTTGTGTCATATTTAAGGCTGACTGCTGGATATTCTAAACTAAATATCAATATTATCATCAATATTATTATTTTAAAAATAAATATAGTAGTAAATAATAAAGTAATAAAGTAAATAAATAAATAAAAAAGATAAAAAAATAAGTATATATATATATATATATATATATATATATATATATATATATATATATATATATATATATAATTTTTTTTAAAACTATTTAATAGTCTAATAACTAATTTTCCCGTCAGTAAGCTACAACGTTACTCTATAACATTTTCTTTCTCCCGAGTGGTAATTTCCCAATTCCCACCTTTTTTTGTTGACTAAATACCTCCAGCACTTTTTTTTTTTCAATTAAAAAGTTTTCCTTTGTTTTTATCTTTGTACAGGATTTCTCTTATTAGCTAATTATGCTAAATGACGTCACCCGAGCAAGCCGTCCAGCGCTGACTGACATTTTGGGCTACTTCAGCTGCACCATGATGCCACACACAAAATAAAAAAAATTCCTCACGTAGAAAACTATGTTTTGTGAAACATCTTTTAGTGATCCGTAATATAAAGGGGCCACAAAAAAATACGTTTTGGAATGAACACTCGAAAAAACACTTTTTAAAAAAAAAAAGTAAATAGAGGTTGAAATTGTACGAGCTTGTTTGTTCTTTGCTAATATTCAACGAAGATAATGTGTATTTAATACACATGCTGTAGGTCTATAAAAAAGTCTGTAAATACTATAACATATAGAAATCCTGTGCCAGTTTCAGCAAACTTTCTTGTTTCTATTGTGGCATTCATGTTAAAAGAGAAAAGAGAAAAATAACCAGGTGTATTGAAATAAACTTTGTTAAATGTACTTTGTGGTATGTTGGGAAAATTGCTAAGCACTAATGTCATGTTATGAGCTTATGAATAATAAACATTTATTATGATGTGGTGAAGAGTAAGATGAAGTAATGCATTAGTCCATACATATATAGTCTCTCTCTCTCTCTCTCTCTCTCTCTCTCTCTCTCTCTCTCTCTCTCTCTCTCTCTCTCTCTCACACACACACAGACACACACACACTAGACCACCAGCATCACATAACCTTCTTTACATGCCTCAATAACAGCCATCAGTTAGCAAAAGCAGTAAAACCACTAACCAGATACATTCAACAATACTGTAGCTGACAAACCAAATACAAAAACACCACATCCATTTAACAACCTGCAATTTAATGAAAGAAAAACACGACAGCGCATTACTTAGTCATATCCAATTAGAAACACACCAGTAAAAGGTTAAAGGTTGATATAAGTCACAACTTTTTGGTTTGATGAAACGGCATGTTTGATAAAAACGACTACAATTTATTCTAAACAATACTTTTGTAGACGTTTTTGTGCTGTTCCCAGTACATATTTATGTTGCACTTGTAAATGTTCATGCTATGTTGGTGCAATGTTTTAGTTCCCTACTGAAATTGTTTGACTTTTGACAAAAGTCGAATAATCTTAGAACCTGTTGATGTGTATTAATAATGTTGTCTGTTATCTGATCATAAATTCGTACAGCTATATTGTTAGAAAAATCCACCAAAGTGGTTGAATTGTTATGGATATGGATTGATCATTCATGGACTTGGTTTTAAGACTCGAATAAGATCTCTGAAAAATCTAGTTTTGTCAGTGTTATCTTGGATCAGCTCGGAAACACGGCCTCTGGGCTCTGTGTGTGTGTGTGTGCGTGTGTGTGTGTGTGTGTGTGTGTGTGTGTGTGTGTGTGTGTGTATGTTGCACCTTTGAAACCACTTGTTCAGAGGAAGAATAAGATGTCCGGAGTGTAAACAGAGACTTAGGATGGCTAGTTTGAATCCTGGATTAGTGGTCTTGACTAATCCATTAGGATGACCTTTTGACTTCTCTTCTCTTCTCTTCTCTTCTCTTCTCTTCTCTTCTCTTCTCTTCTCTTCTCTTCTCTTCTCTTCTCTTCTCTTCTCTTCTCTTCTCTTCTCTTCTCTTCTCTTCTCTTCTCTTCTCTTCTCTTCTCTTCTCTTCTCTCCTCTCCTCTCCTCTCCTCTCCATTTCTCACCTCTATTTTATTCTCAGTTCCTCGTCTTCTCCTCACATCACCCTTCTTCTGTCTTCTCCTGTTGAAAAAAAGCGTACTAGTTAAGTGAGAACACTAAACTAGAAGCAAGGAGAAAGTAGAGTAAAAAAATTCAGAGAGGCATTCCCCGTCTTGGCAAATCCCGTTATTAATTTTAATAGCCGAGACTTAGGATACCAGAGGAAGCTCCCACCTCTGGCTGCATGTGTGGGCACGCTATGCCGCCACACGCTTACAGAGACACCCCCATACATGCACACACACAGGCAAAATTTTCGGATTCGATTCCTAAACATCAATTAGCAGGGTACTTATTTTTCTACTTTTTTTTTTTTTACCTTGGTTGTGTTTTGACTCGACAGCTGTCTAGTCAAAATACCGTCTAATATCTTTTAACTCACTGTCTCAGAGTTGACAGACCACATCATACGGGAAAAAAGCAAATGAGCAAGAAATAGTGTCTGAAATTTATTTTAATTATGCAGTGCCATCAATGCAGACACATTGCTCTATATAAACTCGCTGCAGGGGGTAACTTTGTGTTTCTGATGCTTCAGTGCAGCATCAGGGTCACTTTGATCAGTGTGTGAAATCACATGCACTTGAAGGATCGTTTTACTTCAACAGTCTTGGAATATCCCTAAAATGCCTGCTGAAAATGTTCAGACCTGTTTTTCCTTTTTTTTTTTTTTAGGCTATTCATCATTCCGATGTTTGGTGGATGGCAGATCCTAAAGTTTCCTTTAGATCATCAAATATGATGAGAAAACTCTCAGATTCGGTAAAGATCAGACTCTGTGATGAAGTAAAGCACTTTGGGCCATGAGGAAAATAATCCATTATGGCCTGGTAAGTGGTTTTATCATTCTGAAATGCACTATTTGGCTATAATATTATTAGCTATATTAATAATGAATAATAATATATGAATTAGGGGGGGCACGGTGGCTTGGTGGTTAGCACGTTTGCCTCACACCTCCAGAGTTGGGGGTTTGTTTCCCGTCTCCGCCATGTGTGTGTGGAGTTTACATGTTCTCCCTGTGCCTCGGGGGTTTCCTTCCCAGGTCCAAAGACATGCATTGTAGGTTGATTGGCATCTCTAAATTGTCTGTAGTGAATGAGAGTGTGTGTGTGCCCTGTGATGGGTTGGCACTCCGTCCAGGGTGTGTCCAGCCTTGATGCCCAATGACGCCTGAAATAGGCACAGGCTCCCCGTGACCCGAGTATAGATCGGATAAGCAGTAGACAATGAATATATGAATTAATATTATTATCTATAACAGCACATCCTTATATTTGTTCTTATATGATTTGCAATTTTTAATTTGTTAGTGCTTAATATATTTAGATTTTTCAGACTTTCATCCTTATATTTAATATAGTGGAACCTCTGTGAGAAAAGTTCCTCTTATCACTTAAGGTATAGCAGCTAGCTGTACAGAACCACAGCTGAATTAACTGTTACTATGGAAAAGATAAAGCACAAGTGATTTATTATAGAAAATCTATCAACACTTTTTAACCAATCAGGTTTGAGGATTCGAAAGATGAACTCATCATTCACACTGTTATGGAAAGTTTGGGAAAAACCATGCAACGTGTCTTGTGTTTCAAACACACACACACACACACACACACACACACACACACACAGAGTTGTAAGCAGTCACCCTATCCCTCTCCCTCTAACCCCTCGTCATTCATCAATCGCAGATCACGGCTCGTAGAAGCAGCAACGGGGTCAGAGCGAAAGTGTTTACCTGGCCGAAAGAACAGAGGGACATACACATCCATCAGCAGAGCAATACACACTTCCTGTTTGAGGTGAAGGCAAGGTTGAGGTCCGGTTAGTCCTTTAGACTCTGGCTTAAAGCCAAATGGTTCTTTTATTGAAGGTGTTCTTACAAAAACAATGACAAGTTAATGAAAAAGCTGAAAAAAAAACCCCGAATCATGTTTTAATAGAAAGTCAAATTTGTAAAAATTGTATCCCACTGAAAATTGAAATTGGTTTGCTAGAGCTAGATGTTTGTAAGATTTTATTTATTTATTTATTTATTTATTTATATATATATATATATATATATATATATATATATATATATATATATATATTTATTTATATTTATTTATTTATTTATCTGAGTTGTTGGTCAGATTTCAGAGAACGTCATGCATAATACATGAAGCTTCTCATCAAAGCCTAATTTTAATTGCTTATACTAAATGGAATTTAAAACAAGGTGCTAATTAATATATTAAATAATGTAGAGTAAACATGTTCAATCAGTTCTCGTAGTGTTAATGTGATTCAATTATGTGATTCAATTAGCTAATGCTGTAGCCTCTCACAAGCGGCCCTGGGTTTAGTCCTGAGCTCGAGCGAAAGTGCTGGGTTTGATTTCATTCCGTATATGATCAGGTTATGTTGGAAGTATTGCAACAACAAATTGTGTTAATGTAACTCAATCGCGTGAAACCGATGTATGCTTTTGAGAGAATGAAATCCAGTTAGCTTTGTTTCAGTGTACTTTGACGTAAGCTGTTGATATTTTTGGCCACTGTAACTACATCAAATGGACTGTTAGAATTAATAACTAAAGAGAGGTTGTGTTAGTATGAAACCTACATATTTGTATGTGACATTTCTTCGAAAGGCTTCTTTTCTGGTATGTGATCTAGAAGGAATTTGGGCATTTAGGACAGAGCCATAAGCACTGACTTAGGGATAATATGGAAAAGATTATAGAGGAAGTCCTGCCTGACCTGGAAATAAGACTTGCTTCAGACCATCTCTCATCAGAACTGGACCACCACACTCAACGTGCACACACTCACACACTCGTCTCATAGACGTCCTGCTTTGATACTGCTGGTCTTTCCCTCCTCCTAAGCACTGCCTATCATCACTTGGTGTGTGTGTGTGCTGGGATGGGGTGGAGGGGTCACTTAGATGAGAGAAGGACATAGCGTTTCAAGGAGAACATACTGACCCCCTTGGGGTATTGTGGAGGTTCTTAGGTGTGTGCATATGCGAGCTTGTGTAGGTGTGTGTGTGTGTTTCAAGAGGCTTTAGCAGCGCCCAGTCACCCGTCTCATTTCCTTATCTGTCAGAGAGCCGTGTCGCCCGGCGGGTATCAGGTTCTGTTCTGGTGACGCCTCATGACCTCAGACGCTGACCCCTGAGGCCTTCGCTTCCTCTGAGGAGAAAAAAAAAGAAAAACCCTTTAAACAACACGGCAATTCAACATGTTTAAATTAATTGAAAGACATTATGCATAAATTATACACCAGATATATTATACATAATAATAGCTTGAATTTTAGCAATAACACGTGTGACATAATAAAAATGGCTCTTATAAACAAATAATACATAGTTTATTGTTACTTCAAAAATATCTGTTAATTAATTTATTTTTTTAAATAAAACACTTGGGACATGTTGTTATGAGAAATTAATCAATGGCAAGAATCACAGTTACTGTTTCCTTGATACTGTTTATTTTTTTTCACCACACAAGTTGCATTTAATATTGTGGAACATTCAGAAAATCTTCCTAAATATCATGTGTAATGTATTTAATATTGACAATAATTACTCAATGAGAATAGCTAACCAGAACAATTACATAAATAACAAGCTATTACACCTTAACGATTCAATACACAAATTATCAGCTAATCATTTAGGACATAATTCTGTAATTATTTATTAACACAGCTTAAAGAACACATATGGTGATATACATATTGACTAGCTTTGTTAAGCAATGAAAACTGATTCATAGTGTTATGTTTGGTCACATCTTATTCATACGATTCATCGTAACCAACATGAATTTTCAGTAACTAATAGGAAAGGTATGCAATCATAAGAGTTTGGAATGCAAGTCTGGACCAATAAAAGGTTTTTGGAAGGTTAAGGAGTTAACACTGTGAGTTTAATAACTGTACTGTGAGCGTATAGGTCACCATTTTATTTAACCATATTATCATTTTCTGATCAAATCAATCAATTTTCAACAATAAGCATCAAATCAGAGAAATCTTACAGAACTGGAGAATTATGGAAAATAACAACTTTTGTAATTAATAATACTATAGTTTAGTATTAAACTATAGTAGAAAGGGCATTGGGGGCTCAGTGGTAGGTTTCTCGCTTACCATGCGGTATTCCTGGGTTCGATTCCCAGCCAATGCTTAAACCCCAGCCACTGGATGCAGTGCCAGTCCCAAGCCCGGGGGAAAAAAAATGGGAGGTTTGTGTCAGGAAGGGCATCCAGTATAAAACCTGTGCCAAGCTGTTGTGTGGACCAGTTGGTCCGCTGTGGGGACCCCGAACAAG